>OX104070.1:51903169-52045123 GCA_944474145.2 Dicrocoelium dendriticum | reverse complement strand
TGATCGCGTCTGTGTTCGCGGCGCTTGCCCCGAGAACATCGCATACAAAATAATGGGCAAACCGTGGAACCACAAAAATGGCTTCGTAACGGGCCTCGGAATCATCCCACCGTATGAGTAATCCCAGGCTTAACAACAAGCTCCGAAATTTCAGGCCGAATTATAGGAACGCAGTTGGGCTAAGTGCACCAAAGACAACAACAATGCACGCGTGAGTTTAAGCGCGAGATCTGTGAAAACAGCTGGCAATGCTTGAGGCGATAGGCAGAAAAATAATTCTGAGTTCACGAAATTTAGTAGCCCTGGAGGTGTGCAGCCGCCCAAAAAGATAACTCTTATCTTTCATGTACAATTTACTTGTTTGACCGATTGTACATTACTCCTTCTTGTTTTAATTCTTACAACCGCGCTCGGAAAAGGCTACCTCGGCGGAACGAATGGTGGATGATCAAATACTGCTCGGGCCGATGAGCTCGTTACTGTTTGATGCAGGAGAACATGGAATAAACATTGTCTCTGCCTTCCGCCTCGGTAAGAAGCAGGAAAATTGCTCCAAGGTTCGACCCCTCAAGATTGTATGCGGAAACGAAGAAGAGTGCGCGCATCCTTCGACGGACTCCACTTCTCAAAGGCGAACCTTTCTACGTTTACGAGACCTCTCTCCCGAGGACCGAATTAAAATGAAGAAGGCTGTAGAAGAGCTCCGAACGCGACGGGCGAGTGGTGAAACCGATCTACAAATCGTGGATTTTTGCGTAGTTCGGAAGAGCACAAGAGTGCGCTGGAGGCCGATTCTTGTCACCCCCAGACAGTAAAGCATAAAAACGGACTACGCGTGCTATCTGCCAACGTACGCAGTCTAAGGAATAAACTAGACGAAATTCAGTTGCTTACTTCGGAGACTCGTCCAGACCTGATGGCCTTCACCGAAACCTGGCTATTCTCAGATATCACGGACTCGGAAGTGTCTATCCCTGGATATCACCACTCCCGGTCCGATCGCCACGGGGTGAGGTCAGGTGGTGGAGTAATTCTCTACTGGAAGACGGATCTCAAAGTACATCTAGTTGAAGCAATCAGTGACCAGGATGACAATTTCGAAGCCCTCTGGTGCCGTGTTCATGACGGATGCAGATCTCTCTTGGTCGGTGTCGTCTACAGAGCGCCATCGGGTCCCGGAGCACGCTTGTTGGGCTCGATAAGAATGTATGGTGGGCACAAAGACTGTTTAATCTTGGGGGATTTCAGTGCACCGGATATCGATTGGGACCTACTTCTTTGTGATCGCCGATCTGACTCCTTCGACGCCACACTGCTTAAAACCGCTCTCGATTGCAGCCTCGTTCAACATGTCTTGACGCCTACTCGTATTTTCCCAGACCAGACCCCGCACATCTTGGATCTCGTGCTCTCCCCGGCAGATTCAGATGTCACAGACTTAACCGTTCTTCAACCCATAGGCAAGAGCGATCATTGTGTTGTTTCATTCCACTGGACTCGCCGTCTCACGGTCCATAGCCACGGTGGTCACCGTCGAATTTTTTGGCGTGCTGACCCACTCCGTCTGAAAACGGCCGCAAGCGCTACGGATTGGGGGATCCCTGAACACATTCACCTCGATGACGCATGGAATCTCGTACTCTCCAAAATGACGTCGTTAATTGAGCAGGTCGTTCCTTCCTCCCATCGAAAGCCCTTCGCTAGAGGTCCACCTTGGATGGATCGAGAGTTTAGGTCAAACATGAATAGAAGGCGTAAATTATGGGACCGCTATAGGCAATCTCATTCAGAACTCGACTTCTCTCACTACAAGACAGTCAGAAATGTTTGTGTCTCAATGAAGCGCCAGAAACGCCAACGATACGAGCTATCCTTGGCAAAACACTCCAGCATCGCGCCTGAAATGCTCTACTCTTATTTGAAAAGAAGCACTAGAGCTGGTAATGGCATCCCTGCTTTGTGTTCCTGTGATCATCAAGCTTTACTTCACGAGGACGCTGAGAAAGCTAGTCAATTGGCTAAGCAATACGCTTCTGTTTACGCGAAAGAAACCCCATTTAGTGACAGTGCCGTATCCACATTTCCGTCGTCGTTTGCCCAAGTGAATATTCTCACTGATTCTGTGATGAAACTTCTTCTTCAGTTAGATCCGTATAGCTCACACGGCCCCGATGGATTGCATCCTTTGTTCCTCAGGACTGTGGCGAAGTACATAGCTTCACCCATATGTCAAGTCTTTCGTCGCTCACTAGAAGCTGGCCGTCTTCCTTCAGCTTGGAAAGTGGGTATCGTCGAACCCATTTACAAAGCAGGAAGTCGACATGACCCGGCCAATTATCGTCCAATCTGTTTGACCTCAATACTGGGTAAAGTTATGGAACGGATCCTAAAACAAGCTGTTACTCTTCATCTTGGGGGACAGAATGTCATTTCTTCTGCCCAGCATGGGTTCAGAAAAGCACGCTCCTGTCCCTCGAACTTGCTCGTTGCTAAGGAGACCTGGGCAAGGTCGCTAGACTCCGGCAAATGCTTGAACGTTGTGTTTGTTGACTTCAGCAAAGCGTTTGACAAAGTCCCGCATGAACGGCTCCTGTTTAAGCTCCAAGGAATCGGTATTTCTGGAAACCTCCTGTCTTGGATCTCCGACTTCCTAAACGACCGCTCTATGCAAGTGAAGGTGAATGACACATTATCTGCTCCTGTTCTCATGACGAGCGGGGTCCCACAGGGCTCTGTCCTCGGTCCCGTACTTTTCAATATTTTCATCAACGACTTACCATCCACTCTTCAGACGGATTGCCTAATCTACGCTGACGACCTAAAGCTATGGATGGAAGTATCAAGCCTTGAAGACGCCGACCGATTACAAACTACGCTCAATCTACTCCATGACTGGTCGATTAAGTGGCACTTGCCAGTAAATCGTGATAAATGCTCTGTTTTCCCCTTTGGCTCATCAAACCCATTTGGAACTCACCATACTGGTGGTTTTTGCTCAGAAGCGCAACCCAAGAGAGGGATCTTGGAGTGATAGTGTCATCAGACCTCAAATCTATCCAAGACACCCAGAAGAGGGTCGCCGCGGCCTACAGGATGTTCCATTCTATACGTAGAGGCTTTTCTCTCCTGACCCCGGGACTTTTCCGACTCCTCTTTGGCTCGCATGTACGCCCGATTCTCGAATACGGACTACCCGCTGCCTACCCTCTCACCAAATCCGAATGTGATATGATAGAGAAGGTTCAACGGCGTGGATCCAAATCCGTCCCTGAGTTGCGAGACCTGTCGTATCCACACCGACTTCAACGACTGAACTTGTTCTCTCTAGGCTACCGCCGTCACCGAGGAGATTTGATTTTCACTCGACGTATTCTCAGAGGAGAACTGGGTTGCGAGTTACAGGACTTCTTTCAACTCAACACTGAGAGTTCGACACGAGGCCACCGCATGAAACTGTTCAAACCGAGGAATCTCCGTGTGCGGCTCAATTTGGCCTTATCAACGCGCGTGGTGAATGATTGGAACCGGTTGCCGGATCCTGTTGTTGATGCTGAGACAGAGGAACGTTTCAAACAACTGTTAGATTCTCACCTGAGCGCGCTGGGATTCTGCTGCCTCTAAGGCAGCTACAGTGGTCCTCTGCGGAAACTTCTACCGCAATGAACCACGCCATCTCCGCAATGATCGGGAAGTGAAGGAGCTGACAAAGGATCTTCCTTCTGCTCTCTATCATCCAATGATCCAATGATCCAATGATACCGCCGTTTACGCTGCGAATGTGGCGGCCATTTCCGGAGAACGAATACGCAACGAACAGTACCACCTACGCGGTGAGCCGGTGAAGTTAGTTTACATAGAATATACGCTATGCTCTATACGACAGAAGTGGTCAACTAAATGGCGTGGCCTGGAGCAGTGCGCATTTTAAAGAACATATTAATGTGAAAACCACAGTGAACCACATCTATACAGCATGGAAGTTTTGGTGCAATAAATATAGCAAAATATGACGTCACTCATTGCCAAACAGACAAATAAGCAAATTACTAATGTAATAAATTAATCGGAATAAAGTTAAAGGTTAACAAGGAATACTTGCATGCTTTTGCGTGCAATACTTTTCAGCTTATTTAGGCTTTGTCAAGGTGCCGGTCGAACGGGTTGCCAACAACAGCCTAAAAAGTTGTGAACACATAAGATGCCAAGTACAATGTTGAAAGGTGCATGCAGTAATTGTTCGTGGGTAATGCTACTAATAGCGATCTGGAGCTCTCCGTTATACTGGATCCAACAAAATAACTCTAAATAGCTCAAAATATGGTGTATACGTAACCTAAGGACGCACAAAAAGTAAACGTACGGAAGTGGAATAATTCTCCGTCTTTGAAAAATGTCATGCACATTGTTTACATATATGGTGCGGATAAACAAGTATGGTAACTAGAGGCCTTGAGGCGATGGTAGAAAGCGCAAGTAATCAATAGCTTAGTAAGGAAGCCGAACATGCGCGTTTTTAAAAGCAAGTAATAAACCTATGTTAGCATATTGGGTGTTTGTAAGAATACATTGGTATTTATGCACATCAAATTACTAGATTCGAAAACCTCTGCTTCCGTATGTGGGTCTTTATTTTTATCATACCTTTAAGATAACGAATGCGCTTAGTTCTTTTCTGCAGTGTTTTATTCAGATATCTCCACTTGAATCTTGTGTCAACCTGAACCGTCGGGTGCGCCACTGGCAAGGTTTTAATTACGGGCCGTTGTCCGTCGGGAAGTGCTGATTGTTGCAAGGACAGGAGCGATTTTCGCGACAATGGCCTGAAGTGCCATTAAAGGACTTATTGCGGATTGTATGAGAATAATGATGATTAGTTAATATACTAGAGCAGTGTGCTCTAGGAAGACGGTTATGATAAAGGAAAACGCTGATTATTCGTGCGTGTGAAGGTCAGGCCCTATTGTAATGCCGGAAATAATAGGGGACATGGGTTGTGCGAAAGTATCTGTTATGGAGATAAGGGTGCGCTTAAAGGGTCTGTAGATGGATACAACGATGGAGACTAATAATACTAACACTTGTCTTCCAGTTAAACTTTAAGTTCAGGTGGAACTGGAACGATAGGATGCATCCCTTAAGTGTTTCTCCTTGAGAAAATCGCTGACCCGGTAGTTGACAATGGTATTTCGACTTCTTGATGGATCTAAAACGAAAACACTCGTAAAACACCCTGGTCCAACAATTTAATGTCCACCTTACTTACGTTAACTGTCCCAGTTACGGGAATTAAGAGAGGAAGAAAAATAGAAGGTTAAGTGTAATGGAAGACAGATACAATAAGAGAAGCATACCAATGGTGAGGGAAGGTACAGAAAACTGAATCGAAGTATGAAGAGAGGAATTATTCAGAAAAGAGGAAAGCATTCGTTTTGCGACCCAAGCGCCTCTAGTTGACCCTTAAACCCTTAACCGTAGCTTCCTTGACAGGGTTTGCTGGAAGCGAGTTCCAGCGCTCGGTGACTCGACGCGATAATCGTGTGTCCGCTATAACCCGAGCGAACCTCGATTTCTCCAGATTCACAAAATGCCTGCGAAGACCAGTTAATCTAGCCGGGCTAAACAGCCATGACAATTCATGACCAATCATCCCAGTCAAAATGCGGTAGATTGGGATAAGGTCCCAACTAATCCATCTATAGTGCTTCAATGTATCCCTAAACTAAGTAGGCTTTCGTAGTACGTGTGTCCTCGTACCCCCTCGACAAAACTAGTACCGACACGCAACACCATTTCTAGTGTCCTTTTGTCCTGGACAAGTTATGGTGGACAGGCCTGGAAGCAATATTTTTGTGACGTCGCAAGAAAGCTAAGAAGATCTGGGGAAACACATTAGCTTTTAGAGTCCCAAAAGTACGCGGAAAAACCGCAACATCCGAAATCCTTTACTAGCCGCCTTCTTCCAGTTGTCGCCAGAGTGTATTGCGGAACAGTGGACGATACTTGGACCAACCTACTGAGTCACGTGAGAAAGTTCGCTACTATCGGGCACATGAATTGTGGAGGAATCAGAAGCTCGGATACGCAGCATTGAACACTTTGCCGGGTTTATGGGCCGCAACCACAAGACAGACCATTCCTTGAGACTAGCCAGAGCCCGTTAAATAGCCATAAAGTCTCCATGGATATCAACAATATTCTAGAACTTTAGGTTATCATCGAATGAGAGCGATCGTACCTCAAGCTCCCAGGCAATTCTCAACCTACACAGAGAATGGCAGCGGACCTTGGACCGAGCCTTGCGGAACGCCGCTAAGGACAGCTTGTAGAAAAAAGACTGCTTGCTAAACAAATGCAGCGTTCGCGTCCATCCAGAAAAGCTGACACCCATTGGAGAGTGCGCCCAGGTTTTTCATAAGACCTTAAATTCACTGAAAGCCGTGAATGGGTGATAACGTCAAAGGCCCTGATGAAGTCAATGCATACGACATCTATCACACGTCCACTCTCTACGGCTTCAGGCCAGCTCTCACGACAAACCAGCAGGTTCATTTGACGCAACAAAATCCTTTGCGAAAACCACGCTGCCCGATGTTATAAATAAGTCATAATAACTTCTACTCTGGTTGTTGTATATATTGTACTTCTTGAACGCACAGGTCTAATAAGCGTTGCTTGTTTGCCAATGAAGATAAACTTTTGAGGCTGAAACAGGAGAAATGAAGATGCCTTTAGCACGGGCAATTGGTTGTTAGTGTGGATACAGATCTCCATGAAATGATGTACTTGCATAAAATATGATCATTGCAGATGCTGTGTGATGGTTGCGGCAAGGTAAGTATGTCTGGTCATAGAAATATACACTTAATTTAGTACTTCATTAAGTTCGAAAAGGTGTGGATTTTACAAAGTATAAAGTTGCTAATAGGTGGTACTACTAAGGAGCGTATATATATATATATATATAGGAGGTTATACGCGCTTTAATAACATCAAGTTTTTGCAACGTTTACATGTGAATGAACTACAAAATTCGTTGTATATTTCTATTACTGTACATAAACGTACACACAATACCTTACTTACGTTATACTATGAATTAACATACAAAAATGTAATAGTTAAAATCTACTGAAAGATAAGTTAGATGTATAGTCGCTTTTCAGTTGCGTCTTTCGAGAAACATTGGGCATAAGACCGGACAGGATAGGACAGGATCCAGAGACAAAGCAATCCTCCTCATAGCCAACCTCTCGTTTCCTGTGCCAGTAGTCGAAAAAGTGTCCCCAGTGCCGCGCCTTGATAGTATGTTCTTGCTTCTTTAATGGTAAAAACAGAAGCAACTGCACGAAGGTTAACACACTTGCATAAAGTGATAAGAATACGGGCAGGCACTGAAGCCCAAAGAGTTTCGAGAAACAGGGACTGCAAATGGTTTTCTAGGCTACGTGTAAATTCCTCCAGCCTTATGTATTAAACGCGGATACAGAAAAAACTCTTACATGGTCAGCTGAGTATAAGTAAGCGGCAAGTGGAGAAACCAACGTTAAGTTACCAGGACATGATTATAGTGAGCCTCTCACGTTCTAAGCTTGATTGCAGATCATGGGAATCGAAGGCGGTTGCTCGGCGTGCAGGGCGCGATCTAATCAGGAAGGCAGTTGCCGAGGTGCAGGAGAAAGCCTTCATGCATGCAGAGAAGAAGCGGCAAGTGCGGATGTGGCAAGCACCGATGGGTTGTTCTCCATCGACATCAAGCGCATGGTGCTGTAGAAAATGCGGTCGCGAGTGCCTTAGTCAGGCAGGCTTAGTGAGCCATGGGCGAGGCCACTCGGGACCATTACCGAAGCGACGACGGGTCCTGCAGATAACGTAGGCAGAACCAGCGCAGCGTTTGTAGGTACGCTGCATTCGATTTACTAACCGCACGCTTGCCTGCTAAGTCCCTTTATTTCAGGTGGTGGGTTTTCAATTTTGCCTTAATGCTTTTCTTTCTCTTATAAATGTATACCAGTGCTCTATTCCATTAACTTGCACACCTCGCTTAAGCCAATTGTATTCGATTTCCATAACCTTTTTGTGTTCGTGGTATTTCCGTAAAGTATACTTGCTGACCTCGTGAACGTATCAAGGATTCGTTTGTAAACAACTTATTTCATATGCCCGTTATCTAGAGGTTTATGTCGCCGTTTCCTTATGCATTGATCGAGTTATTTTCTTTGTATTTCTCTCTCAAGTGCTTGGCTTTTGTTTGTTATTACAGGTGTGGCTACGCTTGATGTGCATGTTGACAAGGTGCCTACCTGTCTATTACCCACTACCTCATCCATCTGGCTCCAGGAGACAGTTTGTCGTTGCTGGAGGGGACCCGGTGCACGGTCCTTGTGGCCGTGTTAGGATCAAAGAATGGTTCCATGCACTCTGTGTGGAGCAGACCACGGTCCAGCCACCGCCTTGTGTGAGCTTTGTTCTCCAAATACAACGTACTTGTGTTTGCCTGTGAAGGATTTTGGGCCGGCTCCGTTGATGCAACGTGGCTCCCATCCACATGCCTCCCGGTCTTATTCCATCGGGTTTACACTAGATAGGTGGTATGTGATTGGAGCTGTGTGTGGTGCAGCGCAAGCCAACCATGGTCCCTCTGTAGTCGCAGGCGTCTTGTGGCTGGCCACGGTGACAGACAAATCCGAAACCGGATGCCGCCGACCATACGTTCCTCCACAACTTTTCCTGCTAATAGAGCAGATGGAATTTTATTCCAAACAAGCGCAACCCGGTTTGCGAAGAACCTGACTCTAGTCCAGATCGTTGCCGCTTAATTTCATGCTTTGGATGCGCAAGTTGTCTGACTGACCGGTTCATACGTTTCGGTGGTCATGAGACTACCAAGACCCTGTAGGATATTAAGCCTTTCTGGTAAGTCATCTCATGATCCGTGCATTTTAATGAAAACAAACCTAAGTTAGCCAGCCGAACTTTATACGATAACCTGCGCTGGCACTCTAGCATTGGAGTAGCCAGTCCTCGCACGTGTCCAATAAAAATAATATCTATCTACAGTTAGGAGGCCTTTGCCTGAACACCGTATCCCAGATGCGGTCTGACCAGAGCTTTGAACAACGAGAAGAAAACTTCTGATTTTGTACAACCCAGTACTCTCCTAAGACTAAATAACCTGTCGCGCTTTATTAGCCACATGCCTTCGCTGCATCGGGGGATTAAAGTCACTCGTCACGAGGACACCGAGACCGCGTACCTCGGTGATATGCTGCAATGTTAGAGACCCATTAGGCGTATGCACTGTAAACTCGTCATCACGCGGGGTTGGGATTGGACGTTCGCTGGTGCTCAGTGGTAAGTCCCAAAACTGCAAGCATTCAAGAATAGTGGCAAAATCTCTGTATATCGGAGCTCTGTCTCCCCTGCTGACAAGCTTTGAGCCGTCAACAAACACGTAGGGTTGGTTGCCAGCTAGAGCGACCATGTCATTTATCAAACTGCGAAGTAGCAGCGGATCGAGTACTGATCCCTGGGGAACTACACCATGAACAGTACATGTCAGCAAAACGACGACACGAACCCTGCTAAAGGTTAAAGGTTGAAGTATCCAGCAGTGTAGCTGTCCGCGAGGTGGCAGGAATCTTAATGATAAGTTTAAATAGCACAAAGGGTTGTCGTGCTAGGGATGATGACCATATACGCAATCAAAGTGGTAACTTGTAATGAAGTTCTTAATGTCAAGGATGTAAATGCTGAGTATATAGCGGTTTTCTCAGTAGCGCTATTGCGCGGATTGCGCGCGGTATGGTCACCGTGATTTAACGACCCTGCTGCCACTACTTGGCTAACTGTGTATGTTTCAGGGTGACGTCAGTGGCATATGTCAAAAGAAACTGCAAGCAATTCATCAGGAAGGTGGATGAAAACTTTCAGGGCACTAGTATTTCGTTGTAAGCAGGTATACCACTTGTCGAATGCCACTATAGGGTAATCACGGATGCCGGAATAACATGGACGGCTAATGATAGTGAGTTGGTGTTGTCCGAGGAGAAAGGTTCACTTGGGAATGGGAAGATGCAATGCTCACCGGTGATATAACGCTGGCAAGTGTAAACCTTGGACATGCCAACGTGGTACCTCGTTGTGGATCATGCAGCTAAATGTTAACTGGGCGTAGGATCTCCTGTTTTGCTTCATGCAACGGAAAACGGTGATGAAGATGTACGTAGACCAAGGGGCAATAAATGCACGTGTAAAAGAAAGAAAAGAATTGGTACTGTACCGCAACCGAGGCAACATCATGCATATAATCATGAAGAACTAAGTCAAGAACACCACCCTTGTGAAGGCACTATGCTGAATGGAAGTTATGGGCAGGTGCGAACTCGGATGCAAACAGCATGAAAGAACTAAGCGTTCGTACAGGGAACAAGAGCAAAATGCCGCGGAATTGGTAGTTTGGATTGCCGCTCCAGGCCAAGCAAATGGCTCACACGTCTGCGGCAGGCAAAGGGGTTGCGTTGCGTCAACATCGTGGCTAACTGAGTTGTGGGGTAGGGGTGCACTCCTAACCAAAATGTGTTGATGAATACTGAAACAGATAAAGGGTACAGGTTGCCTGTGTAATGGATATGGAGCGCGACTGCTCGGTACCACCTTGAGTTTCAGACCTCAGACGCATCCCACGCTGAAATAGCAACTTACCTGTAAAGGAAGTAGTTTTGCGAATGTGTTATAGCAAGTGATGTGGTGACTAAATATGTATATAATGTGACAAGGGCTACAAAATGAATAGTCTTCTAGACCATTGCTAATGTCCGCGACATGGCTGGGTGCGTGTATACATACGCCCACGACCCTTAATGCGTGAACACCAAAAATTGGATGGCCCTTAGAAGGGCCGTTTTCGCGTTCCCCTAAAAAGAGCTGTGATTGCGTTCATTATGCTGCTGTAATGGAACCTGCTTGATATGTAGATATGGTGATGGTGGTCCGCGTAAATGTATGTTACGCTATAGATGCAGGCATATCTGAAGCAACTTGCAGGTGCACCCAGGGGACCCATCGGGCTCAGCGGACTGCTCTCAAGGAAGACTGACTGCCGTTGCTCGTAACCACGGTAGCGGCATCGGGGAGGGCGGACAAGTAACACAAGCGGTAAGCAGGCGGCCGGTGGGTTTATGCAATGGAAGCAAAGGTAAAGCGACAGCGATGCACCCTAAAACAAAGTAACTGGCGGCTGAAATATCGACGAGGTCTCAAGCGGCGCAGACGTTGCTCACACGCTACCTAAAGCAAAGGTGACGTGAACAAGTAGCAAACGGCGGGTGCGGACTGTGAAGGAAAAGGTAAGACAAAAGCGGTGCGCCTTTACTTCAAGTCAGTGCCGATTAAACGTCCAACAAGTTTTCAAACCGGACTGATGTGCACAAGCACGGTAGAAGTGTCGGGGCGAGACGGACAAGTGGCACATTTGGCAAACAGCTGGGGGACATAGGGCTTATAGAAAAAGTAGTGTTTGACGAAATGGGGCAATCGGAGTATAGCTACATGAGACCGTGATGGGTAATGAGGTTCCAACCATTTATACATATTCCTGAGCTCTAGTGTGGGCGCGTAAACCGCTAAAACCTACAACGCGCGGACACTGAGAAACGGTTTGTGTTCCGTAGAAAGGATGTAAGACGTTCTCTGAGGCAGGGTTCCATGTGCATAAGGGTCCCTGTTGTGACGCTTCGCACTTACCGAATGGAAAACACCATACCATCCGAGACTCTCTATTGGTAGTTGCCAGGTATCCCTGGGAAAGCATGGACGGAGCGAGGCGTCCACGCCGTCTGACTAAAAGCTGCTTCACTGGGGGCTATTCACTTACAAGGTGTGAGTAGGACGACATACTCAAGGGGTAAGGTAAGTGGATGAAATATGGTGCTTCGATGTTAATGGTTAAGGTGCAGCATGTGAACCGGGTGAGAGAAGCCACGGAAATGGAGGGTATCAACTTACTGTTGAAAGGTACAAAATAGTCCATGCCTAATGATAACTAGAAGCGGTATGGCACAGTGCAACCATGGACCGGATGGGGACATGTGTAGTATCGGTCTAAACGTCATACTTAAGACGGGGGTTACATTAGGTGAGCTGACGGGAAAACTAATGGATCACGATTGGTGGAGGTTCTATGGCACTACCAAAGCATGAACCATGCCGGCAGGTATCACCTGATGATCTAAAAGTCACATGAATGCATGCTTTGCACGGACCAAAATTGTTGCGGACGAAATGCTTAATAGCTCATTGTAGATGGAGGCCATTTGGCCTAGAAATTTTTCGGAGCACAGCGGCACATGCGCACTGACTGACTGAAAAGCACATTATTGGCTTTTGTTCACTTACTGTAGTTGAATTGGGCACCCGAATGTGAGATAATAGTAAGCGGAGGTTGCGTGGTCCCGAGACAACAACTTTCAAGGGCCTCATATCTACTACTGGTGTAGAAGCCACGTTTGTTGGGACTGCACCATTAGCACAGATGAGCCAGATGACCTGAACTCTGAAGACAGCGTTCACAGGATACGACATGCAAGATGTGTTAGTGCTTCCAGACGATGGACTACTTTACTTGGAGCAGGCAGACCTCACGACACTCCTTGGTGACATCTCACAAACGTGCCAAGTAGTAGCGGACAAATTAACATCAACGTCGAGCTTCTTTGGTAGTCGCCAAAAGCAGACGCTTCCTGTTGTTTGTGTGCAACCGGTTGTGGGGTCAATGAAACACTAGTTTTAACTGCTGTAACTCGGTACCTTAAGTCGCCTGCGATACCTAGAGTTGGCCATCACAGTGCAGTTCAACCGGGCAACTTTGCTGCGAACAATGAGGTGCGGTAGATGCGGTTAACGCGACTCAAATTGCGAGAATCACAATAATGAACAACGTCAAGACGTTATTCATTATTAAATAAATAAATAAATAAACTTTTATTCTCGACAATGCGAGGCACACCTGTACAGGCATGATCATGTTTAGCTAACATAGTGTGATCAAAGTGTACAAAAAGTACATGTTTGGCATAACAGTGAATGTAAGTGTATGGGTGTATATAGGTGTTTAATTGTCTATGAATGTCGCTTGTATTTTTGGATTGCCGCGGAATTTTGGACTTTGTTATCGGTAGGAATGTGAGTAAAAGCGATTGATGTCCGTGAGTTGAATACCATTTTCCGGATGTTTACGGCCCAGTGACTTTATTTTGTGGCGAGTCACATCCGCCACGTCACAGTGTTGATACGCAGACATTTGTGGCTTTTCATAGGGAGATCGTTTGCCGGGCGAAAACCCACCACGTCCTGGAACACTGCCGCCGAACTATTTGCTGGAACGGGTTAAACCCGAACCACCCAGCTGGCACCACGAGGAGGTTGTTCGGCTAGCCAGCCTATTGGCTTGGAAGCAAATAGAAAATAAAGAAAAGAATGCATGAACTAAGTGAAATTAGTCAGAGTTGAATGAAAATAAGCAACCAGATGCAAGAGAGGGCATACAGGAACGCCGCTGGCTGGGTCCAGGCTTTTGGGGTCTCACACCCCACCCTGTTTGTCTCTCAGGTAATCACTTCATTTCTCCTTGCCGAGTCATGGACTGCGAACCAAGTGGTTGATCCCAAGTTGGGGCAACCACGGTGTATAACGCACGTCGACGAAGCCGGTCAACAGGCATCATGCGAAAATTGCTTAGGCAACGTCAGTAACTAATAAACAGTAAACCCATCAGGGTGAAACAAGGACGCTTTTAACGAAAATACAACTTACGGATCTCAGCTGAGAATGGAACAGCAGTCCAAATTCGTCGGCTACTGTCTCTCGCACTGATGGCTTTCCCGGACTGGAACAGCGCACGACGGTTGCACACATGTTCACAAGGCGGAAGATGTGTTATTTCAGCGTCAGTCCATCGCTCAATGGAAGGGGAGTAGAGGAGGAATGGAAGGAAAACAAGAAGAGGCGAGTGTGTTGTAGAACTGTTCCAGAGGAGTGATGTCACTCTCCGGCTGCCTGTTTCGAGACAGTTATTTTGTTTAGGGGTCCTGTCCCTAGCCTTTGTCATACACGTCTGTACAGTAAGGCAGTGAGGATTATCATGTTTCACTTGGACTAATCGATCCCGACCTTTGGTTCAAAAGCCTAATCAAATTGACCGAAGACTGTCTGGCTTGTAGCGGATGGTAGCAAATCTTGTACATTCCAAGGTGCACTCCCGCCGTCAAAGACAATGCATGGCGCCGGCGCTCTATGCCAGACTAGCTGTGAGCTTATACTCCATGGCTCTGCTGTTTTATATGACCAGGGCCATCTAACTCGCTTGGAACACTGAAGAGTACGGGTTGCGACCAAGTTAGTTTAACACCTAGCAAGTAACATGTTTGGTTTGCGTGCCTCTAGCGGCAAGCGAACAATGCCACCCAGCCTAGCAACTCTTTCGGTTCAAAAGAGACATCAAGTTTTCCTGGCTGGTGCACTCCGCCGCGATCTAACGAAAGGTATTGATAAACACAGCACCTGCATGCAGAGGACCATGATCTCCGCCGGACGGAAATTCTGGGGTCTTGCTCTGCACACCATGAAGGCCTGGAGCTCCGCGCGATGAATTAACCTATTTAAGTACAGCAAAGATATCCCAGAGCGATCCAGGCATGATGAGGTGCGCCGTTCTGTTATACTGCGGCGCAAAACAAACCCTACGCAGCGACTCTGAAGCCTGGTGGTCCCCGCGTTCTTCGGAATTGCAGGCCGCTCTTCTCTCTCGAAATGCGCGCAGGCTCTTCCAGCTCATTCGATCCACTGACCACCTAAAGCCTGGTGTCAGTAAGACTAAATGCGAAGTGACTGGTTCACTGGTTGCCAACTTACAGAGACGCTTGGACCGATGGGCTGAACGTTTTCATTCCTAGTACAATTGGCTCTCACCCTTTATTTTAATGCTCTACTAACCCTGCCGCCCGCCTTGGGTCGTCACACATGATTCACCCAGCGAAGCGGAGGTTTCTCTCGCACTTCGACACCTAAAAGGATACAAGTCTACCGGCTCAGCCAGACTTCCTCTGGAACCCTTCCAATATGAAGCCACAGTTATCATTTTCCTGCTAATCACCCGATTCTCCAAAGCCTGACATGATGGAAAGGTGCCTGTCTCCTAGGGCGATTCAGTTATCCTTCCGGTTTTAAAGTAGCGTGCTCGCGTTTGGTGTACCAATCACCGGCGGATTGGCCTCATTTTGGTTTCGTCCAAATTATTGGCATTCATACCACTCTGTAGACTATCTCACATTTGCGAATCACAGTAACGGGTAGCACAAGCTGACTTCCGACTTGGTCGCGGGTGTGTGGATGAGGTATTAACAGTCCGTCCCCTCCTGGAACACAGCCACTATTACCAGTGATTTACCATCGTTGCACACACGGACATTATTGCCGCATTCGACTCGTTTAACCGACTTGCACGTCTTGGTACGCAGTGCTTGACAGTTCGTACTTTTTGTTGAGACGTTGCTCAGCGAAGCCCTGCGGACTTCTAAACATAGTACAGCCAACGGATAAATGCACATCATTAGTTTCACCTAAGGGAGAGCCGTAAGAGGTCTTCGGTAAATATCTAGTGACTTGACAAATACAGGGTTCACAATAGACGGTAATTAGGCACCCATGCCCCGATGCAACGCTACTCGATGCGGACTCTCAAGTGGAACTGCATGGAAAGGACCTAACACCGAGTTAAAAGTAAGATCCGCTGAAGAAATTTCAGGTATATTAAAATCATCCGGTATCAAAGACCCACCGTCAGATTGGTAGCGAACGATGTTAAGCACCTATTTGGATGCACTCATTGGGCTTCCATACACAGTATGACTGGCACTTGAGTCCATGAAGTGCTAATCATTACAGACAGACCTTCGATACTTTTGGCTGCTGGCTGAAAGGTGTAGGTACGCAGAACGTCAAGGTCACAACTAAGATAAAGTGGGATGACCTGGCATGGTCGGCCTTGGAAGCAAACACATCTAAATAGTGCGTATCCAGACCGACGTATTCCACTGTTGGTGACGTCCTGAGACAGCCCCTTTTCAGTTGATGTGGGTGTTTTGGAAGACGCATCCACAAGCAGGTTTATCTCGTACATTTCATTCCTTGACTGCGCACATTGCTGAGCACCATGCAAAAGTTTTCGCAGATCAAACCTGTATCGTGCGCTACCAAAGCAAGCACCGGCAGGGCGAAAAAGAACCGCAGGCTGACCGCAGGCTGACCGCCTGATGACGCATCGACCGGACTTCCTGTTCACCAAACGATTGCCTGCGTTTGAATCCCTTTAATCTCGCCTTCAGCATCAACCTAGACCCCAGCAGGTCCAGCTGAACACCAATATTAGTGTAAGCCCGTTTGAATGCAAACCGCTATCTTGCCTTGCGTTACCCTAGGGTGCATACCATCACACGAAATAAACGCCGTCCAAGATTTTGCGTATAACCCGGGACGTTAACCAGGGCAGTCAGTTTCCTCACAGTAACACTGCGAAACGTAGTCGGAAGAAGATTCGTTGGGCACATTATGAACCACTAAGTGTCGTCCGACAAAGTCCAGCAGCAGGTGCGGCAGTGGATGACGCTGCGTTACGGAACATTCCTCTGCTATCCATGCGCCAACAAGCGCATTTGACCTTATGGTGAGCATCACTGGTTGACCGACAATGTTAACCTGCGCATTAGTCTTCCTCGAACGGACATGGCTAGAGGCCACGCGTGCCTATATCAGCCAGCCTACCTTACTATCCATTGTAGCTAACAAAGTGGCGACCGCCGTAGATGAATTCAGCCAACGTTACAATAACAACCGAGAAACCCGGCCGACTAAGTGGATGTCCAGGAAAGCGGAGGCTGATAGGGAGCATTGTCGCTGGTAAGTAGCGGTCCGATCGGTCCACTCGTAGTCATACCTCTCATTACAATTGTCCTACTGCAAGCCGCCAGAATCGTCAGTCACTAGTAAGGCAAAAATTGATCTCCCACAGGCGGCATAAGCATCTACGCCCGCATGGGTGCATAGTGAGACGGAGAGTGTGAGACGGAAAGCAGCAGAATTGTGACAAGTAAACGCAACAAAACGACTAATAGCTAAAAGGTAAAAACAAAAAAGCTTGTTGGTAGATGGTAGAACGGAAGCTTCACCGGCAAGCATCACTTAAACGCTCGGTGCAACACTAATATCACGACCAAAGTTGCATTGGAGCACATAGAAGTCAAAAGTTTTTCTCCTGTTTAACCCCACGCGATTTGCTACACTATTCGCCCAAACTTACGCTTATCGCGTCGAGGCCAGTGTCAACACAACTTGTCATGTATCCTAGTATCGAAAACCATCAGCTCATGCCATATCACACACCGCTGCCCACAAGAGGAATCACGCCTAGAATGCGTGCGGCAGTAAATCACATACCGGTATGGGAAAACTCCAGGCTGCGGAGTGACCAAAGCATAGGCGAAAAGCTGCGTGACTTTCCATACTCCTTATTATGCACCGCATCCTTTACTTCCTCAATGCTTTCTGGTCATCACAAACTGTACGACACAACATAGCAGCGTCAACCAAACATGGCCCATGTCAAACAAATCATCCTCGTGGCTGTATCGCCATTTTAAAGAACGTGCAATATAATTGAAATGCATGTATTTGCTATCCAAATGCAATTGATTCCTTTTGCAGTCAGCATTTCATATCAATGCAGTTCATCAATATGCACGCAATGTTTAACATTTTGGTTGGCGTACCCAAACGCAACGCCCTGTAGGGCTACTTTTGCTTAAAGCATTTAGTCACTTCCTTGTCCGTCTGCGCAGCTTTCTGTGCTTACCTAGATATATGAATGTTTCGGCTAGGTTAAATGCCGAAATAAGGTGGGCATTAAATTGTTGGACCAGGGTGTTTTACGGGTGTTTTCGTTTTAGATCCATCAAGAAGTGGGAGCAACGTTATTAACGACTGGGTCAGCGATTTGCACAAGGAGGAACACTTAAGGGATGCATCCTATCGTTCCAGTTCCACCTGAACTTAAAGTTGAACTGGAAGTTAAGTGTTGGTATTATTAGTCTCACCGTAATACCCACCTACAGACGCTTTAGACGCATCCTTATCTCCATAACAGATACTTTTACACAACCCATGTCCCCTATTATTTCCAGCATTACAATAGGGCCTGACCTTCACACGCATGAATAATCAGCGTTTTCCTTTATCATAACCGTCTTCCTAGAGCACACTGCTGTAGTATATTAACTAATCATCATTATTCTCATACAATCCGCAATAAGTCCTTTAATGGCACTTCAGGCCATTGTCGCGAAAACCGCTCCTGCCCTTGCAACAATTACCACTGCCCGAAGGACAACGGCCCGTAATTAAAACCTTGCCAGTGGCGCACCCGACGGTTCAGGTTGACACAAGATTCAAGTGGAGATATCTGAATAAAACACTGCAGAAAAGAACTAAGCGCATTCGTTATCTTAAAGGTATGATAAAAATAAAGACCCACATACGGAAGCAGAGGTTTTCGCGGTAAATTCGCATAAGTCGAATATTTTTGGTTGGCTATTCAGTGTTGCTAAATCGCTCTCATTAACCCTTTCATACCGTTTGTGATATTTAGTTATATCACACCGCCATCTTATAACCGTACATCGGGTTTTCTTTGGACTTTCTGTCCAAGTCATCCTTTGTAGCGTTGTGGTATCGTGCTCTACTTTTCTGTACCATTGTACCTAAACATCTCGCAGGTATGAGACGTAACAAACGAAGTGGGAAATCGACTACAATTCCCACTGTTAAAGTCAACTCGGCTTTAGCTGACGTGGGGGTGTCCAACCCATGGACCAACTTGACACCATCGTGGTGGCCAATAGTTCCAGCTCAGGGATTGGTAATATAGAGGTCATAAATAATGCATCAATACCTGACATAGTTGCTATCATTCTTCAGGAATGCAAGGTCATGCTCAGTGACCCTCTTACTGAAGTGTTGCTAAACATTCACGCACTTGAAACAAGTTAATTCGTTAAAAAGCGACATACTGGACATCAGTGAGACCCTGACTACTTCCTTACATTCCAAACATTAACGATCTTGGCTTTGTTGTCCTGGTGCTCTGTCCCCCTTATCCTGAGACCATTCCTCTGCATGCAACCGCCTTTTCATATAGCCACTTGCTCCCCAAACTGCTTTTCTGATGACACTCATTACTTTTTTCCCACCTTACTTTGGAGGCCTAGCTTCAGCTTGCTGACTTACCCGGGTTTGACTGTACGCTCTCCTGCCTTCTGACATCGCTCGGACTTCTGCGATCTAATGATCTAGACTCTGCCGACGAAAGTCTGTTACCCTCACCGCAAGACCACCGCTGGTCATGATTGAACCTTATTATCATGTCCCCTTTTTCCTTACGACGTCCATTTCTGTTGATGCTCTCTGTCAGCACTTAGACTTTACTAATACGACTTTCACCCTATGAGCTGACATTCTGGGCTCGTCTCAACGATCTCGTACTTTCCGACTTCCGTGACCCTAATGATCAGAAGCCGACAGCTCCAACGGTCTGCGCAAGCACCTGGAGCATATCGTTGGCTTTCTTTTACTTTCTCTTCTCACCCATAGAGCCTTTTTTCACACTCTAGTCTGACTTATCTGGTTCTGGCTGTACGGCCTCCTGCCTTCTGACCACTCTCAGACTTCTGAGTTCTAAATGCTCTAGTCTCTGCAGACGCAATGCTCTGTCTCCCCCGCCTCCAGAGCACTGCTGCTCATGATTCATCACTAGTATATCCGCTTTTATCCTTAACACTTCTATCCTGTTGACGCTCTGTTAACGTTCTGACAATTATAATACGGCTTTCTCTCCATGAGCCGATATCCTCCTCTCATCCCCATGGTCTCCTGCTTTCCGAATACTGAGCCCATATTTTGAACCATCGACAGGTCCAAAGGTCTGTTCGCAACATCTCGAGATCTTTGTAGGCTCTTCCACTTCCCCTTAAGTGTCTCCTTCACGATTACATTCTTTCATTTTCGCGCTCTGTCTGCCTTCCTTTATCCATTGGACGGACAACACTTCGGGCCTGGCTCCACTCTAGCCTCGTCTAACCAGTCTCCTACTTTCTGACTGTTTCCAGAAATCAGAGACGCACGTGTTCTAGGCTTGCAGTCACAACACACCCTGTCCCTTAGCCTGAGAGCTTCGTTTGATATGCTAACGGGCTTTTTAAATAGCCTCTGTAGTCCCGCAAATTTTCTTTCTCGTGACATTCACTACTGTTATCCCTACTTTAAGCTGACTGCCTAGCTTCATCTTGCTGACTTATCCAGTCTCATCTAAACGCTCTTTTGCTTTCTGACCCCTCCCCAAACACTCCTGCTTCCTCTTCAATCTTTCATTCTTTACTGATCCGTGTTCCGCTCGATTCTCGTCGTATTTCGCCACTTATGATATACGTGTATATGCGATATTTCAATAACAATTACATGCATAGTGGTACAATAGTTCAGGCATCGCCGCAATTGATTGACTGCATTCCAGATGCATTCCCTTCTTCTGTCTGTGTGGCTGTCTCTGTTCGTTTCCTTTTTTCTCCCGAGTCTGTCACAGGTACGGCGACACGCACCCAAGGAATTGTCCTCCGTTTCGACAACAATACAAGGCACACAGTTCCTTTACCTGGACATGAGCGGAAAATTGTCAACCTTTTTACAACATACTTACCGGACAAATCAATCAATATCTTGCACTGATACAATTCTTCCGCGGCATGAACCACTGAGTTCAATTTACCTAACAATACTTCTTCCACATATCTCTTGACTGGAGGACTTTCGACTACGGAAGGCACATTCTCCTACCAATACAAAGCTTGAACAATCGGTCATTCTAAGCTCTTCAATCCGCTTTGACCGCTCAAATGGCCGTGGTTTCCCCTATCTCTAATCAATTTCACTACATACCCCGGGGGATCTGCGATGCTTTCTTCGGAACCTATCCTGTCCTCCAAGACTTCAACATATTTCAACGTATATTCTTCAAGACTTCACGTGGTTCTGCAGATGATCAACACATAATATCCAGAAAGAAGGCTTAGTTCCTGACCTACAGATCTGGCACAGGAGAGGACCCAGGCACGCAATGGCCACTCGCATAACGAATCAGTCAGCAGAACAATGGGATGCAACTTGACTGCGAATAACGGAGCTAAAAAACGTTCAACAAGAAACAGAGCCAGTTACAACTTGCCATTCAATGGATTGGCGGCAGTGTTTCAGGACGTGGTCGGTTTTCGCCTGGCAAGCGTTCTCCCTATAAAAAGCCACAAATGTCCGTTTAACAACGCTGCAACGTGGCGAATGTGACTCGCCACCGAATAAAGTCACAGCCCATAACTTCACACTGGCAGCTCAATTAGAATCTTCATACTGGATAGCTTGCTCTTCAATTATCTCTTAATGGATCACTCAGGATTCTTTATCTATTATTAGTCGAGGTATGACTGCGATATATGGCAGAGCGATTATGTCCAAACAAATGGATCCCGATCCCACTACAACCAAATCGTTCTTTCGCATGTTCACCATCGCACAGTTCCAAGCGTGGACATATGAACAATTTTCTACTGTCACTACAGTTCCCATAAAATGTCTGTACAGCTGTACATTCCTGATCATGCCTCAATTGGCGTGCCTTGCATAGTCGAGAATAAAATATTTATTTATTTATTTATTTATTTAGAAGGTGATGCCCCATAGTACCCCTATCGGGTATACAAAATACCTGAAAACTCATCAGACCTAAAACAAGTTGGTAGGCTCCTTAACGTAATTGCCCAAGAGGCCAAAGAGCGCTTGCGCCGCGCCAATAATGCCATGCTATTCAATGTCCCAGACCGGTCTCCACTTGGAAATTTGCTACGTAAGCTTCTAAACGTCTGCAAATTGCCGCTAGATTGGTGCGCAGTTAAACGATTAAGAAAGCTTCCCGGCCCAACTTGTCCTATCATACCTAGATTTGTAGGTCCTGCGTTTGCAACACGCTTCATGGCCTCCAGCTTTCTCATCAAACAACAGGCCAACTTCGCGGCTCTACAGATCAGGGAAGATATGACCCCTCTACAAAGCTGAATGGCGCGTACCTATACATCATCATCCAACATAAAAACCCGACCCGAAACTAAAAAGCCATTCTTTGTCACATGCTTTACACCACTGTGTACTGTTGATCTAAATGCAACCCAACCACAACAACGACAGGATGTCTTCCCTAAAGTGACTACACCCAAATCCGACTCAGAACGACATACTGCAACAACTGCAGAAAACGATACATTCAGAGCGTTATCGAACTGTGAATGTGATATGTGCGATTCCGATACGGAACCAGCAATCCTGTCTATCGCTTCGCCCACTACTCCTATCATCAGGAGCGAACGCAGCAATGCAGAAGCATATTGCAAAAATCCGCATATACCCTGCAATGCACGCCAAAGTTGCCTGCTGCCCCCACCTAAAACGAACCAAGCAAAGATCCACAGGACCCACACAACACATTTTTACAAAAACGTCAACAAGAAAGAACATGAGCACCTGGTGGTACACACCAACGCTTGGACTCAGGCGAGGCAGGCGGTAACCGAAAAACGATCTTCCCCAAGATATCAGTCGTCGATGGGGTCTGCGAACATGGCTAGGCTACGACAGCCACGAGTTAACCGTTACCTACTTGAAGCTCCCAAGGTAGCAGCCCGCGCCCCGACCTACCAACAATCTCCCAACGCACAAGGCTCGATACCATCTATTCCTGGACACAGTTCTTACGGTACTCCCCATCCTACAAGGAGTACCAAAGCTGCAGGCGCCACTATGAACAACCGCTTCCTAAAATCTGGGCAGCCACAGTTCGTGAATCTA
Source organism: Dicrocoelium dendriticum (assembly GCA_944474145.2). Classification (NCBI taxonomy): domain Eukaryota; kingdom Metazoa; phylum Platyhelminthes; class Trematoda; order Plagiorchiida; family Dicrocoeliidae; genus Dicrocoelium; species Dicrocoelium dendriticum. The sequence continues at coordinate 52,022,134 of OX104070.1, read as the reverse complement.
CATGACATAACCGCACACAACACGGCCCTCTTTACCACCGTCCCCCTTTTATGGGACACTACAGGGTATGGTCCACCGCACCCAATTCATCAAGAGCTAGCACCTGCGCTACTTTATCTCCGAAATCTTCTATATTCATTACAGCCCCCTCCAAACCGCTGGTTACAGCCATTCGGGTAGATCCAGCGATCCCCAAGTTTCCTCTTGGCATGTCGATGGCCAATATGCTGCAGTACCAAAATTTGCCATCCCATGATCACACATATGCGCAGCGTTCACCTAATAAACGCAACTCCATCTTCCCCAACTCCTCGCTACACCCTGCTCTCCCACGAAACTGAAAATTGCTCACATTAGCCCGCAGTCAACGCTCTCACATAGCGATCCGCTTTCGCACTCAAAGTACATTGATGATCCGGTCTTTTCCCCATTGCGACGTTCCATCCATCCATCCTCGGACCATCCTAGGGACCACATTAGCCGCCCCATTTCCGTCTTTTCGCCACCAACCCAACCCTGCACAGGAACTGACAATAATCTACTGCATGACCTACATGTCTACGAAAATGGTAATGCTCATACGACAATAACCTCCTTAAGTGGCAGTATAAAAGTTTCTGCGCAAAGGAATGAGTCGTTAGACACGTTACCTTACCAAACCAGGAGACTCATCATTGCATACAAACATGCCATCAACCCACTCCTAGTCTTGGAATGCGATACAGACACCGTAGTAACCAGCCCACATCTGGCAGAAATATGCCCCTCAGGGCTGAACACTCACTGTACTCCATCGTTATCTTCTACAGCATACGTACAACACATCTCTGCCAATGCTTTAGCCATCGCCAATAACCTTCCCCACACTCCCAAACCTATCTCCGCTGCTTCGTTTCAGCATGGTACCCAAGCAGTCCCCCTCCTACAACCCGACCTGCTCTATGATAACACGGACAGTAAGATTTCGTCTGACCTCTGTAATCTTATAACTCTTATAACCCCCTCTGGAACAACAGCAATTGCACCCACGCAAACTACTCAGATTACTACTGTCTCCGATAATGAAGCAGAGGCTCAATCCTGCAACGAGGTACTCACTCTACTTCTCATTAATGCAAGGTCCATCAAGCATAAGATGCACCTTATCAATTCCATCATTATCTTATCCAGCCCCCAGGTAGTGCTCATCACAGAAAGGTGGCACGATGCTAACACTCCTGCTACACAGCTGCGAATCCCGGGCTACACCTCCTTCAGTAATGGACGTACCAACCACCGTGGTGGCGGATGCCTTAGTTACGTGCGTGACGATTTTGGTGCGCTATCATTCCAAGAACTTTCAGTCGGCAATCTGAAAGACTCGGTCTGGATTCAGACCAGTAGAGGACAGCACGATCTCTTAATTGGCTGCCTGTAGAATCCTCCCCACACTAACACAATCGGTATACGCAGCCTAGTGGTACTCTTCACAGATGTATCCCCATTGCCTAACCACTATAAGCTAATCGGTGGTGACTTCAACATGCCACAAGTGGCCTGGCAAATACAACCTGCGCCACCCAAATACCGCGCCTTTGTGGACAACACATGTGCATTCGGGTGGACTCAACACGTGCGTGCACCTACTAGGCACAATAACACCTTAAATTTACTTTTTACAAGCGGAGTCGCACATGCATCAGCTAGCGTGCTTGACAGTCTCCCTGGATGCGATCACAAAATAGTAAAACTCTCTTTCCAACTACCCATCACTCGTCCCCCAGTGGCTAGAACAGCGTGTTCTGTTCGGCCCTTCAAACGCATCAATTGGACAAACTTTGCTCTACTTCTGAGATCCATCAACTAGGATGCATTCTTTCTGGCTACAGATGCGGACACTGCCGCTTCAGTACTATATGGAAATCTCACTTACTGCCTGCATACACTTGCACCTATAACGAAACAAAAAGCAGTGCAGTCAACGCAGGACGCAGCTCCCCTCGCAAACTGCTCGTTAAACTCAAAAAGCTACATTCGAAGTACAGCAGGACCCAAGATTACTTCCTTCTTATCCGCATCAATGAAGTCCTGTTGGAGTGGAGAAATACATTAACTACCGCAAATCTGTCCGAAGAACACATTGCCCTAAACTCTATCAACCGTATCAAAGCCCTCAATTCCCTGCTGAGGCTCGGAAGCAACCCCGCTTCTAATTCGATTAACTCGATTATGCGTCCAGACGACTCAGTCACCAATAACCAAGCTGAAATGTGTGAGGTCCTGAATCGCTACTTCAGCGACTCTTTCACCTCTGCTAACCTGACCCTGCACCTTAATATTCCTAGTTGCACCCATGATACTTTACGCGCAGTACCATCTGACCTGCACACCATTACTCGAGAAGTTCAAGCCCTCAAATTATCCTTCCATGCCGGACCTGATGGCCACCCATCGGCTCTGCCAAATCTAGGTGGCCAGGATATAGCCGTCCTCCTTCTTAACATCTTTACCCTTTCCATGAAACATGGAACATTCCCCTCCGCTTGGAAACATGCACTAGTCATGCCAAGACACAAAAGAGGAAGCCGGCAAAACATTGAAACCTACCGACCCATTAGACACACCCCATTCGCTTCACGGGTGATGGAGAGGATCATCAAGGAAGAGCTCCTACGGTTCTTGACTCATCGTAATCTCATCAACAAATCCCAACATGAAGTCCTCCCGTCTAAATCCTGTCAAACATGCCAGCCGGAGTTTCTGAACAATGTTACCACCATGGTTGATTGCAGGAAAGCTCTGGTCATCATCTTCTTGGACATGAAAAAAGCGTTCGACCGAGTTCCTCATAATGGACTGCTAACTAAATTGGCTTCTTACGGTATATCGGACCAGTTGCATTCCTGGTTCTCTTCCTACCTCTCCTGTCGAACACAGTCGGTGAGGCTAGGAGACTTCGAATCCTCACCGAAACCAGTTACGAGTGGTGTGTTCCAGGGAAGTGTACTGGGCCCTATACTCTTCCTACCTTACATCAACGACGTATTTCAAGTCTTTGAATATGGAAAGGCGTACTTGTTCGCCGATGATAGCAAAGTCGTATTCTCCGTTGACCCGGGTAACCTAAGGAGCGGTCTCCTCAATATTCAAAATGACCTTAAAGCATTAGACTCCTGGTGCAACACAAGGAAGCTTGACTTTTCTCCTGCAAAGTGCAGCGTTCTGTCGTACAGATGCACTGTGCCGCCTAATGCGCTAACCCTGAATGGCGTCTCACTAGCCATCTGTCAAACCGTAAGGGATCTCGGAGTACACTATTCAAGCTCACTAAATTTCTCGGAACAAGTTAGCTATAGTGTAGCGAAAGCCAGATCCCTCATTGGTCATATCTGCAAGAGAATGCTTGTAACCGGATCCAGACTCACTCTGTACAAGGTATGCGCTAGACCTCTTCTGGAATACTGCTCAATAATATTTACCAACTCCAGAAAGAGTGACCGAATAGCAATTGAGAAAGTACAACGCTCATTCACAAAGCGCCTGCTTTGCCCTTCTACTCTCAACTACCGTGAGCGCTGTAAACTTCTTGGCCTTGAACCTTTATGGTTACGAAGAATGAGACTCAACCTCACCTTCTTATTCCAGACGATAAACAACCCAAATAAGAACTTTGAAGGACATATTCAACAAAATGGTGACTCTCGGTATCCACTCCGCCATAGACCCTTAACCATTACCCTGCTCACAGCCCGCACTAACTTGCGTAACAACTTCTTTCTCTACAGATTCGCTCGCGTCTGGAACAGGCTACCATTACAAGTTAGGGCATCCGAGAATACTGCACAGTTCCGATCAGCCCTACATAGACACCTTGCTACCCTGCCTACATGCGAGCTCTTTAACACCAATATACCGGAGGATGAACTTTGGGAACATGGCCCAGAGCACCTCTAAGTCTGAAAATCCCAAAATATCGGACACAGGCCCTACCAAATAACTCTCCTTTACTCTCTGGGACTGTCGACGTCACACAACACAAAACTTGTGGTCTGCGCACAGTTGCTCCATTGCCTCGCACGTCTGCTGATTTATTCATTGAAACTGTAGGTGTCCAGTAGTGGTCAAACGTCTTAATGATATGGCTACACCAGCTACTGATACATCCTTTCCTAGTGCCACTATCTCTGCTTAGCAGCAGCTAGTCGACATAGCTCCCATCTCAATTTGCAGATAACCGGAGCTCGCTAGAAGTCTCTGCTTTCTTACAATGCTCATTCTTTTGGATGGTTTAAGTCACCGCTCAGCTGGTTTGTTGACATATCCTGTGCCACCGTAGGATACACTAGTAATTGAAGGCTTAATCCGAACTCTATTGCTGGCCACTCATCTCTCTCCTAACGCGCCGTTATGCGTCGTTCGTATTATTCGCGTAAAATTTTCTTTTTGGCAGCAGCTAGTCATCGTTGGCTTTATGCACCTTGAAAGGAGACACTCCTTGACTCTCCAGCATAAATTTTTCTCTGACATCCATCTTTCTAATCTTTGCTTGCATGCTGAGTTCTTTATCGAAACTGTATGTATCCAGTATTGAACAAACGTTTTAATGATATGGTTAAACCAGCCACTGATACATCCGTTTCTAGAGCCACTATCCCTGCTTAGAACCAGTTAGTCGCTATAGCCTCAGTTGAATTTTGCGGATATCCAGAGCTCGCTAGGAGTCGCTTGTAGTGACCTGGAGATTCCCCTGTTTGGCTGCCGCATGCTGCGTAAAATATTACAAAATCATAAACTATATTTTCTCGATGTACATAGCAAATTAGCCGCTCGCCTGTTTGAACGTTGCTCGCATTTGTTTGAGACAACATAGCATCCGCCTACGAACGGGGCGACGCTCATCGGCTCCGCGGCCATCTTCGCTCTCCGCGCATGCGACCACCCCTTTCCCCTAGCTAGCTATCTTCCGGTGCCTTATTTTTAGCACCAGATAGCTTTTCGCCACACTTAATAAATCTTTCCTAGCGTTACTTTTGGTGTTCTCCACTCATCGGAGGTTGGCCTTATCTTCGCGTATTGGTTCTAAAGCCTACCAATCCTGCTTCTCGCTTTACGCTCCTTTCTTACAATGTTCACTTCTGGATTACTTGAGTCACAGCTCAGCTGGTTTGTTGACCCATTCTGTGCCATCGTAGGATGCACTAGCAATTGAAGGCATACTCCAAACTCTATTGCCGACTACTCATTCTCCTAACACGCCGTTATCCGTCGTTCGTCTTACTCGCATGAACTAATCTTCTTGGCAGTAGCTAGTAATTTTTGGCTCCATGTAACTTACAAGGAGCCACTCCTTGACTCTCCGGCATTCATTTTCTTCTGACGTCTGTCCCTCTAAGCTTTGCTTGCAGGTTGCTTTCTTCATGGAAACTGTAGGCATCCAGTAGTGGTCAAACGTCGTAATGATGTGGCTACACCAGCCACTGATACATCCGCTTCTAGTGCCACTATCTCTGCTCAGCAGCAGCTATTCGCGGATATCCGGAGCTCTCTAAGAGTTGCTCCTTTCATACAGTTTATCCACTCAGATTGTTTGAGTCCCCGCTCAGCTGGTTTTTGACCTATTCTTTACCACCGTAGGATCTACTAGTAACTAAAGGCTTAATTCGAACTCTATTGCTGGCCACTCATCTCTCTCCTAGAGTGCCGTTATCTGTCGTTCGTCTTACTCGCGTGAAATCTTCTTGGCAGTAGCTAAAAATAAATAAAAATAAATATAGGTATATTTCTAGACAAGCGCTAGATGCTGTTCCTGCGTGGGATCAGATCAAATTGTACATAACATCCATGCTCATGCATGGAGAAGAAATATTGTTAGCAACTGCTTTTGATCGTGTTTATCTTTCCGAAAGGTAAAGCAGGGATAAATACAAACGTTTCGTAGGCCTCGACAATTTTGAAGGCAGTAGTTTGGGTCTCCGTAGCTTATGCACGAATTCTGCGATTTTCACCGGCTACTGCTGCCAAACCTTGAGGTGCCTGATTCCATTAGTAAACTATCAATCTATTATGCCAATGGATTGTGTTATTTTCGATGGAAAATGCACCACTAGAGGAAATTTGATCCATTTTCTTTGGTCACATCACCGCATTTCGAGCATCCATTAGTAGCGGGATCATGGAAAGGAATAAGCAAGCCAAAATTAGATCGTAAAAGTGGAGGGTGGAAACAAGGGAAATAACAGTAGTGGCTAACAATTTAGCCTTTCTTAGAAAAGTGCAACTGAAAGGTCGGCCCACTTAACTAGAAAACACACTAATATTGGAAAATGGAGCCAAAATATAGCCCAGAAACAGCATTCCAGAACCGCAAACCTAGCGCGAATTTCAAAGTGTAAATCTCCAAACAAGCGGAATCAACGTCGTTTGGGAGCCGAAATGTTAACTAAAACGGGACAACAATGGGCGGCCTAGGACAAACCCTAGGCGCTGGTTACGACAAAGGGAAAATAATTAAGCTAGATGCAGTGGTTATGGAGATATTTGCATTTATAGCGGTCGGCTGCGGATAGCGCAATTTTCGAGCCTCCGCTAAATTCACGTTCTGCTTTGGAAGCAGATACAGAAAAAAAGAAATAATACAAAAAACGGCTAGGCGTAATAAGTTTCTAATATGGAGTAGTAACTGGGAATGCCTAAGATAACGTATAATTCGCTGCAGTAGCGAAGTATGACGCAGTGGGCCGAAAAGCATACTTTCTCAGTAAACGTAGTAAAAGTTGGGAAAACAGACGGAAAGGTTTTAGGGAAATACTAGGTAGGCTGTAAGAATTATTATATAGGTAGAACAGCAGAGGATATGGTGTAGCTAGCCCACAGCCAGAATGCGACCATGTGCGATTTTCAGAGTATATTGGGCCGCAGAATCCACTATGAATGTGGAATTCAACGTTTTTAATGCTCCAATGTGGATGCAAAAATTATACCAAAGGCGCATGAGCTGAGTCCATATGGATAAGACAAGGGAACATAAAACTCATTTGCCCCGTCTGAACTAGGATAACGCAAGCATTTCCTACAGAAATATTACCAGTTTCGACTCTTTGAGGCTATTTTATACGTCATTATGGTTGTATCACTGACACTAATGAGCCAGGGTGGTCTTCCAATGACAATTAAAAAAACCTAACGTGAGAAAATTCACAAAATGTTTCCAGGTGAGAAACACCTTGGGTTCCGCTTTGGTTAGACACGAATACCACTTCTTTTGGGGGTTGCGCCATCTCAAGCATGACCGATTAGTGGGCCACAGGTGCCAAAGCACACAACTGTGCATAAAGTTGCTAGTTTAGGGCTCCATTTCTCTTAGCTGATAGTCGGATGCAAGTGCCTGTGGTGTTGGACCAGAATAACGCAATCGTTCCCTGGAGAAACATCATCAGTTTCAGCACTTTGAGGTTATGTCATATATCTTAATGGATGTGCCACCAATGCTAATGAGCTAGAGATGTCTTCTATTGATAATAGAGAAATTGGTGTCCAAAAATTAGCGAAATGCATTCAGGTGGGAAATACCACGAATGCCGCTTTATTTAGGCATGATCACATCATCTTATAGAGGTTGCACTTTCTCATTTGTGACGGATTATTGGGCCGCATGTGTTAAAGCACACCATTTCTGCATCGCGTTGCTATTTTGTGCTCTAACTCTCTTGGTTGGGAGTCCGATGCAAGTGCAAGTGATATTCACCAGTGTAAGGCAATAGAAAACTGGGAGATCACAACAGCTATTAACTTGGAGGTTTCCTGGTGGGAAGCTTCCACATTGTCAGGCAAAATGAATGAACAATAATATAACGCAAGCAGAGAAGATAACGGAAAACAAGTGGGAGCTGGTTGTTCACCCATCATTACGCATTACGTATGGTAGGCTTTGGAGCCAGGTAAAGGTTAAAATTACGTACGAACGGCCAAGGAAAGAAGAAGTGGTGGTCAAAATATATGGGTGTCTTACTTTCCAGGTGACAGGGGCCTCACTGCCGCATGGTTGGCTTTTTGCCAGAGAAAGGGAATCCGGAAAAATTGTTGTGCAAGCATAAAGGATTGAGAAAAGGATCTGGTTTTTCATAATGCCTGTCTACCAGCGTTTCCGATAGTGATAGGTATACGTATAACTCAGATAAAACTAAATGTACGGGCCAAGAAAGCTTAAGTGGAGAGTAAATGCCTGAATATAGGTTATGGTGATATTGCCTTCGAGGTGGGTAGGTGGCCCTGTTATATAATCAGCGGTGTAAAGTAGCGAGTACTTAAACCTAGGGGAGGGCATCGGTTATGGGCAATTAGTAGATGCCGATTATGTAGGCTAGTAGAAATACCTGTAAAGCAGGAAATTTATACGACTAGTTTAGACAGATAAATTGTAACTTACGGGTGCACCATATGTGTGGACAACAACGCTAGGACCTGGCATTTCACAGGAGGCTTAATGTTGTTAAAATGTTTTTAGTAGACGTGACTCATGGGTCACAAGTATAAGTATTCGCTAGAGACCAAGTGGACTAGGTATTTGGAAACTACTAAGGGGTAAAGATGGAGACGAAGGAACCAAAGTGTAGAAGAGAAGGAAGAAGTAAGGTAAAGTTTGTCCGTTCGGATTGCTTCCCCATTGCTATGCTATATCCTACCTGGTCAGTGCCTACAAGCTTACGATGCTCCCATTCAATAGTACAAGGCTGCTTTACGTGCTGATCTGTTGCGCAGTAACAAACTGGACGTCGAGAAGGAGATTTTAAAGGATTTGAGCTCCCGATTAGCGTTTCCAGGTTGCCCTTGCAGTAGCGCCTACTATTTCAAGACTTCCCATTTAACTAAGTGTCGGTGGAAGCCAGTAAAGCGCTCAGCTACTACTGGGGTAGGCTGAATACCTTTTGTAGTCGGATTAGCAGTCCTAACATCTGTAAGATGCGTGCAACTGGTCGGGCCAAGATCTCTCACGTAGTGTGACAGGGGCCACAAAGTCTGGGGAGGACCTGTGAGCTCAAGATGCTCCTGTCATGAAAGCTAGTTGAACGCAATACAAAGTTGCGCTAGAGCTGACCAAAACGTGATCTATGCCCCATCGGGGCCGGTCTCAAAAAGGTTGTCATCAGAATCACAGGTGTTGAAAAGGCGTCTTATGTTATCCAGGCACATATGCTTTCGTACCCCCTGCTTGAAAGCCTGTGGATTGTGAATCTCCCGCAGCTGTGAAGGTAATTTGTTCCAGATATTTACATAAGCGACAAGGAAGAAACGTGAACGTAGTTTCTTCCTCGCTGGCAGCGGGGCAACTGTGCAGTGCTTGTTTCGGAGGTTGAATTCTGATCCTCTTCTCAGTGTCAGGCTGGGGATATCACTGTGCACCGCTTGGTATATTAACTTATGTAAGAAGCACAGGTTTAAGATAATGCGCCGCAGCCATAGAGGCTGGAGTTTGAGATGGTTACACCTCTGTAGGTAAGTAAGCGCTAGGCCTTGTGGGGCTACTATTTTGGTAAACCGCCGCTGAGCCTTTTCAAGCAATATGCGGTCTGATTTCCGCAAATTACTGAAGATGAAGGGGCAGTATTCCAGCTGCGGACGAACATGACTGCGGTAAAGCTCCAACTGTGCTTCAGCCGAGTTAATGTGGCGGCCTATGTGGAAGACCATTCTGCGTGCTTTTGTTACCTGATACTGCACATTCTCTGAAAAGTTGAGGGTCATAGAATAGCGAATACCTAGGTCAGTAGCTAACGTTTTTAGTTGGATGGGCGTACCATTCAACGTAAACGCACCATCCAATATGGAGCATTTAAATAATAAATAAATAGGTATATTTCTAGACCTGCTAGAGGCTGCACCCTAAAGGGTTCAGATCAATGCTTACATTTATCCGATGCTCTTGCATGGAAGTTGGCAAAATATATGTTCATCGTTAGCAATTGCAAATGCATTGGCACTGTTTAGTATACAGCTACTGGGTCGCAGGCGCCCACCTTGACATTTTTCTGGTTCCTTCGGGCGATATTGAGCTCCTTGTATTTTATTGTGAATACTTCGCGGAGGTGTAGTTTGCCTTTACTCCTTGGAACAGAATCCAATTTGCCACAAGTTCACTTTAAATTGATCGCACAATAATTGGCCACTCAGTTGCCCCAATTGTTGTCGCGCACATGGAAGAAATGAATGAAGGGATTATAAGGCATACGAAAAGTAAAAACAATTCCGAAAAATGCAGACATAAATAGAAGCAATTTGTTAAGAGAGAAAATAAATCTGCGTGCTTCAGTAGAAAAATACCAATTAACAAAAAATATAGCCCTACTTTTATTACGCTGATATTGCTCTCCGGCGCAAAATTTCAAACTGAGTTATTCTCAGATAAAAGAAAAAGCCTTTCTACAGTTAGAATACCGCTTAAAGTAGCACAAAATTACACTGGTCTGGACCAGCTTTAGCGCCTGAATACGATGAACGTAAAAGCAACACCATACGTGCAGTAGTTTGCGAGTTATTCGCAATTAAACGATGGTCTACGAATAAGGCCATTTTTATTTTTCGCTAAAAATGGCTTTCTGCTTTGCAGGCAGATAGCAGAAAAAATAAAAGAAAATATAAAAAGTAGGGAAGCGGTGTATGTTCTAGATAGGCATAGCTATCCAGAAATGCTCTAATTAGCCCGTTATACCCTGCGACAACTACGGACTGCGCAGGTGGCCGAAAAGTAAACTTTGCAGGCAAGCATGAAAAATATATGCAATTAAGGGATGAGCTTGCGCGAAAACGCTAGAAATCCAGCAAGGAATATTATATCTACAAGGGAATTCAGGGGAGCTTGTAATTAACTCACGGTTAGAAGGCCACAGCATACCATTTTCAGGGGATACTGAGCCACATAAACAACCAGTAAAATAGAGTTTAGCATTTTTTAAGCCTCTAAGCTTTTCTAAAGCTTACAGCAAGGCCGCATGAGCCAGATCTACCTGAGTAACTCAGGGGATCTTTCAGATCCGTTGACAGATTTCGGCCTGCAAAATACACACATTACTTAGCTAAACATCACAAGATTTATCCCTTAGAGCCGATTTTCTATATTCATGTGGCTCTGTCTCTAACATCAGTGAGCTATGGGAGCCTGTCACTAATAATAAAGAAATGAGCATGGGAAAATTTAGTAAAATTTAGCTAATTGCATTTGGGCGTGAAATCCGTTTTGGTCTACATTGGTTGGGCTTTAACAACTCTACTTCTGGTGGTTGAGCTTGCTTATACTTGAGGTATTGTTATGCCTCATGTGTAGATGCACGCTATTGTGCAGCTCTTTGATGAATTTCGATTTATTTCTCTCCATTTTTAAGTTCCGAAGATAGTGGGTCAGAATACTAGATTTATCAGCAGAGAATTGTAGTGAGCATGACATTTTACTCCATCAAACATCACATTCAGACTTGTACACATTTTGTTTTACTTTGCACTTGTCCAATGCCTATATATACTGGACTGCGATTTTGAACCAGGTCCGCCATCTTTCCCGCGCGTTGCCGACTGTTGCGCTCCTACGTGGCGTTACACATTGCTTCACCATTTTCTCCCATTGTCCTCAAGCTATATTCACATAGCTATTGTACATAGCTATTTTCTCAAGACATCCTTTAGATCTTGCCGTCTTCTGTCTTACTGGGCTACGGTTTTCTTGTGTAGCATTCGTCAAGGCGCTACAGAATGTCATTTGCCAATTTTGACACCACTACTCTAAGGTCTTCAGGTCTTCACGGATCTCTTGTAGTGCGGATACTTTAGCGCTTGGTGGGAAGACATATACGACTTTTATATCGTCGGCAAAGAGGAATGGGCGACCATGGCGCAGGCTGCTACAGATGTCGTTCACATAAATCAAAAACAGGGTTGGTCCAAGCACGCTGCCTTGCACAACACCGCTGGAAACTGTGACAGGGATGGACTGAAAGTGTGCTACCTTCACGCACTGCGTACGCCCGGTTAGGTAGGATTTAAGCCCGTCAAGCAGAGGGGTGACTACACCGTAAGCCTTGAGCTTGTGTAATAGGCGTTTATGGGGACCCTAGCGAACGCCTTTTGCATATCTAGGTATAGCGTAATAATCGCCAGACCTGAATCAATCGCGCCATGTATCTTGCAAGGAGCCACTCCTTGACTCCAGCCTTCATTTTTCACTGACGACTGTTTATCTAAGCTTTGCACGCATGTTGCTTTTTTCATCGAAACTGTAGGCATCCAGTAGTGGTCAAACGTCGTAATGATATGGCTACACCAGCCACTGATACATACTCTTCTGTAACCACTATCTCTGCTTAGTAGAAGCTAGTCGCTATAGCCTCAATTCAACTCTGCGCATATCCGGGGCTCTCTAGGAGACGCTCCTTTCTTATAGTTTATTCTCTTGGTTTGCGTCACAGCTCAGCTGGTTTGTTGATTTATTCTGTGCCACCTTAGGATCCACTAGTAACTGAAGGCTTAATCCGAACTCTATTGCTGGCTATTCATCTCTCTCTTAGCGCGCCGTTATGCGTCGTTCGTCTTACTCCCATAACCGCTTTTTCTTGGCAATAGCTAGTAATTGTTGGCTCCATGTAGCTTGCAAGGAGCCACTCCTTGACTCTCTAGCATTCATTTGCCTATGACGTCTGGCTTTCTAATCTTCGCTCGTTTGTTACTTTCTTCATCGAAACCGTAGGTATCCAGTAGTGGTCAAACGTCGTAATGATGTGGCTACACCAGCCACTGATACATCCGCTTCTAGTGCCACTATCTCTGCTCAGCAGCAGCTAGTCGCCATAGCCTCAAGTCAACTTTGCGGATATCCGGAGCTCTCTAGGAGTTGCTCCTTTCATACAGTTTATCCACTCGGATTGTTTGAGTCCCCGCTCAGCTGGTTTTTGACCTATTCTTTACCACCGTAGGATCTACTAGTAACTAAAGGCTTAATTCGAACTCTATTGCTGGCCACTCATCTCTCTCCTAGAGTGCCGTTATCCGTCGTTCGTCTTACTCGCGTGAAATAATCTTCTTGGGGGTGGCTAGTCATTTTTGGCTTTATGTAGCCTGCAAGGAGCCACTCCTTGAACCCAGCCTTCATATTCTTCTGACGTCTGTCTCTCTTAGCTTTGCTTGCAGGTTGCTTTCTTCATCGAAACTGTGGGTATACAGTAGTGGTCCGCTAGTAACTGAAGGCTTAATCCGAACTGTATTGCTGGCCACTCATCTCTCTCCTAGAGTGCAGTTATTGGTCGTTCCTTTTACTGGCGTCAACTCTTCTTGACAGCAGCTAGTCATCTTTGTCCCCATGTAAGTATGGAGTCAATATTTGCTCTTCTACTTTTCTTGTAAGGTTTTTCTCTCTAATCGTTCGCTCGCTCGTTCATTTACGTATTGAAACTGTAGGGGTACAGCATGTGGTCAAACCTCTTATTGATATGGCGTACAGGAAGTCAGCAACTACCGACCCATAAATCACACATCTATTCGCTCAAGTGTGATGGAGAAATCGGTTAAGCATGCGTTTATGGCCTGCTTGACTGCAGGAGGCCACGTTAGCAGGTCACAGCATGGTTTTCCAAGCGCACGATCCTGCGCAACCTGCCTGCTTGATTTTCTCAACCTGGTCACTGGCGCGATATATTCAGGTCTGGCGATTATTACGCTATACGACGATATGCAGAAGGCGTTCGATAGGTTCCCCCATAAACGCATATTACATAACTCAAGGCTTACGGTGTAGTCACCCCTCTGCTTGACTGGCTTAAATCCTACCTAACCGGGCGTACGCGGTCCATGAAGGTAGCACACTTTGAGTCCATCCCTGTCACAGTTTCCAGCGGTGTTGTGCAAGGCAGCGTGCTTGGACCAACCCTGTTTTTGATTTACGTGAACGACATCTGTAACAGCCTGCGCCATGGTCGCCCATTCCTCTTTGCCGACGATATAAATGTCGTATATGTCTTCCCACCAAGCGCTAAAGTATCCGCACTACAAGAGATCCGTGAAGACCTGAAGACCTTAGAGTAGCGGTGTCAAAATTGGCAAATGACATTCTCTGCTGATAAATCTAGTATTCTGACCCACAAATGCTCCATATCGGATGGTGCGTTTACGTTGAATGGTACGCCCACTTAACTAAAAACGTTAGCTACTGACCTAGGTATTCGCTATTCTATGACCCTCAACTTTTCAGAGAATGTGCAGTATCAGGTAACAAAAGCACGCAGAATGGTCTTCCACATAGGCCGCCACATTAACTCGGCTGAAGCACAGTTGGAGCTTTACCGCAGTCATGTTCGTCCGCAGCTGGAATATTGCACCTTCATCTTCAGTAATTTGCGGAAATCAGACCGCATATTGCTTGAAAAGGCTCAGCGGCGGTTTACCAAAATAGTAGCCCCACAAGGCCTAGCGCTTACTTACCTACAGAGGTGTAACCATCTCAAGCTCCAGCCTCTATGGCTGCGGCGCATTATCTTAAACCTGTGCTTCTTACATAAGTTAATATACCAAGCGGTGCACAGTGATATCCCCAGCCTGACACTGAGAAGAGGATCAGAATTCAACCTCCGAAACAAGCACTGCACAGTTGCCCCGCTGCCAGCGAGGAAGAAACTACGTTCACGTTTCTTCCTTGTCACTTATGTAAATATCTGGAACAAATTACCTTCACAGCTGCGGGAGATTCACAATCCACAGGCTTTCAAGCATGGGGTACGAAAGCATATGTGCCTGGATAACATAAGACGCCTTTGCAACACCTGTGATTCTGATGACAACCTATTTGAGACCGGCACCGATGGGGCATAGATCAAATTTTGGTCAGCTCTAGCGCAACTTTGTATTGCGTTCAACTAGCCTTCATGACAGGAGCATCTTGAGCTCACAGGTCCTCCCCAGACTTTGTGGTCCCTGTCACACTACGTGAGAGATCTCGGCCCGACCAGTTGCACGCACCTTACAGATGTTAGGACTGCTAATCCGACCACAAAAGGTATTCAGCCTACCCCAGTAGTAGCTGAGCGCTTTACTGGCTCCCACCGACAATTAGTTAAATGGGAAGTCTTGAAATAGTAGGCGCTACTGCAAAGGCAACCTTGAAACGCTAATCGGGAGCTCAAATCCTTTAAAATCTCCTTCTCGACGTCCAGTTTGTTACTGCTCAACAGATCAGCACGTAAAGCAGCCTTGTACTATTGAATGGGAGCATCGTAAGCCTGTAGGCACTGACCAGGTAGGATATAGCATAGCAATGGGGAAGCAATCCGAACGGACAAACTTTACTTCACTTCTCCTTTCTCTTCTACACTTTGGTTCCTTCGTCTCCATCTTTACCCCTTAGTATTTTCCAAATACCTAATCCACTAGGTGTCTTGCGAATACTTATACTTGTGACCCATGAGTCACGTCTACTAAAAGCATTTTAACAACATTAAGCCTCCTGTGGAATGCCAGGTTCTAGCGTTGTTGCCCTAATTGAAGCTTTTTCATTAAGTCTGAGCACTAGTTACTGTACTCAGCAGTTTCCAAACACTATCATGTGGTAAGCCGCAAAATAAAAATATATCTTTCTTATTGTTGACAATGAGTGCACTTTAAAAGTTCTAGACCCAATAATCAGACATTTTGCTCTCCACTTATACTCTCTTGGCCCTGTAGCGCCTGTAAATTTACTTATCTTTCATTGTACATTCCTTTCCTATTACAACCAATTCTTGTACATTAACCTTGTACACTTGTTTTGATTGATAAATAACACACTTTTTGAACCACGCGGGCAAATCGACGTGTTCTCTCTGTGTTCTTGTACCACGGATTCTATGGCATTGTCGGTCACTACGTTCTAACCTCGAGCAATATTCATCCACAGATCTCGTACCGTCTCAACTGGTTTCACCATCGTCGTTTGTCATCCATCGGAGTTGCTGACGCAAGAGGACTAGGAAGTTTTATGTGGTTGGACTTCTAACCCACGTCGGAACCCTTCTGTGAGTCTTGTCATTTTTGATCATCATTTATTCATCTTTATTTCTCTTTGGGTCCGAGTCCACTACATGATTGGTGACCCCGAATTTGTTCTTAGTACTTCATTTTTTTGTAAGCTCAGAACTCCCAATTTTTTTCACGACTACTATGGAATCCAAACCTACTTCGAGTACGGTTCCCTGTGTAAACCATATTTCCTTTAATTTACCTGCTTTTGGTGCAGCAAATCCTCGCGTTTGGTTCACGCAAATTGAGGCATATTTCTGTTTCCGTAGGATTACTACACAAGAGACTATGTTTTCCTATGTGGCTACTCAGCTCCCTACGGATATTGCCACTGAGGTGATCGACGTCCTAGACCCAATGCCAACAGAATTTCCGTACGATACCCTTAAAGCCGCTGTGTTAAAACGCACAACCGCTTCAGACGAGTCTCGCTTAACGCAACTCCTATCTGGTGTTGAACTTGGCGACCGCTCTCCATCTCAGCTACTGCGACACATGCGAACTTTAGTTGGTAGCTACAAAGTTGATGACTCAGTCCTGCGCCAACTTTGGACTAAATGTCTACCACCTAATACCGTCCTGATTTTGTCCGTCCAAGGTGATGAAATTTTGCTTGATAAGTTAGCTGAACTAGCCGACAAGGTGCATGAATGCTTTTTCAAGCATCCCATTAATCAGGTCTCGCAGCCTACTAACGCGTTTGCAAGTACGTCTGTAATGGATAGGCTGCAGAACCAGATAGAAGAGCTAACCGCCCAAGTCTCCGTCATCACCAAACGTCTTAACCGTCGTCGAAGTGTATCACCTGGCCGCAACACACGTGCTCTACCCTCCAACCGTGACCAACTGAATCGTTTCTGTTATTTTCACAAACGATTTGGGGATGCTGCACGGAACTGTAGGCCGTGGTGTTCGCACCCTAAAGTCTCTCGCTTACAGGACCAACAGGGAAACCCGCCGGCCAGCCAATAAAGGCGACAGCTGCCGCTGGCCAACACCATAGTCGCCTTCTCCACGTGTTTGACAACTCAACCGGCTACCGTTTTCTCGTCGACACGGGTGCCGAGGTTAGCGTCATACCCGTAGGTACACACAAACGCCAACTTTCTCCGGGGCATGTCACACTCCAGGCGGCCAATGGTACGAAAATTCTGACGTACGGTCAGAAACTGTTAACCCTAGGTCTGGGACTCCGACGTCGACTACCTTGGCTTTTCTTAATCGCCGACGTTCAGAAGCCCATTCTTGGCATCGATTTCTTGACGAAGTTTGGCATCATCGCTGATCTCGGAAACAGGAAACTCCGTGATAGCGTCACCTCACTTACTGTCTCCGGCAAAGTCCTCGCTATCGACTCGATTGGCATTCGTTTGGCTCTGCCTTCCGACAATAAGTTTACTGCTCTTCTGCGCAAGTTTCCGTCCATTTATCAACCGATCAGCGACGACTTTCAGCCCAAACACGAAATCCGCCATCACATCGAAACTATGGCAATCCGGTCACCGCCAGACCACGACGTCTTGCTCCCGACAAACTCGCCATTGCCAAATCTGAATTTCAACACATGACGAATTTAGGCATTATTCGTCCCTCGAATAGCCCATGGTCATCTCCACTTCACATGGTTTCAAAGAAATCCACAGGGGATTGGCGACCATGCGGCGACTATCGCGCTCTAAATAACGCCACTGTTCCAGACAAATACCTAATTCCCCACGTCCATGACTTTTCCATGAGTCTATACGGGAAACGCCTTTTCTCCAAAATTGATCTAGTCCGCGCGTATTACCAGATTCCGATGGCCCCAGAAGACATACCTAAGACCGCAATCACGACGCCATTCGGTCTTTACGAGTTTCCCCGTATGCCGTTTGGTCTCCGAAACGCTGCCCAGACTTTTCAGCGATTTATTGACCAAGTCCTTCGTGGTCTTGATTTTGTCTTAGCCTATATTGACGACATTTTGGTGGCCAGCGCAACCGAAGAGGAACATCTGTCACATTTACACCAGGTTTTCCAACGTCTAGCTCATTTTGGTGTCACAATCAACCCTGCTAAGTGCATTTTTGGCATGCATAGCATCGATTTTCTT
Organism: Dicrocoelium dendriticum; assembly: GCA_944474145.2. Classification (NCBI taxonomy): domain Eukaryota; kingdom Metazoa; phylum Platyhelminthes; class Trematoda; order Plagiorchiida; family Dicrocoeliidae; genus Dicrocoelium; species Dicrocoelium dendriticum. The sequence goes on along the minus strand of OX104070.1, from coordinate 52,004,037 downwards.
GGACATCACATCGACTCCACAGGTATACGTCTACTTCCGGAGAAGGTCACTGCCATCACCGACTACCCTGTGCCTCAGTCCATAAAGAGCCTCCGACGTTTCCTCGGTCTCATTAACTACTACTGCCGTTTTATCGCTAACTGTTCCGATGTCCTAAAACCGCTTACTGATTTACTGCAGCGTAACCCGAGAAAGCTAATTCTGTCACCCGACGCTCTAGCTGCTTTCGAAAAAGCCAAACAAACGCTAGCAACCGCGACTTCGCTGAGTCATCTGAACACAGACGCCAGCATCAGGTTAGTACTTAAAACCGACGCGTTGCAATCAGCCGTCGGAGCCGTTTTACAACAGGTCATAGACAACGAAGTCCAGCCTCTGTCCTTCTTCTCACGGAAGCTCCAGCCGGCACAAACCAAGTACAGCACGTTCGGCCGTGAACTTCTTGCTGTCTACCTCGCCATTAAGCACTTCCGCCACATCCTCGAAGGACGCCACTTCATCGTTCTAACTGACCATAAGCCACTTGTCTACGCATTTAACTCGCCAGCTGATCGCTATTCTCCTCGGGAGACAAGGCATCTTGATTATATCTCGCAGTTTACCTCTGCCATCCACTACATCGAGGGGCCAGGCAACATTGTCGCTGACGCGTTATCCCGCACCGACATTCACCAACTGTCGACATCGTCCATCTACTTAGAGGACATTGTTGCTGCACAAATCCCTGACTATGATTTCGAATCTGTTCGCAATAACAAAGCACTGAAGTTCGTCCAGTTACCCTTGCTTCACTGTGATTCGAAAATACATTGTGACATTTCCACCGGTAAGCCGCGTCCATACGTCTCATTGTCGTACCGGCGGAAAATTTTCGATCATCTTCATGGCCTTTCCCATCCGAGCATCCGTTCTACCGTTAAGCTCATCACGGATCGCTATATTTGGCCAAACATGAATACTGACATCAGGCAATGGGCAAAATCCTGTATTCAAGGCCAAAAGAGTAAAGTTAATCGTCATACCATTACCACTCCAGGAACTTTCTCACTTCCAGACGCGCGTTTTAAACACGTTCACCTGGATATAGTTGGATCATTGCCTCCTTCAAACGGTTTTACGCACTTATTGACTTGTGTTGACCGTTTCACAAGATGGCCGCATGCAGTCCCATTGCGTGATACCTCTGTCAAAACTGTCGCTCACACTTTCGTTGAATCGTGGGCATCTGTCTTTGGTGTACCTGCGACCATTACCACCGATAGAGGACCACAGTGCACGTCCACCTTGTTTCGCGACTTAAACCGCCTCATGGGATGCAACCACTTACGCACTACCGCGTATCATCCTGCTTCTAATGGTTTGGTGGAACGTTTCCATAGACAGTTGAAGGCAGCTTTAACAGCTAGCGCTACATCCTGGTACGAAGCCTTACCTATCATACTGCTCAGTATACGCAACACAAGCAAGGAAGACATCGGCTGCTCTCCTGCTGAGCTTACCTTTGATACAACGCTTCGACTTCCTGGTGAGATGATCATCGATTCCAGAATCACCGGTGAATCTGATCCCACGTCAAATGTCGCCCGGCTTAAACATCCTATGAGTCTGCTCCAGCCAACGCCGACGAGACGGACATCACGCATACCTCAAGTTCATAAGGATTTACACTCATGTCCCTTCGTATTCGTTCGCGTTGATGCTGTTCGCAAGCCGCTGCAACCGCCTTATGAAGGGCCATTAAAAGTGATTTCGCGACATGCCAAGTATTACGTTGTCGATCGTAACGGCACGCCTGATTCTGTCAGTCTGGATCGTTTGAAAGTTGCCTACCTGGATGATTGTTCCAGCTGCACTCCGGTTTTCTCACACTCATCCTCCTCTGCTAGTGATCCTCGTACCGTATGTACTCGTATGCATCCAACGACAACTACGCCTACAGACTCTACCTGTTTACCACAACCCCCTACACCACATACTCGTTCTGGTAGGGCTAACGAAACTCCTGTGCGTTTCCGCGACTACACACAATAATACTATCGAGCGTTTTCTCTCTTTCCAACGCTCTAAGGGGGAGTTCTGTAACGCCTGTAAATTTACTTATCTTTCATTGTACATTCCTTTCCTATTACAACCAATTCTTGGACATTAACCTTGTACACTTGTTTTGATTGATAAATAACACACTTTTTGAACCACGCGGGCAAATCGACGTGTTCTCTCTGTGTTCTTGTACCACGGATTCTATGGCATTGTCGGTCACTACGTTCTAACGTCGAGCAATATTCATCCACAGATCTCGTACCGTCTCAACTGGTTTCACCATCGTCGTTTGTCATCCATCGGAGTTGCTGACGCAAGAGGACTAGGAAGTTTTATGTGGTTGGACTTCTAACCCACGTCGGAACCATTCTGTGAGTCTTGTCATTTTTGATCATCATTTATTCATCTTTATTTCTCTTTGGGTCCGAGTCCACTACAGCCCCATATACTTAGCTTTATCTGGTATACATGTGCCTTTCGCTATTGTCAACACTAGTAGACAGGCATAAAGAAAACCAGATCCTCTTCTTTAACTGCTTTTGCTCGTAAAACACTCGCATTTCCAGATTTCATTTTACTGGCACGAAAGCCAACCAATGACAGAGAGGCCCTTGTCACACTGGCTGGCTGGAGCACCAGATACTTTCCATCACCACTTTTCTTATCTTGGCCGTCCGTGTGTCATTTCTCTTTTAGCTGGCTCCAAAGCCTACCATGCGCTATGCGTAATGGCGGGTGAACGACCAGCTCCCACCGGTTTTTCTTACTATTCTACTCCTGATTTACCATATCGCTCTTCGCTTAGGGTGCTAGAACAGCTCTTGCCAGGAAAATCACAAAAGAAATAGTCGGTGTGAAATTAGAGTACCAGTTAACATTGCCAACTGGATGAACACCGCCGGCACTATCTTCGGAACTTAAAAATGGAGAGAAATAAATCGAAATTCATCAAAGAGCTGCACAATAGCGTGCATCTACACATGAGGCATAACAATACCTCAAGTATAAGCAAGCTCAACCACCAGAAGTAGAGTTGTTAAAGCCCAACCAATGTAGACCAAAACGGATTTCACGCCCAAATGCAATTAGCTAAATTTTACTAAATTTTCCCATGCTCATTTCTTTATTATTAGTGACAGGCTCCTATAGCTCACTGATGTTAGAGACAGAGCCACATGAATATAGAAAATCGGCTCTAAGGGATAAATCTTGTGATGTTTAGCTAAGTAATGTGTGTATTTTGCAGGCCGAAGTCTGTCAACGTATCTGAAAGATCCCCTGAGTTACTCAGGTAGATCTGGCTGATGCGGCCTTGCTGTAAGCTTTAGAAAAGCTTATAGGCTTAAAAAATGCTAAACTCTATTTTACTGGTTGTTTATGTGGCTCATTATCCCCTGAAAATGGTATGCTGTGGCCTTCTAACCGTGAGTTAATTACAAGCTCCCCTGAATTCCCTTGTAGATATAATATTCCTTGCTGGATTTCTAGCGTTTTCGCGCAAGATCATCCCTTATCTGCATATATTTGTCATGTATGCCTGCAAAGTTTACTTTTCGGCCACCTGCGCAGTCCGTAGTTGTCGCAGGGTATAACGGGCTAATTAGAGCATTGCTGGATAGCTATGCCTATCTAGAACATACACCGCTTCCCTACTTTTTATATTTTCTTTTCTTTTTTCTGCTATCTGCCTGCAAAGCAGAAAGCCATTTTTAGCGAAAAATAAAAATGGCCTTATTCGTAGACCATCATTTAATTGCGAATAACTCGCAAACTACTGCACGTATGGTGTTGCTTTTACGTTCATCGTATTTAGGCGCTAAAGCTGGTTCAGACCAGTGTAATTTTGTGCCACCTAAAGCGGTATTCTAACTGTAGAAAGGCTTTTTCTTTTATCTGAGAATAACTCTGATTGAAATTTTGCGCCGGAGAGCAATATCAGCTTTTGAAAAGTAGGGCTGTATTTTTTTGTTAATTGGTATTTTTCTACTGAAGCACACAACTTTATTTTCTCTTTTAACAATTTGTTTCTGTTTTTGTCCGCAGTTATCGGAATTGTTTTTAACTTTTTGTATGCCTTACAATCCCTTCACTCATTTCTTCCATGTGCGCACAATTGGGGCAACTGAGTGTCCAATTAATGTGCGATCAATATAAAGTGCACTTTCGGCAAATTGGATTCTGTTCCAAGGAGAAGAGGCACAACTACACCTCCGCGAAGTTTTCACAAAAGAACAAGGAGTTCAATTTCACACGCAGGAACCAGAAACATGTCAAGGTGGGCGCCTGCGGCCCAGTAGCTGTGTAGCAAACAATGCCAATGCATTTGTAATTGCTGACGATGAACATATACTTATATTTTACCTACTTCCATGCAAGAGCATCGGATTTATGTAAGAATTGATCTGAACCCTCTAGGGTTCAGCCTCTAGCAGGTCTAGAAATATACCTATTTATTTATTTATTTATCTATTTACACCAGCCACTGATACATCTTTCCTATAGCCACTATCTCTGCTCAGCAGCAGCTGGTCCCTGTAGGCTCTATGCAACTTTGCGAACACCCGTAGTTCGCTAATGGTCAGTCCTTTCGTAGAATGTTTATTCTCTAGGTATAGTTTTTCATAGCTCTGCTAGTTTGCTGTCCTATCCTCTGACACTCTAGTTATTCAATAGTAACTACATTGATTAACCCAACAGCACTTTTGGCCACCGAAACCCGGTCCATTATCGCTATCTTTTGATCGTCTTACCTTCAACTCTTAGTCTTCCTTTCATAACCATTTAATCTTAGCCTGCTTCTGGTATGCTCAGCTTCCTATCTTCATATACCCATGTATATTATAGTTATTGTGTCTTAGGTAATCCTTATCCCGTGGAGCATATATAAATACGGCCACATCGTCACTGTATCTTTTGGTTTCCGATAACAACTAATCTTGACTACACACCCACCTTCTAGTCTCAGGTAGAATTCGCACATCCTTAGCTTATACCTCATGAATTTCTTACCGGAACCCCGCTTTTCATCCTTATGCGCATGAAAGAATTTTACCCATTAAGTCATGCCTTCTGCGTAATTAAAAACATCTTTAGCGTAATATCTGTTACATAATGTACACTAGTTGTCTCAAATAAATGTCTTAAAGTAGGATTTTGATCCAATGCTAGGTACATTGACAGTCCTTATCGGTCTTCTCTCGGCCTGTTCCTCTCTCCCTTTTCTCTGAAGTCTTGAGCATCTGAGAGATTCGGGATTAAATTGAGGAACTGCCTCCGTCTGGGATGGGACGAAATAACCAACAAGAACTTATCTGGACCATGGCATCACTTCCATTCTAACTATCTGCACCCAAACACCAATGTCCAGTGAGGGTAGCTGGACTCGCATTCTTCGCTCCCCGGCAAATATACATAATCAGAGAAGACTTCACGTGATTCTGTAATGGATCAACACATCGTATTCAAACAGAATGTTTAGTCCCCGACCTACCAATGGACAGGACCCAGGAACGCAATAGGCAACCAGCCAATGCATCAGCCAACAGGAAAATGGGACACAACCTGACTGCGAATAACCGAGCAAACAAGCGTTTAACAAGAAACATAGCCAGTTACAAGTTGCTATTCACTGGAGTGGCGGCAGTGTTCCAGGACGTGGTCGGTTTTCTCCTGGCAAGCGTTCTCCCTATAAAAAGCCACAAATGTCAGTTTAACAACACTGCAAGGGGGCGTATGTGGCTCGCCATCGAATAAAGTCACAGCCCATAACTTCACACTGGCAGGTCAACTGGCGTCACAATTCTAGATAGGTTCGTTACACTGGAACATCTACATCTGTGTATACTGTCGTCCTTTTACTTCCTACGATACGTTGACCTTTGCGTTACTTGTGCACGAACTCACTCTATCGGCATGAGCATGCTCTTCCATTACCTTCCAATGGATCATTCAGGATTCTTAATCTATAGTTAGCTGAGGTCCAGTATCTCATGACAGCCAAATGATTATTTCGCATTTTCACAATTGTACAGTTCCAAGCGTGGACATGTGAACAATTTTCTACTGTCACTGTTACAGTTGCCATAAACTATTTGTACTGTTGTACATATTTGATCGTGCCTCCATGGGCGTGCCTCGCGTAGTCGAGAATAAACTATATAGTTATTTAGTTATTTATTTAATTTAGTAAATTAATGTGCATAAATACCAATGTATTCTTACAAACACCCAATATGCTAACATAGTTTTATTACTTGCTTTTAAAAATGCACATGTTCGGCTTCCTTACTAAGCTATTGATTACTTGCGCTCTCTACCATCGCCTCAATGCTTCTAGTTACCATACTTGTTTATCCGCATCATGTATGTAAACAATGAACATGACATTTTTCAAAGACGGAGAATTATTCCACTTCCGTACGTTTACTTTTTGTGCATCCTTAGGTTACGTATACACTATATTTTGAGCTATTTAGAGTTATTTTGTTGGATCCAGTATAACGGAGAGCTCCAGATCGCTATTAGTAGCATTACCCACGAACAATTGCTGCATGCATCTTTCAACATTGTACTTGGCATCTTATGTGTTCACAACGTTTTAGGCTGTTGTTGGCAACCCGTTCGACCGGCGCCTTGACAAAGCCTAAATAAGCTGAAAAGTATTGCACGCAAAAGCATGCAAGTATTCCTTGTTAACCTTTAACTTTATTCCGATTAATTTATTACATTAGTAATTTGCTTATTTGTCTGTTTGGCAATGAGTGACGTCATATTTTGCTATATTTATTGCACCAAAACTTCCATGCTGTATAGATGTGGTTCACTGTGGTTTTCACATTAAAATGTTCTTTAAAATGCGCACTGCTCCAGGCCACGCCATTTAGTTGACCACTTCTGTCGTATAGAGCATAGCGTATATTCTATGTAAACTAACTTCACCGGCTCACCGCGTAGGTGGTACTGTTCGTTGCGTATTCGTGCTCCGGAAAAGGCCGCCACATTCGCAGCGTAAACGGCGGTATCCAGCTGAACATACATGTTGTAACACAACAGCCGTTTAAAACACGTATGCTGGTGGCTTCTTTAGACATTCATCACCTTACTGGATAATCTACAGTTGAGCTGGACCTGGGACCTCCTCGGTGAAAGCAGCTGTTTACTGTGCCTTCCCGTTGAGCCATTAACATTCGGATTATAAAATTTTTAGTGACCGAATAAGTACTATATTAGTTTCAGTATCTTAGTAAATGCAAAATTTTCGGAATTAGTCAACTCGCAGTTCAATCACAGTTGAGTTTGGATAGTAGATTGCGCTATGCCAGTGGCACGCGTCGAGCACCATTGAAATAGACGTTCGATAAGAATTCCGCGTCTTATATCCGATTAAAAGCAGACTGAACTGCATCGTACACACGCCGAAGCAGTACAGCCAAAAATCAGCACGACGAAGCGCGGGCAAAGAAGATGTCTATTTTTCGTTACTTTAAGCGAACAGTTCAAAAGCTGTCTTGATAAATTTGATGATAGGAAAGACACCATGTGAAATATTGATAGCAATTGCAACTTGCATTTCACACGTCGTTGTTTCACAGTCGTTACTTAGGCGCATAGGAACACAAGTTAAGCATTGGCACGTTTGCAACATGGAATGCATACTTGCTTGGGTATGTACTGGTTTATCTGCCTTTCAAATCCGTTTTTATACGCAATTTTCTGAGTTTTCTTGTTGTGTCTAAAAATGTTTGGGCTGCGCTCCGATAGGACTCTAAACGGGCGCCCGTGAGATGCTCAAAAGAGGCCCAACCGACTCTCGGAGGACACTAGGACCGATAGAGGGGTTACAAAGTATGTGCCGTGGACAAACGTCTCTGTATTTTTAGCAGCATCAATCAAACTTTGTGAAAGAGTAAGTGTCCGATATGCCTTTTACAGAACCAAGTGCACATTAGAGGTGAACAAGAGATTAAAACTATCAAGCACCATCCTAGTGAATGATATCCGGATAGCACGGAACATCCTGTTAGCAAGTGATGTTTTCAGTAATGAATTTTACCTAGTCTTTAACGCACAAAGTATAGTAACACGCGTAAGTTTCTTGTAGGTAGCCACTAAGCATAATGCTCTTTCTGGAATTGTATGGTTAGCCTGAGCCGGCAAACCAGTTTGCAGTGGATGTCGAATGATTTAGGAGCCCCAATCGAGAGAAGACAATTTTTTGCAACTTCTGAATAGCTTCACTGATACAATTTATGTAAGGTAAATTGCAAGCTCTGCACTTGTTCTTTGTTGGCTGTCACTGATCATAGCTTGTGTTCAACATAGATCAAGCAGTTAACCTAGAGCGTTGATGGAAGCACATTAATAATTGTAAATACTATAGGTTTAAGGAAGGAGCCATTTGGGAAACTGCTAGTCAAGGGCAAAGGAACAAAGGCCGCGTTGTTAACTCTTACTCGTATGGATCAAGTTGCCCTATATTTTACTATTACAAACAGCACATTGCTGGATGAACCTATTTCCTGGAGCTTAACGAGGTGTGTCTTGCGGTGCTTTGTCAAAGCTCCAGATGAAATTTACAAGCAAAACACCTACGCATTGCCAGGCGCCTGCTGAGTTTGACCCCTTCCCTTGTAACAAGCAGATTGGAGACACAAAAGCGCAAGCTTTGGAAACTATGTTCAGTCCGAGTACTAGTATTCATAGCCACAAACTGCAGCTGATTTACTAGGTTAAAAAGCACGTCCATGGTATTGCAGTTGATTAACGTCAGGCGACCCGGCATTTAGTTCACAGGATCTTATCAAGTTCTTCATTCGTAGATAAGCATCAACCTGCCTTCATTCCAAGCTGGCAGCAAACAACTGATCTAAAGAGATTGCCGAACCATTTGCCAGATTGGTTCAGTTGCATACTTTACAACTGTATTGGAAGACGATTAGTGCGGTTCGTCAGTACCCGTTGCGGAACTAAGGTTTTACTCGTGAAGAAGTTTCAGCACCTTGTTCGTGGTGGTTTTGTTGTGCATAGGTATGCAACCTGTAGGGCTTAAAGGCTGTTCAGCTAAGTAATTTAATAAAAGAATAAAGTGAAGTATGTATCGGTCGCGGTGTGAAGGAGAGGTAAGGGATGCCGAAGAGGATAAAGTATGAGCTATTGGGAAAGAGAACCTCCGAAGCAGATACGTCAAATTTATTGTAACGTTCAAGAGTTAAGATACGGCTCAGGCGTGAGGGTTCCTGTCGTGCGGAGCAATGTGTTGTCAAATATGTACTCTTTTGAATATAAGTAAAGTTTACCTAAAACCTCAGTACTGTTAAATCGGACGGAAATACAGGCCTGTCTCTTAAAGCCAAAAGCGCTAGAAGCCACTCAAAACAGTTACGTCAATGTGGGGCACCTGCCAGTTGACAAGCAGCTAGTCAGATATGGCGTGCGTTCTGATACACAAAATAATCCCGTCAAACCTAAGGATGTAATAAGTGGAATGAGGAATGAAGGATGAATGTTCCGAAGAGCGAAGAAAGTCCGTATACTTAGAAGGTAAAAATGTAGTATCGTTTGTCTTGGGATTATCAAGAGAAATGTCGGCCACACGGTACATAGGAGCATCGGTGTGATAGGGATGCTGCAGTGCAGAGGAGGCGAATACCTAAAGCCTGCTGTGTGGCTAGGGACCATACAGTAATCATTTGCGTTCAAACAGTTGGGACGCGAACACTCTCAAACTAAGAAGCCTAATTAGTGTAGGGATTTAACGTACTATGGCTTCGAGCCTACTGTGAAGAAAAGAATGAAAATGCTGTCAACGGGAGAAAGTGTGACCCTTTGAAGAAAAGTCCCCTGAAACCAATGCATCAGAGAGCTGGGACCTGCCACGTAGCGAGATATAGGTCAGACTGACCTAGGGTACGGAATAGAAAAGTAAGAGTGCTGTCTGAAATAATAGGTTTATCCTCGACCGGCGATTCACGCATGTATAAGCACGATTAAAGTTACACAAATGCGAGGGTTAATTGTACACATATGCAACAAGTTAATCAGTTGCAAGCTGGATTTATGCAAATGAGTGCAGTTGTAGATGTGTGTAGCCATGATGAATAAAGTGGTTAACGTAACGATGCAGGTAAATAAATAACTAAGTTTAATGTGTTCGTCCCAGGAGCTCACAACCTACATAACACAGCTAAGTCCGGAACCTCACCAGAATCGTTTTACCTATTGGGCTTGTCAGTGGTGCGCAATCCCTCGGTCCACTACTGGTAGTCGTACCCATGACCGCTAAAGGCAGATGCCAACAAGCCAGCAAATTAGGCGACTAAACCACGGGCGACGTTGGCTGGGCTACATACCTTGATAGCTTACTGGGATATAGCACGACCTATCTCCCACTGCCATACAGGTTACTATCTTAACAGATGCCAGTGACTAGCATCCGAAGGTCATGCTATCTTCTCACTAGAATCTACGTGTATAGCATTTGAAAATAGAGGCTGCATACTTTTGTATTACTAATGAGTAGGTGGATTTGTAATCTAAATTTTGTAATATTTTCGCCCCAGGAACATCCGAGCTACATAACACAGCCTAGCCAGTTAGCGTGCTAATTATGCAGCCTAGCCGACGTCCCCCATGGCTCAGTGGCTTAGGCTAATGGCTAGTTGGCATCTGCCTCTAGCGATCATGGGTTCGATCCTCAACGGGGGACCCAGGAAGGGCGCGCCACCGCCGAGCCCCAATAAGGCGGAACGCGTCTGGTATTTCTCCAGGCAAGGCTGGCTACGTAGCTTGTGAAGGCCTGTAACGAAAAGATTAAAATCTTAAATTTTCAAATCCTCCCACGCATTCCCAATATAAATAAATAACTGTTTATTCCCAACTATGCATGGACTGCCCATGAACGAATGGTCGGGTAGCTGCAACCTTGCGGACGTTATATTGCAATCGTAACAGTGACAGTAGAAAATGGTTAAGACCTTAATGCTTAGAACAGTATGGTGGTGCAAATTTATAGAGGATAACTGGCCTGCTGTGAGATCCAGACCGGTTTGTAGGGACATAAACATTCTGCCATATGTAGTAGTAACACATGAGGCATTGATAAACCAAGTATCTCGGATAGTCGATTAGGTAACTGGAGAGCAAGCTCGACATAGGGGCGTCGGCATACTAAGTTCGTGTGTACTTAACGTGAAGCTCACCAGTTAAATCCTAGTAAAAATTAGACGACAACATTTGAAGATGTAAAAGTGTTAATGTAACGAACGTTTCAAGAATGGTAAAATGTGACGTTTGTTGACTTGCTAGTGTGCAGTCCTGGGCTCTGCATTTATTTGGTGGTGAGTCACCTCCGCCATATCGCAGTGTTGTTGAACGAAAATCTTTGGAGTTTATAGGGGAAAAGCTTTTCAGGCGAAAACCCACCAAGTCCTGAGACACTGCCGCCGATCCATTAAACGGCAAGTTGTATCTGACTATGACACTGGTTGAGCGTGTATTTTCTTGGTTAATAGCAGTCAAGTTGCGGCTCAGTTTTCCGTTAGCTGATGCTATAGGCTTGTGTCCATTTTGTTCCTGGGACTTGTCCTGTCCCGACAGAATGGCTAAGTCCGACTGGTAGGTCGTAAATTGAATATTTTGGGAACGTAATGTGTTGATGGTCTGCGGAACCACGTAAAGCCTCCGGTGGACATCCGATGAAGTATCATGGTAAAGTTATGTTGTATCGCTGAAGAAGGCTGAATTCCATGGTTCAGGCCCGGAAGGGTGGATAAATTTAGCCCAAAAATAACTCGTTGGTCCTCCCGGGGTAAGTAGTAACATGGGTTGGAAATATAGACATCCACGACCAATTGAACGGTCAAAGCAGGCTGATGAGCTACGGATGACTGGTAAGCAGAAATAAATTATTCAGAATCAAAGAATAGTCCAACTTAATGGTTCTGGGGTTCGAATTTAAATGAAAGATCCTTGCATAAACTTTGGGATTATATGTCAACAGGAGAGCTCCAGATAAGATGTGAAGATATGCTAAAGCGACTAGGCCCAGTTGTTCAGGCCTCCGGAAAATTTTAATTTGTCCGCTCGGTAACTTATAACGACGGCGGACAACTTTTGATCCATGTCCAGGTGAACGAAGTTTGTGACCCGGTTTGTGCTGTTAGGTCTCAGTGATGGACGATTCGTCGGGTTCTTGACGCTGCATTAGTGAAAACCTCGGGCTAAAAGGCAACAAAATGACAACCATGCAACCGGACAAATGAATGCACTGGGAACGCAGTCGAGCACGTGATCAGTTTCAAAAGTGCTTAAACTACCGTACTCCATATACCTTGTAATTATTATTTAAATTATTTGTAAGTAGTAAGGGGATTTAGTAGGTTTTTCTGTAGGCTCTCATATACATGGGTTATATAAAGGTGGCGAAATACATCGAGAAGCGCGCAGACCACGGATGGGCAGAGGATGGGCTACTTTTCCAACTTGGGGTGAAGATGAGGCAAAGAGTTTAAGGAGTATTGAGCAAGTATGCCCATTTGTGAGACACCGGAGGGAAGCGGATGTGATGTGTTGAATGCGGAACAAATATCGCTCGCAACGCAGTGGCTGGCGGACTCCAGCTTTTTAAGGTCGATTGTAAAATGATCACGAGCAGCGAGCGCGGAAATGAAAGCATAGGGTGGAAAGGATAGGGCTCTATTGAGGAGAAGTGGCAAAGCCAACTACGCGCTCGAGGTGACGTAACCAGACGGTCGGGTCTGTCGATCCTTGAGCGGAAACGTCTACGTATTCTAAACGATGACCATTGAGGCAAGACTAGGATGTCGGCTAATTGAGATTACACCGTATTTTTAAGTTTAAAAAACTAACGGTGGGCGTCTTTAGAAAGAATCATGTTAAAAAGACGAGGGAATACAATATTAAGTATCAGGCCTGTCAACTACTGCCCTTGAGGTGAGGGTTACAGAACTTTGGGTCGGCAGAGCCTAGTTTAATTAGATCTCAGAAGCCTGAGCGGGGTCAGAAAGCAGGGGACTGTTCAGACGACACCACATAAGTCAGCGGATTAAGGCCAGGCCATCAAATTTAGGAAAGAATAAAGGTAATGAATGTCATCATAAAAGGTACAGTTCGGGGGGAAAGTAGTTGACATGTCGTGCAAATCTCTCAGAAGAAGGGGCACGGAATGTTGGCACTGCAGAGCCCAGATCGTTTACGTCTCGGATGTCTTGAAGCTGTCAACTATGCATGTATTTACCACATGCCCAATAAGTATTTGGCAGAGTGTTACAACACATGAGTAACAATAGCATAAACGAGAGCGTGAGTGGGAGTAATGGAAGCAATGTTCCATGTGTTGTGTGGGCATTAAGCTTCCCGGTTGCCCAGGCTGAGGAAGAGGGTTGACTTAAGGGACCCCACTCCGAGCACTTGGACTAAAGACTTGACCCACAAGGCAGCGGGGTGATTCACGTAGACCGTTGACAGTCACGTGGCTTCTTCGTCTACTTCGTGGTTGGAAGCAGTCTACAGAGAAGCCAGGGGGTAGCGATGTAGTTTATCCGCCGTCCGTTAGTTACCCCTCCCCAGTTACCGGTGTGAGTGTTTGGTGACCCTATAGCCGGTCACATTTGATTTTACACAGCACCGTACGAGTTCTTGTGTCATTTAATGTGGAACCGTTCGACCATCCCAGAACTTCCCACGCTCTGAGACGCTGCCGCTGGTTGTTCGCGAGTGCTTATTCATCTCTCTTGTAAAGCAAACGTGACTTATGCGCAGTTACCGCCACAAGGAAGGCATTCGCCGACCCTCAACCTTGGGACGCGCCCGATAGCGTACAACTCCATCACTGGCTGTCAGATAACGGGAGACTTGTCAGATGAGCCTAGATCAGCTTCGGGCGTGAAAAGTTATCCGTCTAGTTAAAGTGGAAAGGCAAAACGATAGCGCGGTTGGGAAAGTATAGGGTCAGGAACGAAGGCACAAAGTTTTTATTTTCGAATGCATCATACCGCACAAATTTACGCTTGAGCAGAATCTTACGAGTAAATTTGTCCCAACAGAAGCGTTGAGTTACATGAGAAGGGAATAAGAATAAAACGTATAGAATTTTAAGCGTTTGGAAAAGTACCGAGGATGACAAAGTCTTTTGTGCTGGGGCGATATCTTGAGTCCCCATGTGTGTACGTTAGAGCTTTAATATACAATCGGAAAGTGTGAAATGGTGACGGGGTGTGCAGACATGGAAGGATCTTGAAGTGCACATACATACAATGCGCTAGCGCGGTTGTGAGCTGTGACTTTATTTAGTAGTGAGTAGAATTCTCCACCTCGCAATTTTGTATAACGGACAAAGGTCGCCTTTTTTAAAGAAGTGTGTCAGGAGAAAATCCATTGCCACCTGGAACGCTGCCAGCCAACCTTTTAAACTTTGATTTAAGCTAGCAAGGTGTACTTTTGCTCTTCAGTGGTATAGATACTTCATAGAACATGCTGAACTACCGTAGTCGATGCAAACAACTGGGATTGGACCCGCTGTGGTTACGGAGGTTAAAGATAAGCCTTACATCTCTATACAAGCTTCAACAAAATTTGGAAATGAACCTGCACGACACTTCCGAACGGCGGGGATACCCGATATCGTCTGCTTAACGCGACCTATTCATTCAGTCTGCCGGCCTCTCGTTGTGGCATACGCCACAATTTCTTCCTTTATAGATACGCAAATACATGAAACAAGTAACCTCTACAAATCCGATCATCTGTGACCAGTACAAACTTCAAAAATGCTGTAAAAAGATTCCTGGTGGTAAACACAGTTTCCGAAATATCAAGCCTCAAACTGCCGGAAGACGAGCCATGGGAGGCAGGACCAAACAACCTCTAGCGCATAAGCCTACATCCCTTTTTTATTCTTTATTTCCAACAGTCTCCTACTTCATTTTAACTGCACATCACAGCTGTTTCTGATACCTTATACTTCGCACGTCTGCTCCCATTTGGCCCTTCTATCCCCACCTAAACGAAACTGCCTCAAGACTTCCATCCCTTTGACCCAAATAGTTCACTTACTGTTCTCTCTAGACTGTTGAGGTTTTACATCCTCATCATTATTTTCTATTTTATGCCCTAAATGACTCCACTCTATTAACACACCTTGACCATACAGTACACCATGCTGAGGCTGATGTTGCATTCTTGATGCTTCTTCACCGCAGTTGGGCTAAACGAACTCACACTTAAACTAGGTCTTTTTATGCTTGTTAAATTTCATTCCACTTTATTTGGTTGGTTCTGCCTACCTGAATAATATTCTATTAACTGGCCACTTTGCTTACGCTAATTGCGCTTATCTTCGGTAATTTTGTTGCGTTTGTAGCATTTTTAGGTACTTTGTGGACATTTCTTACTTATCGCGGATTCGTTGCTAACCAACTTACTTCATACGGTTATTTAGGGAAGAGTTAAGTCACCGTATGTGTATGCATTATTGGATTTATTTTATTTCAGCTTGTCGTGTAAATTGAATGGATGTTGCTTGATATCCCCGGTGTGACTGCGCTTGATGTGCATGTTAACAAGGTGCCTACCTGACTATCACCCGCTCCCTCGTCCATCTGGCTAAAGGACACAGTTGGTCGTTGCTGGAGGGGACGGGGTGCCCGGTCCTTGTGGCCGTCTTAGGCTCGAAGAGCGGTTACATGCACTCAATGCGGAGCGGACTACTGTCCAGCCACCGCCTTGTGTGAGCTTGATTCTCCAAATACAGCGTGCTTGTGTTTGCCTGTGAAGGAGTTTGGGCCGGCTTCGTTGATGCAACGTGGCTCCCATCCGCATGCCTTCCGGTCTTATTCCTTTGGATTTACACTGGAGATGGGTGTGTGGGTGGAGCTGTGGGTGGTACAGCGCAAGCCAACCATGGTCCCTCTGTAGGCGCAGGCGTCCTGTGGCTGGCCACAGTGATAGGTAAATCCGAAACCGGATGCCACCAACCATGCATGGGAATATGCATGTGGATAAAATTCATTCCACTTTATTTCGTTTGTTCTGCGTACTTGATAAGCTTCTCCCAACTTACACACGTTGCTCATTCAAATTGTGCCAAACTTGCGTAATTGTATCGCGTGGTATTTTTGAAATAACTTTCGGACATTTTGTACTTATCGCGTATTCACATTTAACACTTCCTTTCATATGCTCATTTAGCGGGTACTTATGTCGTCATATGCGTTTACTTTATTCGTTAGCGGTAGTTCGAATTATTGGTTGTTGTTTGACATCCCAGATGTGGCTGCGCTTGATGTGCATGTTGACAAGGTGCCTACCTGACTATCACCCGCTACCTCGTCCATCTGGCTAAAGGAGACAGTTGGTCGTTGCTGGAGGGGACGGGGTGCACGGTCCTTGTGGCCATCTTAGGCTCGAAGAGCGGTTACATGCACTCAATGCGGAGCGGACTACTGTCCAGCCACCGCCTTGTGTGAGCTTGATTCTCCAAATACAGCGTGCTTGTGTTTGCCTGTGAAGGAGTTTGGGCCGGCTTCGTTGATGCAACGTGGCTCCCATCCGCATGCCTTCCGGTCTTATTCCTTTGGATTTACACTGGAGATGGGTGTGTGGGTGGAGCTGTGGGTGGTACAGCGCAAGCCAACCATGGTCCCTCTGTAGGCGCAGGCGTCCTGTGGCTGGCCACAGTGACAGGCAAATCCAAAACCGGATGCCGCCAGCCAGTATTCATATCCTCCGTCTATCTGACCGATGTCTCCATTGTGCAACCAGCA
The DNA here is from genome assembly GCA_944474145.2 of Dicrocoelium dendriticum. Taxonomy (NCBI): domain Eukaryota; kingdom Metazoa; phylum Platyhelminthes; class Trematoda; order Plagiorchiida; family Dicrocoeliidae; genus Dicrocoelium; species Dicrocoelium dendriticum. The sequence continues at coordinate 51,987,217 of OX104070.1, read as the reverse complement.
CCAGCTTATGACCAGTGGTAAATTTTCAGGTCTCATCCATCCCTATGTTTAACCCCACTCTGTGTATATTTCATTCGGCACCTCTTCTGGTTCATATGGCAACCCTTCAATAGTGGCCTAAGTACCCAAAACGCCAGCGCATACTCCCTCTCCTCCCTAGGTTCCCTGCGCTGCCGTGCCACTCACTCTTAAACCTTTCGAACCGGTCCGGTCTCTGAGGCTCCAAATGCCCATAGATCTCAAACCAAGGCCTTTATTCTTTTGAGCATACGCTACCATCGACTAAGGTTCTCATTTGTATAGGTAACAGCCCCATTATACTTGTCCCCGCCTGCTTCATTATTTTTATACTTGGTCCCGCCTATCGAAATTGAAATTTCCGGTCCCTGATTGAATTTTACCCCTCGGTTCCAATAGCAAGGATTTTAGCTCATATTAACATCCCCTCCTTCATCGGCATTTCTTATGGCCCATATAGTAACACCACAATTGTGGTCTAGGTTACCCCAGCGACACGGCAACATCCCAGTCCACGCTAGCTTCCATTCGCTGCTGCGCCTCAGTCTTAAACCTTTAGGACCATTCCGGCCTCTGAGGCTCCAATGCCTATAGGTCTCAAACTAAGGCTGCTCTTATTTGAGCATCGGCTGCCATCGACTAAGGTGCTCATTGGTATCAGTAACAGTCTCATGATACTCTTCTCCGTCTGATTCATCATTTGTATGCTGGGTCCCATCTACCGAACTTGAAATTTCCGGTCTCTAATTGAGTTTTTCATCTTGGCTCGACTATCATGCTTCTCAACTCACATTAACAACTTCCTCTATAGTTTGGTATCTCCTATGATCCATATGGCAACTGTTCAATGGTGGTAAAGTTAACACTAGCGCCAGCGCAACATTAATGGCCTCGCTAGATCCTGTTTCTTACTGTGCCTTTCATTCCTAAACCTTTTGGCCTAGTCCGGTCTCTGAGGCTCCAAATGCCCATAGGTCTCAAACCAAGGCCTCTCTTTTCTTGGGCATACGCTGCCATCGACTAAAATTCTCATTTGTAGAGGTAACAGCCTCATGATACTCGTCTCCGTTTGGTTCATTATTTGTATGCTTGGTCCCGCCTACGGAAATTGAAATATATGGTCCCTGATTGAGTTTTTGGTCCATATCGCAACTGTTCAATGGTGGTATAGGTACCACTAACGTCAGCGCAACATCCATGGCCTCGCTAGGTTCTGCTTACCACTGTGCCTCTCATTCCTAAACCTTTTGGTCTAGTCCGGTCTCTGAGTCTCTAAATGCCCATTGGCCTAAAACCAAGGCCTCTCCTCTTTTGCGCATCGGCTGCCATACTCTTTGTAGTGTTCACATCCACGTCTATTGCACGGTTGTCTCTCTTATTCCACCAGCACCAGGTTCAAAGTACTTGAACTTTTTCGGTTCTCATCCACTCCTCTGTTTAACCATACTCTACTGTATACTTGTTCGGCACCTCTTCTGGTCGATATCGCGAACCTTCGGGTAAAATATTTAGCACCTAGCGGTGCTGTCTACATTATTCCCTTACCCTTGCTCAATTCCGGAGCCGGCACTACTGTCGTTTTCTCTCTACAGCTGTTGCAAGTATTGCTGTCTGTTCTCTGGCTTGTATTCAACACTGTACACTTATCAGTCTATGCCGAGCCTAAGAAAGCGTGCCAGCAACACTAATTAGTGAGTTATAACTAGCAGTCTATTTGACTTCAACGTTCCATCGTGGATGTCCACCTTAGCGTGGCACACCTAGCATCTTTTAAGGCTGCTACTCACACTACTGATATTCCTGGTCCCTTTCAGCGCTGGCTCTACAACCCTTTTCTTGCTAATACCGTAGTATTAAAGTTCTGCTCGTTCTTGTTGTTATCGTTGAAGGCCTATCAGCGGGCGGGTTTTTCCTCATAATTAACCCGACTCCCAGTATCGCCCTTACCTGTCGTCTATTTGACTTGTTTGCCGAAAGGTAGACGTCCCTATCGTTTTCTGCTATTCCATGTCTCTTTAGGGATGGCTTTGCAACCTTATGCTCGCTACAGCTGTAGTATATAAATCCCATTCTCGTCACAACTTTGACACTCCGTCTCACCCCTTCACCCAGCTGCTTAGCAACCGATTACTGAACTTGTTACGTTATTTTTTCTGGGGTCTCATATCCAGCGTAGTAATTCAACTGGCTCTCATAAATGTACGAACGATAAGCTCCACCACTGTCAGCCGATCGCTCAACCTATATCTTAAGCGAATATTAAACCACTCAAAATTTTCTGATTCCCTTAACTCATTTAACGGTTAACAACGCATGATACTCCCGCATGCTACTCCGCAAAAGTTGCCCTGTGTGGTCACAGGGCAACTTTTGCGTACGCTAGGTTACTGCGGACATCAGGTTTCTCTCACATTCAGCAAATAGCGGGTTTCGTGCTTGCACGCAAAACTACGGATATGATGTATAACATATTCGATCATTCCATTGCTTTCAACCAGCATAAACTTACCATAAATTTTATATTTATACCTTAACATAGTCCTGTTCAATTTCCTTGGCAGTTTGCTCGGTCCGTTTTTTCTTCTCTCCCTTGTTCTAAAGGATAACAATGCATGCACTGACCACCTCTGAGGACATACATGCGGCTCTCCCATGGACAGGGAATCAATACAGAACAAAGAAATCACCCGTACTTCCCAATCCTGAAAACCTAACGGAACCCGGAGAAATAATCAAAGCAATACAATTCACCTGAGTCGTCCGACTTCAACAGCTCCAACCACTTGCGGTAGATTCCGAAGGAGACTACACAACCATGGTAAACAGATTGGCGAAACGTGACTGCGAATATCGGCGACGGTAATCGATCAGATGCAGTCCTTTCAATATCATATCACCAGTCGGCATTGTTCCAGGACTTGGTGGGTCTTCGTCTGGCAAGCTTTTTCCCTACGAAAGGCCACAAACGTCTGCTTAACAGCACTGCAACGTGGCGGATGTGACTCGCCAATCAATAAAGTCACAGCCCCTAATGCACGTTGGCAAGTTGCCCGATATCATGTTTACAAAATTCTGTGCATATTCCTGCCCCCGTACGAACACGCCTACATATTTGATTAGGGACATGCCACTAGTTTTAAATATTTTTCAGCTTTTCCTCATGCTTCACTCACCTGGCCTGCACCGTGTACACAACTTAATCGGACTAGTTCCTCATCAACATGCTCTATATTAGTGACCTAATGCTTTTCTCTACATCTCGCATTCTGTGAACATAGGCTTCGTACAACCTTTGGGCCATATGGGCCCACACTCCTGTCTCCAACTGTAGTACACCCGCGCTTGGTGCTGCTACTCATGCCATCACGTACAGTATTGTAATATTCTGATCATGCCCAAAAGGCGTGCCTCACTTTGTCGAGAATAAAATATTTATTTAGTTATTTATTTGCCAAGTGGGCTAACGATCACAACCAACCAATTGGTCTGGGCAGCAGAATTATCTTGTGAGCTGGATTGATTGCATTGACCTTGCAGATATGCACTTGCAGAACTGGTTATTGTATGTTGAGGTAATGGTGAACGAGGAAGCCCCAATTTGTTTCCATTGTGCATGAGCTTTCCCAGTTTTCCATACCCGGCTTGTGTCAGGGAGGAAGTGAGTAAAGGTGGATTCCAATATAAATAAATAACTAAATATTTTATTCTTGACAAAGCGCGCCACGCCTTTTAGGCATGATCAGCATATTGCAATATCGTACATGATAGCAGAATAAGCAGCACCAACAGCGGGAGTAGTACAGTTGGAGACAGTATTTTGTTCGCGTATGGCCCAAAGGTTCTATGAAGTCTAAGTACACGGAATGCGAGAGGTAGAGATAATACTCAGATCACTAATATGCTATTTTGATGAGGAACTAGTCCGATGAGGTCCCGTACGCAGTGTGGGTCAGGTGAGTGAAGTCTGAGGAAACGGGTGAAAAATAGTTAAGAATAGTGGCATGTCACTAATCAGATATGTAGGCCTGTTCGCGCGAGAGCAGATATATGCACAGAACTTGTAAATGTGGTGTCGGTCAACTTGCCAATGTGTGTTAAATGCGGTGACTTTATTGAATGGCAAGTCACATCTGCCACGTCGCAGTGTTGTTAAACAGACATTTGTTGCTTTTTATAGGGAAAACGCTTGCCAGACGAAGACCCACCACGTCCTGGTACACTGCCGGCTGGTGATGTGGCATTGACAAGATTGCGTCTGACCGATTATCCTAACGGATGTTCGCAGTCAAGTAACGCCAACATGTTTCCCATAGCCGTGTAGTCGCCTTCGGAGTCGAGTGCAAGTGGTTGGAGCTGTTGAAGTCGGACGCCTCAGGTGACTTGCATTGAGTTAATCAGTTTTGTAGGTTCGTTATTGTGTCAGATTTACGAAGTGCGGGTTTTTTCTTTATCCTTTATTGATTCCGTGCCGATGGGAGCGTCGCAGGTATGTCGTCAGCGGTGTTCCGTGCAAGTAATGTTATTCTGTAGAACAAGGGCAGCGTATTTTCAGTTTCTTATTTGTGTTTGCATTAGGTGAACGTGCCACGGGCCAAGTGAGCTGTGCAGGGAAGTCTTTGTGGTTAACTTCATCTCATCAAGTGCGGGATCTCCCGAACTTCCAGATGGATTTCTTCATACGACAACGAAACAGAAAAAGTGACGTGCCGTTAAAACACGATAGATAAATGGCGCAGTACCAAGCAGTATGCCACTCCGATGTAGTTCACGTTACGATTTCAGAAAACTCGTGCGCAATGCGCAGCGAAGCAAGGGCTGATGTTGTAAGTTTTTGGTATACGACTGATAGTAATAGGCGCAAGTTTTCGTAACCATGTCCCATTCAGACATACCTGAAACCTAGCACTGAAAGCTATCTTGTAGTGGTCGAAAAATACTAGGAAGGTTGCAACCCCTTATTAAAAGGCAAAAAGTTGGAAAGGGTCAACTCACAGTCTCATCACGGTCGAGTTCGAGTCGTAGGTTGCGCTATACCTGTAGCACACGACGAGCACAATGGAAACAGACATTGGATAATAATTCCGAATATACTATCCGATTTTCAAGCAGACTGGACGGCACCGTACACACGCAGAAGCAGCACAGCCAGAAATCAGCACGACGGAACGCGGGACGCGAAGAAGTGTGTATTAATCATTAATTCAAACAAACTGTACAAAAGATGTCATGATAAAATGGATGACAAGAAAGACAAAATGTGAAAGATTAATAACCACTACAATCTGCAACATCACAGTGAGCATTCGAAGGGGCAACTAATATGTAATAAAAGTGGGTTAAGGGAAACAACAATGGGCCTGCAGCGTTACGGTGACGTGCTTTTGAGTGACGTCAAGTGTCAAGGCTTGTGCTGTGGCTAAGGTGTAAGTGAACATGTGCGCGTGAGGCTAATATGCAACAGTGTGCGGTCTAGTTGTGACAGGTTAAGTTGCTAAAAGCGGTCTAAGGAGGGTTAATTAATGTACAGGCAGAGACATAGCAGTGGGTAAGCACAGAGTAAAACTTTTGAAGTTATCGAGGCATACGTTGCTAATGAGCGGCCATGCGCGGTGTTCAGTCTTTCTAGCGTGCTATGACAAGAGGGTAAAAGCAAGCTGAGCTAAGCAAAGCCACTGATAGAGCTGGACCGCTGTGAAGGAAACGTGGCAGTGCTTGCAGCGAATAAAGGATAAGTGAGCGCCAATACTTGCGAGACTAAATGGCAAAGTCGCACGGACCAATAGTGTCATGTTACTTTGCTAGAACGAGAACACAGGAAGATAAAGAGATAATGTGTCGAATGCACTGTAATTAGGCAGTAGGATATATGAAGCTAAATAACGCAACGCGTAGTCGTAATGCTAGGAGGTTAAGACAAGGACAGGCAACGTAGTGGGATAGTCAGTGGTAGAGCAGGAGGCCAGTATGTACCAAATGAAGAGAGATTATGTTGATAGTATATGGTAAATGAGCATGAAGACATATGAGATTAAATTACAGCGACACGCAGCGTATCAAGTCACCCTTGAAGGTAAGTCCTAGGGCAGTCTATGCTGCCAGTACGGTCTAGTTGAACCTCCGGATCTATGCAAGCAAAGCGCTGCGGCACGCAGTGATGTCCTGTCATCCTAGGACTAGGCTAGAGCACACAGTGCGATAGAAAAGCCAATGATTGAGCCGAAAACCGGAATAAAATCACAGCAGAACGCAGACAGCACTCAAGCTATGAGGTTATGCCTAGCACAAGTAAAGTGTTGGGTGAGCAATTGATGGAGCCGTAGGCTGGCAGGTGCGAAGGCTACAGAGACAACGTGGTTGGTACTTGTTAATCCAGGACCAGGAAAGCTCCGCAGCGCGCAGAGAGCTGTCGTTATAACAGGCAAGGCCTGGAACAGACCAACTAGTGAAAGAGCCAGTGTTGGGGTTAGAAACCAGCATGTAACAAAGACACAGCGTTCTTATGTGGAGTAAATGATTCAGCTGTTCAGCTATCCATCTCTCGCTGCACCGTCTTTGACACTTGCTTATGCAAGCGTCCAGCTCCCTTATGGGCTTTTTCTAACTTAGTCTGCATTGTTACTAGTATCTTTGCACCCTGGCATGAATTTATTATCAGCGCGTCGCTGCGCTTTTGATTTATATGCGCTGACGACCTCAGTAACCTTAAGGTAGGTATGCATTTCGCCCGTTCGCATTGCTCTCATCAATTAATCTTTCCTAACGCTTTCTTAGGGATCAACTTTCGATCAACTAGACAGCACCCAGCCGCTCCTTTCTAGCTGTTCAGTTAGTCCTTACTCGTCACAACTTCGCTTATGCTCGTATCCTCGACTAGCTAGCGACAGCAATGCAACCTTGATCTCCCGCACTTATTCTTTTCCTCCGCAGCTGCTTGGACTTGTGCTGTTGCATGTTTGCTTATAGCATCCACGGCCTTTTATGCGTTACACGCCTCCGTTACCTAACAGAATCACTATTTGGTATTGTCGGTTTCCACTTATGACTAATGTATTCCACTTTTATAGGTACATCTCCGCATCGCTCTCAAGCACCGTTGCATGTGGTCTTCCTGTAGCTAGCTCCACTGAACAATTTCAATCCGCGCTTGAGTCTTATCCTTCCATTGCCTCAATACCAAGTTGCCTCCATTGACTGTCTCGTCGTTTGCTATTTATACTTAGGTGTCCTCGCCCCTTTTCGAATTATTCCGGCTACCTGCTGTTTATTCACTATTCAATCGCTGCCAATCTTACAATCCTCACGTTTCTCTTTGCGCACATAACGGGCCACATGTTCACCTGATGTTTCGTGTATTGGTTTAAGGTACAACGCTCTTTTTCCGCATGTAGATGACAACAACCTACCCATGCGACCAATGTTCTTATCACAGATTCAAATGACACTGTCAACATCGTAATTATCGCAAGGGTACAACAGTTTGTCTCATGTCTAAATGGCATAAGTTAGGAATTTACCAATACCTGGTTTCATGCCTGTTTGCCGTCTTCACTCGCGTTTTCCTCTCTGTCCCTTTTCTCCGAGTTTGGGAGGTTCGTGGGTCATGGGATTGAACTGCGGAGCTGCATCCTCACCTGATACGGGATGAAGAAACCGACAACGACCTACCTGGAACTTTGTTCTACAGCAAAATTGCACGCACCGCCACCACCGGTGTCTAGTGTGGATAGCTGGACAGGATAACTTCCCACTCAAGAACTAACACAACATTAAAAGCGTCATACCTCAGATACTTCAAAATTTACGCTCAGCTGGACACCCCACAATGAGATATTGTGTTTCTCCCTTCCTCGAGCGGCCTCAACCGCTCTACATATATAAATAAATAAATGCTGTATTCTCGTGCAATGCTAGATACGCCTCTGAAGGCAGGATTAGGTTAAAGGTACAGCTAAATGTCAGGGAACGTACAAAACATGGTGCAAGTTAGCCATGAACATTGGAGCTGAGAGTTTAGACATGCATGTAAAAATGTATGTATGTATCTGTAGCTCCAGTTTGAATATGTGCCACTAACATCGTGCTTGATGGCGTGGATAATATGAGAAGGGTTGAGAGACGTCCGTGGTGGGAGTGAGGTTGGTTGGTTGGGAAATCATGTGGCCGAGACTTTAGTTAGCGGCGAGTCACATCCGCCTTGACGCAGTATTGTTAACCAGACATCAGTGGCTTTTTATTGGGTGTATGCTTATCCGGCGAATACCCACCACGTCCTGGAGCATTCTCGCTAAACATTTGCTGGAACAGGGTAAACCCGTGCCAACCAGTTTGTGTCACGGTGAAGTCATGTTTTCGTTGTCGATTGCGCAGTCTGCGCTTGTTGACAAGCCGTCAGCGAGCGATTGGACGCTTGACAGGCGGGACAAAGTGTTAGTTAGTTTTGGAGGGATTAACGTATGTTGTGTTAATTATTTGCTTTGAAGGCTTTTTGTAGATAGGCTTTGGTTGCTCCAATTCTCCGGGTAAGGACATCCAGATCAAATTGTCTAGTGAAACCAGACCAGGATGGAGGACAGTGTGTTGGAGAACTGATTTGATGCACGTTTGTCTTCGTGGGTTTACTCCGTCGCAGACAAACAGGCCAGACGTGATACTTGGTATGTTTCTTTTGCTATTTTCAGACCCCGGAGAAGCGCTGAGAAAGTAAAAAAGGCGCGCAGCCGAGTCTACCAAGATAAACGAGGTCAGGGGAACCCTGACTAAGTTAAGTGCTCAGCCAAGGGAGGAACTCAGAAGTCATTCGACTGAGACTAACCGAGTGTAAAATGGTCAAAAAGATATTTTTCTATTGTATATTACTGCTCAAAAGGGTTTATCACAATGTTCCAGAAGGTTGTGGAGTTGCCTCCGACAAGCGCGCTTCGTGTAAAAGGCCCCAAACTTCCGTTTAATAATACTGTGACGTGGCGGATGTGACTGGCTACTGCATAAAGTCACTGCACACAACTACACACCGGCAGCTTCACTAGTAATATTTGCATATTTCCTTGGCAGTACAAAAAAAGATACGCTTTGTCGGCACCTACCAAGCCTCTACGTTATTTTGCCTTCACTATGTACACTAAGCACAATTAAACTCACGGTTTCGTCATCCACTGACAAAAATGTTGTCTCATGAATACCTCTTCTATTTCTACAGCCTGCGCAAATTTCGGGTACTGCCGACTACCTACATGGCAACGCGACTGTTGCGAAAGAAAAACGGCTGTAAATTTCGATCATTTCTGATTCAGTGCGCCGCCTTAACTTTGTGAATGACCTTTATTTAGTTAACTGCATGACTGGTGAGGCCAAAGCGCTATCGGCCTAAAGACTTAACTCATGCTAGGAGAGAAGGTCCAGAGTAGGCTGCTTTTCAAGAGCCAGTGAAGGAACCGGAAGCCTGTTTGGACCAAAAAGATGCAGAGAGTATGTAATAACTAAGCAATCGGATATATGAAAGTAAGGTGTCGCGGCGCCCGGAGAGCTGTGTCGTACTACAATTCTAGGACTTGAAGGCTAGAGCACATGCGGTGTTGAACCAGCCTAGGCTGGAGTCGGAAGCTAATGGGGACCTCAGGTACGCAGATGAAGTGTCGAGCGAAAGCTAAGTAAACATTAGGAGATTTGAAGTTTAAAGCTACGAGGAGCAAGGAGTTACGTCATGCCAGGGGGTTAGACCGAGAAAAGGAACAGTAGAGAGAGACCGCTGCTAGACTCGGAGGCAGGTATGTTTCCACGGTACGGAGGCGATGTGGCGTATAGGTGATAAACACGCACCAGCAGGTGTAAAGCCAAACGTTGCGACTCGCAGAGAATTAAGTCTTGGTAAAATGCTAGGCCTAGGACAGAATTCATGTGTGGTTGTGTTTGCTCCGGTTGTCAGCGCACTAATGGGACACAATAACCGATGGAAGTGAACGACGGACGTCGCTGAAGAGGGAAGGGACGCCTTGAGGAACAAGAGGTGGTGGCTTACTTCAGTGACTAGGCACATGCGTCATGTTGCACCGTAGTTAAACGGATATTTGTTGCATTTTATAGGGAGAACTCTTGCCGGGCGGCTACCCAGCACATCCTGGAACCCTGCCGCCGAAGCATTCGCTTTGCCGACATTGAACCAAAGCAACCAGCTGGCACAACGGGGAAGTTGCTCGGCAAGCCGGCTAATAAACCTAAGTAACCTATACGTGAAACATCAGCCTTGCTATAAACTAGAAAGTATAACGTCTGCTAGTTGCAACGAAAGACATTAGAAGCCTACCAAAACATACCCGTCAACGCTTCGGACCTGCCAATTGGCAACAGATGGGTCTAACATAGCGAACAATGAACAATGAACAGTGAATTTTCAGGGGTAAAGAAATGTTGCTTTGCTGGTCCCGTCGGTAATTCGCAAGAATAATACTAACAACAGCAAAACAGTTATTACTTGTAACAGGAACATAAAGCCTTACGGTTTGCTTCGCCGTAGTTCTGCAATCCGATTAGGTTCGAAGCACCCCGTTAACAGCAAATACATTCATGCTAAACTCCAGGTGTAGAATACAGAAGCGGCGCTAAGTGACCAAGTGTAAGCGTCCTCCGACCGCCTTTTAAATACGTTTAGTATACGTGCAGATAACAGATTCAGAGAGGGCATTCCACTGGGTGCAGGCCTGAATGTATAGAAATTTCTGTGTCACTTCAGGCTGCTATACTCTTCTACGGATTTCAGTGAGTGACACTTCAGCGTAGTTTGGTGCTGAGGCACAGTAACAGGCGGCACAACTGAGATAAATAAATAAATAAATAAATATTTTATTCTCGACAAAGCGAGACACGCCTTTTGGACGTGATCAGCATATTGCAATATCGTACATGATAGCAGAATAATGGAACAATGGAACAATGGTTTATGACGGGTATAAAAGCAATGCTTGACAGGTCCCGTAGGATGATAAGAATTGACATCGTAAAATTAAAAAAATCGTATCGATTAAAGTACGTGTGAAATGCATGACTCACCAAGGGATTGGAGATGGACATATACAAGTAATCCAATAGGAATTTTAAGTGGATTCCGTCCACTTTCGTTGTTCACTAATACCATCATCCGATAGTCGCGCGTTATATCACAAAGTGCAATCGTGTCAGAGTTTCGTCAAGGCGTTTTTTGAAAAGGGATAGGGTGGGAGCGTTAATTACATGTTCTGGGAGGGCTTTCCAAGGTTGTGACACTCGGAGGGAGAAGAAATTGCGTCGACATTCCAGTCGACTGTACTGTGTGAGCAACTTAAACTGATGACCTCTTAGGGATGCTTTTTGACTACGTTTCAAAAGGGAATGACACGTGTGGTTGGGGGTTCTCAGTATCCGGTACACCAATATGAGATCGCCTCTCAAACGACGGTAACGTCCACTGTATAAGTTAAGAGTTTTCAGCCTGAGTGGGTAGGGAAGGCTGGAAAGACCTATGACGTATTTTGTCGCTCTGCGTTGTGCAGTATCGAGTGCAGTGAGGTGGCACTTCTGCCGTGGTTGCCACGCTTGAATAGCGTATTCTGTGTGCGGTCTAACAAAAGCGCTAGGCAGGTTCAGAAAGATTGAGGCGTCAAACTTCCCAAACGCTCTACGCAGAAGGCCAAAGTGTTGGTTTGCTCTCTTGGAGGCCTTTTCGGTCTGCATTAAGCACCCAAGATCTTCTTGTACAAGCACGCCAAGATCGCACTCATGAGAGGTCCGCTGTAGAATGTCAGGTCCTAAGCGGTAGTTATACGCACTCTGATGGCGTATGCTCAAGATTTTGCACTTTGTGGTGTTTAACTGAAGCATGTTCTCGTTTGACCACTTGTATGCTTTGTTCAAATCATCCTGCAAGGCTGTGCGATCCTCTCCTGAAGCTATGGCAAGCCATATCTTTAGGTCATCTGTAAACAGCAGAAAGTTGGAAGATAGTGCAGCTGCAAGAGCATTTATGAAAACAATGAACAAGCGAGGCCCGAGTACCGAGCCCTGAGGAACGCCACACTGAACTTCGATTGGTTCCGACAGGGTATTTCGGACTCTCACATTCAGGTGACGTTGAACGAGAAATTCGCCTATCCATCCTAGAATAGGATTGCAGATACCACAATGCTGCAGCTTGTTCAGTAAAATCCGATGGTCCAGTCGGTCGAATGCCTTAGAGACGTCCAAGTAGGCTACATCCACTCCGACTTCGGCGTCCACACACTCTGTCCAGTTTGAGCGAGCAATCAGCAAATTTGTTGTGCAGGACCTGCCTTGGCGAAATCCGTGCTGCTCTGGAGCGAGGATGTTGTTTTTCTCCAGGTACTCCATGAGGGCCTCGGCTACAATGGACTCCATGATCTTGGAGATTACCGGAAGAAGGGTAATCGGACGATAATTAGTTGGATCTGCACGGCTACCATTTTTGTGGATGGGAGTGATGATCCCGTGCTTCCACATCGTTGGGACGTGCATCTCGTTAAGGCATCGCTGACAGAGTGTCGCCAAAGGTTCAGCTAAGCAGCACCAACAGCGGGAGTAGTACAGTTGGAGACCGTAGTGTGGGCCCAAAGAGCCCAAAGGTTGTATGTAGTCTATGTACACAGAATGCGAGAAGTAAAGATAGTATTCAGCCCACTTATATGGTATGTTGATGAGGAACTAGTCCGATGAGGTCCCGTAAGCAATGTAGGTCAGTGAGTGGAATGAGAAAACGGTTGAAAAATACTTTAGAATAGTGGCGTGTCACTAATCAGATATGTAGGCGTTTTCGTGCGAGAGCCGATATATGCACAGAACTTGTAAATGTGGTGTCGGTCAACTTGCCAATGTGTGTTAAAGGCGGTGACTTTATTAAGTGGCGAGTCACATCCGCCACGTCGCAGTGATGTTAAACAGACATTTGTTGCTTTTTGTAGGGAAAACGCTCGCCAGACGAAGACCCACCACGTCTTGGAACACTGCCGGCAAAGCCAAGTATGCCATAAGCAAGTCGACTCGTATTTTGCGATAGCTTCCGCTGAATACCCCCAAACTTTGCAAACTCCCCGGGAATGAAAGCTTGCACATGTTACTTACGTTTTTAGTTACCTGACTTTGTGGCTGCTCCAGTGCAGTAAGCTCCTGTTTCAGTCATGAAAGTCGGGCTCGTATGGCGTTTACGACGTGGTGCGAACAGACGCAATGAGCACTTGTCGAAATCTGCGGCTGATTATTCGCCTAAACGCCGGTCCAACAGCTCAACTGGTTGGTTTCCAGTCGATGTGGCCTTTTCCAATTGGGCGAAACAACACAAGTTATGTGGAACCAGGACAAACAAGTCACATTCCACAGTTGTTTGTTGCAGGATAAGCGTTCGGATCCGGTATGAGCAACTGCACTGATTGCGGGCTGAAAGCACTTTACATTTATTACGTTGAAAGGTAGTATGTTTTGGGTTTACACTTGATATACCGTATATGGGTCACTATGCAGCAGATGCTGGTTGGCGTTCACCTGGATCCTGCGCCAAATATTGAGATCATCGGCAATCACTAAAACGTTTGAAGCGATTCCCTGCATTGTTATTAATGCATACCGAAAGCAAACGTCCGACCAAGTACTGATGCTTTCGGCCTACCACAGTGCTTGGTATTGGGTCCCATTAAGGGCTCCGCACTTTGACCGCTAATTGCCGTTGAGGTACAAAGCTGACAACTCAGCCTAAAAGTGAGTCGCTTTTCCCGTAATGCTGGAATCTGGAGAGTAGTATTCAACTGCCTAGATGATCGAACGTCTACGAAAAATCCAGGTAGGTCACACCAATGCCTTCTCCAGCGCCAGCTGACTTGGTCTAACTAATGCGTGCGATTTCTCAATTCGCAGTGCAGGACAGTTGTCAACTGTGGCATCGCCGCTCAGGTTTGTTATCACAGGTTAAAAGATAACAAACCTGTGCCTCGGCGACTATGGATTCTATGAACTTAAACAGTATGTGAAGAAGGGATACTGAGTTCGGTTCTGCTTCCACTTTTGTGAAGAGTTGTTATCATTCCAAGCTTTCACGTAGCCAGGATTTCGTTTTGGTCCAAGCAGCGCTGCAGAGATAGAGCTGAAGGTTGTGCCAGTTGACTTGCTGTTGCTGTCAGTGTCTCCGGACGAATGGTGTTGACACCCGGCTACCTGTGTTCCCGGAGACGTCGGCTATTTGCATACAACCACTGCAGTAAAACCGATGTTAGTCCTGACAGAGGACAAAAATTAGAAGATCCCTTAGTAAAAAGGCAATCTGAAACAAGGAAGTATATTGCATCCGCAACGTGCTTGCTTCTTCCGCAGCCATCCTTGTTGGTCCCTCGGCCATCCTGAGCAAAAGACGCCTCACCTTTCTTTGTCAATTGATGTGTTCTTACAGCTGTTTGGGGTTAGCGCTGAAGGCTTTTGTGAGGTTCAGTTGATAGACGGCTTTGCCTTCTTTCAGCAGTTGAATACAGTGGTTAAATTGAGCTACGTAGTTGTCGCAAAGTTCCGGTGCTGGCGATACGTTGTACGTGTGCGTAGCTGCATTGCGTACTGTCATCTAGTTTTGAGTCCTTCTCCTAACGAAAGAAAATGATCTACACTTATTTCAAACTTTATCTTTAAAGCATTTGCAAGGGGCTGACTGTAATCGTTGACGCACTGAAGCCAGATGACTTCCAGGGGACTTCAGCAAAGTACCACCAAGTTGTAGCGCTGACGAGCCGGGCTAATCAATCTTAGCTTGTGGTAGTTCCCACAGTCACATCGTACACGTCCCGATATTCCGCACAGCTGACGAAGTTGGAACCGATAGATGAGTGCTTACTGCGACCCAACGGGAAGTCTACAACCAACAAATCTATCACATGCTCGTCTACGGTAAGCACAATGTACGGCACAGATGGCCTGTTACCTGTTCTGAACCGAGTGAGGAACGTGACGCGAAGGGTGAAAAGGTATAGCGCTTAAAAATCTTGTAAAGCGGCTTTGAATTATTCTCTGACTGTGGCAGGGGATTCTAAACAATATACTTCAAAATCGTCTATGATACGTATGACGGTGCACTTCGCTGTAAGCGGCACCTTAGAGCAGTCGAAAGGTGGCAGTTAGTTTCGGGTGTAGAGTTAAGGGGCTATACACCAAGCCAAGAAGGCAAGCGCATCAGATATTCAAACTGCAGGCGGCACCAAAGAGCGTCGGGGTTCAACGAGTGTGATACTTCCAAGACTTTTTACTGTAACCCTGTTCGGTAATAAACTAATAACTCACCTCCTTTTGTAAGCTTATCTTTCCGTATCTGCCACAGTCATGGTAGCGAAAATGCAGCGTTCGTCCTCCACGTTTGCAGTCACATCTCGGTGATACCAGTGAACTTAAAGGACTCGGAAAGATAACGACATTTCAGTTCGGAAAGCTTATTAAAAACCCGTGGCATACTCATCCAAGAAGGCCAGCTTCTCGGTCTCCAGGGGTTCACAGAGGGCTAGGAAGGTCAAGCTTAAGAATGCCAACCAAAGGCAGTCGGCAGTTGTTCGATTTTTACCGGATAATGTTACCCCGTCTCTAACTGGCTTTGGCCAGGGTACCACCCAATCCTCGTTTAGACTTACGTCAGAGTCAAATAAAGCAACAGTCATCCTAAGCTTCTGCTTCATCGTCGGTATATTTGCAGTTTTAGCTGCCTTGCTAATTGCGATTTGCAGAGCTTATGCGGCTTTTAACCGAAGACCACAAGAAAGTGGTTTTGGATTTGTCCACCACTGATCCAAAGCCCCCGTTGCTGCTTGCGCCGAATGAAACAAACGTTTTAACATTCTAGGACTGCCTCCTCCATAATTTGGCAAGAGGTGCCCTGGTGAGCGATAGCGCCATAATATTATCCGAATAGCGTTTCACGAATAAACCGCTACTGTCCTAAACCTTGCGTTCTGGCCTCTTGGACATCGTTAGAAGGATGGTCTGTCGAGCCATATGTGAAGGTTGTGTTTAGGCGGTCTTGCCTGCAGCGTTCCACTTCGTTGCTTCTTTTTGATTGTTGCGTGCTACAAAGCACCACAGGAGATATGTGTATATCACGTGATCCTTGTCTTAACGCGCTTACGGAGAATAAAACTTTTTCTGCGTTGGTGGAGAAGTATAGTGTTACTTGGATAAGTCTGGGTTCTCCATAGTGTGGCGAGTTCAGAGGACGAGCATAAGGTAACCGCTAAATTGGTCTGTCTTTGACACCTATCAGCATACACAATGAGTGTCAGTGTACTTGTTTGCCTGATAACTTACACCGCAATATGCTGGCAGTAGCTTCGGGGACGTCTGAGCCCACACCAATCAGGATACTATTTTTTAATTCTTTTTTGTTGATCTACAAGGTATACTGCGCGTTTGTCCTGACCTGGTGACAAGTGTTGATTGTTTACTCCTTGTCACTCTGTTCGCGTCAACTGTTTCTACAGCAGAAGAGACCGCAACATCGGTTTCCCTGATGACCATTGCTGCACCTACTGCATATGTAACTGAGGTTCCGGGGCACTGTCTCGTCAGGAAACCTTGGAGCAACAGTTACCGAGGCTTGATGCACGGTTGCTCCATTCCTGTTAAGGATAAATGTCAGGTCTAGGGGAATTCGCTTAACCGGTCGTTTCGTTTGGTGCCCGCTTTTCATTGTTATGAGTACTGTTGGCCTCGCAGATACAGCCATTTGTCGCCTGGCTTATTATCAAAGTTAGGAAAACAACGCGGATCGAGACACGGTTGATTGCGATACACTGTAAGTAGGTTGTTTAGCGTTCCGTTGCTTAGACACAGCTACGATGCCATGATTCGTACTTGCTTTCTTTAAGGCAACCGGACCGTTCATGACCTGCTCTGCTTTTGCAAGTAACCAGCGCATTACTGGACAAGGATAAGCAAGCATTTAACGAGTGGAATGATCGGGCTCGCAGTACGGAATCAACGTGTACCTGGTGCGCTGCTTCGCTCTCGTACCTGTGGTTGGGCCATGTTTGCAAATATCGGATGACACCATACAAACCAAGGAGAGCAAGCCCAACCAATATTAACTAAATGATGACTTTTGCTTGGCGCCTTTTCAGATAGACATTTCCTCCATTCAAATCGGTGTCGTCACAGGACTCGCATTCAGCATTAGTTTTTTAAATTTACAGAGGGCAAAGGACACCATGAATCATTAAGCGCGTAAATAGTAAACTTGAAATGGGGAAATCAGGGTCGCTTCACGTGCAGGGTGCTAAAGCTTAGCTTCTTAGCTTCTTCGACAACCCTATCTGTGCTACAGCCGCGGCAACGTTTTTACTATTTAGGCCCCTCTCCTGAAACGCTTGCCCTTTCATCATATTTCCGCATAACGCGTCCTACCTTTGCTGAACTGATTCACGTAAGCCGAAACCCAGCTTGTGCCTGCGGATTTTATTTGAGCAACGCTACTATGTGAAGGCACACACATGCACGTGACGCCGTACCTTGTAAATAAACAGAACGAGGTAAAGCTAGCGATAAGGCTGCAAAATGCCAGCTCTGCTCACTTCCTACTTTAAGTTTGGAACTTTTCGTATCTCTGACCTTTCCTTTCCTTCATATCCGCTAAACATACATAGAAGAGTTAAATAAACGTACTTTGGTCGTCGTATCGCGGTAGGGACCTGGAAAGTAATCCTCGTAGGTCCCAAGGCGGAGATAGCAGTCCGAAGCACCAGGTTTGGCACCCCGTCCAAGTTTCCAGCGGTTGGAACCATTGGGTTCAAATCCTTAGCACCATCGGAACATCTGAACAAAGAATTATCATCCCACAAGTCTTCCACTTACTTGCGATTTCATGGCGTTGTGTTCTGGCTACCTTGCAAATGGATTTCCCCAAGTATCAGAAGCCCCATCGGTTTGGCGTCATAAGTCTAGGGCTACATTACCAACCTCGCCAATGTGGTCTGCCACTAATCCTATGCTCACTGGAGGTTTATCTAATATGGTCTGTGTTCTTGCGTCCGGCCTTACCTGTATTCTGAAAACTACAGGGAACCGTCCCAACCATATCTTCAACTGGTTTGAACAGTTGAGTTCAAATCCCTCACATCACCGGAGCCTCAACCCATTAATGCGCTTCATTTACTTGTAACCTTCCTACTTACTTGCGATGCTGTGGCGTTATGTCTCGTCTACCTCGCCAGTGGACTACTTCCGTTGCAATAATACAAGCTGTAACTGCTTAGCGCTACTATACTATGGATACCTTACCCACTTCGGCAGTGTTTTTGGCCGATTCATAGCGGCTTGAGCTTAATCAGCATATTGCTTTGACCATTCCGGAGACCACCGCACTCCCCTTCATTAGTGTTTTCTACTGGCCCGTACACTTGGGCTAAAAACCAGTTTACTTCTACAACAGACCACAAATTGTTTTATCTCCCCGCAGGTGTTCTACTTAGCTGCAATGGTTCTTCCTCTTGAACCTGTCTGCGTAGCCCACCCGGCCCACGGGTTATCGGCTTGGACCAGTAGACTACGTACGAAATACCTGATCCTTGTTAATCTGAGGTTCTTGCTCACTTAAAAAACTGCAGCAACATATATAGCTCTATTCAGTCTAGTACCGTCGGTTCCAATCGTTTATGGTGTAACCAGCCTCAGGCTCGTTCAGCAGATAGAAAGCGGGTGCACCGTGACTGCGATTAGCTGCGCGAACAACCGGCCGTTACGTGGCATTGCTAATGTAGCATTGCTATTCCATTTGCTGTCAACGGCAGTGTTTCAGGACGTGGGGAGTTTGTGCCTGGCAGGAGTTCTCCCGATACAAAGCCACGCATGTCTGATTAACAACACTGCGACGTGGCGGATGTTAATCGCAACCAAAATAAGGTCACTGCCCACTGCTAAACAGTAACCAGGTCCCGATAACTAAAATCTGTGAAAACAATGACATATAAACCGAACATTTCCCATCCGTCAAACGGTGTTAATAAATCGTTCTATCGAGTTCATACGCAAGCGGAAAAATTGAGATCAATATCCTGAACTATTCAAAATCCCGCCCAGTCATTAAATAAATAAATAAATAATTTATTCTCGTGCAGTGCGAGACCCGCCTACGTCAGCAGGATCATATTAATTATACAACTAAATGTCGGGGAATGTATAAAACGTGGTGCAATGTAGCCATGAACATTGGAGCTGAGAGTTCATGCATGTATGTTAAAGCGCATGTGCCTATCTGTAGCTCCAGTTTGAATAAATGCCACTACTATCGTGACTGCTATGGAGGAACCGGCAAGGAGAACACTCAGTCAGTTAGCTTTACCTCACATATAAATTATCCTGAGTCGCCTAAGCGTCGGACGACCGTAAATCGCGAGGTATGCCGAAATGTACGTTTACGTAGAGTCCGATAGTGAATAGAGCAGGCAGCGACGCGCACAATCACAACAATCCAGCAGCAACCAAGGCAGAACCAAGGAAGACGAGCTCCAAACCAAGTGTATGTATATGTAGTTAATTAAAAAAGAGCTGTGCAACAACTGCAGAGAAATAGGTAAACGTGAAAATGAAAAATAAGCAAATTATTTACAATCGCTACAGTACTCCCCCTAGAGCGTGCACTATGGAAATGATCGACAAAGTGCATACGGAACGTACTGAGCAAGCTTAGGTGGAAGGAAAACAACACGACCAGAACGTGTGTGTGTGAAGTTGCGTGTAGTCGAAGGGCACAGAGGACTCGGTATGCTGGCGTCAGTGAGTTGTTGGGTAGGAGGTATTGAGTCAGGGGTGGGTATATGCCGACGGGAGGAAACGGGATCAGTACTATAGACTGTAGGTTCAACGTAAGCTGGTTTGAGTCAGTCGATACTCACGGATTCTTTTGATCCATTCTTATTCAACACAAAATACCTGGGTTTCCTTGATAAGACCTGATACGGGCCTTCATAGGGAGGGGTTAACGGTCATCAGACGGTGTCGACGCGGATGAAAACAGTCGGACCCTTATGCAAGTCGGGGTGGCTTTGCTGTTTACGTATGTTAGGCCGCGTAGACGTTGGTAGAATGAAACGAAAATGCTGTTTGAGGCGTTCAGCGTACGAGAAGGGGTCTAGTTCACCGGTGGTGCGAGAGTCCAGTACCATCTCACCAGGTAGTCTGAGGGTCGTCCCGAACACGAGTTTTGCTGGGCAGCACCCAATGTCCTCTTTGATTGTATTGCGAATACCAAGAAGGATCGCAGGTAGACGTTCAGACCAGCGTGAGCCGGATGAACTAGCCAGGATGGCAGCTTTTAATTGTCGATAAAAGCGCTCGACAAGGCCATTGGCAGCGGGGTGGTACGCGGTTGTCCTTAGGTGAGTACAGCCTAACCAACGACTGCGATCAAGGAACGGTGTGGAACTGAACTGAGTGCCCCTGTCGGTAGTGATTGTGGATGGAACACCAAAAAGAGAAATCCAAAATTAGACAAAAGCACGGGCAGCAGATTCGGCAGATGTGTCACGTAAAGGAACGGCTTGTGACCAACGGGTAAAACGGTCAACACATGTTAGAAGATAAGTGAAACCGTTGGAAGGAGATAAAGTGCCAAAAATATCTACGTGATGGTGTCTAAAACGTGCGTCAGGAAGTGAAAATGTACCTGGAGTAGTGAATGTGTGACGGTGAACTTTATTGCTTTGGCACCTAAAACAATGTTTAGCCCAATGTCTAATGTCTGAAAGCATATTGTGAGAGAGGAAGCGGTCGGGAATGAGCTTTATGGTGAAGCTGATACTTGGGTGTAAAAGGCCATGAAAATGATCAAAAATGGTTCGACGAAAGGATCGTGGGACAAAGGGTCTAGGCATACCGGTTGAAAGATCACGGTGAACTCTTATGTCAGAGTTAAGTACGGTCAATTGTGGGACTTTTAAGGAGGGGTTTGATCGAAGTTGGACAAGCTCAGGATCATCGTTTTGAGTAGCCGCTATTCCCTCCAGGTCGATGTGTTGAAGAGAAGTGATTCATATGAGCGCGGGACAATTCATTCACAACAGCGTTGTTGGGACCGTCGATATAAGAACATCAACACAAAACTGCGAAAGATAGGCCAGATGGCGCATTTCTCTGGGTGAGTAAGGGTCCGAGGAAGAACGGAAAGCGTACACCATTGGTTTGTGAGCTGTCGAGAGTATGAAACGACGTCCTTATAAAAGGTGACGGAAATGTTTCACAGCCAAGCACATGGCGAGCAGTTCACTACCAAAGGTGCTGTACCTGACCTGAGCAGGTTGTAGCTTCCGTGAAAAAATGGACAGGGGTTGAAATTCGTTATCAACTAACTGTTACAAAAGTGCACCGACAGCGGAACTTGAAGCCTCCGTCTTAAGGACAAGTGTAGCGTCCTCAGTGGAGTTCAGGTAATGGAGAGAGGTGACCTCACTAAACTTTGCTTGATGGCTTTGAAAGCGGCTTCAACTTCTGGGGTTATCACTAACGTCTTTGAGTTTCTTTTCAATAAGTCGGTAAGGGGATGAAGTAACTCATCACAGTTGGGAATGCATCTGCCGTAGTAGTTGGTCATACCAGAAAATCGGCGCAGGCTTCGGACAGATTGGGGCATCGGATAATCAAAGGTCGCTTGGGGTTTATGCTGAAGAGGTTTACTACCTTCACCATAGATCTTGTGACCGCGGAATTCGACCGTTGGCTGACCAACGTTACATTTGTCTGGGTTCTGGGTCTTTGGTTTTCAAAGCGTTCGAAAACCATTCGGAAGTGTGATAAATGCTTGTCGGGTTTGGCGCTTGCGATCAAAACATCGTCGATGTAAACGTAGACGAAATCAAGTCCACGGAGGACCTGATCCATAAAGTGTTGGAAAGACTGTGCTGCGTTCCGGAGACCGAAAGGCATACGAAGAAATTTGTAAATGCCAAATAGAGTGATCACAACAGTTTCTGCGAGGTTTGCCTCAGCCATTGGGATTTTTTACTAAGCTCCGACTAGGTCGAGTTTGGTTAAGATTGAGTTTCCGGCTAGTCCAAGTGAGAAATCGTGGATATGGGAGATGAGGTACCTATCCGGAACAGTGAAGTTGTTGAGAGCAAGATAGTCACCGCATGTTCGCCAATCGCCTGACTTTTTAGAGACCAGATGGAGAGGTGTTGCCCAGCAGCTGTTTGAAGGACGAAATATACCGAGATCAAGAATGTGCTGGAATTCCTTTTTAGCTGCCTGAAGTTTGCCAGGGCGTAAGCGTCGAGCTTTAACAGTTATTGGTGGACCGGTTGTAACGATGTGATGGCGTACTTAGTGTTTATGGTCGGAATAATCGTTACTAGCTCGAATTAGGGACGGGAATTGTCGGAGCACTGTGCAGTACTGTGAGTCGTCAGGTATGAGGATGCGAAGCCCGAGCGAATTGACTGAAGCAAGTTTGCAGGGGATGCTTAAAGACGTAGTATCATCTCATAATTTCCCACAACGCAGGTCGACCACAAGACCGAACTTGCTGAGGAAGTCGATTCCGATGATAGGCTTTTGCACATCGGCGATAACAAAAATGAAAGGGAAGTTACGCCGTAGTCCGAGACTCAGAGTAAGTAATTTCTGGCCGTAGGTAGCAAATTTAGTCTGATTAGCTGCCATAAGCATTGGACCAGCTGGTTGCAGAGGGCGTTTTTCCAGAGTACGGTGGAGAACGCTGACTTCTGCACCAGTATCAACTAAGAAGTAAAGTTTGGTTGTGGAGTCAAATACGTACAACTGGCGACTAATAACCTGGCCAGCGACAGCCGCCGCTATTACTGGTTGGCCATGTGTTTTCCCGACGTAGGAGTTGAAAAGGCGTTAGGGTGTTTACACCCTGGACGACACTTACTCGCTGTGTCTCCGAAGCGGTGCTGCTAATAACAATAGCGGTGAGACTGCCGTGTGCGAGGGCTGCTAGAAGGTCTGGATCGAGAAACGGATCGACGCGAGGGAATGCGGTCGCGTCTGGGTTGAGACAAGGTGAGCTCTAGGTTAGAAAGTCTCGTTGATTGTGTCAAGTAGCTTGGTTCCTGAGAGGTTACTTGAGCTAGTCTCAGCGACGTGGGATACCGAGGTTTTAATAAAGCGTTCGTGAACTTTATCACCAGCTTCTGCCAGTTTGTCTAGAGGAAGATCGTCGGCGAGAACAGCTAAAATAGCCGTGGTATTCGCAGGAAGACAATTACTCCACAATTGGCGGAGAACGGAATCATCTAATATTGAAGAACCGAAGAGGGAACGCATGTGCCGGAGTAACTGAGACGGCGTCCTATCCCCAAGCTCAGCGCCAGGGGGTAACTGCAGAAGGTGTGTCTCATCTGAGGCTGTAGTGCGCTTTAATATGGCTGCCTTAAGTTTATCATAGGGGGACTCTAGGGGTATAGGATCAAGGATGTCTACGACCTCAGAGGCGATGTTGGAAGGTAAGTAAGCAGTCACATATGAAAATCTTGTGGGCTGGAATGTGATCCTACGGAAACAAAAAGCAGCTTCTACTTGAAGAAAGCAAACAAGTGGGTTAGAAACGTCAAACGAATGTCAAAGGAGTCCAAGGGAAGGTTCCGACGCATTAATAGCAGGCGCGTGATCAGACATTGTGTAGAAAAAAGGAAAAATATACACAAAAGATAAATACAAATGCGGGGTCACAAATTGTCTGGAGGAACCGGCAAGGAGAACACTCAGATAGTTAGCTTTACCTCATATATAAAATATCCTGCTGCGCCTAAGCGTCGGACAACCGTAAATCACGAGATATGCCGAATTGTACGTGTACGTAGAGTCCAATCGCGAATGGTGCAGGCAGCTACGCGCACAACCACAACAATCCGTCGGCAACCAAGGTAGAACCACGGAAGACGAGCTCTGTATATATAGTTAATTAAAATAGAGCTGTGCAACAACTGCAGCGAAATAGGTAAACGTGAAAATAAAAAATAAGCAAATTATTTATAAACGCTCCACTGATCGCATGGATAGTAGGAGAAGGGTTGAGAGATGTCCGTGGTGAGAGTGGGATTTTTTGGTTGGGTAATCTTGGGGCCGAGACTTTAGTTAGCGGCGAGTCACACTCGCCTTGACGCAGTGTTGTTAAACAGACATCAGTGGCTTTTTATAGGGTGAATGATTGCTAGTCGCAAACCCACCACGTCCTGGAGCACTTTCGCTAATCATTTGCTGGAACAGGGTAGACCCGTGTCAACCAGTTGGTGTCACGGAACAGTCATGTTTTCGTTGTCGATTGAGCAGTCTGCGCTTGTTGACAAACCGTAAGCGAGCGATTGGACGCTTGACAGGCGGGACAAATTGTTAGGTAGTTATGGAGTGATTAAGGTATGTTATGGCAGTCGTTTGATTTTAAGTTCAATTTTAGGCAGGCCTTGACTGATGCAATGCTCTAAATAAAGACATCCACCTCTAATTGTCAAACGATATTAGACCAGGATGGGAGTGCGGGTGTTGGCGAACTGATTTAATGCACATTTTGCTTTGTGGGTTTGTTCGGTTGCAGACAAACAGGCCAGACGGGATTCTTGGTAAGTTCCTGTTGATAATTTCGGAACTCGGGGCCAGGGAGACGAAAGATGTGATAGATCAGCGGTTACTGATCTAATCCCAGGCGGCATAAATATGAATATGCTGTACACCAGGCTATCAAATCCTAATGGTCCAAGCATGGTAAGGAAACAGCGAAGACAGGTGAAGCAATCCGAAGCGGACTCATCAGGCTAACAACAAGCAAGCCACGTTAGGTGCGAGTGGGACAAGTGGCTCAAACAAAAAGCGTCTCATCGTATACATCGCTGTAGGGTAAAAAGTGAGGAGGAACAACAATCCAAGCAGCGGAAGATAAAAGGATCAGTGAAAGGACCAAACATAAGTCCGTATACCTCGGTCATCTTGTGACGGAAACATTTATAGTTTTTACATAGCTTCCGCGCCACACAACTACTTGACTCCAATGTGCACGATCCTTATCCTGGCGACTTACTTTCATAACAACTGCTTACCGCGTATGCAACGGTCTATTTTGCGATCAGTTATTTATCTCGTTTGATGTATACAAGCTCAGTTTGGTTCTGTGGTTCTGGCAATCACTTGCTCTTACCTGTATTGGCGAGTGTTGTTTCATAGAAAATAAAACTATGTAGTTATTTATTCAATTATAATCTACTGTGATGTCAGCATGTTATTATATGGAGTTGGTGCGAGTGCAACTGTAAGTATTAAACCTACCATAAGCTTTACTGCTACGATAACGCCTATGGATAGATGTATTACATAACAAACTCATCCAGTGAAGTTGAGCCAGATGAAGCTTACGGGTGTCATATTGTAGCGCCCAAAAAGATAACTCTTATCTTTCGTATACAATTTACTTGTTGACCGATTGTACATTACTCTTTCTTGTTTTAATCTTACAACCGGCTCGACACACAACTGCCTTGTAAGTTCCCGCGCTCACGTGTACGCTCTTGTAGTGTTGCACGGAAACTGTTGCGGCGCGCTGCTTGACTTTGAACTGGTGTTTACGCGGGAAAATCTGAAAGGTCGGCGGAAAATTTTGAATTTTTTTGGTGGCTACCGGTACATCTATTAGTGGGCTGAAAGAAATTGCGTTCATAGTACTAAGAATAGGTAACATAAATTAAGATGAATCGTTTAATAATACTGCATGACTTATGATGTGTTAACATTATACTGAGTCAAAGTGCTTAAAAGAAGTAAGGTCGTGATGGTGGCGGAAAATCAACCGATAGGAATGGGCTAAAATAACGTTTAGTAAATGTGGCAATATATTTCCGTCGGAAATCGTTCGAAATGTTACGTACTTATATACGGAAACTGTCTGTAGATTAGAAACGGAAAAGAGTTATAACAATGCATCAAGTGAAAGGTTACGAAAACCACACGGAATGCTAATTGGAGGACTTATAGCGCGTAGATCGTGCGCTATATATCCGGTACGCGACTAGACGGCCAACCAAAAATAATGGATAGAAGACACAACAGTAAGCTAGGGAAAAGTTTATTGGACGGGAGGAGCGTTAGCTAATGCTAAAAATAGGGCACCCGGAGAGAGATAGCTAGGAAGAATGTCGATGGCGTCGAGTGCGTTGACAGAGCGTCGTTCGCAATCGAGTCGCGCGCGCCAAAGGCCGAGATGGCGTTCGTGTTTTCAACAAACGGGAGCAACGTTCCAACAGGCAAACCGAATACTTCCCTAATACATAAGAAAGCTATAATTTCAATATTTTAGAATAGTTTACACAGTCATACGGGGGAATCTCCAGGTCGCTACAGACTGATGTACATGGGCGACATGAAATGGAACATTTGTAGGCAATTTAATGATAATACGTAATGGTAATGAACGAAGTTGCGTAAATAGTAAGTGTGTAACTTACGGATGATGCTTTGAAGATAACGCGCAATGCGACGTAATTTTGTGAATCTGCAGAAATAAGAAATAGAGAACTATGATGAGAAAGGCATCACTGTGTGCATGTTTAATGACATACGGAAAGACGTGCAGCAATGAGATAAGGAATAATAGCTTACTAACATTTGTTGCTGTGATATTGCGTTCATAAATGGTTACTATGAAAATGGGATGCACGGAAGGGGTTTATTTGTTTGGGTAAATGAGGATGAATAATCTCAAAGGTTAAATTTCTTTACGTATGTTAAAGTGTTTCCCAAGCTTAATGCAAATATGAATGCGTTTGCATTTGCTAAGTTGTCGGCATACATGTAGAAGGGGTAAAATGAGAAGGCGTCTATGTATATATACATATATATCTTTATATATATATATATATTTGCATTCTCATTTTACCCCTTCTACATGTACGCCGACAACTTAACAAATGCAAACACATTTTTATTTGCAATCACCTAGGGAGACACGTAAACATACGTAAACAAATTTAACAATTGTGATTATTCATCCTCATAGACACAAACAAATAAACCCCATATAGATATATATAAATATGCAGAAGGCACACATATAACGCTCTACCTCTCTTTATGTATATATATATATATATATGTATATATATGCATAATTATAGATAGACATTGTTTTAAATCTACGCCGGATATTACCCCTTCTACAAATATATATATGTATATATATGTATACATATATATATATATATACGGAAATATATGTTTACATATATATATGTAATTGAAGGGAGACTAGCAGATATGTATATCTGCGTATATGTATGCGTACATGTGGATATATAGGTTTACATATTTATGTATGTATGTATACATGTAATTTCATAAATATACGTATATATGTACATATGTACACATAAATGCATATCCAGAAGTCTCAATAAGTTACGTATTTCAATATCGAGTTTTAAATATACATATATATATATATGTATATCTATGCATCGGCGGGAGAGCCTATGGTGCGCTGAGGCTGGTGGTGGCTAGATCCTGACAGATGGTCTACCCACTGCTGCTACTGCAGCGCCATAGTCTCATGTCCTGGGCGCCTCCACGTGTCAACCGCTGGGTGGGAGTTAGGTTTCGCCCTTCTCCCTGCTAAGGTCCAGGACACCAATCCGCATGAATCAGCTAACTGACCATGTGCTAGACCCGCTGCCTTTCGGGTGTTCATTTAATCGAAGGCTTTGGCTGAGGACCCGAGTCGTTCTCCTGTCAGGATTGGGCGCCCTGGCAGTATCCTAGTCCATCCTCTCCGGAGGTTGGGAAGTGGTCGATGGCCCACTTCCCGTAAAACCTAGCCATGAGAGAAAACAGGTTACGGGTTATATTCTCAATGCTCGATTGGCGTAGAGCACGAGTGCCACGCATTGTCTCTGACGGTGGGAGGACACCTCCGGGTGTTCAATGGTTTGCTACTGCCCGCCTCAAGCCAGGCAGCCCCTGGTCAAATTGGTGCAAACCCGCCAAAAACCCACCTGCGTCTGGCCGTGGTCACAGGTGCGTATCCAATTACGGTCGCAAAACATATGATAACTTTTCCAGAACCTCAAAGGCTGCGTGTGACGGCAGTCAAGCAGATCCCAACCTGTCTCTGCAATCACATTCCCGAGCTGGATCTGCTCTCCACTGCCTTGTGGGTCAGGCTATTGAGCCAAAGGCTCCGGGTGGAGTGCCTCAAGCAAACCTCCGAAGCACAACGACCACCTCGCGTGCGATTGCCCACCAATGCAATCGTATGCCTGCGCGCAAAGCACTCAGCATCGGGTGCTGAAACGTGCGCACACTACTGGAATGGAACTCGAGCTAGCGCCCGGAGCGACGCACTGCACTGGTCGCAATGGAGCTGGCGCGCTACAACATCGATATTGCGGCGCTCAGTGAAACTCGGCTCGCTGAGCAACGTAAGTTACATGAAGCAGGTGCTGGCTGCACATTCTACTGGGTGGGGAACTCCGCCTCAGCACCACGTAAACATGGGGTCGGAGCTGCAATATCCGATCGCCTCCATGGCCAGCTGGTGGGTGAACCAACGGGCATCAGCGCGCGGCTGATGACTGTTCGCCTGCGACTCGGAAGAGGTAAGTTTGCTACTTTTATAAGCACGTACGGTCCGACCATGTGTTATCCTGATGACACGCGTGCTCAGTTCTACACTGAGCTATCCTCCGTGATACGGTCTGTGCCGAGGAGCGACCGACTATTTCTGCTGGGTGATTTCAACGCGCGCGTTGGGCGTGATGCATCAGCGTGGACAGATGTTATCGGTGCGCATGGCATTGGTTCAGCGAATGCGAACGGTGACAGGATGCTCTCACTGTGTGCCACTCACGGCCTGACGATCACGAACACTCGGTATGCTACGCCGAACGCCGTCAACACAAGGAATTCTTTGACTCCTTGAAGGCGGTGTATGGACCGAGATTGGAGCCGCTGAGGACACTGATCGATGGTAGTTCAGGCGCTACCTGCACCCAGACTGCAGACATAATGCAGGTCTGGCGGAAACACTTTGACTGTCTCTTGAACAACCGTTCAGAGATCGACTGGCCTACATTGAACGGCCTGAAGCAGCACGATGTGAAGGCGGATCTGGCGGATACGCCGAGAGTGGATGAGACTCAGAGAGCACTTGCTCAGCTGCGAAACGGCAAATGTGCCGGAGCCGACGGGATCCCACCTGAAGTATTGAAACACGGCGGACCCGCGTTGTTGACTGCGCTGCACCACTTGATGCAACGCGTGTTGATTGAGGAGGAAGTGCCTGCTGAGCTGAAGGATGCCCTGGTGCTACCACTGTACAAGGGCAAAGGTAGCAAGCAATGTTGCACGAATTATCGTGGCATCAACTTGCTGCGTTGTGTGGGCAAGGTGATTGCCCGAATCCTGCTCAATCGCCTCGTGAGTCAGATTGTGGAACCAAACGTGGCGGAAGAGCAATGTGGATTCCGTTCGGGTCGCAGCACTATAGATATGGTGTTTGCGGCTCGTCAGTTGCAAGAGAAGTGCAGAGAACGACACCAGCCTTTGTACTCGCTTTTTGTTGATTTCACCAAGGCATTTGATACTGTGAACCGCGAGGCACTGTGGCTGGTGTTGGGTAAGTTTGGTTGCCCGCGTAAGTTTGTAAGTTTAATTGAATGTCTGCACAGTGGTATGCGAGCGAGGGTGCAGCTGAGTGGAGAGACCTCTGATGACTTTCCAGTTGTCTCTGGTCTGAAGCAAGGCTGTGTGTTAGCTCCTGCCCTGTTTAATATCTATCTTCATGCAATGTTGTCTTGTGCTTTTGATGCCGCTTGTGCTTATGGTGTTCGTGTGGAGCACCGTATTGATTTTGGGTTGCTGAACATCCGCCGTTTCCGTGCGAGAACTCTAGTCTGGGAGACAACTATCCGTGTGTTGCTGTTTGCTGACGACTGTGATTTGTTGTTTTCACACAGCGCGGATGAGTTGCAGCACATGGCTAGTGCTCTGGCTTCGACAGCGGCCAAATTCGGGCTCACCATCAACACAAGCAAAACTGTCTGTCTGTTTCAGCCTTCACCGGAGGTGCAATCTTCAATATTGCCGCAAATCAGCATTGGTGCTGAAGTATTGGAAACCACCTCCCGCTTCTGCTACCTTGGGAGTGTGATATCGACTGATCAGCAGCTACACGTTGAGTTGCGTAATCGCGTGTCGAAGGCGGCAGCGGCATTCGGTAAGCTTGAGTACCGAGTGTGGAACAACCATCAGCTGAGCATTGGCACGAAGCTGATGGTGTACAAATCCATGGTACTGTCCGTCCTTCCATACGGCAGTGAAACGTGGACGATGTACCGTCGGGATGTGCGATATCTCGAGCGGTTCCATCAGCAGTGTCTGCGACGAATTTTGCGGATAGGTTGGGACGCCAGAGTTGCAGACACGGAAGTGTTGCGCCGAAGTGGGATGTATGCAGTGGACTGCATACTTTTACTGCGACACCTGAGATGGCTCGGTCATGTGAGCCGTATGGATTCGACGCGAATACCGAAACAACTTTTATACGGTCAGCTGAGTATAGGGAAGCGGCATGCTGGGAAACCCAAGTTACGTTACCAGGACATGATTAAAGTGAGCCTCACACGTTCTAATCTTGATTGCAGATCATGGGAATCGAAGGCGGCTGATCGTGGTGCATGGCGCGATCTAATCACGAAGGCAGTTGCTGAAGTGCGGGAGAAAGCCCTCATGCATGCAGAGAAGAAACGGCAGTTGCGGAAGCGGCAAGCACCGATGGATTGTACTCCATCGACATGGAGAGCATGGTGCTGTAGAACATGCGGTCGCGAGTGCCTTAGTCAGGCAGGCCTAGTGAGCCATGAGAGAGGTCACTCGGGACCACTGCCGAAGCACCGACGGGTCCAGCAGTGAACGTATGCAGCACCGGCTCAGCGCTTGTAGGCACGCTGAATTCGATTTACTATCCGCATGCTTGCATGCTAAGTCTCTTTATTTCAGGTGGTGGGTTTGCGATTCTCTCCTAATGCCTTTATTTCTCATATAAAGGTCAAATGGGCCATGAGCTGTGCCATTTGGGGCCACTAGAGAAGCGACGACGGGTCCTGCAGAGAATTACGGCGAGCCGGCGCAGCGTTTGTAGGCACGCTGAATTCGATTTACTAACCGCGTGCTTGCAGGCTAAGTCTCTTTATTTCAGGTGGTGGGTTTACAGTTTTTACCTTAATGCTTTCTTTCTCATATAAATATCTACCAGTACTATATTCCATTAACTTGCACCCCTCGCCTAAGCCAATTGTATTCGATCTCCTTAGCATATTTGTGTTCGTGGCATTCCGTGAACTGCATTTCCTGACCTCCTGCACTTAGCTAGGATTTATTTGTAAACAACTTATTATATATGCTATTTAAATTAAGGTTTATATCACCGTTTCCTTATTCATTAATCGAGTATTTCTCTTTCTCTTTCTCTCTCTCTCATGTGTTTGGTTGTTGTTTGACATCCCCGGTGTGGATGCGCTTGATGTGCATGTTGACAAGGTGCCTACCTGTCTAATACCCACTACGTCGTCCATACTGGCTCCAGGAGACAGTTGGTCGTTACTGGAGGGGACGGGGTGCACGGTCCTTGTGGCCGTGTTAGGCCCAAAGAGTGGTTCCATGCAGTCAGTGTGGAGTGGACTACGGTCCAACCACCGCCTTGTGTGCGCTTGATTCCCCAAATACAGCGTGCTTGTGTTTGCCTGTGAAGGAGTGTGGGCCGGCTCCGTTGATGAAACGTGGTTCCCATCCGCATGCCTCCTGGTCTTATTGCTTCGGGTTTACACTGGATATGGGGTGTGTGGTTGGAGCTGTGGGTGGTGCAGTATAAGGCACCCATGGTCTCTTTATAGGCGCAGGCGTCCTGTGGCTTGCCACAGTGACAGGCAAATCCGAAACCGGATGCCGCCAACATTATCTATGCATCTATAAATACATCTATATATATATATATGCCTGTTTCCATGTTGTCGTCATATCTTTGTATATATATATACACAAATATATATATATATCTGTTTGTATATATATATATATATTATGTACATGTATAATCATTGGTTGAATATACATGCATACCTGCACAGATGGATACGCATTTGTACACCCATAAAAGGATGTATGCATGCAACGAATTGGTACGCATGAAATTGCATAGGAAAAGGAATATATGCATACATGTGTAAATATATATGTAAATACGTATCTATATACATATACGTATACATATATATACTATGTATATATATATATATATAAAACCCGAAACCTCTTGGAACGTTGCCCCTGAACTATTTGCTGGTAAGTTAAACCGGAACAACTCAGTTAGCAGCAATTGTAGGTAGTTCGGCTAGATTGGATTAACTCAGCTCTGCACACTGCTGTGCACTAACTACGTATACCTAGGCGTACACCATCACCGTCCTCATCCTATCTCTTCTGTTAGTCTACGTCACTCGAAAGGTAGCTGAATTTTCCTACTGGGTGTTTATGCTGACCATCCAATTGTCCGTTACCCAACACGATCCTCTCATACCTCGGAGCACGTGGGCATTCTTCACCACACCAGTCAACTGCTTATTGACTCTCACACTGTCAACTGGCGCTCAGCGATTATGGATGTATACGCATAATCATAAGACCGATGTAAATTAAATTCCTCCGTCAATGTGATGCTTCCGGCAAACACATAGTACAATACGCCAAAAATTTACACCACCTTAGTCGTTTTCTATGGCAGATTTTCGTGACCCTACGCTTTCCCTTCCCATCTATCCAAGGGTAAAAAATATTTGATACGAAGTACGCGCTTAGTGGACTTACCTGCAACACCCAACTGGCCAGTGGCTAGCGGTCTATAACGAAGACTCTAAATAACGGTTAAGAGAGCCGTGGCCCTTTTGGGGACCCAATACAACTTGCCTCCTTCTCCTCCACAATTCAAGCGAAAATACCAAGTCAAAAGCAAGCAATTGCAAGTTGCTCAACTGCAAGGGTAACTTATCAGTTACCAGCTGTTCAGCTAAGATCCAATTTTTGGAGACATGACAAGTGAACAGAAAGGGGCCACAGACAACTGCAAATATTAGTGCAAAACTTCGGTTCGTGGGTAACAAAATTCCAGTGCTGTAGCAATTTCGTCTTCGTGTACGTCTTACTGTTACGCAAGTTTAACTCCACCCGATCAATTTACTAGCACAGTACGTAAAGAACATAAACGCAAATCTTTTGATTGCGAAGCTGCACGGATGTCCGCAGTTATTGGTTGGAACAAACTATAGACCATATTATGGTCAATACAAATTTGCTTGTACAAAACTGACTCTGCACTCACTGGAGTGCCTCGTGTATAATCAAGGACGTACCCCTCTTGTCTTATCAGTGAGCTATTGGCAAGTTCCTTCAACTGCTAAGAATGTTCCAATAATGTTGTTCTAGAAGCGCATGATAGAAACCGACCACCCAGTTTCCAGCCTTGTGCTCCAAATTGTCTAACTTCAATCAACATTCGTCTGGTGTGTTTTCGTTTTTACTTGACAATCTCAGAGTTATACGTTTGGCTTAAGGCAACCGATGGATGGGTGGATCGGTTCTCGGAAGAGTCTCGCGAAGTCCGCTCAAACAGTTCACAGCAGAGGAGAAATGCGTCGTGCGATTGGAAAGTTTGCATCACAAACAACCTCGTGCTTGATGACACCTTGAGCTCATGTGACATTTTACTTGAGTTCACAGCTTGCAATATTTACGGGATCTAGATGGCCATCGAGCAATAACTTTCTACATTGCTGTAGTAACGGGTGGAAGAGTTGTTTTACCTTAACATCTTTTTCGCTTTACCAATATTTGTGTGTTAGCACCTGTTGTAAGTGTACTTCTGCATATCCATGATCGGCGAGGTTCAAGTTGTTTTCTCGGCCTTTCGAAAGATATATCATTCATTTATATTTGTTTATTTAGGTTGGTTGAGTAGTTGGACGTTAGAGATTTAGTTGATAATGGCCGTCAACTCATTACGCCCTTCTCGCGTACGTGGCGCTCATTTGTGCTACTTCTACTCACCCTTCTGTAGCTCGCTGGTTAATAAATAGGTAGCATGCAGTAAAAAACTACGAAGGCGCGCTCATGCTAATACAAACCGGTATGGCCGTTAATTTTATAAAAATAAATAGTAGCTTAACGTTTAACTTATTGGATTTCGGTGTCTGTCAATAGGTAAGTATATGCGGTAGTGGGCATGGACTAAGTGCTTGTGAAGTGGGACTAAATAGGTGAGTTTGTTTGCTGTGTTCGACATCGTATGAAGTGCTCAATGGAACTCTGTGAATTAAATGACGGTTGTTAAGTGATGATCATCCAGTAGGAGAAGATGTCTTGAGGTTGGTTAGTGGCTGATCACATCCGCCACATCGCAAGGTTGTCAGGTATACCTTTGTGACACTGAGCACCACATGCCAAAGGAAAAGAAGATATCCTGTACAATGGAGTAATCATGACAAACTTTACAACAAACGGGCTAGCCATGACAAAGTTTGAACGCTTGGCATAATAACTGCAAGCATACTGCAAAGTATGCTGTCGTTTGCAAGTTCCAGGGGGAACGCGAACGTCGCCGTTAATTTCCATTCTAATAATTATGTATCTGGTTTGCAATACTATACGGCGGAAAATGAAAGAAAACGATTTGTGGTGCGGAATTCTTGGTTATAGATAGGGCTGTGTAGCCTAAATTATTAATAATACAGTTACAACCGAAAATTGTGCAGTTTGTGCATGTATGAAATTTGTCGGATAATAGTGAGAGCAACTCATATTATAGCGATATTGTGGGTAAAAATCCAAATTCCGTGCATGGCAGCAAATACCGTTTGACGTTCTTTCGCCGTTATAATGCAAGCGTTCGTGGGCAAGGGAGCCGAAGAAAAGCACCGTTAGTTTTATTTCCGCTCAAGACAGCAGGTTTTGGACTAAATTCAGACCTCAAACGGCTTTGCTGATCAAAATGCGTAGTTACATACATCAGCTCAAACTCGGTTGAAGTCACCATTTCATAAAACGATGGCAGAAGTTACAATCCGAAATTCGAGGATCGATCTCGTTGGAATGTCAAGTAGTATCCGTTTGAAAACCATGTTCTGTTATCAGATGCAATCCGGGTGGTAGGTAAGTGGAAGAGGAAGGAAAGTGTGACAGGGAAGGATGATAGGTTTGTATGCCTCGAAGCAAAGCACCATTTTGTTAAATATCGAAAGGAATTCTCTCCAAAGGTAAAGTGTAACTTCAATGAGAAAAACAATCCTCCATGGCAGTGTAGGTTCATATATTGTGTGAAAATGCTCCGGTGAAAGTTCTAAGTGCTAAACATGTTTTATCTGGTCTATCCAAGAGACAGCTTTGTGGATCCTCCCAGGCAGACAAGCTATAATTTCGACAGAAGGTTTATTGTAAAAATATCACTTTGCAATTTATGCGACTCCTTGGGAAACTCCATGTAAGTAAGTGTGAAAAAGGGACACACAGCACAGTGATATTCATCAAAAGTGGCGAAAAGAAAATCCACCATAAATGGTGTTTTATACTCAGCAAGCAATCAGCATTTTAGTTACCAGCGTCTCACGTGGGTAAGTGAGGATGAGGATGCTTGTTTATCAAGCAGTGCCATAGGCGGTTCCGAGTGTCGTTTCTACACTCTGTGGCAATCCAGGTAAATGGGGCAACGAACAAGAAGCCGCCAAACAAATAGGCAAACGGGAAAGCAAACTCCAAGCTGAAGCACTTGCAACTCTGTCTTAGTCACTAAGCCGCTCGCCGTTGTGTGTGGTTGGCTTCTATATCTAAAATACACATGTTTATGTTTTGTCATTCGTGATAAAGAATTGACAGGGAAGGAGAAGAGCCACAGGCTTATGGAAATAACTGGAATAGACAGCATGATCGGCTAGCCTAGGCGAATAATTTCAAAAGTTGCTAGGTCACCATGGTTCCTGGAAGGGCGTTCTATTGCTTGCCTTATACTCAACTGCTACTCAGTTCAGTTATTGAAGAAAGGGAACTAAATCAGTGCGTAACTCATTTACCTTATAAACTTAAACAGTTGTTAAACGACGGGCAATGAAAAATGTTCTAGTTACAAGAGGCTGGTGAGGTTATGCATGAAAAGCCTATATAGATGTTAATAAATAATTAAAGATTTATTCTCGACTTTATGAGGCACGTCCAAGGTAGCATGAGCAGGTAGATGCAATTGTACAGAGGATTTGTGGCAATTTTAAAAAAGACAGTAAAAACTGTTTCGAGCGTCCATGCGTGGCATTGTACAAGGTTGCAAATTTACGAGGAACAATTGAGCTGTCGCGCTATCGGAACCCGTTTATAAGGACACAATCAGTCTGCCAAATATTGCAGTTCTACTTTAGCCAATAATAGACCAAGAATCCGGATGATCGAGTGAAAAATAATTGAAAAACATGACGGAGAGATGCGAAGAAATATCGTACTTGTGTGTTTACATAACGCAAAAATCATGGGTGAAGGTGTAGTAATAAAAAACGACATTTTGTGCGTGAAAAAGGGAGAAACAAAAAGGACGACAGCTTATGCAGACGTAGAGGCGTTAGTGTAATGAATGTTTCAAGAATGGTAAAAGGGGATGCCCGTTGACTTGGCAGTGTGAAATCATGAGCTGTGCTTTTATTCGGTGGCGAGTCACTTCCACCACGTCGCAGTGTAGTTGAACAAGCGTTTTTGCTTGTAAGGCGAAATCCCACCACGTCCTGGGCTACTGCCGCCGATCCATTAAACGGCAAGTTGTATCTGACCATGACACTTGTTGAGCGTTTATTTTCTTGGTTAATAGCAGTCAAGTTGCGGCTCAGTTTTCCGTTAGCTGAGGCATTACGCCTGTGTCCATTTCGTTCCTGGGACCGGTCCTGTCCCGACCAAGTGGCTAAGTCCGACTGGTAGGTCACGAATTGAATATTTTGGGAACGTAATGTGTTGATGGTCTGCGGAACCACGTGAAGCCTCCGGTGGACATCCGATGAAGTATCATGGTAAAGTTATGTTGTATCGCTGAAGAAGACTGAATTCCATGGTTCAGGCCCGGAAAGGTAGATAACTTTGGTCTAAAAACAAATCGTTGGTCCTCCCGGGGTAAGTAGTAAAATGGGTTGGAAATATAGGCATGCATGACCAATTGTAGGGTCAAAGCGGAGTGTAGAGCTCCGGATGACTGATAAGCAAAAGGAAATTAGTCAGAAGCGCAAAATGCCTGCACCTGATTGTTATGGCCTTAGTGTAGGTCAGCAATGAATCGGGATTTTTCCAGTCAAGCAGTGCCTTGTATCGACATGCGATCCCGACTCTCTAAGTCGACAGGAGAGCCCCAGATAAGAATTACGTGAAAGCTTTTTACTTTAGGCGAAATGAAGCTAATTGGTTAGACCTCCGGAAAATTGTATCCTCGCAAGTGAACAAATACGTTTTCCGGTCAGTAAGTTGCAACAACGGTGGATAAGCTTGCATTCATATCCAGTTATAGGAACTGCGCCCAGTATTGCATTACTGGCAGAGCGGTGGACGACTCATCGGGTGCTTGACGCTGTAGCTGTAAACATTTTGGGAAAACACAACGAACAAAACAGTCACACAACCAGACGAGAGAATTGCATCCGGAAATCAGTTGAGCACAGGACCAGTTTTACCAGTGAATTAACCTTTGTGCCCCTATACCGCTTAATTGTTAATGAAATATCTCCTATACAGGTGTTCCATAAAAGTGACGAAATACAACGAAAGGCGAGCAGACCACGGAGCAGCAGAGAATGGAAGTGTTCCAACTAAAGGATGAAGAAGATGGGGTTAAGAGCGTTTAAGGCGTCTCATAGCGCACACGCCTAAACTGGGGGACACGTAATGGGGGCGGAGGGGATGTTCTGCATTTGGAAAATAATATCTCACAGTAGGGATGACCACCACACTATGTCGCAGTCCAAAATAGGGAAGCTTGCAAGAAGTCAGTGGCAGACGGTCACTAGTAGTTTCACTTCAACTGAAGAAGGAATGAAAACAGAGAGCATGGAAAGAATACCTTAGGGTCGGGAAGGAAATGCTCTACCTAAGTGAAGTTTAAAGGCCAGCGCCGTTCTCGAGGTGATGTGCACAGAATTTTGGGTCTACCGAATCTTCATCAGTACGGTCTGAGTAGTCGGAAAAAAGAATAACTGAGACAAGGCTAGAATTTCCGCTCATATAGGTTAAGCCGTATTATTAAGGTCGGATATCTAACAGAGAGCGTCGGTGGAAATAGAGGCATAACACTAAGCGGTAATAACCTACTAATGTAAAAGGATAACCGGCAGTGTTCTTGAAGTAAGAGTTACAGAACGTTTGGTCGGCAAAGCCTGGGTCATTTAGATCTTAGAAGTCTGGGTGAGGGCAGGAAGCAGGAGGCCCTATAGACGTGACCACATAATTCAGCGCGTTGGCGCAAGGCCACAAAATATAGGGAGAATAAAAGTGTGGTGTGTCATCAGAAAAGGCACAGTCTAGGACATAAGCGTCAATAAAAACTGGTAGCCAACATGCCGTGCAAAGTACTCAGGATACGGGACACAGGGTTTTAGGTTTGTAAGGCTTAGCTCTTTTACGTCTTGGATATCTGGAAGCAGTCAGAAAGCGGTGGGCTTGTCAGCAGAGGTTAGCTCAGGTCCAGGTAAGGAGAGTTATCCGTCCAGTTGACGAAAGAATAAAAACTAAGAGCGCGGAAAGGAAACTCTGGGGTTGAGTAAGCGAAGGTTACATCGCGTAGAAGTGAAAAAGCCAACGACATTCTCTAGTTGATGTGGACAAGCCGTTGGGTCTGCCGAATTCCTATCAGTAGGGTCACATAAGTTGGTAACTTGGAGACCATTGAGACTAGGCCACAATTTTGGTTCATACAGCGAAAGCCCTATTTTTAAGTTCGGCCTAGTAACAGAGAACTTCAGCAGAAACTGACAAGTTAGGACTGAACGGTGAGCTGATAATAAAGTTTAGCCATGACAAGCAGTGCTCCTGGCTTGAGTGTTATTGTGCATTGGGCCAATACAGCCTAGATCACCTAGGCCTCCAAAGTCTGGGAGAAGACTGAAAGCAGGCGACCGCTCAGATTAGACCGGACAAGTCAGCGTGTTAATGCTAGGCCGCCAAATTTAGGTGGGAATAAGAGTCATGAATGTTGGGTGAATAAGGCCAACACTCATTCGAAGGTAAAAGGAAAAGACTGTCTACCCCAGATCGTTACAAAGCAGTTAGCTGGAGGAAGCCAAAATGTAGGATATATGTCACACAAGGCTAGACCTGTGCGGCGCGTTATGCTTAAGCAGCCAAAATGAGATTGTAAAGAATGAAAAATGATGTCATTAGGCAATTTCAGGTTTGTACATAAATAACTGATACTGATGAAGTGCAAATATGATTAGCACCCTATGGAGAAAAGATGTATAGTTGGCGCTAGGACGCTATTGTAGCTTTTAAATCCACAACCTCGAGGTCGTTAGAAAGTATAAGTCAGAAGCGAAAGGATTAGTGTGGCACTTTGTGAATAAACCGACAAATTCAAATAGAAATGCAGACAGTGGTCACCAACAAAAAATGGATAAGTTCTGAACGCGGGTGCCTATATTTATAAGGAGAAACCAATAACAAAAACGTTTCTTAGGTTAAATGTACGGTGTGCTGTTTCTGTTGGTGGAAGAGCGCCTAAAGCTCCGTAGCCTGGACACATCCAAGCAGAAGATTTGGCAATAACACCACAGTTCGGCGCAGTGAGATTAGCCAACCCAAACGCAGGAGGAATGCAAACAGCAAAAAGTAAGCTTAGGTTCTATAGGCGTTTATATTGTGAAGTAAAACGCAGGACATAAGGCACTCGGGATAATGGGAATGGAGGGTTAGGGTTTCGAAAACCTCGTTGACTTCCTAGAAGACAGGGGTCAGAAGGTCGGGGACTGGCCAAAGGAGACTGGAGTACTACGCTGTATTAAGAGCTAGCGGGAATACAAAATGGAAGCGGAAGCAGGAAAGGATATATTCTGAGTGGAAGCCTAAATGGCTTGGGGGCTAATAGCGTTAAAAGGGCTACCAAGGTAAAGGGAACAGAGCAGAGGGAGTACTGCAGCTGCGGCGGTTACCGCTCAGTAGTCTGAGAGGAGTCGGACAGCAGGGGACCGTTCAGGCGAGAAGCAATTATTCCGCGCACTGTGAGCATGCAATGCAATTAAAGCAAGAATAAAAATAAATAAATAAATAAATACATAATTTATTTTTGCATTTATAGAAGCACACCAACTCAGGCATGAGCATAATTTACAAACAGTTATGTTTTACAACAGACTTGTTACTATGTATGTAATCGGCAGTGGCCGAACACTTTAAAGGCTGCAGAACTTGAAGAAGTAAACCTGAGAAATATAGTCGTCAGTGGATGACAATAACTTGGGTTCTAGTGTGCGTAGTATAAATCGTCACGGCAATGTAGATGTAGCGAAGCCGGTAGGTGTAGACAGAGGGTATCTTATTTCGAGTGCCTATCAAAGCACTCTTGAAATACGGCTCTAGTCTACTTGCTAGTACGCAGTTGTGGGCAATGACTTCATTCAGTGGCGAGACACAAACGCCGTCGCAGTGCTGATAAACGGCCTTTTGTGGCTTTTTATCGAGTGGACGCTTGCTAGGCGAACACCCACCACGTCCCGAAACACTGCCGCACATCCTTTTGAACACTGATGTACAACTGGCAAATCAGCTTGTCAACTGATATCACACGCGGTTTTTCTCAGTCGAATAACTTACATTTTTTCTGTTGGTTGACAAGGCAGCTTAGAGAGATCGGCCATAATTTCTGAGGCCGGTTGCGAATGGGAGTCACGAAGAGCGGCATTATTCATTGTCCAGGTGAGTAAAGTTATCAAAGTTGCTGGTGTCTGAATTTTTCTGACCATGCATACTTTTCGGGAAGGTAACTACTTGGTGTTCAGTTGTTCACACTGAATAACGGCGTTGGCGGTGAGTG
Organism: Dicrocoelium dendriticum; assembly: GCA_944474145.2. Lineage (NCBI taxonomy): Eukaryota > Metazoa > Platyhelminthes > Trematoda > Plagiorchiida > Dicrocoeliidae > Dicrocoelium > Dicrocoelium dendriticum. The sequence goes on along the minus strand of OX104070.1, from coordinate 51,946,125 downwards.
CAGTCTAATACGTTTGGTGTACAACCATGGTCCAGGTAGGTCTTTATCGGTTTTTCCATCCGGTCCTGGGCGAAAACGCTGTTGGCCAGTCTTAGCTTGGATCCTTAAAGCAATTCCCTACCTCGGAAAAAAGGAATGCCAGAAACAACGGAGAGAAGACTGCAAAGAACAGGCGTGGGATGTGATAAGATGCTGTACAATGTGCTATAATGCTCATACTTTAAGTGTCTTTTGCATGTGTTACAAAAAGCAACGGGCAGTAGGGGTAAATTGCTGGCGTCTACCTAGAGAACCTGGGCGTTGTATCAGTAAGCAACCCACATAGTGACGGTTTAATTTGAGACAAATATTGTGTGGGAAGTGAGGAGAAAGTTCAAAGGTTGGCGGCGTTGGAATAGTGAATGAACACCCGGTAGCCAGCCTACTTCGTTAAAGCGCGCAAAATAGATAAGTATAGATATAATTAGCTTGCGACGATCGCGGCAATGGTTACTTCGTGTAAAGCAGCGGAAAGATGAGACTCAGGCGCAATGCAAAATTGTTCAGAAGATCTAAGCATATAAAGACGGCACATGGGTGCTAAGAGCATAGTGCCAAGGCGGACTGAGCCGTGAAAAGCTAGTGAGAGAGCTGCACTCCTACATGAGCAGGCGTCGAAGACGCTGCTGCGGGAGAGGAAACATAACATCTAGAAGGGAATGGCTAAGAGGCGGATGTGCGCTGACTATTTGAGATAAGATTTCTAGCTAGGAGACAGCTAAAAATGATTAATTTAAGACAGAAGAGCGAACGGGCGGATTGCAAGCACACATTAAAGTTGCTGAGGAGGTCAAAAAGTAGGAGGCTCAAGCGCGACGGCGCGCCGAGACACGCTATGCTAGAGTGTTAGCGGAATAGAACGTTTGATAAAGCAACAAGAAAAACGGTCAGCATGAGGACGGCCCCTTTGCCTTTACTCTACATCAATACATAGCCAGTTGAGGCGCAGAAGTGCTGATTAAACCACCCGCGGGACGCCTTCCATAGAAGCGGGTCCCTCACAAAAGTTTCCACTTATGTCCGCGTTACTTTAATTGCACTGCTTGTTATGCCTACCCGTATTTCATACTGCTTTCCAAATTTTATTACTTCTATTTATTGGAAACATCACAACTTCGCAGTCATACTTCATAAAATTTAATAATATTTTCCACGTCATCCAAGCAAATTGTACAGAAGTATCTGGAAAAGCAGTTGAGCTATGTTTCACCGAGAATTTTACAAGTTATTTCGTGAATGCTCGACAGCGTTTTGCTAAGGAAGACATCATATTTTATGCGGACGGCCGGAGGACATTGCGTTGAGGCGACGAAGGCACAGCGGTTGAACGTCGGGATAAGGAAAACACTTATCGAGGACCGGGTGGTTGTCCTTGACGGGCTACGGAAAAGGCAGTCGGCAATGTTGTCCTTAGGTGACTTAAAGTCACGGTTGATTTTTGAGTGAATGCTAATTTTGGGCGGCGAAACTATCGACGTGCTTAAATTGCCATACAACCGGATGAGCAGCATGAAGGTTCTACCTGATTGCATACGTCTCGACACATGATGCGCTGCTGAGTTTTGCTTACTTGTGCTTGGGTGTAACTAATGAGTTAGCAATATGCCATTGGGCAAAAAACAAGCCTCATTAATCCCGGACGCAATGCAAGCCATTTTACAGCAGCATACCACGAAACCAATTCTTGAAGGCAGCGAAACAGGTGTAAGAGCTGGAGACTAGGAAAAAATAACAGCGCGCGTTCCTCGCCGGCCCTAATGAAGAAAGACGTTTATGCAACTTACCAAATCTGCATTGATTTCAGCAAGGTAAAACAGAGTGACAGCAAAAGGCGAACTTCGGATTCTAAGTGTGGAGGAGAGTTCTGCTAATCTCCAAAACTCAGAGCAGTTTTCTTCAGTGGACCTTCACTTCTGATTCGGATAGTTTCCCAGCACAGAAACAAATTGTCATAACGCGGGTTTTGACTGTTCATCTTCCGCAGTTATCATTTTGCTTTATGCTATTTGGATTGTGCTACGCTCCCGTCACATTCCGACGCTTACTACTAGTTATTCAACAAAACAATTTAGGATGGTCTGTGATGCTAACATTATTTTCTTTTCGACAGAAGAAGAAGAAGATGGTTCCAGTTTTGCAGCTGCAGTACAAGGACCGGAGTAAACAGGTTCAAAACAATATCGCGAACTTCCTAGCGTATCCAATAAGCAATTGTTTGTCTAAGTCGCATGGTGCATAAACATAAGGCGCAGCTACCACCAGCAAAGTCAGCTAAGCATAGATTTTGAAGTTCAAATTTCAAACGACTGCTTCATTAGTTCCTGAGTGTATTGGCATGTGATTCGGGAAGCACGCTCTAGTTTTCAGTGCTTATCCGACCGTCAATGAATATGCTTCACTAATCCGATATAGCAGTTTTGACTTCTGAAACGGAGCAATGCTTTAACCACCTAAATTGTGCCTAAAAACAAACCCATCATTCGCAAGCATACCTAATTTAAGTGAAAAGGTTATCGTGGCTTGTAACGCAAGCGGCTTGACGTTCAGTGCGTTGGCGTCCCAACCATTTGGGGCGACAAACTGTGCCAGCATTACGTTAACCGGCGCACAGCAAAAGCATTCCACGACCGAGTTGGCATGTCCCACCATCGTGTGGGCATTGGAGAAATGGACTACAACCTTTTAGCGAAAAATGCGGTTCTCACTCATCACAAACCACCATCATTGTTGATGAGAGGAAAGACACGCGGGCATGCCAGCTTCAAGAACTTGCCCCTACCGTGGGCACATAGAGGGAACAAATAACGTGCTACGTGACCTGGTTTTGCTTCCAGATTTAGATAAACCCCCGCCAGAAAGTGCTATATCGGTGTGCGCTGCCACAGTGGTGGCTAGACATTCATTAGCAAACAGGCGGACGGAATATTCGTAAAGTTATGGTGTAATAATTCACAATCGGAAAACACGTCGTGACCAACCTAAAGAGAGCTGGACGAACCTCTTAGGAGCAGGGACAGACTTCTCGTCTAACACGGTAAGCTGTTGGCTCCAAAAAGAAACATAACTGCCGTTTATTTCACAAAAGCAAATGGAACGAATGACACATTTCGTTCATGATAACGCACATATGGGGCGTAAGCGTTTTTAAACTGCTACGGAAGGAAAGCACTTTGGCCAACCCTAATAGCAGGCGTGGTTGTATACATTTAGATTTGCTCAAACTGCCGAGTGATACACTTAGCTCGCCAAAGCCATATGTTATAGTCGTTGAACCCCTGTAACTATTGAGGATTGAAGGTCATTTGACGTCTATCGTTGAGTAGAAGAGGAGTGAATTACATCCTACTGACTACTGACCACTCCACTCGATGGGAAGAAGCCGTACCGACCAAAAATCAAACATGCAAATACGTGGCACCTCTTTTCGAATTTCGCAGCGCAGCGTTGTATGCGTACAAAAATAAGTTGGTACGGACCAAGGACCTTACTATAAACCGGTGACGTTCCAGGCGTCATTCCTCACGTGGGGAAGCCAGAGTTGACGTATGTCTCCATAACACCCTTAACGTAACGAAGTGATAAGGCTGTTTAATCATAATATTAACACATGCATAAACTGTGCAGCATTGGTGTGGGAGTACGTAATACGTAAAGTTCTACTACTGTGAGGTATCAGGATACCGTCGAGTTTCAAGGTTTCTGCATCCGAATTAGAGTTCATTGGACACTTGCATAACAAAGAACGGGACGGTATACGTTCAACAGCAACTTAATAATTATTGGAGGCAACCGTCAGAAAACAAACCAACTTTGACTGTCAAGCAAGTAACGGGTCTACAATACCATGTATGCAGCACCTGAGTTTACACCATCCACCATAGTGAAACAAGTCAAGGAACGCAACAACGGTTGACCAAAACTGAGCGGGACTGATGCCAGTAAATTAAATGCTCCTTAGTAAGGCGCGTGCATATTAACTACATAAACTGTGTGAATATTGAAAATGGCAGTAGGATGGCGACATTCAAAATACACGCAGCTCTACCGCAGTCATGACACAATCGGAAAGCGCAAATTTGAGCAGGCGTTAATTAAGTGGTGCGGAATGTAACGATGATACGGAAGGCTGGGAACCACAAGAAGGTAAGAGCATATAAACAGGTACATGCACCATGTGCACTATTGAAAGGCCCAACGCAGGCCACACTAGATGAGATAAGAGCGGATCGTAAGCAAGCAAAAGTAACAAGTCTGAGCCCAGGAAAAAAGAGAAGCTAGTTGTTGAAGAGCTAATAAATCAAACAGTAACACCTGCGTCGTTGCACCTAAGAGTAACTCCAAGCCGCGGAACGCAGTTGCAATCAACTGACTCAAGTGGCTTAGAACTACTCCAGGTCGGCCAGGATACAAGTAAAGGAAACAAAGGACGGAGTCAGTTAGGTAAACATCCCCAAAGTTGAGAAGAAACTACGTAGGAGCGTGACATGTAGTAAGTACTACAGAAGCGACGACGGGTCCTGCGGGGAAGGTAGGCAGAACCGGCGCGGCGTTTGTACGTATGCTGCATTTGATTTACTAACCGAGTACTTGCGTGCTAAGTCTGTTTTGTTTCAGGTGGTGGGTTTTCAATTTTGTCCTAATGCTTTTCTTTCTCATATACATATCTACCTGTACTCTCTTCTACAAACTTGCACACGTCACTTAAACCAATGTTGGTCGATTTCGATAACATTTTCCTATTTGTGGCACTTCCGTAAATTATATATTCTGCCCTCGTGAACTTATCTTTCATGCTTCTGTAAACAACTTACTTCATATGCTCATTACTTTCGGATATATGTCACCCTTTCCTTATGTATTACTCGACTTTTTTTCTGTGTTATCTTCCGCTTAAGTGACTGGCTGCTGCCTGATATCCCCGGTGTGACTGCGCCTGATGTGCATGTTGACAAGGTGTCTACCTGTCTATTACCAACTACCTCGTCCATACTGGCTCTAGGAGACAGTTGGTCGTTGCTGAAGAGGACGGGGTGCACGGTCCTTGTGGCCGTGTTAGGATCAAAGGATGGTTCCATGCACTCAGCGTGGAACGGACTACGGTCCAGCCACCGCCTTGTGTGCGCTTGATTCCCAACTCTAACGTGCTTGTGTTTGCCTGTGAAGTAGTGTGGGCCGGCTCCGTTGATGCAACGTGGCTCCCATTCGCTTGCCTCCCTGTATTATTTTTTCGGGTTTACACTGTATATGGGGTGTGCGGATGGAGCTGTGGGTGTTGCAGCGCAAGCCATCCATGGTCTCTTTGTAGTCGCAGGCGTATGGAGCTGGCCACAGTGACAGGCAAATCTGAAACCGGATGCCGGCAACCATGCATGAATGCTTCCTGCTGGGGTTGTTGTTGCACTCATGATTCTTGCTAATCACAGTTGGGCTAAAGCAAACTACACTTAACCTAGGTCTTTTTAGTCTGGATCACAGACGTTCATCTTGCTTCGGTATGTGTAATTCTGTTAATCTGCTGCACATTCTGTCAATTTTATGTATTTGTTTTCGATGAAATTTCATGTTGCTTGTTTGATATCCCCGGTGTGGCTGCACTTCATGTAAACGTTGACAAGGTTCCTACCTGTGTAACACCATGCACCTGGAATACTGGCTCCAAGGGTCAGTGAATCTTTTGCTGTGAAGACTGGAGCACGGTCATCGTGGCCTTGGTATGATTAGGAAGTGGAGGCATCCAATGTGGAGCTGACTACGGCCCAGCCACCGACTTGTGTACGTCTGGTACGTACGATTCCCAGCATAGCGAAACAGGAATGCTACTGTGGTGCACGTTGAAAGAGTGTGGGCAGGCTCCGTTGATGAAATGTAGCTCCCATCCACCTTTCTTCCTGTCTTATTCCTTCGAGTTTGTAGTGGATTTGGGTGTGGGGATGGAGCTGTGGGAGGTAAAACGCAAGAACCCACTGGTCCCTCTGTAGCTGCAGGCGTCCGGTGACTCTTCCCATGGATGCAGCGGTACCAGGCAACGCCAAAACCAGAAGCCGCCAATCATGTTATTTTGGGGGACGAAACCATGACCGATGGAAGCTTGCGTGCGTAACAGCTTGCTCAACCGCGGTCGGGTGCAATGCAACGTCTGCGTTGTTGCAGCTTTGCCCTGGTTATTTTACGATCAATGTGTACACGATAGCATGAAACATTATCAGCAAGATAATTATCTCACAAGCTAGGAATACAAGTGCGCTGCGCGACGCAGCGTCAAAGACTAGGTTGTACGCATATGTATTTATATGTAATTCACAGTAATATCTCTCACATTCTTATAAATGGTCGTACAGCTCCAGCACACAACCACTCTTAGCTCTCCCCTCCCAGCCTAATCGACGCAGCGACATAGCCAAGAATGATTTTAAATTTATTTAATTTTACTAGCTTCAGGTTAGTCCGCACATTGGAGAAAATTGGCGTATGCCTACACCATATACATTTACTACTCCAAAAGTCTTAGATTTCCTCTTCTGTAATGCCCGAACGAGGTCGGTATTCGCGCGAGGTAGCGCTATAGCCCCACTTTTGCCTACATTCACCTACATTATCATCATTGCTTTTACTCTTCTTTGCTTTCAAGGTATAAAGTCTTAATATATATTGCGTGACGCAGCGTCGTAACCTCTCCTATATGCATATCTTTCCTCTCAGCACCTAGTACCGTCAGTTCGTTGCTTAGATTACTTTCAGAACACATTATGTGTAATTTGAGCGCTTCATGCGTGGCTTTCCGATTTTTGTGTGCTGATCTCTTCAGTGCAGGTGACCCATTGTATTCTGCGTTTATCGCTTCACTAAAGACTGGAGTATTGGTTAAAAATGTAAATGTTTCTCACAGATATTTAGCCTCTCCAATCAAATTCCCGCACCGCGTTAACACAGTTTACTGCAGGTACATCTTCACCACCATATCCCACTCCTACCCTAGTTTGCATTTCGAGCATTCATCTGGGCTCTCTTTCCTTCTTGTCTATGGGTTGGAGTTTTGTGTATGCCACACTTACATCCGCTAATTATCAAGCTTGTCATGTGAAACAGTAGCCCTTCACTCATGACTTAATCTGTGTGACGGTGCCCCTCAGATATGTTGTTCCGCCCTACGCCAAAATCTATCCATACTTTTATTTAAACTATTCCTGACAAAACACTTCGGTACAAGGTATGTTAACTTCACATGTTTTTAGCTTTGGAGTCTCTTAGTAGACGTTCACTTATACGTTTGCATCACAGGTCTACAAACCGGTATAGGAAACTTACATCCATTACCCAACAACCCCAGCCACTACACTGCAGCACGTCAAACAAGACTGCATGGCTCCTGGTATCTCAATAGCACTTGCGATGCTTCTCACTGTACATTGTTTGCGTTACGAGCCTTTTCTTCACGATCTACTTGCGCTAACGTCTTTAGGGTTCATGTGGGTGGACTTACAAACCACTCACAGTCTAATAGACGTATATCCTGCTAACGTAGCTCTCCATTAGGACATGATGACTTACTAAACCGGACACTGCTGCCTACCTATATTGTTTGCACTAGGCTTCCGCTGCTCATGACTCGACCCTATTCATAAATGAATGTATAAATTTTATTCTTGGCTACGCGAAGCACGCCAGTAAATGCATGATCATAGTAATAGTAAAAAATTTGATCAAGAAATGTGTAAGTATAACAGGATTTTCATATTTGTGGATACATAAAAATACGTAGGTAGGTGGGTGTGTTGCTGGTGGTTGTAAATGGGATACAGCCCTTTCTAACTGAGTTTGATTCCGTTGCCGGTGTTTGAAGCAATGTTTCACATCTGGATTTCAGAAGCTTGTCAGCGATAGCTTAAGTGGTGACTTTATTTAGTGGCGAGTCACGCACCACGGCGCTGTGTTGTTACGCAGACACGTTTGGCTGTTCACAGAAAGAACGCTTTCCAGGCGAAAACCCGAAACATCTTGGAACGTTGCCCCTGAACTATTTGCTGGTAAGTTAAACCGGAACAACTCAGTTAGCAGCAATTGTAGGTAGTTCGGCTAGATTGGATTAACTCAGCTCTGCACACTGCTGTGCACTAACTACGTATACCTAGGCGTACACCATCACCGTCCTCATCCTATCTCTTCTGTTAGTCTACGTCACTCGAAAGGTAGCTGAATTTTCCTACTGGGTGTTTATGCTGACCATCCAATTGTCCGTTACCCAACACGATCCTCTCATACCTCGGAGCACGTGGGCATTCTTCACCACACCAGTCAACTGCTTATTGACTCTCACACTGTCAACTGGCGCTCAGCGATTATGGATGTATACGCATAATCATAAGACCGATGTAAATTAAATTCCTCCGTCAATGTGATGCTTCCGGCAAACACATAGTACAATACGCCAAAAATTTACACCACCTTAGTCGTTTTCTATGGCAGATTTTCGTGACCCTACGCTTTCCCTTCCCATCTATCCAAGGGTAAAAATATTTGATACGAAGTACGCGCTTAGTGGACTTACCTGCAACACCCAACTGGCCAGTGGCTAGCGGTCTATAACGAAGACTCTAAATAACGGTTAAGAGAGCCGTGGCCCTTTTGGGGACCCAATACAACTTGCCTCCTTCTCCTCCACAATTCAAGCGAAAATACCAAGTCAAAAGCAAGCAATTGCAAGTTGCTCAACTGCAAGGGTAACTTATCAGTTACCAGCTGTTCAGCTAAGATCCAATTTTTGGAGACATGACAAGTGAACAGAAAGGGGCCACAGACAACTGCAAATATTAGTGCAAAACTTCGGTTCGTGGGTAACAAAATTCCAGTGCTGTAGCAATTTCGTCTTCGTGTACGTCTTACTGTTACGCAAGTTTAACTCCACCCGATCAATTTACTAGCACAGTACGTAAAGAACATAAACGCAAATCTTTTGATTGCGAAGCTGCACGGATGTCCGCAGTTATTGGCTGGAACAAACTATAGACCATATTATGGTCAATACAAATTTGCTTGTACAAAACTGACTCTGCACTCACTGGAGTGCCTCGTGTATAATCAAGGACGTACCCCTCTTGTCTTATCAGTGAGCTATTGGCAAGTTCCTTCTACTGCTAAGAATGTTCCAATAATGTTGTTCTAGAAGCGCATGATAGAAACCGACCACCCAGTTTCCAGCCTTGTGCTCCAAATTGTCTAACTTCAATCAACATTCGTCTGGTGTGTTTTCGTTTTTACTTGACAATCTCAGAGTTATACGTTTGGCTTAAGGCAACCGATGGATGGGTGGATCGGTTCTCGGAAGAGTCTCGCGAAGTCCGCTCAAACAGTTCACAGCAGAGGAGAAATGCGTCGTGCGATTGGAAAGTTTGCATCACAAACAACCTCGTGCTTGATGACACCTTGAGCTCATGTGACATTTTACTTGGGTTCACAGCTTGCAATATTTACGGGATCTAGATGGCCATCGAGCAATAACTTTCTACATTGCTGTAGTAACGGGTGGAAGAGTTGTTTTACCTTAACATCTTTTTCGCTTTACCAATATTTGTGTGTTAGCACCTGTTGTAAGTGTACTTCTGCATATCCATGATCGGCGAGGTTCAAGTTGTTTTCTCGGCCTTTCGAAAGATATATCTTTCATGTATATTTGTTTATTTAGGTTGGTTGAGTAGTTGGACGTTAGAGATTTAGCTGATAATGGCCGTCAACTCATTACGCCCTTCTCGCGTATGTGGCGCTCATTTGTGATACTTTTACTCACCCTTCTGTAGCTCGCTGGTTAATAAATAGGTAGCATGCAGTAAAACACTAAAGTGAGTTGGTTAATCAATAAAATATTACGACAAATTTAATTCTTCTATTAGTCGTAAGTGTTCGTAGTACAGGCTGGTACTCTGTGATTGCTACTCGAAACTAACGGGTAAGTTCACTTCTCATGCGTTGCTTGTTGCTAGGTTCCGCTGGATTAACCGTCCACTTTTTGATCATGGGAGCTGCTAGAAAACAGAAGTTGACGGTTTGATCCCGGTAGCCGTGACGAAAGTGGTATTTCGTCCACCTTTGTTTTTAAGGTAACGTTACGAGGTTTGAGTTTAAAGGTAGGCTGTTTAGCCTTGTAAGGTAATTGTGTCGTCTGCAATATGCATACTTTAAAGATACTTTTGACCGCTGGAAATGTGATCACTGCAATGCCAGTGTTGTAAGGGCTGCAAAATATTATGTAGGGGTTAGATCAATGGGAAAGTAACATAGTTAAGAACAGTTAAGAAAAAATAATTCTGCAGCCAGTACGTTTTCAAGGGACTCGTGAAAAGCGGTTGTTTGTGAGTACAAGCATCAGTATCCTTACTCGCTTACTGTGGTTGCTGTCCCGCATGAAGATGGACTAGAAGGCTTTCAGGCCCAGTTATCAGCACTGGGCTGGATTTAAGGGGGTGGTGCTTGCTAGTAAGTTCCCAGCTGAACCGTTAAAATGTAACAATAATCATTGTATTCCCCTTGAGGGGGTTAACCCACAAGTCACGTGGGTAACCGAAATACATGGTTGAACAAATTAGTCAAAAGCAAGTGAACATTGGGCCTGTCGTACCGCTCGGAATCCCCGGAAAGTCCCCACTGGATACGTTCGGACCTCATGTCGAGGTGAAAAGAGGACCGGCCGGAGGAACACCATGACGGACATATATAACCCTGATTAATATGAAAGGCCATTCTTATGTATAACGTTACCTTCGGAAAGCTATTGACCAATGTACCATGATTCTTTCGCTGAAATTTTCGTTCCGTTTTGCTAATAGATACGAGGGCTGAGGGGGTAACGCCTCTGTGTCACAAGCAGAAAGATGGAGAGCGTAATTTCGTGCTGGTGATCAGGGACTTTTCAGAGAGGCGGGTGTGATGAAAATAATGAGCGAAGATATGAAGTAAGACGGTGCAAATACCAGTGTAATTAGTGAAAAGGCAGTGGTTGGGTGAGTGGCGTGAATACCGAAAAGCTTCGAAAAAATCGCATTTAACGACTGGTAAGTATACTTTTGGCTTACGCAACTAGAGTACATCACAGAGGTAGCAAGTCGTCTCACATTCACATGAAATTAAAACCATAGCAGACTCAGTAACGTAAAATCTGTGGAGGCGGTAATTAATAAAAGGCAAGTGGTTGGTTAATTTCGGATTAAATGAAGATAGGTGAAGTAATGGGCATACAAGGCTAAAGCTAACGTAGAACGGGTTATTTGCTAGCCTGCAGGAACCTTTAACTAACGAAATAGTTCCACAAGCAAGCACCGCGCAGAATGGAGTGTTGCGCTTCAAATGAACAACGTCAGCCATATGATTTTACTCATTTTGATTAGTGCCGACGTCTGTTCGCTTATGGTTGGAGTAGAAGAGCTAATAGTACAACAAGCCTACTGGGAAAATTGAAATTGTTGTCATTATGCTACAAGAAGCCGGGCTGCACGGTGACGTAGCAAATAAGTTTGTGGCACTTACTGGAAGTACAGTGCGTCGCGTTGACCGCCCATGTACCTACAGGCACTGTGGAGGTAGTCTTCTCACATGCCTAAATTCTTCATGTTGCACGTTGACAGGAAGTATTTTTTGTCATTATGCGTAGCGCATTACCTGTTTGCTTAGGTAATGCATGCCTGGATGCTTGATTGACTATCGTTAGATTCTATTAACCAACATTTTTAGTCCTCCCAGCTATCCTGTAGCTGATGCTGCAATATTTATTTTGCTTTTACAACTACATATTACTGAACTTTATATGGTTCTTTTTGCGTTTGTACCGGTGACCTCAATCGCTATGCTATTAATTTTTAACCAATCTTAAACGGAAAAAATCGTGCAGCATGCGCCAATTGTACAAGCAGTCTTAGACTTCGTGGCCGTAAATTCCATGAAAACTTTGTTGTTTATACCAAGACACCGCCTAGAAACTCAGACCAAGTCACCCTAAAGTTAGCTCTCATAATCTAGGGCTAGCCGAACAACCTTTACATGGGCCTAGCTAGGTGGCTAGTGCGTAACCAATTCCAGCATACTGTTCAGCGACAGTTTGCCAGAACGTGCTGGGTTTCGGCTGGCAAGCTTTCTCCCAGTAAAAGCCGTAAACGTCTGTTTAACAACACTGCGGCTTGGAGCTCGTGACTCGCTACTAACCAGTTAATGCTAGTGATGTTTTGACAATCCTAGCAAATCCAGACGTCATACTCTCCTTTAGACAATGGCGACGCTTTCGATTGTAGTAAAAAGTTCAGCAACACACTTACAAAGGCCAAACACCGCCACATAACTGCCTGCAGACATTTATGCATCCACATATGTGTACATGCTAGTATACTAGCACGTTACTTGATCAATTGTTGTACTGTTACGTCACCATGCTTCTGTAGCATACCTGGCCTAGCCTAGAATAAAAATGTTATTCTTTTGTTTTTACTCACATTGCTATTATTCGCTGCAGACATCGCAAGTTAACGCAAAGGTAAAATCAGCCCCGCAACATTGAGCCCTCACGCAAAAGCGCTGCCTCTACAGAATTAAGTAAATCTTACATCTAATGTATCAGTACTGTGCTCAGTGAACCAGTATCTCTAACGTTTGCTTTGACGTTTGTTGTCCTTTGGTGACCATTTGCTTTCAAGCCTATGGATGTCATCACGGTGGCCTAAAAGACGGTACACTCTTAAAGAAAATGCTTTCAAGTGTAAGGACGCTGCTTTAATCAAGACCTTATCGACTGATAGATAAAATAAAATGTGCCGCCAAAACCAACTTTAAGTTCAAACTATCTTTGGAAATAATAATTGTTGAGAACCTGAAAATGATGCAAATCTGTTTGTCATCCTTTAAAGAGTCACACACTGCTCTCGCTGTGGTGGAGTTAAACCGCCACTTTACTAATCATATAAATAAATAAGCATTGCACTTACTATATTTAGCAATGGCACTCCACCAAAACATTCACCACACATAGATGGCGTAACAGTTCACAGGGTGTGCGGCCGGTTCAATCTGAACAGAACCTACTCCGGACGGCTTAACTCCTATAATTATCAAGGACTGTGCTAATTTCTTAGCACACTTATTTTAAGTGTAAGCCGTGTGTCTACATAAACACAAGAAAGCCGACTGCCGGCGAAGTGCCCGCATTATACCCGTACCAAAATGGTGACCTGTACGTACCGCCACATTGATTGTTCGTCTGTGGCTTTGAAGACGATTCATCGTATTATACTTGAACTATTACTTGTGCAAACCCATTCAAGTGATCTTTCACCTTTCGCCTAAGGTAGTTCCATTTCATTTTGGATGCATTAGCTCATTAATTAATTAATTATTGGTATATTCAAAACAGTGCTGGAAGCCAACCAAGGCATGACCATTGTAAAGCAGACGCGTACGAGCAGTAATTGAAAACGAACGTTACAATTTAACCGTTACATTATAAACATAGGTTGTATGTTATCTGTAATTGTTTGAATGAAGACACATTTCGGGTGAAATTGTTACCCATTTGCTGAAGTTTTGATTGTGTTGTCGGTGAATTCTTCAACATAACTAGGGAGCAAATAATATCTTTCAAGTGACTGAGGTTCTTGAATGGGGTGAGATCTTACGGAAAGGCAGGAGGCGCTGACTTTATTTATTGACTAGTCATACCTGCTTTCATCAATTGTTAGCAAAGTTAATCCACAAAGATCCATTTACTAGATTACCGCAAGGCTTTCGGTTGTGAAAACGGCGCCCTGCTGTCACACCAACACCACCTTCGTTAATAATTTCCCTGCAGGTCACTTTGCCACCTGTTCGTGGTTTACTGAGTTTGGGGAGAAGTTCTTTCACACTCAATACAAATTCCGTTGTTCTTCAGGCACCTATTGGACACCATTCCTTTTTTGTATCTATTTTAACGCCATTTCCATTACAAAGGAAGCCAGCCTGTTGAAGGTCCTTGCTGTCGTGATCCTTGGTGTACCCCATCACACCACAGCTTCAGCAGCCAACTAGCAATGCTTCTTAGACAATCCAACAACCTCACCAAATCCCACTGTCTATCATCCGACCCGTCAAAGTTTATATCTGTTCTCTTCTCGCTGTCCATGGAAGTTCTTTTCAACAGCACTAGACACACTCCTTGCGTCTAAGTGTTGTGGGCGCTGGTCTGAACTCCCGTATCTCAGTTGAACAATTAGCAGTTACACGGCGTCGAGAATTCCCGTGGTCTCAACAAGGAAATGAAACGCTCACTAAAAACAGGAGAGTACCTTTCTATGTCTCTCGAAGTAGGTCTCCAAATGTGCTTCGTTGCTTGATATGACGGTTTGTTAACACTCGCGTACTACCGCACTGGACGTATTGCTCATCTGTGATGTTTCCTGGACTCAACTTAGGGATGCAAATTGATTACCAGGTCGCAGAAGCAGCTTGCTGTGTGCCTACCAGTTGTTAGGTTAATGTTTACTGTCCATCCACGTTCGCTCCCGTTAAAAGCTGGCTCCCAATATTCCCACTGATACCATTCAACTGTGCATTGTAGATTGTCAGAATATATGACTTCTTCGACCAGACAAAGGCATAAAGGCAATTGTACCCGCACAATGGCCCACAGTACGTTAGTTTTTCAGAAGTTAGCACATTTGCTGAGGGATCAAGGTGTATGCAAACAAGACCTTATTGCCAGGCTGAAAAGATGAGCACCACTGTCATCTTTTCAAACTGGTGGTGCACCATATACATTTGTTATATTTTTCGTTACTTTTATTTGCGTCATTCGCGTGTGTTTTGTAGCAGAATATTCGATTTGCATGGGTGCGTACACGAGGTGTTTATTCGTCTTGACCACCTTATGGACTATTTAACCCTGTAATTTGATTATACATAATTACCGGTTTACAATTTTGCTTAGACCGTTATTTGTTTGTAAACGTTTCGTCAGTGCGTCATTGTGCTAATTCAGTCCGTTTATTTGGTCGTAGATTTGTGGTGGGCCAAGAAGTTTCTTTTGAGTTGACCTCTTTGTGCATGTCTCAAAACTTCACTCGTTTTTCTGAACGCTGCATGCTGAGAAAATGGACAGAGTGGAGTTGCCTTTGTGTAGCCACATAGAACATACTTAACTCTACCTATTATGATGGTTATTGTTCTCGATATCTCTGCTAGCCCCCTGCCATCCTTGAGGTGGCAGCACTGCACTTGTCTTACTTTATCTAGCTTCCCGCGTTTGCTTTCAAGTGCTTATATTTGGAGGATGACTATGATAATGGTAGCTGTTCGTATTCGTGTACACATTCGGAACGGACCACAATAAGGCCACCTGATCCATTGCCTGCCACCAATCGAACCGCAAAGCCTGCTTGCACGAGCGAGTATCGCTTTACAAGCTCGCGTGACTAACTGGCTTGATCGACGCTAAGTTTCCGCCAGCGGCAGCACATAACGGAAGAGCACACGGGGGACGCTCTTGGGACACAGGTTGCACTATAGAAAACACTAGTCATTTTAATCCAATTAGATTCTGAGCACAGCCGTCTTTGTGTTAGATTCGCGGCGGAAGCTACAAAAATGGTAACAGATGAAAGAAGGAATCCATGGGCAAGTAGCCACTTTGTCTTATTTAGCAGCCGACTATGGCGATGCCTAATCCATTACTGGTAATGAGGGTTATCCTTCCCGAAAGCTGGCATCTTTAGAAAACCAAGTGGATTGATTTGGCCACACTAAGGCAGTTGTATCAATAGCCGGTGGATGACCGGTTGGCGATGTCCAGACATACTGCACGCAACGAAGCAAGAAGTGCTGGTAATAATGAACTTGGGGCGCTAACATCATGAGCTCAGCTTGGGTGATCTGCTTAAGTGCTGGTGCATTTTGTATATGTAGTGCGAATTAAACTTATTAATGCTATTAACTTTTCGGCCGCAATCGTGTTCCAGATGAAGTAGTCAAGAACTACGTACCAGAGCCCAAATTTCCAGCAAATACTTGCAGCTTTACGAGTGTTTACGCGATTCTTTGGTGGAAGCTAGAATTGTACTGGGTATTCAGGATAAGAAAGATACGCGAAAATTATTGCAACAGAGTAATCGAATGCTAGAACAGTGCGTCAACATTTGCAACAGAGAAAGGAAAACGGTGATCTAACTTTACACAGCCGATGAACTATGCCGTATTTCTCCGGAAAGCTACGCCTATTTAGAACATATATCGCCTCACTACATTTTACATACTCTTTTCTTTTTCTGTTATCTGCTTGCAAAGCAGAAAGCCATTTTTAGCGAAAAAGAATAATGACGTTATTGGTAGACCATCATTCAATTGCGAATAACTCGCAAACTATTGCACATATTGCATTGCTTTTGCTTTTAAAGTAATCAGCGATTAAAACTTGTCTTGAGCGGCCTATTTTTGTGCTACTATACGCAGTATTCTAGCCTTAGAAAAGGTTTTTCTGTTTGCCTGAGATTTACCCAAGTTAAAATTTCGCGATAGCAAGCAGTATCAGCGCAAGAAAAGTTTGGCTTTTTTTGTTAATTTGTATTTTTCTAGTGAAGCACGCCGCTTTAGTGTCTTTTAACAAATCCTTCGTATTTGCATTTGCATTTCTCGCAATTATTTTTAAAATTTTCATATCGCTTATAATTCCGCCACTCTCATTTCTTCCATGTGCGCACCATCAATTGTGGCGACTGAGCGGGCCAACCAAGTCCGATGAATTTAAAGTGAACTTGTGGTGAATTGGATCCTGTCCCAAAGAAAAAAGCACTACACCTCTGCGCAGCTTTCACAACAAAAGAACATGAAGCTCAATATCGCCCGAAGGAACCAGAAAAATTTCAAGGTGGGCGTCTGCCACCCTAGCAGCTGTACACCAAACAACGCCAATGCATTTGTAATTGCCAACTAGGAACCTATACTCGTATTTTGCCTACTTCCATGCTAGAGCAACGGATTAATGTACAGATTGAGCTGAACCCTTATGGTTGCAGCCTCTATCCGGTCTAGAAATATACCCATTTATATCGCAGCTCACTAGGACACGTGGACCAGTCCAACAGTAAGGTGGTCGCAGTCATAACCACCGAAAGAAAGGTTGTCTCGCCTAGAAGAGACGTGCGCAAAATGCTTGAAGCTGAAGCACTGCGTGCCGTTGTCGGTCAAAGATGGTGAAGTTAGTTGCGGGCGGCGATGCGCCTGCTCCGCAAGAACTTGCTTTCAGTACCATGGTGTGTTACAGACATAAAAAGCGATTTTTAGAAGCTGATCGTTGAAAAATTTTCATTGTGTTTCTGGTTACATACAGGGGCAACCGTCAAAAGTTTGTTTGAGAAACGCTGTTTAGGAATGCAGAGCGATTCCTCACAACAATATCTTGCGATGTAAAATAACACAAAAATTCTTGTTCGAAAGGCAGCATTAGGCTGTTTTTTATCAGTCGGAAGGACAGAACCAGATATCAGCCCACGTTTGTCGTCCTACAGGGTGGTTTCGTATCCAACGTGGGTGAAGTTCATCGTCGGAAACTTCACTCGTTTACTCGAACGCGCTTTGTGCATCCAGGTCAGTAGGTTTTTGATATCATTCATCATGATCCGAAACTATTAGGCGGAGGAATTTTCAGGTACCACAGGTATGTACATGCATATCTGAATGTGCCTGTTGCATCAGTAGCGTGGCCTGCTGGAAAGGTACCAGTAGTGCTGCACGTATGATTTGCTATATCATTGGGCGCCTAGTAGCATTTGGCGTTATAACCAAGGTTAACCAACCCATAGATTAGGTCAGCCAAACGGCAATTGTAACAAAATGTCCAGGGAATTGTCCTCCGTTTCGACAACAATACAAGGCACACAGTTCCTTTACCTGGACATGAGCGGAAAATTGTCAACCTTTTTACAACATACTTACCGGACAAATCAATCAATATCTTGCACTGATACAATTCTTCCGCCGCATGAACCACTGAGTTCAATTTACCTAACAATACTTCTCCCACATATCTCTTGACTGGAGGACTTTCGACTACGGAAGGCACATTCTCCTGTCAATACAAAGCTTGAACAATCGGTCATTCTAAGCTCTTCAATCCGCTTTGACCGCTCAAATGGCCGTGGTTTCCCCATATCTCTAATCAATTTCACTACATACCCCGGGGGTTCTGCGATTCTTTCTTCGGAACCTATCCTGTCCTCCAAGACTTCAACATATTTCAACGTATATTCTTCAAGACTACACGTGGTTCTGCAGATGATCAACACATCATATCCAGAAAGAAGGCTTAGTTTCTGACCTACAGATCTGGCACAGGAGAGGACCCAGGCACGCAATGGTTACTCGCATAACGAATCAGTCAGTAGAGAAATGGGATGCAACTTGACTGCGAATAACGGAGCAAAATACCTTCAACAATAAACATAGCCAGTTACAACTTGCCATTCAATGGATTAGCAGCAGTGTTTCAGGACGTGGTCGGTTTTCGCCTGGCAAGCGTTCTCCCAATAAAAGCCAGAAATGTCCGTTTAACAACGCTGCAACGTGGCGAATGTGACTCGCCACCGAATAAAGTCACAGCCCATAACTTCACACTGGCAGCTCAATTAGAACCTTCATACTGGATAGCTTGCTCTTCAATTATCTCCCAATGGATCACTCAGGACTCTTGATCTATTATTAGTCGAGGTATGACTGCGATATATGGCAGAGCGATTATGTCTAAACAAATGGATCCCGATCCCACTACAACCAAATCGTTCTTTCGCATGTTCACCATCGCACAGTTCCAAGCGTGGACATATGAACAATTTTCTACTGTCACTACAGTTCCCATAAAATGTCTGTACAGCTGTACATTCCTGATCATGCCTCAATTGGCGTGCCTCGCATAGTCGAGAATAAAATATTTATTTATTTATTTAATGGGTTAGGGTGCCTGTTTAGCCAAACTGCTTGAAGACGCGCTTGGAAGAGAACACCACAGTCTACCAACCTTAGACGGTATGGTGAAGTTTCTAGCGACGGTAAGGTTGTTCACAAAGGTTGATCAAGCGTCCGCATTACGACGTGTCGTTTTGCTTAGCGGATAGATTTTATGATGACACACGGTACATCGTTCAATAGATTCCCGTGGCTAGGGTTACTATTCGGTGTGCTGTACGCTAGTGTTGTTCAAAAAAGATATTTTACTAACTCATGAATATTTACCAGAAACCTATACGGTTCTCTGCCAAATATAGCATTGCATGGTATCACTATCTACATGCGTGTGCCAAAGACCTGCCTGCTAGGCCTACCTGGTCCCGGGTTTTAAGGTCATTGAACTCTTCCATACTGCGCACTTCTCCCACATCAACAGGATGCGGAAAGCGCATCTACAAAAACAAGTCATCTGCGTCGTCCAACGTCGTCAGTTCCCATCGATCGCGATTGACTCCGAAGAAGCCAAGCAGACAGCCAACTGAAACCCGGTAGCGTAACGTGGCTGCAAATAACCGCGAACACAATCGCTCAGGTGACAGCCACACTAATGTCACTTGTTGGCAGTGTTTCAGTAAGCGGTGTGGTTTCCCCTGGTAATCTTGATCCCTACAAAAAGTCAAAAATCTCTGTTTAAAAACACTGCAACATGACGCGTGACTCGCCACTAAATAGTCAATGCACCCTACAACGCATTGGCAAATTGGCCGAAAGCACCGTTCGCAACCGGTGCATAGATATGCTGCCATACGGATACACGTACATGCCTAGAGAGAGACGTGTTACTATTCCTTAAACAATGTAACAGCTTGGCCCTATTGCCTTACACACCTTGACCTCATCTTAAACACAACCTAGTCGACCAGTTTTTCACCAACATATACTTCATTCCAATGGCCTCTGTAAGCCTTACCGTTACACCTCGTACTTCGTCTACTATTTTGTCCGTGCAATTCTGATTATGCCTGCCGTTGTATGCTTTTATGCGTCCCAGGATAAACTTCAATTATTCCTTAGGCCATATGGGACCACATAAATGTTCGCACCTATATTACTCCTGCTTTTGGACCTGCACATTATGCTATTATGTACAACAATGCATTATACTAATCAGGGCTAACACCTGCCTCAATTTGTCAGGAATATATCTCCATTTAGTAGTGGGGTGACGCCGTACTGACATCCGGCTCCGCTGTAGAATAGCAAAACCGTACGCTCAACCGATTTCCACGGAGGGGCGATTAAACCCCATTGAAACTAAACTCGACAAATTAAAACCTGGCAAACCAGATGTAGTACCTCGATTAATTCAAAAATAAACGAGCAATTTAGTTGTTTATTTCACGGACACGCTTTGCATTTTGGTGGGGTTATTCCTGATCCAGATAGTTTAGGACCATCAAAGATATGTCCACTACTGATGTGCAATACATCCTTTGGTTAAAGGGATTGGATAATTACCTAAGTTGCTTTCTAATAAGGCAACCGAAAATTATAATGCCCATACGCAAAATTACGCATAACGGATACCACTGGCACTGCGGCAACGAAAAGGAGAAAGCCTTCAATCGATTAGAATATCTGATCGCGGCTCCTCCAATACACGCCTACGTTGATCCACCTCTACCTCACAAAATTTAGTGCGATAGCGGTCAGCCTTTAATTGTAATGGTCTTAATGCAAGACGGAAAACCACTGGATTTTCTAAGTAGGTGTTTAGAACTAGCTGAAGGTCTTTTTACACAATTGGGGAAAGAGCTGCTCGCAAGCAAACAAGCGGCAAAAGGCTTCAACACTTACACTTTTGGGCTAAGGATCAATGCCCATACAGCTTACAAGCCATTGGTGTCAATCAACAAAATGCTACTTCATGTGTCGTGTGCAGTCCAGCGGAAGTTCAAGATGTTCCTGGCATCCGGTTTTGAAGTAGCCTACCAGTCTAAGATACAAATGTACAACGCAGACGCGTTGTAGCGCTTTCAGCTCTTGGATGTGGATGCAATGCATGGGGATCGCGACAAGGTTTAGGTGACACCGCAAATCGCGATTAGCGGATAGCATTTTTAACTACTAAAACGTTGCAAAGTCGAAGCTGCATCTTGAAATTGTAGAAAAGGGATAGCCGATGGATGGCTAGAGGATAAGAGAAGTTAGTCGGCAGAACTGACATAACTTTTCCATTTTATAAATAAATAAATAAATAAATGGTATATTCTCTGTAAAACGAGACACATTGTAGAAAACGCTTGGTTGTTCAATGAAGTTACCTGCTAATTCCGAAGGCAACGTAACGCAACATGCAGCAGCCTATGCATGGTGCATACTTAGGAGTGAATAACTGCCTAGTGTTGGCCAGGGAGCTTCACTTCTGACCTACGAAGGTTAACCGGCTTAGCGCCAACATGTCAAATGGTCCAAACCGTCGCGCATATGACGTTGGGCAAAAGAAAAAACCGATGGCGCTTGAAGCAGATCCAGAAAGGACATGGCAGAAAGTGGCAGCTGAACTGTCAATGCACGACGGAAACTGTCCTTGAAGCATGGTATATTAATTCAGGGACTATGTTGAGATTGAGATAATGCCCTCGACCAGTGATCAGGATGAAAGCAACACTCTGCGCGGTCAGTTTGTTTGACATGAAGTCACTGATGAACAAGTTTCATAGAAGAGAACACAGTTAACAGTTGCGGAGTTTCGTGCCTTCATTAAGAAGCGGGTAAATGCATCAAAAGTGCTTAGGCTCGTTGGACGACTCGTAGGGTAGCGATCTGCAGCCTTTGACAGCTGCGGTAATCGGCAAAGGCTGGAACTGCTGTTCCATACCGGTAGAAACAAAAGCCACGGTCGAAAATGGAGCAAGGTGTTATTGTACAAACCATAGAATATCATAATAATGACATACTTCAAAAGTGTCCTAAACCCAAAGACGGGTAGTTTCAGTTCGTCGTTACAACAACAGGTCATAACTCGGTCGTGTTCAAATCAGCAATCAGCTCCCGAATAGGCGCGAACGAACGAG
Source organism: Dicrocoelium dendriticum (assembly GCA_944474145.2). Lineage (NCBI taxonomy): Eukaryota > Metazoa > Platyhelminthes > Trematoda > Plagiorchiida > Dicrocoeliidae > Dicrocoelium > Dicrocoelium dendriticum. Next base: position 51,924,067 of record OX104070.1, on the reverse strand, counting down.
CCAACCAGAGACGAAAAACATTAGTCCAATCACAGCAGATTTATGCTACCTGGCTGGGTCGTGTGTACACCCCATAAATACCTGTCCGTCCTGACCTCAAGGGCCAAGAACGCGAGGCGAAGAAAAGCATAGGATGCACGTGGTAGAGAGGGAAGTTAAGTGGGTAGTTGTGTGTCACCGGTCAGACCGTAAGTGAATTGTATTTCGCTGAAAGAATCGGCTCGTAACGGAGATAGTGCGTGGGAGGCAACGGCTACCATGAAGCGAAAAGGAGAGCAGCGCATGAACGAGAGAAAGGAGTAATAAGGCTGTCAATGTACCAACTGTAAATTTCACATGGAAAATAAGTAAATGGTGTACATGCGTGAAACGTTAATTGAGAGAGATCAATTTGGGGCATTGGGGAATTGGATTTAGTCGAACACATGTGCGGTACAGCGGGAATTTGGTTGTCAGCTTAGCGGCCATCACCACAGCCAGTCGAACTTAAAGCCTGAAGACGCAATGATGGATCCAAGGGGAATACCAATTAAAGAAAAAACTGAAGGATGAATTATATCAGGCTTCCTGAACACAAAGCACTCAACCAACGGAAATGAGAGTGAGCTCTGCTCGAACTTTAGTTAACCGCAGAACGGAAACTTTAGTTGCCCGCGCTTCGAATCCCGCTCTAACCGGAAGAATAGTCCCAAGCCATGATGCATGACCGTTTGGAGGAGTGAATGTTTAGGTGAAGACGGAATTATAATCGCGGATCTCAAGGGCCAAGCTTACATCGCGGTAGCAAAGTGGTATGGATACAACTGGTGCCTGGAACAGTAACAACGTGGAGGAGAAAAGAAGAATGGCGGTTGAACGCAGCTAGGAGGAAGAAGTCATCTTATCAACGCAGAAAACGACCGAACCGCATGTACGTAAGTGGGCTCCGCTATGAATGTGACGCTCAGCGGGCATCGGGATTGGTAGAGAAGTAGAGACGGCGAGGATGACGCAAAGGGGGCGTGCAGCGGAAGAAGGCTCCGAATTACAACACCTAAGGCCCCAAATCGGAAAAAGCAGGATGTGGTATGGGTATGGTTTGGGAAGCCGTTTGCATTCGCCTACGCATTTGGAACGGAAACCAAGAGTACGCTCGATCGGTTTTCCGCTGCCAGTCAACAAGCAACCACTCCGCGCGTGAGCGTTAATTGATGTGCAAGCGCGCACGAGCTACTAACTCGAGCGATGCTAAGTATTCGCCAGAAACATGTAACCAAAGAAGTGCAAACCGGGATCGCTCAAGGCAGCGTAGGTTACACTATAAATAATACATTGCACGCTGCAAGCATTAGGCTCCGATCGCAGTTTAATCTTCATTTTTGGCTTTCAGAAGGCACTGCACGGCATTGCTACTCTCCAGCTTTATGTTTTTAAACTGGGTCTTGGTTGGCACGCATGTTTATTAAGCGCTCCGTAAAGTATATGCTACTAGTTACTCTGCGTTTTTGTATTTAGCCCTGATGTGCCTCTTATTTACGTTAGTAACCAGTTTCATTTTAAAGTTTATGCGTCAAGTTACAGTTTGGTAAAACACGAAAAACGCTTTACAGCGTTTGCTCAATTTTGTATAAGCAACGGAACAGTAGCGTTAAATATGCATAACTTCTGATCACTAATTCTTATGACGACCGTCGCATTACTCATTGCAATGTGACACGTCTTCATTTGTGTGAACTTCAGTTAGCAGCTTTGATTTGATATGTAGTGGTTGACTATGGGCGTTGCATGCTCTTTAGTTCAAATAAATAATTTGTCAAAGTACGGTAGAGCCCACCTAAGGTGCTTCACAGTGGGTCGGAAAGTAACGTTTTAATTAATAATGAGATGACTATAATTGCGATGCGCTGCTAACGGTGCCATTACAGTGCGGCTCCGTTGACGCCCTGAACTATGCTGGTGAGCACGCTGGTATTCGGAAATCATTCAGGCATTCAACGGGGTACAGGAGGGTTAACGGGTTGAAGCAAAAAGGGAAACCTTCGGAGCAACCAACTTTGGTGTTAACTATCAAGCCGACAATAGGACTTCATTCCGTGCACAAACTTGGTAAAAGTTCCCCACCGAAGTTTCACTTACTAGCAGCCTACATTATTCCGTATTATGTCCGACAGCAGTTGCAACAGCAAGAGACATAAGAAGGTGAATAGAGTAGCTTGCACCCGACCGTTTACCGGCCTTTCCTTAGCGTAATGCTTTAATCCGGTGTATTTAGGTCAAAAAGATAAAATAAAAGTGGATATCGTTGTTGGCGGAATTATATAGCACAAATTCGAGTGCACAGCAAAGCACACAATGCATTTAATTTAGCAAATTTTACAGTTTGTCTGATATTAACAGTAAACTAACTTCAGCAAATTATAGCACATTTATGCATGGGCCAAATATTGACGACTTTTGGGGCGAGAACGGAAAGCCAAATCTCAACCAAGGTACTATTTGATACCTATGTAAGGAAAATTTATATACAAGAATCCTTTGTTGCAACCTTAAGTGCTATACATCATCTTCTTAGCCATGGTAAAAAAAAGTTTAATATTCTCGGCGGATGCTGTTCCACCCATACTGCAAATGTGTGCGAAATAATCCGTAGCATCATCCTCATAGATAGACAGATAGTGGTGGGAAACTACTCAGCCACTGGGCCTCAATACACAGAAGCGAAAAATAGAGAATAACTGAAGCAGTTGCAAGCCAGCTGAGCTACCGGTAACGGATTGGCATCGGTCTTTTAACCTACCATCCGGCTACTACGCGATAAAAAATACCACGCAAATTTATTTAAAGCTAAATACTGAGATCCTGGTTAGAGGTAGAGACCAAAAAGCATAGGGTGGGACAAAGAAACTCACAGCGCGAACGCCATTTAGGTCGGCTCCTAGCCATATCAGCAAGTGTATCAAACCAAACGTGTTCATCGTTTTGCGGAACCCAACCAGGGCGCCGAGACACTCCAACCGAAGCCAGCTTCAAAGTGCGAGCCTTCATTCCTCTTGACCAAGTTATCGCTCAGCCGCCCTTCCTCTTCCACCATCTACACCTCAGGCGCGCAAACAACGCACGTCGCGGGAGTAGGTGGGCTAACATGCGTAACACGTGGCCGGGCCATCGGAGCTTGCTGCGTGAAATGACGGTGCCGAATGGTTTATTTCTCTAACATGTGCCGTAAACAGGCTCGTTGCTTGCTCGGTGTTCCCACCAGATTTGAACTAAATTGCGAGGGATCGAATGCTTGGCTGGCTAGCAGGACAAACTCCCAGTAGTTCTCTCTAGGTGGCCCGGATATAACACAGCCCAGCAAATAGTTTACGGCAGTGTTTCAGGAAGTGGTGGGTTTTTACTTGGCAAGCATTATCAGTATAAAACGACACAAGCGTCCGTTCAAAACACGGCGACATGACGGCCGTAGCGCGCCACAAACTAAAGTCACTGTTCTTTGCTTATCAGGATAATCAGATGCAATGCACGTCGATCAGCCCATATTACTTTAGTGCTGCGAGCGAGCAGCCAGAACTGCAAGTAGGTATACAAACCCGAGCAACCTGCCTGCACACAAAGCTACCTAGTTAGCTATATGCACTCACATATATACATTTAGTTATAAATAAACAGGTATACTCTCATTGAAACGACACGCCATTACAGGCATTAGCAAGTGTTTGACCGAGCCAGAGAAACACAATAAACCTATGTATAGCAACTACCAATAATGGCTTTTGGCAAAATACATGACTCGAAATATTGTAAATAATTGTATACTGCAAATGTTGCAAACATGATAAGTAGGTTCAATTGTGACAAAGAGAAATACGAAGCGGAAGGGTAGTAAGATCTCTAAGTTTTCCTGTTACGGAAATGAAGGGTAAGGGTTCAAATAGTTCATTTTCCCGTGGGCGTAGGAACCAACTAAAACCTTGGATAAACGCACTGTGCTCGCAGATATCGGTTAAGGAGATCATTCTCCATATGAAGTATTGAGCCCAGATATTATTTCGGTGCCAAGTCACATCCGCTACGTCGCAGGGTTGTTAAACCGACCTTGGATGCGATTAATATTGTAGACGGTTGCTAAGCAAAAACGCATTACGTACTGGAACTGTGCCACTGACCACCAATTGAATACTAATTCGGTATTATCAGAATATCTGTAAGCCCAATCCTCCGCACAGCTAATCGCAGTCATCGTGTAGCCGACTTTTGTTTGCTCAGCAGCAAGCTTAGGTAGGATTCATTAGTGACGTTTGGGGCCGGCTGCACCGGTCGGAGATAGCGCACTGGAAAGTAAGATGTCGAGTGTCGCAGGTGGGCAAGGATGTCAATACTTAAACGGTAACCGTGTCCGAGCAGGTAACCCAAGGGCCAGGTGGGTGTCGCAGGCAGGTGCACGAGCGATAACGGTCACAGGTAATTTGGATGCTTCCCGGTGCTAACGATTTTGAAAGGAAGTTTTAAAAATAAAAGGAATTTGAATCCAATTGTTCAAGTTGGAAGAGAATACCAAGCAAGTAACCTACTGCGTTCTTGAAACCAGGGATGGTCGAGCGCAGTAGCATCAACCACAGACCATATGCATCCGTAATGTATCAAATATTATGCAAATCACTGGAGAGGTGGATGAAGTGTTCATGGTATAATGGCGCCAAGCATATTAAGATTCTGCGAGTACAGGTAAAGAAATCCACCGGCTTGGTGCACGGCGTATAACGCCATGCCTTCGCAAGCAAGGTGGGTACTTGCAGGGAGCTGAACCTTCATTGGATGAAGTTCCAGTGGTGATAAATATTTGAACCCGTGTTCATACCATAGAGGAAGTGCATTTTGTAACCTCTAGAACACAGGGATGGCCGAACCTGATAAAACAGACCATAATAGATAAACCTCCAGAAGCCTAGGATTGACGGCGTACCATACTGGGGAGACGGAAAACGTGTCCAGCAGATACTGACGCCATGCCTATGAAGAAGCTGATACCAGGGGAACTAATCTACTGGCGGACATGACAGCGCAAGCAAGTTGAACACTTGCATGGAGGTGAAGCATTTGTGAGGTGGTTCCGTCGTTGAAATGAGTTGAGTTAAAACGAATAAAGGATACATATCAAGAAAACAACATGCCCGAGGTGGTGGTCTCGGCTGTTCTCCAACATCTTAGGACTTACAGAGCTTAACTTCAATATACGACGACACAGGTAATTTTATTCAAACCTTCTACTCAGGTCTCGCGGACTGACTCGAAGGCAAAGGTCGGAGGAGTAAGGAATACCGAACCAAAAGACGGGAGTGTAGAGTGCTGGCGACTTTGAGCATATCAGACCATTTAACTTGTTTTTTAAGTAAAGCTGTAAGCTATAACTATGTCGGTTTTTGTGACTTCTAATTTTGAAGTTGAGAAAGGAAAATAGTGTGCGTAAACTATGTGCCAGGATAAGTGGCGCAGTGCAGCAAAGGAAAGAAGCCGCAGTATAAAGGAGGCGTGACAAAACCTAACTGATACGACCAAAGGCCGCCGTGGTAACAAAGGTAGAAAAAGCGTGTCAGCAAAACAGTGGAGCTACTTTAGGAAACAACATGGTACAGCGGCGCAAAAATAGATTAAGTGAGCCACCCATACGGTGTCTCAGGTAAGGCAAATGGACACAGAGAAAAAGTAAGAAAAGAGCCTGATTGCTTACGTCGTAGCATCTACTGGTGTTTGAGAGCTATAGGGGCATGGATTTCGCGCAGTGAATAAAGAGAAAGAAGGGTAATTTATAAGAACTAATGCTTTAGCTGAAAGGACGATAATGTAGGAGGGCAGCGATGATGTGAACCTACAGAGGTAGAATAAAAAAGCGCAGAGGTGTCAAGATAGTTAAGTGGACCATTCACAGGGGCCGCTGTCCAGTATTAGAGGTACGTCAATTTGACACAGAGAACAGAGGAGGTAAGATCAGGATTAAGTAAATAGAAGCCTGCGCCCTTGTTAAGGGATTAACGGACATGAACTGCGTGGGGTCAGTCAAGATGAGGAGTGTCGATTTAGGGGAACCAACTTGCAACTGAAGAAGAGATAGGGTGGGGCGGCAGCGATACAAGTAACTTGCAGAGGTTAAATAGAATGAAGCTGTGTGCCACGGACGCGTAAGTGAACCACTCAATGGTAAAACTCTACTGAATCACAGGTAAAGCAAGTACATAGAGCAAACAGCTGGGGCAAGCGTCTGAATAATTATGTAGAAGCATTTGTGGTTGAGCAACTAAAGGAAAGGAATCGTCGAGAATTCAGTTCGATAGAGGAGCGGTTATGTATAGGAATAACAGACGTAGCAGTATGGGAGATAGCGTAGTTAAGCCGGCAATGCTAAGCACCTGCAGAGGTGAAATACAATAGGGAGCCGCGACACAATAGACTAAGGGAACCACACAAAGGTGCAGATCTACGATGCCATAGGTGTTAAATGGAAACAAAAAAGTGGATGTAAGAGCAGGATGGAGGCTCTAGCCCAAATGGAAATTGATTGAGAGAGTAAAGGCCATGGACTGTTCAGCAGTCAGTTAAGAGAAGGGGCACTGGTTTATTGGAATAACTGCTGTAGTTGCAGGGAAAACAGGGTAGGTGAGCCAGCGCCGTTATGATCCTGCAGATGTGGAATAAAATTAGGCAGCGTGCCGCAGATGATGAAGTGAGCCAATCGAATGTGGTGCTCTAAGGTATTTTGGGTAAGTCAAATAGAGAGGAATGACAGAGAGGGAAGGTGCAGCATTTATTATGTAGAACCACCCACTGTTGATTAAGAAAAGAGGTCCATAGACTGCCGAGCAGTCAGTTAAGAGGAGGATCGTTGATTAATGTAGAAATTCCGCCGTTAGAGGGAAGTTAGGTTAGTAGAGCCAGCGATGCTATGAACTGGCAGAGATGGAATAACGTCTGGAAGCGCGCCACTATGTAGTGAGTGGACTATTCGAAGGTGGAGCTTTAAGGTGGCACAGGTACGTCAAATGGATACAGAGAAGAGAGCAGGAGATTTCAGGATTAAGTACGTAGAAGAGCGCGATCTCACTTTTGAGATTAACGGACACGCACTACCCAGCAGTCAGCTAAGATGAGAGCGTCGATTTACAGGAACACATTTTGTAGATAAAGGGATGGAAAGGAGGACCCAGCGGTTCTATGAACTTGCAGATTTGAAGGAAAATAAGGTGCGTCTGCACTGTAAACTAAAAGGACCATTCGAAAGTGCACATTTACTGTGTCACATGTGGGCCAATTGGAAACGATGAACAGGTGTAAGAGCGGAATAAGGCGCGTAGCGGAATGTCCTCCTGCTAAATAGAGTAAAAGACATAGTCCGTCAAAAAGAATAATGCTAATGGTTAGGTAAAGTACAGAAACTTGGATTGAAATATGTAGATGGGAATTAGGCAGGAAAATGGCAAGGTTCCGTGTTGCCACCCAAGAGCATCAGTTTGACACGCATGCCCCTTAACCGTAGGTATCTTGACAACATTTACTGGTAGCGAGTTCCGGCGCTCGATGACACGAGGCGACAAACGTGTCTCCCCTCTAACTCCGTCCGACAGCGGTTTGGCCGCCTTCATACAAAGCCTGCGGAGGCTAGCCATGCTAGCAGGACTAAGTAGCCCGGACAAACCAGGGCCAACATTTACAGTCAAACTAGGGCAGATTAGGATCAGGTCCTCTATAAGCCTTCGATATTGATTCAATGTACCCCAAACTAAGTAGGCGTTCGGAGTACCTTTGTCCTCGAAACCCCCCGACGAACCTAGTACCGACGCGCGACACCGTTTAGAGTATCCTTTTGTCCAGTACAAGGTATGGTTGATAGGCCTAGGCGCAATATATTAGATGGGGTCGCACGAACGCTGAGAAGAGCTGCGAAAATATATTAGCGTTTAGGGTCGTGAAAGAAAGCCGGATAAACCGCAACCTCCGAACCCCTTTACTAGCCGCTTTCCAGTTGTCTCCAGAGTGTAGTGCAGAACCGTAGACGACACCTAGGGCAACCTGATGAGCCTCGTGAGGAAGATCGCACCCCTCGGGCACATAGCTTGTGGAGGAATCAGGCGCTCCGATACGCAGCACTGTATGCCTTTCCCGGGTTATGGGCAGCAACCACGAGACCGATCATCCCCAACGACTATAGAGAGCCCATTGAAGGGCCACAGGACGTCCAGGGATATCAACAACATTCTAGAGCTTTAGGTCATCAGCAAATAAGAGCGATCGTACCACAAGCCCCTCCGGCAACCATCAACGTAGACCGAGAACAGCAGCGCACCTAGGACAGAGCCGTGAGAAACGCTGCTAAGGACAGCTTGTCAAAACGAATAGACGCAACCCACACGAATAAACTGTTCCCGTCCATCCAAAGATGCCGATATCCAATGGAGATCGCGACCAGATATTTCCTAAGACCTTAACTTCACTGAAAGCCGCGATTGGTTGATAGTGTCAACAGCCTTGGTGAAATCAATGAGCAGCACTTCCACCGCTTCAATTGTCTACGGCTTCGTGCTAGCTCTCACGAGCCACCAGCTAGTAAGGTTGACACGAAAACCCTTTGTGAAACCCAGGTTGCTCGACACTAAGCAGGTTAAATCAAATCAGATGGTTCTCCATTGCATCCCTTACTAATTTTTCTAGTAAGTTAACAGCCACGCTAGTCAAGCTGACAGGCCTGTACTTAGCTGTTGGGTCTTTGTTACCGCAATTGAAAATCAGGCAGGCAACGGCCTCCTTCCATTCGGTAGGTAAGACGCAATTCTTGAGTGAATGCTGAAACTCACCAGTCAGTGGCCCACTGCGTTTCACTGCCAATTCGTGCAGCAAGATAAGTTGAAAGGTATCTGGCTCGGAATCCATGGTTGGGTTAACCTCCCTCAGCAATCGGAGGACTTAACACTCAGTTACAAGAATTGCATCCAGATAAGCGTCCTCAGAGACGCTTGAAGTTAGTTCTCTGCATTTCGTATTTGTTTCGCGGACAAATGTGCTCGCGTACATTGCATTAAAAAAGCGTGCCTTGAAGCAACGATGGTGTGGGCGAGTATTCTCCAGATACGCTTGATGTTGGCGGAGAGTTTCTCAGGGTTCGACAACCCCATCTAAGATGTAGCTTACACACCTGTCGAACAAAACGATACCTGTAAAAGGTGCTGTTTGACGGAGCTGGTCGATAGGCCCACTAGCACCCAGACCGCTTGTTTAGCAGGCTACCCCCGCTGAATGTATCCACGGAGGATATGCTCTCAATACTCGCCTTTTCACCAGGGGAAGGTGGGGTGCGGAAATGGCGGCGTGATGAGTCTAAAGCTTTTCCCGGGATTCGCGAACAGTGTCGGTCTCAGGTATCGCACAAGGCGCTGACAGGTTTGTCCCGCATCCCTTGGATGGTTGTGGATCAAATTTTCGAGTACCAACAGCTAGTGGAAGGGAATCGAGAGCGCAGCCTCCGTGGATAGATTCCGCGGGGAAGGGCCTGCTAAAGAAGCGGTCTAGATGCTGGCGAGCTTACCGAACAGCTCCGTCAAACAGCACGTTTGACAAGTATCGGTTGGTTCGAAATGAGTGCAAGCTACATCTTAGGTTGGCCCGGCTTCAGTATGAAAAGGGCTTAGATAATACTGCTTCGAAAAATCCCAAGAGATTCTTCGCTTACGTTAAACGACGCTGTGGTGCAAACTCACCCATACCACCATTGCTTCGAGGAGATGGGACCCATGCCTATAGCGACTATGACAAGGCATGCGTGCTTGGTAAGCAGTACTCAAGCGTCTTTGTCAGCGAGACAAATACGCCATGTGAAGAGTTAGCTCCAAGAGTCCCTGAGGACTGTTGTCTGGATGAAATTCCTGTAACTGAGTCCCAAGTTCTCCGGTTGCTAAAAGAGGTGAACCCAACTAAGGCTTCTGGGCCAGATTCTGTTCATCCAAAATTGTTGCACGAATTGGCAGGGGAACTCAGTGGACCTCTGACTTGTGTGTTTCAGAAGTCACTCAACAGCTGTATCTTGCCTACCGAATGAAAGAAGGCTGTTGTCTGCCCGATTTTCAAGTGTGGTGACAAAGACCTACCTGCTAATTACAGGCCTGTCAGCTTGACTAGCGTGGTCGATAAGTTACTTGAAAAATTAGTACGAGATACAGTGGAGAACCATTTAAATAGGCTTAACCTGCTTCGCGTCGAGCAACGTGGTTTCCGCAAAGGATTATCGTGTCAGACGAACTTGCTGGTAGCTCGAGAGTGCTGGGCTGAAGCCGTAGACAGTGGACATGCGGTGGATGTGGTGTTCATTGACTTCGCCAAGGCCTTTGACACTGTCCCCCATTCGCGACTCTCACTGAAGTTGAGGTCGTTTGGAATAACTGGTCGTGCTCTCCATTGGGTGTCAGCTTTTCTGGTTATACGGGAACAGTGTATTCGTGTTGCAAGCAGTCTTTCGTTTCGACAGGCTGTACTTAGCGGCGTTCCGCAAGGCTTTGTCCTAGGTCCGCTGCTGTTCTCAGTCTACGTGAATGACTTGCCGGAGGAGCTTGAGGTACAATCGCTTTTAGTTGCAGATGACTTAAAGCTCTGGAATATTGTTGATATCCCTGGAGGTCCTATGGCTCGTCAACGGGCTCTGGATAGACTCTGGTAATGGTCTGTCTTGTAGTTGCTGCCTATAATCCGGGCAAAGTGTTCAGTGCTGCGTATCGGAGCGTCGGATTCCTCCACAAGTTATATGCTCGATGGGACTGTACTTCCTCACGTGACTCATCAGGTTGATCTAGGTGTCATCCACTGCTCCACATTACACTCTGGAGACAACTGGAAGAAGGCGGCTAGTGAAGGGTTCCGGATGTGGTTTATCCGTCGTTCTTTTGGGACCCTAACCGCTGGTGTGTTTGTGAAGCTATTCGCAGCGTTTGTGCGGCCCTACCTAGAATATTGCGTCCAGGCCTGTCCACCATGCCTTGTCCGGGACAAAATGGCACTAGAAAGGGTGTTGCGTGTCGGTACTAGGTTGGTCAAGGGATTACGAGGGCAAACGTACCCCGAACGCCTACTTAGTTTGGGGATGCAGTCAATGAACTATCGAAGAATTAGAGGGGACCTAATCCTAAACTACCGTATTTTGACTGGGAAGGTTGGCCCTGATTTGTCCATACTATTTAGTCCTGCTAGATTATCTGGTCTCCGCGGGCATTGTATGAAGCTGGACAAACCGCGGTCCGATCGAGTTAGAGCTGAGCCACGCTTATCACGTCGAGTCATCAAGCGCTGGAACCTGCTTCCATAAAATGTTGTCAAAGAAGCTACGGTTAAGGGGTTTGAGCGTCAACTAGATGCTCTTGGGTGGCAACACGAATACTTTCCGTTTTCATGACGAATTCCCGTCTACATACTTCGATTCTATTTTCTTTACTATTCCTCGCCATTGGTATTATTCTCTTTTTTAACTGATTTCTCCTACTCTCTTACCTTCGATTCTTCTTCCTCTCTTACTTCACGTAACTGACATAGCTGGGACAGCTAATGTAAGGAACGTGGGCATTAAATTGGTGGACCAGGGTGTTTTTCGGGTGTTTTTGTTTTAGACCCATCAAAAAGTCACAGCACCCCTATCAACTCCTGAATCGACGACCCGCTCAAGAAGGAACACTTACGGGCTTCATCCTATCGTTCCAGTCCCACTTGAACTTGAACTTGAACTAGCATGGCAAGGCCTGATATGGGTACACTGGAACTACAAACAAACGTGCTCGCTGGCGTCAATAAGCGAGTCATAACTACTGTCAGTTATAAATTCATGGGACTCGGTAAAAACAGGATCTAATATAGTCAGCTGCTGACCGCTGCTGTGCCCATTAGGGAGGTCCACGAACTGCTTAGTTTTCGCGACCGAGGTTCAGCGATACAACTACGTATTTCTGAAAAAAATGTTATAAAAATAAATAGAATTAAAACCGTGTAAAACAAAAATCATGTATATTATCAAACGTTGAATAGATTCAACCAAACTTGCGTGTTGCGTTATGTACAACATACGAATCCAGGAGAAATACACGTTTCAGGAAAACTATGCGAATGGAAGGAAGCAATCAATACAAAGCTTTACTCAAAAGGTCTTAGTTAGCTTACAAAGTGTATAAAGTGCATAACGCTCGTAAAAGTAGTAAATGCCAGCAATCGCTTCTCCGGTTGTGTTCCACTCGTCTGAGTGACACGCATCTTCATACATCGTTGCTCTCTGCTCTACTTTGCTGTATGCATTAGTGTTATGATTCAGTTCAATTGCACTTCCTTATACTGTACCAGAGTTCCCTTCTTATCCTTTGCGTCCTTCACGTGACTGCTGCAGCTACGTTTTTTCTTGGCGGTAAATTAAAGTTTTTAAGCGTGCTGTCTTGGGACTCTTTGATTGCACAAAGTTGGCGTCATTTGCTGTTGAGCGTATGCGCACTGTAGTACAGCCTGTTTTGCAACTAAATTTGAGAAAGTATTTTAATACACAAAGACGAACATTATGTAAAAAAAATTAAAGTTAACTTTGGTTCCTTTATTTTATTTTACGTAACCAGGCTCGTAAAAATTATTTTCTTCATTATCTGAAGAACAAATACGCAATAATGCAGGGTTGTATATCAACGAAAAATTAGAACAAGTTGTAGAGAATCTACTAGGTTACCACGTCCACTTTGTACTGCAGAGCTTCCGCCCGACTATACTCGACAATATTGTGGAAAACAGTGTTTGAATAAACACTTTCAACGGGATCTAACGGTTGTCAAGTTTCCTCTGATCCAAGCTATCTTGGATCGATTAAAGCGGTTCTGGTCAAAGCGCCTTTGACGCTTAATGTTAATTTTTCCGGTTTTCCCCGTTTTAATCCCGTTTTGCACCCAGTTTTTGCCCTTTTTATTGAGGTAGTTTAACTATTGTGTACGTGTTAGTATTCCACCATGTCGGTCTCGCAATGCACCGAGGCTGTTGTTCCTGGTGGCTTGGATTCTGAGGTTATCGCACTTTGTAACATTCCAAGCTGCAAAATACCAGTAACTGACGATTCTGGCGGTATGCAGTGCGATGTCTGCAACCGATGGTACCATCAGGTTTGTACGGACCTGAATACCGAGCAGTATGCAGCGCTGGCCTCCAGCGAAAAGTTGCTTTTCAGCTGTGCCAGTTGCTGCAGCCGCCGGCAACGCCACGCGGCCTTTCGAACGAGAGAAGAATCTCTTGATTCCCGGCTGCGAAATGTAGACCGTTCGTTCTCGATGCTCTCGGATCTTCGCTTTAAGATTGATCTGCTCATGAAGACTCTTCCGGTCTCCAACAACGCAGATTTGATCGCCTACACTGATGATCAACTTGTAGCACCAATCATTATGTCACCGGTCCAGGTGACTACCGACCACAAAAATGAAGCAACTTCGGACGTCGTATCTAAAGGTACCCTGATCGACGCTGAGTTGCTAGTTCAAGGGTCCTTTCGAGTAGAGCGAAAGAGAGTCAGGAAACCCCGTAAGCTCTCTGCTAAGCAAGAAGTTATAGTTGTCTCGGCACCGAAAACAACGAAGTGTCGTTACTTGGCAAACTGTCTGACGGTTGTGCGAAGGCGAAGGTTCCAACACTCACTATTTGTCAGCCGAAGTTGCTGGCAATCTCGGTTCTCACCGCGAAGTCATGTTCTGAAGGTTTGCTTGATTTTGCTCAAAGCGAAATAGCCTCACGGGACCCTGTTCCCGTTATCAAGAAGAAAAAGCAGACCAAATTTGCTATGGAGCCTTTCGGTGGAATCGATAACCCTATCAAAAGTAAGACATAGACAATGGAGCGAAAAACACGCTGCCGTTTCTACCTCATCGGAGGGGCTAAAGACAGTCCCATCACCAGTGGTGAAGCCACCTGCTCCAAATATCGAATCAAAGACCCGCGGGGTTAATACACCCCGTTGTGGCGATTCTTTCACGGATAGTAGCGTTATATTCCGTAACGCGGCTGAATATACTGCTGTCCTTCCTGCTGGTCGCATGCTGGACGACCTTCAATGGTTTAAAATGTGCGTAACGAAGCTTATTCCGCCTGGTTTTCCAGGCGTTACTGTCAGGAAGCTGATTAGACTGAAGAACGTCCCAGTTAACTTACCAAACCCTCGACTGCGGCTGCTTCGTGTGGTGCTCTCTACCCCGGAGGAACGCAACGCTCTCATGCGGTTTGCCTTTAAGCTGAAAGGTACAAATATTAGCGTTCAGCCGGACCTTCCGCTGGCCGATAGGCTGAAGCTAAGGGAGGCCATCAAGGACCTCAAAAGTAGGCGAGCGGCCGGTGAATAGGGTCTCCGGTTAGTGGGTTTTCGGGTGGTCAGCCGGCGGTCTTTTTCCGCCCTACCACTGCCCATTTTGATAGCGCACGACCCAGGTCTGGATCTAACGAATACCTTCAGATAGTGTTAAGTAATGTGCGCAGCCAAAGGAATAAGGTGTACGAGTTAGGTCTGCTTGTAGATGGGTCTCATCCCGATATACTCGCATTCACTGTAACGTGGCTATCTCAGGACATCACGGATGGTGAAGTACATCTACCTGGCTACGCACTATTTAGATGCGATCGCTCTGCTGGCCGACAGGGAGGGGGCATTTCTCTTTATGTGAACTGTAGACTTGACGTTTTGAAGACTTGCTTATTTCAGTCAGCAGACAAAACTGTTGAAGCTCTGTCGGCCGTGATTAGCACATCCTCGACTTAGGTTACAGTTGTAATTGTGCATAGAAGCTCCGGGAGCGTATCCAAAGAGGTACCTGAATTCATTCGCTCCCAGTCCGCAAACAAGTGTTTGATGATGGGCGACTTCAACCTCCCAGAGATTTTCTTGGCAAATCTTTCTTGCGACTGAGCGTCAGGCACATTCGGCGCTGATCTGCCTGAGCTTACGCTCCAAGTATCTTTGCGCCAGTTCATTGACCTCCCCACTAGGTACATGGATGCCCAAGTACCGTCTATCTTAGACCTTGCATTTGCTAAGTTACTCGATTTTGTTGGTGACATTACTTACGGACCTCCACTGGGTTCCAGTGATCATGTTTGTTTGCTCTTCAGTTTACTCTATCTAGACGCTACCAGAGTACTGTTGAGTCTCGCCCGAACATATGGCACGCAGACTCAGTCAATGAGAGCAAAGACTTGGGGTTTACATTGTGAGATCTCAGACGACGATACTGCCGAGGTTGCCTGGGATAAATTTAAGTCCTACCTCACAGAGGTCTCTACTCCCTTCATCCCAGTCACAAGGAGAAGGGAGGCACGAGCACAGCCGCCCTGGATAGATTCCACTGGCAGGCATCTGCTCACAAAGACGTCTAGATGTTGGCGGACTTACCGAGATGCTCCATTCACCGATACTTATGACAGGTACCGTAATGCTAGAAATAGGTGTAAACAACACCTAAGGAATGCTCGGCTCAATTTGGAGAAAAGTTTAGCGGACAAAGCTTCAGAGAATCTAAAAAGATTCTTCGCTTATGTCAAAAGGCGCTGCGGTTCGAACATGTCAATTCCAGTATTGATGCGTGATGACGGTACTCATGCGCATACGAACTTGGACAAGGCCTGCTTACTTAGTGGGCAATATGCGGCAGCGTTTGCAAGGAAAACCGCTTTAACAGGCGTTGAGCTGGTCTGCAGGACCCCAGAGGGTTCAGAACTATCTGAATTTATTGTAACGGAGACAGAAGTTCGTAGGCTGTTACAAGGGCTGAACCCTTCTAAGGCCTCTGGACCTGATTTAATTCACTCGAAACTGTTGCATGAGTTGGCTGCGGAACTAAGTGGACCGCTCGCTACTGTGTTTCAGAAATCGCTTGACAGCTGTGCATTGCCTTCCGAATGAAAGACAGCTGTCATCTGTCCCATATTCAAAAATCGGGACAGGAGTCTGCCTGAAAATTACAGGCCAGTTAGTCTGACGAGTGTAGTAGTCAAACTCCTGGAGAAACTGGTGTGACGTTCATTGGAGAGTCATCTGAGTAGATTTAATCTACTTAGCAATGTGCAACACGGATTCCGGAAGGGATTTTCGTGTCTGACGAATCTACTAGTGGCTCGCGAAAGTTGGGCAGATGCAGTGGATAACGGCCACGCGCTGGACGTGTTTTTCGTCGACTTTTCGAAGGCATTTGACAAGGTACCCCACTTGAGGCCCGCGCAAAAGCTGTCCTCCTACGGGGTATCTGGTCGCGCCCTACATTGGATGACTGCCTTCTTGGATGATAGAGAACAGTGTGTACGGGTAGGCCAGGGCCTATCGTTTAGGCAGTCTGTCCTCAGTGGCGTGCCGCAGGGCTCGGTCCTTGGACCACTGCTGTTCTCTTTCGATAGTGAATGAGCTACCTGCGGAGAATGAGGTACTATCGCTGCTATTTGCTGATGACCTGAAGCTGTGGAACATTGTTGATGTTCCTGGGGGTTCCGAAGCTATTCAGGGAGCCTTGGATAAGCTTTGGGACTGGTCTACTTTATGGTTACTGTCTATAAATCAAGCAAAGTGCTCCGTTCTTCGGATTAGACTTGTCCCCCACGAAGTACGTGGTCGGTGGGGTCGAACTCCCCTGTGTATCTAGCCAGGTTGATCTATGCGTCGTACACACTTCAGCTTTACACTCCGGCGATAACTGGAAGTAGGCCGCAAGCAGAGGTTTCCGCATGTTGTGGTTACTACGACGTTTTTTCGGAGTCTTGACGTGCGGCATCTTTACGAGATTGTTCTCGGCTTTCGTTCGGCCTCATCTGGAATACTGCGTCCAGGCTTGTC
Organism: Dicrocoelium dendriticum; assembly: GCA_944474145.2. Taxonomy (NCBI): domain Eukaryota; kingdom Metazoa; phylum Platyhelminthes; class Trematoda; order Plagiorchiida; family Dicrocoeliidae; genus Dicrocoelium; species Dicrocoelium dendriticum. The sequence goes on along the minus strand of OX104070.1, from coordinate 51,907,239 downwards.
CACTCTGCCCCTTCGGGGATAAAATGGAGCTAGAGTGGGTTTTACGGGTGGGTACGAGGTTAGTTGAGGGATTACGAAGACGGACATACCCCGAGCTTCTACTTAGTTTGGGAATGCATTCAATTCACTACCAAAGGCTTAGAGGAGACCTAATCTTAACCTACCGTATTTTAACTTGGAAGGTTGGTCCAGATTTATTTTGGCTGTTCAGTTCCGCTAGATTGTCTGTTCTGCGCGGTCATTCCTTGAAGCTGGACAAACCGCGGTCCGATCGGATTAGGGCGGAAATCCGGCCGTCACGCAGTAACCTAGCGCTGGAACATGCTTCCAGCAAGTGTTATCACTGAATCTACGGTTAAGGGGTTTGAGCGGCAACTTGACGCTCTTGGGTGGCAACGCGAAACCTTTCTCTTCCTGATTAACTCACATCTTCATACCTCGATTTTCTTTCTCTACTTTTCTTCACCCATTGGTATTATTTTCTTATTTCAACTGAACTCCCTTATTCTGTACCTTCGATTTCTCTTCCTATCCTTTGCTTACTTCACGTGACTGCCACAACAGGGACTGCTAGGGCAGGAAATGTGGGCATTTAGTGGTTGGCCAGGGTGCGATGCGGGTGTTCCGTTTTAGATCCATCAAGAACTGAGCACTTAATGAATTCCTGGCTCAACGATCCGCTCAAGGTGGAACACTCACGGGATTCTCCTGTCGTTCCAGTCCCACCCAAACTTGAACTTGTAACAGCTTGTCCGTTTACCTTTTGATACTTGTTTCATACTCTTTGGAAGCGTCATATCGGATTCACTGAGTACCGGCGCTAATGTGCCTTCGACTGCGTTGCTCAGCGAATCTAAGGCTGTATGCGGCAGCGTGAGCTGCTTCAAGCCCGTGACGGACGAGTCTGGGGGCATGCAGTGCTATGTATGCAACTGCTGGTATCATGAGACCTTTACCGTTTTGAGCCCCGATCAGTACGCAATGCTCTCGGCTAACGATAGCATGTTGTTCAGTTGTCTTCTATGCGATAGCGTCTTGAGGTCACTGAGGAGAGCTCGAGCAACGTCTGGCTGGGTATATATATACATATATATATATATATATATATTATACACAATCTGTGGTACAGATATTGTGCCATCGGAATCATGGCTGAATAGGAAAACAATATGAATAATAAGAAAAGAGCAACAAGAAATGCTTTTTTTGTCAAGTTTACCACTCACAGATTTTGAATTTTTTTCAGTTTGTTCTTTTTTAGGGGGAGGAAGAAGGGACACCGCAACACACTGATGCACACGTCCGCCATTGACATCGATCTTGAGCCATAACTTCCAAAGTTTTCAACCAGCAAGTATCCTCATCTCTCGGACCCCAACCAGGTAGTCGACAACAACCGGCCGAGGCCAATTGTTTCGTCAACTTTTTCATGCGGCTTCTCCATGTTGTAGGCTGTCCACCAGACCGTCTCTTCCAGCCCTGTCCAGCAAGTGCAAACAACGCACGACGGGGGTAACGCTGGACAGGCATGCGCAATACGTGTCCCAACCACCGCAGTTGATGCAGTGAGATGAGCTCCTCGAGCGAGTGGCTTCCACGTCCCAAGACACGCTGTCTAACTTCCACATTGCTTACGTGGTGCTGCCACCACACACGGGCAATGGACCGCAGACAGCGGTGCTCGAAGACGGATAGCCTGCGCAAGTCATCTTTACGAATGGGCCAGGTCTCGCATCCGTACAACAGTACAGCACGAACAGTTGCACAATAGACCCGCCCTTTGATGGAGAGACGAATGTCGTGGCGACGCCACAAATGCCTCAGCCTAGAAAAAGCGAGGCGTGCTCTCGAGATGCGCATCGAAATCTCGTCTTCAATAGCCCCGCCAGCAGTGATGCAACTTCCCAAGTAGACAAAGCTCTCAACCTCCAGTGTCTCACCAGCAAGCGTGAGTGCAGGCAGAGGCACCTGCCAGTCTTGAAGGAGAGCCTTGCATTTGGATGGCGAAAAGTACATACCGTACTTTGATGCTTCAATCGTCAAGCGGTTTAATGCAAGTTGGACGACCTGTGCATCGTCACCCAGCAAGACGATATCATCAGCATAATCCAAATCAACAACTCGACTACCTGGGAGGAGCTCAACGCCAGCGTTCAACGAATCGCTCAGAGCGTTCTTCAGGACATCCTCAATGGCAAAGTTGAATAGGAACGGAGAGATAGGGCATCCTTGTCGAACTCCACTGGAGACCACAAAGGTAGGCGAAAGCATGCCATAAGCCCTAACCCTGCCCGAGGTCAGACTGTATAGAGCGCGCAGTATGGAGACGAACTTCTCGGGGACACCGTTCCTCAGAAGGCACTGCCATAGTACGGTACGATCGACAATCAAAGGCTGCACGGATATCCAGGAACACAGCAATCGTTGGCCTCTGATACACATGGCGGAGCTCGAGGATCTGGCGAAGTGTGAAGATTTGATCGATGCAGCCGCGACCAGGGCGAAACCCAGCTTGTTCTTCTCGTTGCAATGATTCGCGTGTTGGGGATAGCCTGCGAAGTATGATGGACACCAGCAGCTTGCAAACGACTGGGCCGACTAAGACTTATTCCTCTGTAGTTGGAGCAGATTGTGCGCAGGCCCTTTTTGAAGACGAGTACGATTATCGATTCACCCCATGATGGAACTTTCACACCAAATTTTCGAGAACAAAGCGGTGAGTTCTCGGACCAGCGATGCGCCACCATCTTTAAATAGAGCTGGGTGAAGACCATCAGGGCCGGGAGCTTTATAACGCTTCATGTGCCGGAGCTCCTGCTCGATTTCCTGGGAAGAGGGAGGGTCTGTTGGGGTAGACCACTCGGCCCCAGCGCGAGCGCCAGAGGTAGCAGATGGAGCTGGGGGCCAACAAAACTGCGAGCCAAAATGTTCGGCCCATCGCTCCAACCGTCGTTGAAGATTGGTGATTAAGGTGCCATCCTCTTCGCATATTGTTTCACTTATACCAGATCGAACACCTTCGGTGACTCGAAGGAGATGGAAGAGTTTCCTGGTATTACCACAGAGACTAGCAAGCTCCATCTCCCTAGCACGTTCACACCACCAAGCTTCGCGGTCCATTTGCAGACTCCTGCGCAACTCTCGACCAAGGTATTGGCGTTCTTCAACGTGTCTGGAATCCGATGGGATCAAGCGGCGTCTGTCCATAAGCGACAAGGAGTCGGCGGGAATATCCTATGTTTTTCGGTGGGTGAAGGGTAACCTCCACATAAGTGTCGACTATACTGGCGGAAAACTAACGCATCTTTTGATATGCGCCCACATGCGAATCGAGATCACCCGTCAATAGTTGAGCCAAGCAAAGTTGACAGTGAGGCTTGGTACCTGGTTAAAACCGCAGCGTTTTGTAGATTCGCGACGTCCGGTCGGTAGTGGGCGAGCTTAGGTAATCCTCCGAAAACGCATGCCAAATCTTAGCACGAACCAATGCGTGATCAGAGTCTAGAAAAGCTTGACCAGGTACGATCGGCAGTCCGTTACGCTTCCGCGCCATCTGTAGCTGATTGCATGTGGTCAAGCTGGGAGCACTCTTGCGTTTTGACGAGGGGGGGCGCCAGGTAGCAGTCTTTCTCTTCGAGTGTCAAAAACTAGTGGCTCGAAAGAAACAAGCGAATGATCAGAGCAAAGAGCAAGTAGTCTGTCTCCATTGTCTGATCGACTGCCACCGAGACCAAAACTACCCCCAATGTGGTGCTCGCTTGGTAGAAGGCGGCCAACCTGTGCGTTAAAGTCCCCGGCAAGAATGACTATATCCGTCCGTTTGGAGGAACGCAGAAGTTCATGTAGTTGTTGGTAAAAGCTATCTTTAACTGCATCCGGGCTGCAGTCTGTAGGGGCGTAGGCGGAGACGACAAATAAGGCACGCTTAACATCTCGACGCCTGCTTACGTTACATGAACCTCTTAGTCTGACTGCACATAGTCGGCTGTTGACTGGGATCCAGTCAAGCAGAGCTGATTCAGCCCTGGCACTTAATACAACCCCAACACCAGCTTGACCAGTGGCGGCAG
>OX104070.1:51712684-51902676 GCA_944474145.2 Dicrocoelium dendriticum | reverse complement strand
GCTCGGAACCGACACAGTGGCGTCTGCTGCCGTATCCTAGCCGGATTGCCTGTTTAAAGTGTGTTTGATGCGGAGTTATCTACGGAGTAATGGATGATTCTGACGCGGGGCAGTGAGGACCACAACGAATCTGTCTCGCCGATGAAGCCTTATCACGCCACGATAACCATGTATTTGTAACGGCATGTTGTCTACACACTGTCGCAACGAGACTGCACCTTAACGTGGTGCGACGGTTTGCGTACCACCTTGACCCGTGGAGCTATACTGGGTGGTACCTCCGGGCCCCTTGAGAGATACTCCTACCAGGTTGGTACATGGTGAGAAGTCAGACAAACAGCCTCCTAGTCCTCTAGGTTGGGGGGTTTGAAATGGGATGGCGTCCATTCCTGTAAAACTAAATCATTGCCACCTCCCCGCTACCTTGCGGACAGGCTTTTGAGCCAAAGGCTTTGGATGAGGACCCTAATCGTCTTCCTGACTAAATCTGGACGCCCTGGCAGTATTCCAGCCCACATACAACCATGACTTTTTCTTCAAACATAAACTTCACCCTGCATCGGCCGTCGCACAGATTATCAAGGGTTGCCTTGTCTGCTGCACACAGCATGGCATGTAAACGAAAACATTCCACTGCTGGCGCCTTCCTTCTTCCATTTCCACTTGTTTCGCTTACTCACATCCCGACCCCCATAATTAACACCCCTTCTATAATTCACAGCAATCAAAGTGCCACTGGAGTAGAATCATCTACAGCCAGCATCACACGATACTCACCGGACGCCTATCAGCAACAGTCCCTTATAAGGCCACACCGCCCCGTTCCCATGACGACGCTCAACGTTCGCACTCTAAGACAAGTAGGTCAACAGGCACACCGGGTATTGATGTGTGTTGTGTATCCGAAACTAGGAGCAATAACTCTAATGGAGTGGTTGAATTAATCGCACCCGACTTATCCTCTCGTTATTGATTGCACGCATCCGGGTCAAGCCGGTGTAGGTATCATTCTAAGCTTCAAGGCTGAGCCATCGTTGGTCAATTGGATTCCGGTGAACAGCCGTTTAGGTGCAGCTCGTTTGACGAAATCAGCCAATGTTGACGCACGAAGTAGTACAAAACGCTGTTTGTTCGTGATTTCCGCTTATGCCTCCACCGACTGAAGTTCAAATGCTGTCAAGGACACATTCTATCACGAACTGAATGCGCTGCTACGCAATGCCACTGGTTCACATATTATAGTACTTGCAGGGGATATATAACGCACAAGTAGGGCGTCTGAGCTATTCAGAAGCTCAGCTAGGGGGCACTTATGGGCTTAACTTCGAACGGACTGACAACGGCGAGCACCTGCTGCTACTGTGTGCGGAGCACCAGTTGTTTCGTAATAGCGCTGCTTTTAGACACAGTGGGCGCCGAAGTGCCACTTGGTGTCCTCCTGTAGCTGGCCAGCGATGGACCCAAATTGACCACACAGCCATAAGTTACAGGTGGCGTCGTTCCATCCTAGATTGCCGCTCGTACTAAAATACCTGCGTCGACTCTGACCATGCCTTCGTACGCTGGCGTTTCTCCATGAACTTTGCCGGGAGGCACACCAAGCGTCGCCTCTGATTAGCAACTGAGAAATTGTCTCAGCCCTCGGTCAGGCAAGCCTATCAAGACGTACTACATACCGAATTGTTTTGTCCTAATGACAGCGAGCTTCAGTGGAATAGGATCTCGACCGACATGCACGACCCGGGAACATCTGCTTATGGCACTATCAATCGTCAACGCACCAGTCACTGAATATCCGAGAGATCGGTGAACCTGTTGGAATCCGGAATTAACCTCCCGACTGGCTCTGAGCACAATGTGACCATACGGGCTATTAGGCGCGAAAATAAGCGGAGCCTAGGTGCTGACAAGGAAGCCTGGTGGACCACTCGGGCTCAAGAAATGGAGGCGGCAGGAGCAGTAGGCAATTAATGCAAGCTCGTCCAGCTGATCCGAACCACTGGTCCCACGAAACTAGGCTTCAGTGAGACAATCAGAGACAGCGCGGGGTGCACTGATACACAATAAGGAGCGCCGTATAGCTCGTTGGGCGGAACACTTTCAAGATCAGTTCAGCTGTCCCCGCGCCCGGACCTCTTCCTACTCAAGTGATGCAGGATGAGCCATGGACGGTTAGTTTAGAGACTCCGTCGAAGGCCGAAACGCGATCACAGACCTCAATCGTTTGCGTGCCGTCTGCCCGGATTCCCTCCTACCTCCACTATTTAAAGATGGAGGTGAGGTCCTCTGCAAAATACTTACCCTCCCCCCCTATTCGAACGTATCAGGAAGGAAGTGGGTGTCCCAGCTAATTGGAACGAATCGATTATAGTGGCAATATACGAGAAGGGCAGTCGCACAGAGTGTTCTGACCACAGTGGTATTAGCCTAACGCCAGTTGTGACAAAATTACTGACCTCGATTCTCGTTCGTCGCCTCACTATGGAACGGGAATCTCGGATAAGGGAAGTGCAGGCAGGTTTCCGCCCAGGACGTGCCTGTACAGACCATATATTCACTTTGCGGTAGGTGCTAGAGCAGCGCCATGCATAGCGCAGACCGACAATCGCTATGTTCCTTGATTTCAAATGTTCGATCGATTCAGTCGATCGATGCATTCTGTTCGAAATTCTTGCGCGGAAAGGTGTTCCCACGAAATATGTGAACATCCTACATGCTCTATACTCCAACACTACACGCTGCGTCAGGGTCCATGGTGACCTGTCGGATAGCTTTCCGACTACAAGTGGAGTCCGTCAGAATTGTCCGATTCCCTCATTATCGTTAAATTGCGTCGTGGATTCTATCATGGAGTGTTCCCTTGCGGAATCTAACGATGTAGGCGTAGAAGTGTTGCCTAGTGAAAGATTAGTTGATCTTGATTATGCGGATTATATCGTCTTGCTTTTCGACGATGTTGCGGCGGCACAATCAACGCTGAATAGCTTGTCTAGAGTGGTCCCATTATTTGGTATGCGCTTCGTACCTTCAAAGTGCAAAGTGTTGGTGCAGGACCACCAGCCACTTTATGACCCCTTGACCCTTGTTAACGAGGAACTTGTGCTGGTTGATCAATTCACTTACCTTGGCAGCTGCATCAGCTACGATGAGCGCATAGAAACTGACGTCAGCACAGGCACTGCAAAGGCCAGAGTTGCATTCTTGAACCTGCACCATCTTTGGCGATAGAGGGGAGTTTCCCTTCGTCTGATGCCGTGTATACAAGGCCACAGTGAGGGCCGTTCTGCTCTATGGTAGTAAGATCTGGCCCCTTCGGTCTAAAGATCTGAGGCGTCTTGAAGTCTTTGATCATCGTTCTCTGCGAAGCATTGCTGGTGTCGAGTGGCACAAGCGTGTCCTCAACAATGAGATGCGCAGGCGAGTACGAGCTAATGATAATCATGCTAGCTACAAAGAACAACAGATAGCACTGAATACATTGCGTTGGCCGGGGCACGTGCTACCTAGGTCTGGTCACCGCTTACCTAGAAGGGCCTTGTTTTATTTGCCAGGTGTGGGGTGGCGCAAGGTCCGAGGTGGGCAAAAATTAACTTAGCAACAGGAAATGAAGTCACTGACGACCAAACTGGGTGTCCTCGGTCCGTCTCGTCCTCTGGACTGGAGTCCACGTGACTCGCATTGTGCTCGGCTTGAGAGTTTAAAGGACATGGCTCGGAACCGACACCAGTGGCGTCTGCTGCCGTATCCTAGCCGGATTGCCTGTTTAAAGTGTGTTTGATGCGGAGTTATCTACGGAGTAATGGATGATTCTGACGCGGGGCAGTGAGGACCACAACGAATCTGTCTCGCCGATGAAGCCTTATCACGCCACGATAACCATGTATTTGTAACGGCATGTTGTCTACACACTGTCGCAACGAGACTGCACCTTAACGTGGTGCGACGGTTTGCGTACCACCTTGACCCGTGGAGCTATACTGGGTGGTACCTCCGGGCCCCTTGAGAGATACTCCTACCAGGTTGGTACATGGTGAGAAGTCAGACAAACAGCCTCCTAGTCCTCTAGGTTGGGGGTTTGAAATGGGATGGCGTCCATTCCTGTAAAACTAAATCATTGCCACCTCCCCGCTACCTTGCGGACAGGCTTTTGAGCCAAAGGCTTTGGATGAGGACCCTAATCGTCTTCCTGACTAAATCTGGACGCCCTGGCAGTATTCCAGCCCACATACAACCATGACTTTTTCTTCAAACATAAACTTCACCCTGCATCGGCCGTCGCACAGATTATCAAGGGTTGCCTTGTCTGCTGCACACAGCATGGCATGTAAACGAAAACATTCCACTGCTGGCGCCTTCCTTCTTCCATTTCCACTTGTTTCGCTTACTCACATCCCGACCCCCATAATTAACACCCCTTCTATAATTCACAGCAATCAAAGTGCCACTGGAGTAGAATCATCTACAGCCAGCATCACACGATACTCACCGGACGCCTATCAGCAACAGTCCCTTATAAGGCCACACCGCCCCGTTCCCATGACGACGCTCAACGTTCGCACTCTAAGACAAGTAGGTCAACAGGCACACCGGGTATTGATGTGTGTTGTGTATCCGAAACTAGGAGCAATAACTCTAATGGAGTGGTTGAATTAACCGCACCCGACTTATCCTCTCGTTATTGATTGCACGCATCCGGGTCAAGCCGGTGTAGGTATCATTCTAAGCTTCAAGGCTGAGCCATCGTTGGTCAATTGGATTCCGGTGAACAGCCGTTTAGGTGCAGCTCGTTTGACGAAATCAGCCAATGTTGACGCACGAAGTAGTACAAAACGCTGTTTGTTCGTGATTTCCGCTTATGCCTCCACCGACTGCAGTTCAAATGCTGTCAAGGACACATTCTATCACGAACTGAATGCGCTGCTACGCAATGCCACTGGTTCACATATTATAGTACTTGCAGGGGATATATAACGCACAAGTAGGGCGTCTGAGCTATTCAGAAGCTCAGCTAGGGGGCACTTATGGGCTTAACTTCGAACGGACTGACAACGGCGAGCACCTGCTGCTACTGTGTGCGGAGCACCAGTTGTTTCGTAATAGCGCTGCTTTTAGACACAGTGGGCGCCGAAGTGCCACTTGGTGTCCTCCTGTAGCTGGCCAGCGATGGACCCAAATTGACCACACAGCCATAAGTTACAGGTGGCGTCGTTCCATCCTAGATTGCCGCTCGTACTAAAATACCTGCGTCGACTCTGACCATGCCTTCGTACGCTGGCGTTTCTCCATGAACTTTGCCGGGAGGCACACCAAGCGTCGCCTCTGATTAGCAACTGAGAAATTGTCTCAGCCCTCGGTCAGGCAAGCCTATCAAGACGTACTACATACCGAATTGTTTTGTCCTAATGACAGCGAGCTTCAGTGGAATAGGATCTCGACCGACATGCACGACCCGGGAACATCTGCTTATGGCACTATCAATCGTCAACGCACCAGTCACTGAATATCCGAGAGATCGGTGAACCTGTTGGAATCCGGAATTAACCTCCCGACTGGCTCTGAGCACAATGTGACCATACGGGCTATTAGGCGCGAAAATAAGCGGAGCCTAGGTGCTGACAAGGAAGCCTGGTGGACCACTCGGGCTCAAGAAATGGAGGCGGCAGGAGCAGTAGGCAATTAATGCAAGCTCGTCCAGCTGATCCGAACCACTGGTCCCACGAAACTAGGCTTCAGTGAGACAATCAGAGACAGCGCGGGTGCACTGATACACAATAAGGAGCGCCGTATAGCTCGTTGGGCGGAACACTTTCAAGATCAGTTCAGCTGTCCCCCGCGCCCGGACCTCTTCCTACTCAAGTGATGCAGGATGAGCCATGGACGGTTAGTTTAGAGACTCCGTCGAAGGCCGAAACGCGATCACAGACCTCAATCGTTTGCGTGCCGTCTGCCCGGATTCCCTCCTACCTCCACTATTTAAGGATGGAGGTGAGGTCCTCTGCAAAATACTTACCCTCCCCCCCTATTCGAACGTATCAGGAAGGAAGTGGGTGTCCCAGCTAATTGGAACGAATCGATTATAGTGGCAATATACGAGAAGGGCAGTCGCACAGAGTGTTCTGACCACAGTGGTATTAGCCTAACGCCAGTTGTGACAAAATTACTGACCTCGATTCTCGTTCGTCGCCTCACTATGGAACGGGAATCTCGGATAAGGGAAGTGCAGGCAGGTTTCCGCCCAGGACGTGCCTGTACAGACCATATATTCACTTTGCGGTAGGTGCTAGAGCAGCGCCATGCATAGCGCAGACTGACAATCGCTATGTTCCTTGATTTCAAATGTTCGATCGATTCAGTCGATCGATGCATTCTGTTCGAAATACTTGTGCGGAAAGGTGTTCTCACGTAATACGCAAACATCTTAGATGATCTATGCGCAAACACTACAGGCCGCGTCAAAGTCTACGATGACCTGTCGGATAGCTTTCCGACTACAAGTGGAGTCCGTCAGAATTGTCCGATTCCCTCATTATCGTTAAATTGCGTCGTGGATTCTATCATGGAGTGTTCCCTTGCGGAATCTAACGATGTAGGCGTAGAAGTGTTGCCTAGTGAAAGATTAGTTGATCTTGATTATGCGGATTATATCGTCTTGCTTTTCGACGATGTTGCGGCGGCACAATCAACGCTGAATAGCTTGTCTAGAGTGGTCCCATTATTTGGTATGCGCTTCGTACCTTCAAAGTGCAAAGTGTTGCTGCAGGACCACCAGCCACTTTATGACCCCTTGACCCTTGTTAACGAGGTGGTTGACCAATTCACTTATCTTGGCAGCTGCATCAGCTACGATGAGCGCATAGAAACTGACGTCAGCACAGGCACTGCAAAGGCCAGAGTTGCATTCTTGAACCTGCACCATCTTTGGCGATAGAGGGGAGTTTCCCTTCGTCTGAATGCCGTGTATACAAGGCCACAGTGAGGGCCGTTCTGCTCTATGGTAGTAAGATCTGGCCCCTTCGGTCTAAAGATCTGAGGCGTCTTGAAGTCTTTGATCATCGTTCTCTGCGAAGCATTGCTGGTGTCGAGTGGCACAAGCGTGTCCTCAACAATGAGATGCGCAGGCGAGTACGAGCTAATGATAATCATGCTAGCTACAAAGAACAACAGATAGCACTGAATACATTGCGTTGGCCGGGGCACGTGCTACCTAGGTCTGGTCACCGCTTACCTAGAAGGGCCTTGTTTTATTTGCCAGGTGTGGGGTGGCGCAAGGTCCGAGGTGGGCAAAAATTAACTTAGCAACAGGAAATGAAGTCACTGACGACCAAACTGGGTGTCCTCGGTCCGTCTCGTCTTCTGGACTGGAGTCCACGTGACTCGCATTGTGCTTGGCTTGAGAGTTTAAAGGACATGGCTCGGAACCGACATCAGTGGCGTCTGCTGCCGTATCCTAGCCGGATTGCCTGTTTAGAGTGTGTTTGATGCGGAGTTATCTACGGAGTAATGGCTGTTTCTGACGCGGGGCAGTGAGGACCACAAGGAAGCTGTCTCGCCGATGAAGCCTTATCCCGCCACGATAACCATGTATTTGTAACGTCATGTTGTCTACACACTGTCGCAACGAGACTGCACCTTAACGTGGTGCGACGGTTTGCGTACCACCTTGACCCGTGGAGCTATACTGGGTGGTACCTCCGGGCCCCTTGAGAGATACTCCTACCAGGTTGGTACATGGTGAGAAGTCAGACAAACAGCCTCCTAGTCCTCTAGGTTGGGGGTTTGAAATGGGATGGCGTCCATTCCTGTAAAACTAAATCATTGCCACCTCCCCGCTACCTTGCGGACAGGCTTTTGAGCCAAAGGCTTTGGATGAGGACCCTAATCGTCTTCCTGACTAAATCTGGACGCCCTGGCAGTATTCCAGCCCACATACAACCATGACTTTTTCCTCAAACATAAACTTCACCCTGCATCGGCCGTCGCACAGATTATCAAGGGTTGCCTTGTCTGCTGCACACAGCATGGCATGTAAACGAAAACATTCCACTGCTGGCGCCTTCCTTCTTCCATTTCCACTTGTTTCGCTTACTCACATCCCGACCCCCATAATTAACACCCCTTCTATAATTCACAGCAATCAAAGTGCCACTGGAGTAGAATCATCTACAGCCAGCATCACACGATACTCACCGGACGCCTATCAGCAACAGTCCCTTATAAGGCCACACCGCCCCGTTCCCATGACGACGCTCAACGTTCGCACTCTAAGACAAGTAGGTCAACAGGCACACCGGGTATTGATGTGTGTTGTGTATCCGAAACTAGGAGCAATAACTCTAATGGAGTGGTTGAATTAATCGCACCCGACTTATCCTCTCGTTATTGATTGCACGCATCCGGGTCAAGCCGGTGTAGGTATCATTCTAAGCTTCAAGGCTGAGCCATCGTTGGTCAATTGGATTCCGGTGAACAGCCGTTTAGGTGCAGCTCGTTTGACGAAATCAGCCAATGTTGACGCACGAAGTAGTACAAAACGCTGTTTGTTCGTGATTTCCGCTTATGCCTCCACCGACTGAAGTTCAAATGCTGTCAAGGACACATTCTATCACGAACTGAATGCGCTGCTACGCAATGCCACTGGTTCACATATTATAGTACTTGCAGGGGATATATAACGCACAAGTAGGGCGTCTGAGCTATTCAGAAGCTCAGCTAGGGGGCACTTATGGGCTTAACTTCGAACGGACTGACAACGGCGAGCACCTGCTGCTACTGTGTGCGGAGCACCAGTTGTTTCGTAATAGCGCTGCTTTTAGACACAGTGGGCGCCGAAGTGCCACTTGGTGTCCTCCTGAAGCTGGCCAACGATGGACCCAAGTTGACCACACAGCCATAAGTAACGGATGGCGTCGTTCCATCCTGGATAGCCGCTCGCACTGAAGAATGCCTGCGTCGACTCTGACCATGCCTTCGTACGCTGGCGTTTCTCCATGAACTTTGCCGGGAGGCACACCAAGCGTCGCCTCTGATTAGCAACTGAGAAATTGTCTCAGCCCTCGGTCAGGCAAGCCTATCAAGACGTACTACATACCGAATTGTTTTGTCCTAATGACAGCGAGCTTCAGTGGAATAGGATCTCGACCGACATGCACGACCCGGGAACATCTGCTTATGGCACTATCAATCGTCAACGCACCAGTCACTGAATATCCGAGAGATCGGTGAACCTGTTGGAATCCGGAATTAACCTCCCGACTGGCTCTGAGCACAATGTGACCATACGGGCTATTAGGCGCGAAAATAAGCGGAGCCTAGGTGCTGACAAGGAAGCCTGGTGGACCACTCGGGCTCAAGAAATGGAGGCGGCAGGAGCAGTAGGCAATTAATGCAAGCTCGTCCAGCTGATCCGAACCACTGGTCCCACGAAACTAGGCTTCAGTGAGACAATCAGAGACAGCGCGGGTGCACTGATACACAATAAGGAGCGCCGTATAGCTCGTTGGGCGGAACACTTTCAAGATCAGTTCAGCTGTCCCCCGCGCCCGGACCTCTTCCTACTCAAGTGATGCAGGATGAGCCATGGACGGTTAGTTTAGAGACTCCGTCGAAGGCCGAAACGCGATCACAGACCTCAATCGTTTGCGTGCCGTCTGCCCGGATTCCCTCCTACCTCCACTATTTAAAGATGGAGGTGAGGTCCTCTGCAAAATACTTACCCTCCCCCCCTATTCGAACGTATCAGGAAGGAAGTGGGTGTCCCAGCTAATTGGAACGAATCGATTATAGTGGCAATATACGAGAAGGGCAGTCGCACAGAGTGTTCTGACCACAGTGGTATTAGCCTAACGCCAGTTGTGACAAAATTACTGACCTCGATTCTCGTTCGTCGCCTCACTATGGAACGGGAATCTCGGATAAGGGAAGTGCAGGCAGGTTTCCGCCCAGGACGTGCCTGTACAGACCATATATTCACTTTGCGGTAGGTGCTAGAGCAGCGCCATGCATAGCGCAGACCGACAATCGCTATGTTCCTTGATTTCAAATGTTCGATCGATTCAGTCGATCGATGCATTCTGTTCGAAATTCTTGCGCGGAAAGGTGTTCCCACGAAATATGTGAACATCCTACATGCTCTATACTCCAACACTACACGCTGCGTCAGGGTCCATGGTGACCTGTCGGATAGCTTTCCGACTACAAGTGGAGTCCGTCAGAATTGTCCGATTCCCTCATTATCGTTAAATTGCGTCGTGGATTCTATCATGGAGTGTTCCCTTGCGGAATCTAACGATGTAGGCGTAGAAGTGTTGCCTAGTGAAAGATTAGTTGATCTTGATTATGCGGATTATATCGTCTTGCTTTTCGACGATGTTGCGGCGGCACAATCAACGCTGAATAGCTTGTCTAGAGTGGTCCCATTATTTGGTATGCGCTTCGTACCTTCAAAGTGCAAAGTGTTGCTGCAGGACCACCAGCCACTTTATGACCCCTTGACCCTTGTTAACGAGGTGGTTGACCAATTCACTTATCTTGGCAGCTGCATCAGCTACGATGAGCGCATAGAAACTGACGTCAGCACAGGCACTGCAAAGGCCAGAGTTGCATTCTTGAACCTGCACCATCTTTGGCGATAGAGGGGAGTTTCCCTTCGTCTGAATGCCGTGTATACAAGGCCACAGTGAGGGCCGTTCTGCTCTATGGTAGTAAGATCTGGCCCCTTCGGTCTAAAGATCTGAGGCGTCTTGAAGTCTTTGATCATCGTTCTCTGCGAAGCATTGCTGGTGTCGAGTGGCACAAGCGTGTCCTCAACAATGAGATGCGCAGGCGAGTACGAGCTAATGATAATCATGCTAGCTACAAAGAACAACAGATAGCACTGAATACATTGCGTTGGCCGGGGCACGTGCTACCTAGGTCTGGTCACCGCTTACCTAGAAGGGCCTTGTTTTATTTGCCAGGTGTGGGGTGGCGCAAGGTCCGAGGTGGGCAAAAATTAACTTAGCAACAGGAAATGAAGTCACTGACGACCAAACTGGGTGTCCTCGGTCCGTCTCGTCTTCTGGACTGGAGTCCACGTGACTCGCATTGTGCTCGGCTTGAGAGTTTAAAGGACATGGCTCGGAACCGACACCAGTGGCGTCTGCTGCCGTATCCTAGCCGGATTGCCTGTTTAAAGTGTGTTTGATGCGGAGTTATCTACGGAGTAATGGATGATTCTGACGCGGGGCAGTGAGGACCACAACGAATCTGTCTCGCCGATGAAGCCTTATCACGCCACGATAACCATGTATTTGTAACGGCATGTTGTCTACACACTGTCGCAACGAGACTGCACCTTAACGTGGTGCGACGGTTTGCGTACCACCTTGACCCGTGGAGCTATACTGGGTGGTACCTCCGGGCCCCTTGAGAGATACTCCTACCAGGTTGGTACATGGTGAGAAGTCAGACAAGCAGTCTCGTAGTCCTCTAGGTTGGGGTTTGAACTGGAATTGTGTCCGTTTCTGTAAAACTAAACCATTGCCACCACCCCGCTGCCTTGCAGACTGGCTTTTGAGCCAAGGGCTTTGGCTTAGGACCATAATCGTCCTCCTGACTAAATCTGGACGCCCTGGCAGTATTCCAGCCCACATACAACCATGACTTTTTCCTCAAACATAAACTTCACCCTGCATCGGCCGTCGCACAGATTATCAAGGGTTGCCTTGTCTGCTGCACACAGCATGGCATGTAAACGAAAACATTCCACTGCTGGCGCCTTCCTTCTTCCATTTCCACTTGTTTCGCTTACTCACATCCCGACCCCCATAATTAACACCCCTTCTATAATTCACAGCAATCAAAGTGCCACTGGAGTAGAATCATCTACAGCCAGCATCACACGATACTCACCGGACGCCTATCAGCAACAGTCCCTTATAAGGCCACACCGCCCCGTTCCCATGACGACGCTCAACGTTCGCACTCTAAGACAAGTAGGTCAACAGGCACACCGGGTATTGATGTGTGTTGTGTATCCGAAACTAGGAGCAATAACTCTAATGGAGTGGTTGAATTAACCGCACCCGACTTATCCTCTCGTTATTGATTGCACGCATCCGGGTCAAGCCGGTGTAGGTATCATTCTAAGCTTCAAGGCTGAGCCATCGTTGGTCAATTGGATTCCGGTGAACAGCCGTTTAGGTGCAGCTCGTTTGACGAAATCAGCCAATGTTGACGCACGAAGTAGTACAAAACGCTGTTTGTTCGTGATTTCCGCTTATGCCTCCACCGACTGAAGTTCAAATGCTGTCAAGGACACATTCTATCACGAACTGAATGCGCTGCTACGCAATGCCACTGGTTCACATATTATAGTACTTGCAGGGGATATATAACGCACAAGTAGGGCGTCTGAGCTATTCAGAAGCTCAGCTAGGGGGCACTTATGGGCTTAACTTCGAACGGACTGACAACGGCGAGCACCTGCTGCTACTGTGTGCGGAGCACCAGTTGTTTCGTAATAGCGCTGCTTTTAGACACAGTGGGCGCCGAAGTGCCACTTGGTGTCCTCCTGTAGCTGGCCAGCGATGGACCCAAATTGACCACACAGCCATAAGTTACAGGTGGCGTCGTTCCATCCTAGATTGCCGCTCGTACTAAAATACCTGCGTCGACTCTGACCATGCCTTCGTACGCTGGCGTTTCTCCATGAACTTTGCCGGGAGGCACACCAAGCGTCGCCTCTGATTAGCAACTGAGAAATTGTCTCAGCCCTCGGTCAGGCAAGCCTATCAAGACGTACTACATACCGAATTGTTTTGTCCTAATGACAGCGAGCTTCAGTGGAATAGGATCTCGACCGACATGCACGACCCGGGAACATCTGCTTATGGCACTATCAATCGTCAACGCACCAGTCACTGAATATCCGAGAGATCGGTGAACCTGTTGGAATCCGGAATTAACCTCCCGACTGGCTCTGAGCACAATGTGACCATACGGGCTATTAGGCGCGAAAATAAGCGGAGCCTAGGTGCTGACAAGGAAGCCTGGTGGACCACTCGGGCTCAAGAAATGGAGGCGGCAGGAGCAGTAGGCAATTAATGCAAGCTCGTCCAGCTGATCCGAACCACTGGTCCCACGAAACTAGGCTTCAGTGAGACAATCAGAGACAGCGCGGGTGCACTGATACACAATAAGGAGCGCCGTATAGCTCGTTGGGCGGAACACTTTCAAGATCAGTTCAGCTGTCCCCCGCGCCCGGACCTCTTCCTACTCAAGTGATGCAGGATGAGCCATGGACGGTTAGTTTAGAGACTCCGTCGAAGGCCGAAACGCGATCACAGACCTCAATCGTTTGCGTGCCGTCTGCCCGGATTCCCTCCTACCTCCACTATTTAAGGATGGAGGTGAGGTCCTCTGCAAAATACTTACCCTCCCCCCCTATTCGAACGTATCAGGAAGGAAGTGGGTGTCCCAGCTAATTGGAACGAATCGATTATAGTGGCAATATACGAGAAGGGCAGTCGCACAGAGTGTTCTGACCACAGTGGTATTAGCCTAACGCCAGTTGTGACAAAATTACTGACCTCGATTCTCGTTCGTCGCCTCACTATGGAACGGGAATCTCGGATAAGGGAAGTGCAGGCAGGTTTCCGCCCAGGACGTGCCTGTACAGACCATATATTCACTTTGCGGTAGGTGCTAGAGCAGCGCCATGCATAGCGCAGACTGACAATCGCTATGTTCCTTGATTTCAAATGTTCGATCGATTCAGTCGATCGATGCATTCTGTTCGAAATTCTTGCGCGGAAAGGTGTTCCCACGAAATATGTGAACATCCTACATGCTCTATACTCCAACACTACACGCTGCGTCAGGGTCCATGGTGACCTGTCGGATAGCTTTCCGACTACAAGTGGAGTCCGTCAGAATTGTCCGATTCCCTCATTATCGTTAAATTGCGTCGTGGATTCTATCATGGAGTGTTCCCTTGCGGAATCTAACGATGTAGGCGTAGAAGTGTTGCCTAGTGAAAGATTAGTTGATCTTGATTATGCGGATTATATCGTCTTGCTTTTCGACGATGTTGCGGCGGCACAATCAACGCTGAATAGCTTGTCTAGAGTGGTCCCATTATTTGGTATGCGCTTCGTACCTTCAAAGTGCAAAGTGTTGCTGCAGGACCACCAGCCACTTTATGACCCCTTGACCCTTGTTAACGAGGTGGTTGACCAATTCACTTATCTTGGCAGCTGCATCAGCTACGATGAGCGCATAGAAACTGACGTCAGCACAGGCACTGCAAAGGCCAGAGTTGCATTCTTGAACCTGCACCATCTTTGGCGATAGAGGGGAGTTTCCCTTCGTCTGAATGCCGTGTATACAAGGCCACAGTGAGGGCCGTTCTGCTCTATGGTAGTAAGATCTGGCCCCTTCGGTCTAAAGATCTGAGGCGTCTTGAAGTCTTTGATCATCGTTCTCTGCGAAGCATTGCTGGTGTCGAGTGGCACAAGCGTGTCCTCAACAATGAGATGCGCAGGCGAGTACGAGCTAATGATAATCATGCTAGCTACAAAGAACAACAGATAGCACTGAATACATTGCGTTGGCCGGGGCACGTGCTACCTAGGTCTGGTCACCGCTTACCTAGAGGGCCTTGTTTTATTTACCAAATGTACGGTTGCACAAGGTCCGAGGTGGGCAAAAGTTAACTTAGCAACAGGAAATGAAGTCACTGACGACCAAACTGGGTGTCCTCGGTCCGTCTCGTCTTCTGGACTGGAGTCCACGTGACTCGCATTGTGCTCGGCTTGAGAGTTTAAAGGACATGGCTCGGAACCGACACCAGTGGCGTCTGCTGCCGTATCCTAGCCGGATTGCCTGTTTAAAGTGTGTTTGATGCGGAGTTATCTACGGAGTAATGGATGATTCTGACGCGGGGCAGTGAGGACCACAACGAATCTGTCTCGCCGATGAAGCCTTATCACGCCACGATAACCATGTATTTGTAACGGCATGTTGTCTACACACTGTCGCAACGAGACTGCACCTTAACGTGGTGCGACGGTTTGCGTACCACCTTGACCCGTGGAGCTATACTGGGTGGTACCTCCGGGCCCCTTGAGAGATACTCCTACCAGGTTGGTACATGGTGAGAAGTCAGACAAACAGCCTCCTAGTCCTCTAGGTTGGGGGTTTGAAATGGGATGGCGTCCATTCCTGTAAAACTAAATCATTGCCACCTCCCCGCTACCTTGCGGACAGGCTTTTGAGCCAAAGGCTTTGGATGAGGACCCTAATCGTCTTCCTGACTAAATCTGGACGCCCTGGCAGTATTCCAGCCCACATACAACCATGACTTTTTCTTCAAACATAAACTTCACCCTGCATCGGCCGTCGCACAGATTATCAAGGGTTGCCTTGTCTGCTGCACACAGCATGGCATGTAAACGAAAACATTCCACTGCTGGCGCCTTCCTTCTTCCATTTCCACTTGTTTCGCTTACTCACATCCCGACCCCCATAATTAACACCCCTTCTATAATTCACAGCAATCAAAGTGCCACTGGAGTAGAATCATCTACAGCCAGCATCACACGATACTCACCGGACGCCTATCAGCAACAGTCCCTTATAAGGCCACACCGCCCCGTTCCCATGACGACGCTCAACGTTCGCACTCTAAGACAAGTAGGTCAACAGGCACACCGGGTATTGATGTGTGTTGTGTATCCGAAACTAGGAGCAATAACTCTAATGGAGTGGTTGAATTAATCGCACCCGACTTATCCTCTCGTTATTGATTGCACGCATCCGGGTCAAGCCGGTGTAGGTATCATTCTAAGCTTCAAGGCTGAGCCATCGTTGGTCAATTGGATTCCGGTGAACAGCCGTTTAGGTGCAGCTCGTTTGACGAAATCAGCCAATGTTGACGCACGAAGTAGTACAAAACGCTGTTTGTTCGTGATTTCCGCTTATGCCTCCACCGACTGAAGTTCAAATGCTGTCAAGGACACATTCTATCACGAACTGAATGCGCTGCTACGCAATGCCACTGGTTCACATATTATAGTACTTGCAGGGGATATATAACGCACAAGTAGGGCGTCTGAGCTATTCAGAAGCTCAGCTAGGGGGCACTTATGGGCTTAACTTCGAACGGACTGACAACGGCGAGCACCTGCTGCTACTGTGTGCGGAGCACCAGTTGTTTCGTAATAGCGCTGCTTTTAGACACAGTGGGCGCCGAAGTGCCACTTGGTGTCCTCCTGTAGCTGGCCAGCGATGGACCCAAATTGACCACACATAGCCATAAGTTACAGGTGGCGTCGTTCCATCCTAGATTGCCGCTCGTACTAAAATACCTGCGTCGACTCTGACCATGCCTTCGTACGCTGGCGTTTCTCCATGAACTTTGCCGGGAGGCACACCAAGCGTCGCCTCTGATTAGCAACTGAGAAATTGTCTCAGCCCTCGGTCAGGCAAGCCTATCAAGACGTACTACATACCGAATTGTTTTGTCCTAATGACAGCGAGCTTCAGTGGAATAGGATCTCGACCGACATGCACGACCCGGGAACATCTGCTTATGGCACTATCAATCGTCAACGCACCAGTCACTGAATATCCGAGAGGTCGGTGAACCTGTTGGAATCCGGAATTAACCTCCCGACTGGTTCTGAGCACAATGTGACCATACGGGCTATTAGGCGCGAAAATAAGCGGAGCCTAGGTGCTGACAAGGAAGCCTGGTGAACCACTCGGGCTCAAGAAATGGAGGCGGCAGGAGCAGTAGGCAATTAATGCAAGCTCGTCCAGCTGATCCGAACCACTGGTCCCACGAAACTAGGCTTCAGTGAGACAATCAGAGACAGCGCGGGTGCACTGATACACAATAAGGAGCGCCGTATAGCTCGTTGGGCGGAACACTTTCAAGATCAGTTCAGCTGTCCCCCGCGCCCGGACCTCTTCCTACTCAAGTGATGCAGGATGAGCCATGGACGGTTAGTTTAGAGACTCCGTCGAAGGCCGAAACGCGATCACAGACCTCAATCGTTTGCGTGCCGTCTGCCCGGATTCCCTCCTACCTCCACTATTTAAGGATGGAGGTGAGGTCCTCTGCAAAATACTTACCCTCCCCCCCTATTCGAACGTATCAGGAAGGAAGTGGGTGTCCCAGCTAATTGGAACGAATCGATTATAGTGGCAATATACGAGAAGGGCAGTCGCACAGAGTGTTCTGACCACAGTGGTATTAGCCTAACGCCAGTTGTGACAAAATTACTGACCTCGATTCTCGTTCGTCGCCTCACTATGGAACGGGAATCTCGGATAAGGGAAGTGCAGGCAGGTTTCCGCCCAGGACGTGCCTGTACAGACCATATATTCACTTTGCGGTAGGTGCTAGAGCAGCGCCATGCATAGCGCAGACCGACAATCGCTATGTTCCTTGATTTCAAATGTTCGATCGATTCAGTCGATCGATGCATTCTGTTCGAAATTCTTGCGCGGAAAGGTGTTCCCACGAAATATGTGAACATCCTACATGCTCTATACTCCAACACTACACGCTGCGTCAGGGTCCATGGTGACCTGTCGGATAGCTTTCCGACTACAAGTGGAGTCCGTCAGAATTGTCCGATTCCCTCATTATCGTTAAATTGCGTCGTGGATTCTATCATGGAGTGTTCCCTTGCGGAATCTAACGATGTAGGCGTAGAAGTGTTGCCTAGTGAAAGATTAGTTGATCTTGATTATGCGGATGATATCGTCTTGCTTTTCGACGATGTTGCGGCGGCACAATCAACGCTGAATAGCTTGTCTAGAGTGGTCCCATTATTTGGTATGCGCTTCGTACCTTCAAAGTGCAAAGTGTTGCTGCAGGACCACCAGCTACTTTATGACCCCTTGACCCTTGTTAACGAGGTGGTTGACCAATTCACTTATCTTGGCAGCTGCATCAGCTACGATGAGCGCATAGAAACTGACGTCAGCACAGGCACTGCAAAGGCCAGAGTTGCATTCTTGAACCTGCACCATCTTTGGCGATAGAGGGGAGTTTCCCTTCGTCTGAATGCCGTGTATACAAGGCCACAGTGAGGGCCGTTCTGCTCTATGGTAGTAAGATCTGGCCCCTTCGGTCTAAAGATCTGAGGCGTCTTGAAGTCTTTGATCATCGTTCTCTGCGAAGCATTGCTGGTGTCGAGTGGCACAAGCGTGTCCTCAACAATGAGATGCGCAGGCGAGTACGAGCTAATGATAATCATGCTAGCTACAAAGAACAACAGATAGCACTGAATACATTGCGTTGGCCGGGGCACGTGCTACCTAGGTCTGGTCACCGCTTACCTAGAAGGGCCTTGTTTTATTTGCCAGGTGTGGGGTGGCGCAAGGTCCGAGGTGGGCAAAAATTAACTTAGCAACAGGAAATGAAGTCACTGACGACCAAACTGGGTGTCCTCGGTCCGTCTCGTCTTCTGGACTGGAGTCCACGTGACTCGCATTGTGCTCGGCTTGAGAGTTTAAAGGACATGGCTCGGAACCGACACCAGTGGCGTCTGCTGCCGTATCCTAGCCGGATTGCCTGTTTAAAGTGTGTTTGATGCGGAGTTATCTACGGAGTAATGGATGATTCTGACGCGGGGCAGTGAGGACCACAACGAATCTGTCTCGCCGATGAAGCCTTATCACGCCACGATAACCATGTATTTGTAACGGCATGTTGTCTACACACTGTCGCAACGAGACTGCACCTTAACGTGGTGCGACGGTTTGCGTACCACCTTGACCCGTGGAGCTATACTGGGTGGTACCTCCGGGCCCCTTGAGAGATACTCCTACCAGGTTGGTACATGGTGAGAAGTCAGACAAACTCAGCCTCCTAGTCCTCTAGGTTGGGGGTTTGAAATGGGATGGCGTCCATTCCTGTAAAACTAAATCATTGCCACCTCCCCGCTACCTTGCGGACAGGCTTTTGAGCCAAAGGCTTTGGATGAGGACCCTAATCGTCTTCCTGACTAAATCTGGGCGCCCTGGCAGTATTCCAGCCCACATACAACCATGACTTTTTCTTCAAACATAAACTTCACCCTGCATCGGCCGTCGCACAGATTATCAAGGGTTGCCTTGTCTGCTGCACACAGCAGGGCATGTAAGCGAAAACATTCCATTGCTGGCGCCTTCCTTCTTCCATTTCCATCTGTTTCTCTTACTCACATCCCGACCCCCATTATTAACACCCCTTCTATAATTCACAGCTTAATTGACAGCAATCAAAGTGCCACTGGAGTAGAATCATCTACAGCCAGCATCACACGATACTCACCGGACGCCTATCAGCAACAGTCCCTTATAAGGCCACACCGCCCCGTTCCCATGACGACGCTCAACGTTCGCACTCTATGACAAGTAGGTCAACAGGCACACCGGGTATTGATGTGTGTTGTGTATCCGAAACTAGGAGCAGACTCTAATGAAGTGGTTGAATTAACTGCACCCGGCTTTTCCTCTCGTTATTGATTGCACGCATCCGGAGAAACCGATGCAGCACTTGTGGGTCAAGCCGGTGTAGGTATCATTCTAAGCTTCAAGGCTGAGCCATCGTTGGTCAATTGGATTCCGGTGAACAGCCGTTTATGTGCAGCTCGTTTGACGAAATCAGCCAATGTTGACGCACGAAGTAGTACAAAACGCTGTTTGTTCGTGATTTCCGCTTATGCCTCCACCGACTGCAGTTCAAATGCTGTCAAGGACACATTCTATCACGAACTGGATGCGCTGCTACGCAATGCCACTAGTTCAGATATTATAGTACTTGCAGGGGATATAAAACGCACAAGTAGAGCGTCTGAGCTATTCAGAAGCTCAGCTAGGGGGTACTTATGGGCTTAACTCCGAACGGACTGACAACGGCGAGCGCCTGCTGCTACTGTGTGCAGAGCACCAGTTGTTTCGTAATAGCGCTGTTTTTAGACACAGTGGGCGCCGAAGTGCCACTTGGTGTCCTCCTGTAGCTGGCCAGCGATGGACCCAAATTGACCACACATAGCCATAAGTTACAGGTGGCGTCGTTCCATCCTAGATTGCCGCTCGTACTAAAATACCTGCGTCGACTCTGATCATGCCTTCGTACGCTGGTGTTTCTCCATGGAGGCACACCAAGCGTCGCCTCTGATTAGCAACTGAGAAATTGTCTCAGCCCTCGGTCAGGCAAGCCTATCAAGACGTACTACATACCGAATTGTTTTGTCCTAATGACAGCGAGCTTCAGTGGAATAGGATCTCGACCGACATGCACGACCCGGGAACATCTGCTTATGGCACTATCAATCGTCAACGCACCAGTCACTGAATATCCGAGAGGTCGGTGAACCTGTTGGAATCCGGAATTAACCTCCCGACTGGCTCTGAGCACAATGTGACCATACGGGCTATTAGGCGCGAAAATAAGCGGAGCCTAGGTGCTGACGAGGAAGCCTGGTGGACCGCTCGGGCTCAAGAAATGGAGGCGGCAGGAGCAGTAGGCAATTAATGCAAGCTCGTCCAGCTGATCCGAACCACTGGTCCCACGAAACTAGGCTTCAGTGAGACAATCAGAGACAGCGCGGGTGCACTGATACACAATAAGGAGCGCCGTATAGCTCGTTGGGCGGAACACTTTCAAGATCAGTTCAGCTGTCCCCCGCGCCCGGACCTCTTCCTACTCAAGTGATGCAGGATGAGCCATGGACGGTTAGTTTAGAAAATCCGTCGAAGGCCGAAACGCGATCACAGACCTCAATCGTTTGCGTGCCGTCTGCCCGGATTCCCTCCCACCTCCACTATTTAAGGATGGAGGTGAGGTCCTCTGCAAAATACTTACCCTCCCCCCCTATTCGAACGTATCAGGAAGGAAGTGGGTGTCCCAGCTAATTGGAACGAATCGATTATAGTGGCAATATACGAGAAGGGCAGTCGCACAGAGTGTTCTGACCACAGTGGTATTAGCCTAACGCCAGTTGTGACAAAATTACTGACCTCGATTCTCGTTCGTCGCCTCACTATGGAACGGGAATCTCGGATAAGGGAAGTGCAGGCAGGTTTCCGCCCAGGACGTGCCTGTACAGACCATATATTCACTTTGCGGTAGGTGCTAGAGCAGCGCCATGCATAGCGCAGACCGACAATCGCTATGTTCCTTGATTTCAAATGTTCGATCGATTCAGTCGATCGATGCATTCTGTTCGAAATTCTTGCGCGGAAAGGTGTTCCCACGAAATATGTGAACATCCTACATGCTCTATACTCCAACACTACACGCTGCGTCAGGGTCCATGGTGACCTGTCGGATAGCTTTCCGACTACAAGTGGAGTCCGTCAGAATTGTCCGATTCCCTCATTATCGTTAAATTGCGTCGTGGATTCTATCATGGAGTGTTCCCTTGCGGAATCTAACGATGTAGGCGTAGAAGTGTTGCCTAGTGAAAGATTAGTTGATCTTGATTATGCGGATGATATCGTCTTGCTTTTCGACGATGTTGCGGCGGCACAATCAACGCTGAATAGCTTGTCTAGAGTGGTCCCATTATTTGGTATGCGCTTCGTACCTTCAAAGTGCAAAGTGTTGCTGCAGGACCACCAGCCACTTTATGATCCCTTTTAAACGTTTTAGAGCTGTAGACACGTCTTCAGATACAAAGGTAAAGAGTAATGGGGACACAAGGCAGCCTTGTCGCACACTGCTGTTAACAGTGAAGGGCGAGGAAAGCTTCCGTAGATCCACAATCCGTTGGAGATATGAAGGTGAAGTGCGCGTAGGATGGCGGTACACCGTAAAGCAGATCGATCAACCGAGCCGAATGGAGCCCGTATGTCTAAAAGTGAGACTGCAGTGGGTCGGTGGCAAATGTGGCAGTGTACGAGAAGTTGGCGGAGCGTGAACACTCGAGCCACGCATCCACGGCCTAGACGGAAACCAGCTTGTTCTCCATTGTAGCATAAACCATGTATTGGGGATAGTCTACAAAGCAGAATGGATGCTAATAACTTGGAGGCAACAGAAAGGAGACTAATACCTCGATGACTAACACATAAAGTGAGTGTTCCTTTTTCAAAAATCGGGACAATAACTGATTCGCTTAATGGGGAGGGTACTTTCCCTCATGTCCGACTTTTGCGAACGAGGTCAGCTGGTTAATGATTGTCACGCCGGCGTACTTGAACAGCTCCGGAGTAAGTATTTCTGAGTCGATAGCCTTTAATCGTTTCAAGGGGCAAGCGACAAAGCAGACTCCCGCCTCGTTGGGTACATGCAGTGGGACGGGTCAGGGAAGGCATCAGGGTGCACCGCGTCATGGATGGTGAAAGCCAGCCGAATTGAGTGTTCGGCCCAATCGTCCGAACGCCTGTACTGGTTAGTGATCGGAGACACATCTGTCTCGCAGATAGTTTTACTCATAAATATCTCCTGAGGCCAGTGGGCAGGAGTTAGAAAAGCTTGAGAGCATTGCCAGAGGGCCGCGGTCTCCATCTCCAAAGCACTCAGAGCATTAAGCCTCGTAATCCTTGCACAAGCTCTGCTTGAGTTACATTGGAACATTGAATTTAATGGGAATAAAAGCTCGAGCTTTACATGACCCATAGGGTAAAAAGAGTTCGGGTCGGGTCTGATGAAAGGCCAAGCAACCTTATAGTAGGTTGGACTCGCGTGTTTGCTGTATCTTCATCGGGCTTATGCGGCATTTAAACAGAATGCACGCCAGGTCAAAGTGCGATATCCCACCACGCCCTCCGAAACGGCTATGGAAAGGAAGTAGAAGAAAAAAGGAAGGAAACTCCATCAAGTAAAAGGTAGTTATATCAGGGAATACCGCGGTGTAGCTCAGCCAGATGAAAGTCCAGGCGGATCTTAAAATCCGCCACAGTGGGTGCCAAGACTAAATCAGCAGGCAGATCATTTCACGGTCGGCAGATTCGCAAAGCAAAGTAGTGTCGTCTGCAGTTCAGCCGACTGTGCTGATGTGCGAGCCTCAGTGGGTGTCCACGTAGATGGGAGCACGACTGGTGCAGTGTGAGGTGTCCAGAGTTGGATAAGGTCAGAAATACAAGAATCAGGTCCTTCCGCAGAGGTCGGTACGTAAGCGAGTAGAGGTCCAGGCAGCAAAGTCGTTGTGGATAATCTGGGTGATTGAGACCTCGGACCAGTGTGTTGCTCGACGTTGTGGGGCTACGAACATCCGTTGGTCCTTCAACAACCAGGGGCTCCATGCCTGAATAGCAACCTCAAGTGGGGTCGAAGAAAAGCGTTGAGGAGCAGTTGAAAATTGCTAGGGTCAGTTTGACCGAAGGATCGTTTCAGCAATCCCACCATGCGGTTAGCAGTAGCAGCTGCTTTTCGACAGGAAGCGGATACGGAAAGACTCGTCTGGGTAATGATACCTGAGTCTTTCGGCTGAAGAGATCTAGAGGATAGACGCTCCCACGCACTACATAGGAGAAAGAGCGGAAGGGCGGCTAGAAAGGACGCGACATTTCGAAGCGTTAAATGGAAGGTTGTTTTCGATGGACCACTGATGTAGACGGTCGATGTCCGTCTGAAGTGCGTGGGCATCGTCCGGAAGGTTAATTGTGCGCCACAGCTTCGCGTCATCCGCATATAGCAGCAGCGAAGACTCCATTTGTGGTGTGACGCCATCAATGTAGGCCAGGAAGAGATCCGGTCTGAGAACAGACCCCTGTGGAACTACGAATGTGGCAACGATGCTGGGAGACAACGCTCCGTCGACGCGTGCTTGGACAGTACGGTTTTGAAGGTAGTTCCGGACCAAGTCCATCAAGGCCCCTGAAACGCCGTAGGGCAACAGTTTCTGTAGTAGAATGTTGTCGTCAACCTTGGCGAAGGCTTTGGCGAAATTCAAGCATATAATGCGTTTCTAGGCCAGTCGGCAGCAGTCGTCCAATTATCTCTGGCGAGTAGCAGGTTACTCAGGCACGACCGTTGCCGCCGGAAGCCGTGGTGGCAATAGGAGAGTAGTTTCTGGGCCTTCATGTGGTCCATTAAAGCGTCTGCGATGATCGATCCCATCACTTTGGAGATGGTAGAGAGGAGAGTTATCGGCCGGGTCCGCGAGTTCCGTCTTTGTAGATTGGTGTAATAGTCCCACATTTCCATTCATTGGGAACTTTGCCTTCCGAGAAGTGGGTGAACAGCTCCGCTAGGGGTAAAGCTAGAGCTGCAGCACACGATCGCAAGAGCCTTGGGTGGAAACCGTCAGCGACAGGAGAGACCGTTAGCCGCAGGGATTTGAGTTTCGCCAGGACCTTCTCCGGAGTGAACTGAACAGTCGTCAGGGAAGTTGGGGGAGACCGAAGAAGGTACTATCGTTGTATGCATTGATAGATCGGAGAATGTAGATGCGTACTGCTGGCACGGGAGTTCTGCTGCCTCGTTCGCTGATTTTGAGCCCTGTGTGGGTCGTCAGTGCGGTGACAGAGCGGCGCATCTCGTTATCTGATTTTGCCAGAATCTCTGTGGCGGTCAAACAGCTCCAGCGATCCAAACTTTTAAGGGCGGCTGACTAGGCCGTAGCTTGATTGTCCGGAAGTGGTTATCGCCCTCTGTGTACAAGTCCAGTGTCGCTCCAAGTTTTGCGGTTGATTGCCGCTGAGTGCTAGTGAAGCGTGGTAACTCGCCTGCAGTGTAGAATCGGTTGATCTGTTTGCGTCAATCTTGCGGTGCTTCATTTTGGGGACCGCCAAAACAAATGCAGATTTTCGAGTAAGCCAGCGCATGATCTGAGTCAATGAAAGTGAAGCAAAATGACCTGCAGCCCTCCTTACGCTTCCGCGCCATCTGGAGCTGATTGAACGTGCTATTTGAGACCACGCTTGTGTTGGCGAAGGGAGCGCCAGAGGCCACCGTCGCGACACCAGTAAAGTGAATAGGATGGCTGCACTGCGTTTGGTAAAGTTGCGAAGTACTTTCCCATGGGTTTAAGTTAACGGAACCATTAACCCGCCACTACTAACTCCGACATGCAAAAATGTCGGATAACTACATAAATGGCACACAGTATGATGGTAGCATCAGTCATCACAACAATGGGTGCCGGGCCGTAGGGTTTACGGCAAGACCAACACCATCAGCGACAGTAGTACATCAGCTATTTGAACTGTACTGATAGAGGGGGTTCGAAATTAGTCATGACACGCTGGAACCTGTCTTACTTTCGTCACCTTCGAAGGATAAACTTGTTCTCTCTGGAGTATCGTCGTGGTGACTTGATTTACAAACGACGTATTCTCCGAGGAGAGATAGAGGATGATACACAAGACTTCTTCTTATCTGTGCATACATTTCGACACGAGTTCACGGTACGAAGCTGCCTAAACCAAGGAAGCTTCGGGGTTGCTCTGATGTCAATTTGTCATCTCGCGGCGAATGACTGGAACGGTTTGCCTGAGCTACTCGTCAGTTAACAAACAGCGGTATGTTGCAAACAATTAGTGGACATCTAGTTGCTGAACACACTTGGGTTATCTTGTGTTGACTGTGAGTGCAATGCTTCCTTGTGGAACAATGTTACGCATAAACTCACATGGTCCCTACAGTGAGTGAGAAGTGACGGAGCTGACAAAGGCTTTCTTTTCCCTACAAACTAACGAACCGATGAGTGCTGGGGCATTTTTTTCCGTAAACGGTAATGCAGTGAAACGTACCTTAGACTGCAGACGTTAGCTATTGACCTGGACATCTATTTCACTATCGATCGGACACAATGAGGTCATAATATAGACTAGACTAAACTTGAGTGGCAATTGAGATTACAACGGAGAGCTTGGAAAGCGTTACATCAGATAAGGGTTGTCGAAAACTGCAGGCACCAGGAAAGTGAAATACAAAACACGACTTTTCCAAAAGTTCTTTAATGCAGTTAATCTTTACAAGATTCGCTATACATCCTATCGCGTCTTTTTTCGATAACTGCATCCTAAAAAATCATAAAGTAGAATAAGTATTGAGAAAAGGAAACTTGCCATTTGCTAACCGTGTTCGGCCGCCGGTCGGTTGACAGAGTATTCGGTCGCAACCAGGACAGACAACGGGTATCTGAGCATGGCTGAAAACAATCTGTATTTTCAGGCAACCTAGAAAGATTCGATTAAGTTAATCAGCCTACCAGGGCACTTGACATCCATGAAAAACGAGTTAGGAGATGGAACCAAGCGCTTCAGTTTACATTTCCGCTTTTCGTCACGTAAAGAAGGGTGCAATAAGTCAACTGCAAGCTGCAAAATTAATCAAGAAGACATTAGGATTTATGCATATGCAAAAACAGGAACAATGAAGACGAAAAGTGAATAGAGACCCACGGGCATGTTCACGGCGCGCTGCTCGAGTAAAAGTGCGCGGGAGGTATCCTTTAGTTTGATAAAACACTGCAGCGCAATCCTTATCCGTCATTTAACAATCTATAATAAATAGACAAAATACATAACATTTTTACACTGTACACATACCCTGATAATACCACCGTCCGGTCAATGTTGCCTAGGGTTTTCAGGTGGTCAGCCGGAGGCCATTTTCCGTCCTTTCAGATTCAGATTCAGATGGACTGGAACGATAGGAAAATCCCTTGAGTGTTCCTTCTTGAACAAATCGTTGAGCCAGGAAATGATGAGGTGCTAGTTCTTGATAGATCTAAAACGAAACACACCCTGATCAACAAATTACTGCCCACGTTCCCCGCCCTAGCAGTCCGCGCTGCGTAGGTTACGTGAAGTAAGAAAGAAGTATAAAGTAAATGGAAGGTAAAGGGGAATGAAAGTCATTAAAATGAAGGATAACACCAAAGAGTGACGAGAATGACAGAATAAGAACTAACAGTTTGAAGATGGGTATGGTCAGGAGAAGGGAAAGGTTTCGTGCTGCCACCCAAGAGCGTCTAACTGACGCTCGAAACCATTAACCGTAGGTTCACTGACTACACTTTCTGGAAGCGAGTTCCAGCGCTCGATAACTCTACGCGATAACCGAGTTTCCGTCCCGATCCGGTCAGAACGCGGCTTGGGATGACCGCGAAGACAAGGTCACCTAGCCGGGCTAAATAGCCATCTCAATTCCGGTCCAACCTTCCCTGTTAAAGTGCGGTAAGTAAGGATTAGGTCTCCTCGAAGCCGTCGGTAGTGCATTGAATACATACCCAAGCTAAGTAGACGCTCGGGGTACGGATGCCCCCGTAACCCCTCGACCAATTTGGTACCTACTCTCAAAACCCTCTCAAGCTCCATTTTGTCCCGAACAAGGCAGGGCAGGCAAGCCTGGACGCAGTATACCAGATGGGGCCGAACGAAAGCTGAGAACAGCTTCACAAATATGTCGGCAGTTAAGACCCCGAAAGAACGGCTTATCAACCACAACATTCTGAAACCCCTACTAGCGGCCTTCTTCCAGTTGTCACCAGAATGCAAAGTCGTAGAATGAACGACACCTAGGTCTACCTGATTGGAGACAAGGGGGAGTTCGACCCCATCGAGTACGTAGCTCGAAGGCGGGAAAGTTGCTCCTATACGAAGGACGGAACACTTAGCCTGATTTATGGGCAGTAGCCACAAATTAGACCAGTCCCATAGTCTGTCCAGTGCATGCTGTATGGCCTCGGAATCCCCAGGAACATTTACAACATTCCATAGCTTAAGGTCATCAGCAAACAATAGGGATGATACCCCCAGCTCTCCAGGGAGATCGTTTACGTTAATGGAGAAGAGCATCGGTCCACGTACCGAGCCCTATGGGACACCGCTAAGGACCGCTTGCTTAAGGAATAAGCTACGACCCACACGTACACACTGCTCTCTTCCCTGCAAGAACGCAGATACCCAGTGAAGGGCGCGGCCAGATACGCCGTAGAACCTCAGCTTTTGTGATAGCCTCAAGTGGGGTACCTTATCAAATGCTTTCGAGAAGTCTAAGAAAAGCACATCCACCACGTGGTCATTGTCCACTGCCTCGGCCCAAACTTCATGAGCAACCAACAAATTCGTCAAACACGAAAACCCCTTCCGGAATACATGTTGCGCACTACTGAGTAGACTAAATCTACTCAGGTGACATTCCAACGAATCTTTCACCAGCTTTTCAAGCAGTTTGACCACGACGCTAGTCAGACTAACTGGCCTATAATTGGCTGACAGATCCCTGTCGCCATTTTTGAAGATAGGACAGATGACAGCCTTCTTCCATTCGGAAGGTAATGTACAGCTATCAAGTGATTTCTGAAACACCATCGTCAGCGGTCCACTCATTTCCACCGCCAACTCATGCAGAAGCTTCAGGTGAATTGAATCAGGTCCAGCTGCTTTGGAAGGGTTCAGTTCTTGCAGCAGTTTAAGGACTTGCGTTTCCACCACAGTAAACTCAGCTAAATAAGAACCCTCAGGTACTCTGGTGACAAGTTCAAGGCTAGTCAACGCGGCCTCACGTACAAAATCCCCTGCATACTGTTCCACAAGTACACGAGCCTTATCTGAGTCCGCGTACGCACGATTTCCATCGGCCCGCATCAAAGTTGGTATTAGGAGAACAGCTATTAGACATTCATTTATTGTGACCGAGCTTGATGGCTATTCTTTACTCTTCCTATGTTCTGTTTCTTGACTGTTGTTTAAACGTTCTACTGGGTTCGCCCGATTGGTACATCCGCGTCATTGTTAATGGACGCTCTTCGTCATGCCTTTCTCAGCAGCGCTGTTTGCAGGAACATATTCTATTGGTTTTTTCTTCTCATTACTGTTCTACTTGGTTATGTTAAAGGAATATTTAGTTTCACGCAATTATTGTACTAGTGTTCAACTTTTGGGTCTGCATTCCCTATTCGCGTTTGTTTCGTGACTTTTGTTTAAACGTTTCATTTCGTCATTCTGATTGGCCAGTGCCCGTCACCGTAAATAGTCGTTCGCTTTACGCTTGGAGTCCAATGATGCTATTTTTAGGGACTTAAGCGATTCGCTCTTACATACACTTTTGCTTATTCGCCGTTGCATTTTACGTTTTTCCTTCAGTTGGTAGGCTCAAGTGTATTTTAGTAGCTTCCCTGCATTTTGCCTTCAAACTATATAAACAACTGTGATTTCATGTATACAAGTCTCTTTCTGGCTCGTCTTTGGACTTCTTCTTGCGGTCGTGGGGTGAAGACATCAGCGGCGACACAACTGTTGGGATTACCGAAGTTGAACCACAGCGTCTCTTAACATAAGCGAAGAAATTCTTCGGATTTTCCGAAGCTCCATCAGCCAATTCCTTTTCGTACACCAGCCGAGCTTTCCTTAAGTGTTGTTTACACCTATTTCTAGCCTTGCGATACCTAACATAGGTGCTAGTTGATGGAACCGCACTGTATGTCCTCCAGCACCTAAAACGCTTCTGGAGCAGGTACTTGCCAGTGGTATCTATCCACGGCGGCCGCACCCGTGTCTCCTTTCTCCTCGCAAGCGGGATATAGGGAGTAGACACTTCCGTGAGATAAGATTTAAATTTATCCCAGGCCGCCTGAACCGTATCAACCACCGAGATTTCGCAACGCGTCCCAGCAGCCTCGGTACGCATTGCCTGATAGTTAGCAGGCCATATGTTTGGAAATCGCTTAGCAATGCTCTGGTGACGCCTGGTCAGACTACACCTGAACGATAAACAAACATGATCACTAGCACCTAAGAGTGTGCTGTAAGTGATGTCCCCTACGAAGTTTAGTGACTTGGCAAACACTAGATCCAAAAAAGACGGGAGTTGTGCATCCATGTACCTAGTGGAGATGCCCACGAACTGATGCAACGGTACTTGTAGCGTAAGCTCAAGTAGATCTGTACCGAAAGTACCTTCTGCCGAGTTGCAAGAAAGATCCGCCCAGCAAACTTCTGGTAGATTGAAATCCCCCAGTATCAAACACCTGTTTGCGGATTGGGAGCGAATAAAGTCAGGCACCTCTTTGGACCCACTCCCAGGGCTTTTATACACAAGTACGACTGTAAGTTGAGCTGAGGAAGTGTTAATCACTACCGACAGCTCTTCGGCAGTTTTAGCTGCCGACTGAAACATGAAGGTGCGTGAAACGTCAAGTTCACACCTAACGTAAATAGCAACGCCCCCGCCTGGTCGGCCAACGAAGCGATCACATCTAAATAGTGCGTAGCCAGACAGATGTACTTCACCGTCTGTGATGTCTCGAGACAGCCACGTTTCAGTGAATGCAAGTATATCGGGATGAGACCCATCTACAAACAGACCTATCTCGCACATCTTATTCCTTAGGCTCCGCACATTGCTTAGCACTATCTGAAGGTAGTCGTAAGGTCCAGCCCTGGGTCGTGCGCTAACAGTACTGGCCCTGGTAGGGCGGAAACAGACCGCCGGCTGACCACCCGAAAACCAACCAACCGGAGACCTTGTTCACCGGCCGTTCGCCTGGTTTTGAGGTCCTTAATGGCCTCTTTTAGCTTCAGCCTACCCGCTAATGGGAGGTCTGGCTGAACGCTAAGATTAGTACCCTTCAATTTGAAGGCAAACCGCAACAGCGCGTTTCCTTCCTCCGGCGTGGATAGGACTACCCGAAGTAAGCGCGGTCGAGGGTTTGGGGCGTTAACTGGGACGTTACCCAATCTAGTCAGTTTCCTGACAGTAACACCTGGAAACCCAGGTGGAAGAAGCTTCGTCACGCACATCTTAAAATACTGTAAGTCGTCCAATGTACGTTCGGCAGGAAGTGCAGCAGAGGATACCACTGCGTTGCGGAATATCACGCTGCTATCCATGAAAGAATCACCTCGACGGGGTGTATTTACCCCACGGGTTTTAAAATTTACATGAACCGCAACCGGCTTGGCCGCAGGAAACGTGACTGGGCGCAAGCTACCAGACGACGTTGAAGCAACTGTAGCGTAGGCCTTACGCTCCAACTTGATTGTCCCGTCATTCTTGACGCTTTTCGAATCTGCTTGAAGGGTACGGGCAGTTCTGTTCCGATTTCTTTTCCGTCCTGCAGGCGAAAAGGCCTGTGGCTCAACGTCCATGCTTGCCCCCACGACCTGTACCCTTGGAAGACAAGATGTTTTTGGAGTAGGCTTTGCAGTTTGAGTAGCACGCGATGTGGACATCTGGGATTTTTACCTCTGCCTGTACAATTTTAGGTGAAACTGAGGGAGTCGCATCACCAGGTGGTGATTTCCGCTCAGGTAGTTGCATCTTGAGCGTCTTCTCTCGGTTTGGGTGCGGAGGGTTTGCGCACTTTTCTTGCCCTCTTTCGCCCGTTCTTTTCTGGCCCAGGAGCCCGTGACTCGCTCTCCATTTGTGGAGGGTCAACAATGCCATCCGAGGCATATGAGTCATCTATCCCATCCTGATGGCGCTCGACCCAGTGATGGTCCTGCGGACTACCTTCAGGTAGTATAGTACTTAGCAACGTGCGTAGCCTGACGTACAAGGTGCACGATTTGGGTCCACTTGTGTGCAAACTCGTTCAGACTTACTTGCTTTCACCGAAAACTTGTTGTCTCTGGATATCACTACCGGTGAGGAAAGTTTACGTGGGTACCTACTGCTACCAGCTCCTGGATCGACGACCCGCTCAAGAAGGAACAATTACGGGATTCATCCTATCGTTCCAGTCCCACTTGAACTTGAACTTCATTGCTCAGTTGGTCCTCACGGCGGAGGCGTTGTACTGTATGTAAGCTGTAACTTGGATGTGTTGATACCCTGCACATTCCAGTCGTCGGAGCAGACCGCTGTAGTCCTATCGGCTGCTTTGCGCGCTTCCCCTACCTCGTTTACAGTTATAGTAATAAACATGAGTCCTGGAAGTTCCTCCAAGGGGTTAATCAAATTTATTCGCACTCAGTCCGCCAACAAGTGTTAAGTTTTAGGGGATTGCTATCTCCCGGAATATGGCTGGTCTCAGCTTTCTTGCCATTTAGCGTCAGGAAGGTTTGTGTGGACATACTTATGCTGACCATCCAACTACTTTTGCACCAGTTCGTGGAATTCCTCGCTAGGTATCTGGACAACCAAATATCCTCTACTTTAGTTCTTGTTTTCGTTATTTCCCTCGGCTTCGTGACCGACGTTTCGTATTGGTCCAGCGATCACGCTTGCATAGCCTTTCGGTGTGCTCTTTCAAGGCACCAACAGACCGCTGTTGAATTACTACTGCATATTTGGCGGACGGCCTTTAGTGCAACGCGAGTTAAGGCTTCCGTTCTGTACTGTGAGATCTCGATGACCGACTCCATCCATTTAGCTTGGGATAAATTTACCACATACCTCTCTGAGGTTGCCACACCCTATGTTCCACCCTTGAGGAAAAGGTTCCGAGCACCGCTTCCATAGATAGATAGCACTGGCAAGTACCTGCTCAAGAAACGGTCTAGATGCTGGCGAACCTACCAGGCAGCTTCAACAGCAGGTACACAGGATAGTTATCAGGCGATTAGAAGTACATGTATACAACGTCTCAGGACTGTCCGACTCCAGTACGAGCAGGGTTTAGCGGACTCATCCGCAGCTAACCCCAAGAAGTTTATTGCTTACGGTAAAAAAAGCAGCGGGGCAAATTGTCTATACCAGCGTTCCACGAGCAGACGGGAAAGTGCGCGAACTGAAAATGACAAGGCATGTATACTTAGTGATCAGTATAAAGCGGTCTTTGCTCAGGTTATCTCTTTCCCACAGGTTGAATTGGTTTGAGGAGTGCCACAGAATTCTTGCTTAGCTGCGGTTAACATAAGAGCTACTCAGGTCTTTGCGACTGCACGGCATTAATCCCGCTAAAGCTACCGGTCCTGAATCAATTCATCCGAAGCTGTTGAATGAATTGGCCCCTGAGCTGGGTGGTCCTCGCACATGCGTGTTATCAATATCGCTTGACAGCTGCGTCCTAACCTCGGAATGGAAGGAGATAATCATCTGTCCGGGTTTTAAGCGCGGTGACAGCGTTCTGCCCGCGAACTACCCGCCTGTCAATTTGAAAAGTATGGTAAATAACTAAATAAACAAAACAAACGATTTATTCTCGACGGTGCGAGACACGCCTTCAAACCCATTAACGTGGTGATACAACCGCGTAACATCAGTAATGATACGGAAACGTTACGAGTTAACTAGTATACGACGGATATGTGTACATGTAAATAAATAAATAAATATTTTATTCTCGACTGTACGAGGCACGCCCATTAAAACATGAACAGGTATGTACAGCTGTACAGACATTTTATTGGAACTGTAGTGACAGTAGAAAATTGTTCATATGTCCATGCTTGGAACTGTGCAATAGTGAACATGCAAAAGAACCATTTGGTTGTAGTGGGATCGGAATCCATATGTTTGGACATAATCGTTCTGCCATATATCGCAGTCATACCTCGACTAATAAAAGATAAAGAATCCTGAGTGATCCATTGGAAGATAATTGAAGAGCAAGCTATCCAGTATGATGATTCTAATTGAGCTGCCAGTGTGAAGTTATGGGCTGTGACTTTATTCAGTGGCGAGTCACATTCGCCACGTTGCAGTGTTGTTAAACGGACATTTGTGGCTTTTTATAGGGAGAACGCTTGCCAGGCGAAAACCCACCACGTCCTGAAACACTGCCGCCAATCCATTGAATGGCAAGTTGTAACTGGCTACGTTTCTTGTTGAACGTTTTTTGATCCGTTATTGGCAGTCAAGTTGCGTCCCATTTTTCTGCTGACTGATTCGTTATGCGAGTGGCCATTGCGTGCCTGAGTCCTCTCCTGTGCCAGACCAGTAGGTCAGGAACTAAGCATTCCTTCTGGATATGATGTGTTGATCATCTGCAGAACCACGTGAAGTCCCAAAGAATCTACGTTGAACTATGTTGAAGTCTTGGAGGACAGGATAGGTTCCGAAGAAAGAATCGCAGATCCCCCGGGGTATGTAGTGAAATCTATTAGAAATATGGAAACCACGGCCATTTGAGCGGTCAAGGCGGATTGAAGAGCTTAGAATGACCGATTGTTCAAGCTTTGTATTGGCCGGAGGATGTGTCTTCCGTGGTCGAAAGTCCTCCAGTCAAGAGATATGTGGGAGAAGTATTGTTAGGTAAATTGAACTCAGTGGTTCATGCCGCGGAAGAATTGTATCAGTGCAAGATATTGATGGATTTGTCCGGTAAGTATGTTGTAAAAAGGTTGATAATTTTTCGCTGATGTCCAGGTAAAGGAACTGTGTGCGTTGTATTGTTGTCGTAACGGAGGACAATTCCTTGGGTGGGTGTCGCCGTACCTATGACAGACTCGGGAGAAAAAGGAAACGAACAGAAACAGCCACACAGACAGAAGAAAGGAATGTATCTGGAATGCAGTCAATCAATTGCGGCGATGCCTGAACTATTGTACCCCTATGCACGTAATTGTTATTTAAATATCGCATAGACACGTATATCATAAGTGGCGGAATACGACGAGAATCGAGCAGAACAGGGATCAGTAAAGGATGAAAGATTGAAGTTGAAGCAGGAGTGTTTAGGGAGTCCTAAAATAGAAACCTGCTCAATCGGTGGGAATCAGGGAGAGGAGAACGAGGTGTGCAGATAATGGGAAGAAATATCACGCAGAAGAAGCGACAGTGGCGTATTTCCTTAATCCTAAATTGGTAGGAATGCAAGAAGTCAGGGAGGACAAACACCTGTACGTCAGCGTCGAATGAAGAAGGAATGCAACAGAAAGCACAGGAAGTTAAGCAGAGAGTCGGTAAAAGAGGCTCTATTGAGGGGAAGTGAAAAAGCTGCCGACGTTTAGCTGGTGATGCTTTATCTTTGTTAGCAACAAGAAAGATGGATAATGCCCAGTGATGTAATTACGGTAAATGTGGCGGAGCGATGCGCCGGAATAGGTAGATAGTATGGCGAGCAAAGCACAAAGGATGAGGGGCAAAGAGCGTTGGGACTACAGAGCCTGTATCGGTTATGTCTCGGATGTCTGGAGGCAATCAGAAAGGAGACTGGGCAGACAATGATAGATTAGAGCCAAACACAAAAAGTTGCCGTGCAATTGAAAAAGGAATGTAAAGAGGGCGCGAAAACGAAAGAATGAAGTCTGAAAGGAGAAGTAACTATTGGAAAGAAGTGGAAAAGCCTACAATGGTATCGAGTTGTTGTGAACAGACCATTGTATCTGTCGGTGACTCATTGATAAAGCCTCAGCAGTCAGAGAGGAGACCATTAAGACGGGCCTAAAATGTCGGCTCATAGAGAGAAAGCGATATTATTATTGCCAGAATGTTAACAGTCGGCAGAAATGGATAAGTTAAGCTTGTAAGGAGAGTAGAATAAATAAGATAAATCACGACCAGTACTATTCATGAAAAGAGTCACAAAGCGGTACGTCGGCCGAGCATAGATCATTGAGAACTTAGACGTCTGGGAGGGGTCAGAAAGCAAAAGAGCGTTTAGATGAGACTGGATAAGTCAGCAAGATGAAGCTAGGCAGTCAGATTAAAGTGGGGATAACAGTAGTGAATGTCACGATAAACGAAAAATTGCGGGACTACAGAGGCTATATAGAAAGCCCGTTAGCATATCAAACGAAGCTCTCAAGCGGAGGGACAGGGTGTGTTGTGACTGCACAGCCTAGAACACGTGCGTCTCTTATTTCTGGAAACAGTCAGAAAGTGGGAGACTGGTCAAACGAGGCTAGAGTGGAGCCAGGCCCGAAGTGTTATCCGTCCAATAGATAAAGGAAGTCAGACAGAGCGCGAAAATGAAAGAATGTAATTGTGAAGGAGACACTTAAGGGAAAGTGGAAGAGCCTACAAAGATCTCGAGGTGTTTCGAACAGACCTTTGAGCCTGTCGATGGTTCAAAAGTATGGGCTCAGTATTCGGAAAGCAGGAGACCATGAGATGAGAGGATAATATCGGCTCATGGAGAGAAAGCCGTATTATAAATGTCAGAAAGTTAACAGAGCGTCAACAAGATTGAAGTGTTAAGGAAAAAAGCGGATATATTAGTGATGAATCATGAGCAGCAGTGCTCTGGAGGCGGGGGAGACAGCGCATTGCGTCTGCAGAGACTAGATCCTTTAGAATTCAAAAGCCGAGAGAGGTCAGAAGGCCGGAGGCCGTACAGCCAGAACCAGATAAGTCAGACTAGAGTGTGAAAAAAGGCTCTATGGGTGAGAAGAAAGAAAAAGAACGCCAACGATATGCTCCAGGTGCTGTGCACAGACCGTTGGAGCTGCCGGTTTCTGATTATTAGGGTCACGGAAGTCGGAAGGTATGAGATCGTTGCGACGGGCCCAGAATGTCAGCTCGTAGGGTGAAAGTCGTATTAGTAAAGTCTAAGCGCTAACAGAGAGCATCAACCGAAATGGATATGCTAAGGAAAAAAGGAGACATGATAATAAGCTTCAATCATGACCAGCGGGGGTCTTGCGGTGAGGGTAACAGACTTTCGTCGGCAGAGTCTAGATCATTAGACCACAGAAGTCCGAGCGATGTCAGGAAATAGGAGAGCGTACAGTCAAACCCCGGTAAGTCAGCAAGCTGAAGTTAGGCCTCCAAAATAACGTGGGAATAAAGTAATGAGTGTCTTCAGAAAAGCAGTTTGGGAAGCAAGTGGCTATATGAAAAGGCGGTTGCATGGCGAGGAACGGTCTCAGGATAAGGGGGACAGAGCACCAGGACAACAAAGACTAGATCGTTAACGTTTGGAATGTAAGGAAGTAGTCAGAAAGCAGGAGACTGGTCAGACGCCGCTAGAGTAGTGCCAGACCCGGAGAGTTGCCTGACCAGTGGAAAAAGGAATACAAACAAAATGAGAAAAGGAACATTTTCATTGATGAGTGGAAAAGTCAGCGATATTCCCGACGTGGTATGAAAAGACCATTGGGTCTGCCAACTCCTGATCATTACGGTCACAGAAGTCGGAAGGTAGGTCGTTCAGACGAGACTAGAAAGTCGGCTCATAAGGAGAAAGGCGTAATAGTAAGCTATGAATTTTGTCGGACAGAATCTGCAGCAATGGACACGTTAAGGATGAGAGGGGCGTGACAATAACGATTAGTCACGACCAGCAACGTTCTTGAGGTGAAGGTAAAAAGCGTTGCGTCGGCAGTGACTAGAACAGTTAGATCGCAGAAGCCCAAGAGAGGTCAGAAAACAGGAGATCTTTCTGCCTCTCCATGATCACTCGGGTTACAACCGTCAAAAGCAAAGAGACCACTGAGACAGGAAAGTAGACTGATAAGTCTGCCCATCCCTGTTCATTCAGGTCACAACAGTCAGAAGCAAAGAGACCACTGAGACGAGATTAGAAAATCAGCTCAAAGGGTGAGAACCGTAGAGTTTAGGTCTAAGTGATAAAGGAAAGCATCGGCAGAATAAGCGCGTACAGAAAAAGGGGACATAGTAATTAGGATTAATCAGGGCCAACAATGCATTTCAGTTGAGGGTTGCAGGACGTTACGTCGGCAGAGCCTAGGTCATTGGGATCTCACAAGTCTGAGGTGGGTCAGAGAGCAGGAGACCGTTCAGACGAGTCCGGATAGGCCAGCAAGATGAAGCTAGGCCGCCAAATTAACTTTTGAGTAACAGTAAGGTGTGTCATAAGAAAAGGGACGACAGCGGCTATATGATAAGCCAGTTAGCATGCCAAGGAAAGGTCTGGGGATGAGGGGAACAGAGTGTTTGGAATGTAGAGCCTCGAGTGATAACGTCTCGGATGTCTGGGAGCAGTGAGAAAAATGAGACTGGTCAACCGAGGACAGATTAGAGCCAGGCCCGAAGCGATTCACGTGTTTGAATAATTAAGGCAAACAGAGTGCCAAAAGGAAAATACTCTATTCAGAAGAGGTCGGAAAGCCAAAGATATTCTCCGGGTTATGGGAGCGGACCGATACGTCTGCCTATTCCTGTTCAATAGGGTCACCGTAGTCGGAAGCAAAGACAGCAAGCCGTTGAATATTGGTATACGTACTAAAGGAGAGCATCGGCAGAATACGCATGTTCAGGAAGAAGGGGGACATAGCAATAAAGATTAATCAGGGCCAACAATGCATTTCAGTTGAGGGTTGCAGGACGTTACGTCGGCAGAGCCTAGGCCATTGGGATCTCAGAAGTCTGAGGTGGGTCAGAGAGCAGGAGACCGTTCAGACGAGTCCGGATAGGCCAGCAAAATGAAGCTAGGCCGCCAAATTAACTTTTGAGTAACAGTAAGGTGTGTCATAAGAAAAGGGACGACAGCGGCTATATGATAAGCCAGTTAGCATGCCAAGGAAAGGTCTGGAGATGAGGGAAACAGAGTGTTTGGAATGTAGAGCCTCGAGTGATAACGTCTCGGATGTCTGGGAGCAGTGAGAAAAATGAGACTGGTCAACCGAGGACAGATTAGAGCCAGGTCCGAAGAGATTCACGTGTTTGAATAATTAAGGCAAACAGAGTGCCAAAAGGAAAATACTCTATTCAGAAGAGGTCGGAAAGCCAACGATGTTCTCCGGGTTTTGTGTAGTGTGAATGTAGCTGCAAGTTTAAGTAATCGTGTTGTTCGTATGACTACGAAGTTGTGAATTTGTTCGGTGACGGCGCCAATATAGGAATGGATCAGATGAAATCTTTGAAGTGCTTAACGTTTGCAGAACTTTTGTGATCCTTCGGTATGCCAAGGCAGTGACTTTGTTTCGTCGCGAGTCACATCCGCCACGCCAGCGTGTGAGTAAGCAGGCATTTGTGGTCTTTAATAGGGAGAACGCTTGCCATGCGAAAACCCACCATGTCCTGGAAAACTGCTGCTTGCTTGTAACTACCTACACGACGTATATGAACATGCTTTCTGTGCCGGAAATGGTGGAAACTAAAGCGGGTTGCCTGGATTTACCTTTCTGGATAAAATTATATGTGGCGTAGATAAATGTTTTACTACGTCGTTTGCCTTGTTTGATCCTCAACCACCGTTGGACGCGCGTACGCTGTTGCGCAAGCCTCGGCCTTACGCTGATGGTTGTATTAGTTGTGGGTGACATTTCAGGTGTGCTTGCTTCGCGCCATGAAACAAGAGAGCACAGAGCAAATTGCACAACTGAGGTTGCAATTTCACGTCAATGGAATGTCTGCGCTCAGTAACTGCCCTTTTGCGGCTGTAGCCCCTCCTTCGCAGGCTGACGCAAAAACAACAGGCGTCCATTGTGATACACCTATGCAGTGACTTCTCGAAACCTCTCGAAGTGGATGAATTTCTTCCACTCATTGTTAATGTGCTACGGGAGACCTTGAAAGACGGAAGTTAAATGAACGCAGGTGGCGAAAGTAGCCCATGGTTTTTAGTCGTGTGGTTTCTGACACACCCGCGAGGTCTTTATCCGCCAGATGCAACAGAATTCTAAATATTTGCTTTTGAGAAATTCTCCACCGTCAGTAAAAGTCATGTATTATTCAAACACATGTATTCAAGGCTCTCCTAATTACGGCTGCGTGACGTTCCTGTGACATCCTGAAATATTGTCGCGGAACAACAAGGCTTTTCTATCCCGGCGTCTATTGGAGACCGTGTTGTTGATTCGCCATTCGATTCCTTACTCATTGCGATGGCTCCATGCCCATTGCCTACCCATACGGTTCTCTGTCGTGTATAGTAGTGCATGGTCAAGAAAACCTTTGGGATCCGGGTTTTTACTAAGGCACTGCGTTTTCGCCTGGGACGGGTCGTAACAACCGACAAGGATCTACTTGGACCATGGCTTCACACCAAACGACTCAGCTGTATTCACCACCACGACCGTGGTTCAGTGTGAAGAGCCGGACACGATGTCTTCATACTCCAGAGATGGGCACTTAATCAGCAAAAGGCGGACACAAGATCGTTTAAATGGTTCACTAACCTGGACACTCAACAAATGGACTATTCTTGCATCTCCCATTCTCGACCGTTCTCAATGACCATGGCGGCGCTGCCCAAGCTATTTGGTCAGTCAAAGGAGGAAAATGGATGTCAATAGCCTGCGGTTAATCGCGTGAGAACTCGGTCGGTAAGGTGCTTCGCCAACTGTACAACAGAGCTCAAAAGGAATTGCCGCGCTGTTCTAGGACGTGGTGGATGCTTGCCTGGTTAGCGTTCACCTAATATAAAACGAAGGAAATCTCTTTAACAACACGGCGACG
Organism: Dicrocoelium dendriticum; assembly: GCA_944474145.2. Taxonomy (NCBI): domain Eukaryota; kingdom Metazoa; phylum Platyhelminthes; class Trematoda; order Plagiorchiida; family Dicrocoeliidae; genus Dicrocoelium; species Dicrocoelium dendriticum. The sequence continues at coordinate 51,862,553 of OX104070.1, read as the reverse complement.
TGGAAGATGTGACATGCTACTGAATAGGCAATGTCCACGACTACGCACTAGCTAGTCGACTACAGTCATCTTTCAATAGTTCCTTGATACGCACAAGAAAAAGATACTCTCTGTTTACACCTGTCATCGCCACTCCATTTGTATTCTTTGCTATTTAAACCACACATACGTGAACCCAAATTTGCGTCATCCACTGACCACCAGGTCCCTCATGATTACTTTCACCAGTTCTGCAGTCTGTACAACATTCGGCCACTGCAGAGTACATACATGACAAGGTGTCTGTTTCAAAACCTGATTGTTGGTAAATGTTGATTATGCAAGATTTGCTGTGCCTCGATAAATTCAACAGTAAACTATTTTTATATTTATTGACAAGTGGTATACTAATGAGGAACTTAGGAGCAGCACCGTAACAGTGAGCAGCCCGCTGGTACTCAGAGCATGCGACGCTACTTTTCTAAATTGTCTGCTATGCGGAACAATCCAACGGGGATAATGAAGGAATCCGTATTTTACCGATTTATGATATGTTTACCGTCTTTATTAAGGCCACTAGTTGGTCGCTTATACCTGTCCAAACACGTGACGCCGCTCGGGAGAACGGTGTTAAGCTGTTCAGCATGCTGGGAATTAACGCATACGAGGCTAAGAAATGCACCACAAGGAGTTTGAAGTCCTCTCTGCAGAGACTGGGGCGGAAACACATCACTTAGAGCTGTAATTTGGCGTGCTTCAGGGTCCATCCATTCGTCGGGCATTGGAAGAGCAATATAACCGAGCGGAATCATTGGGTCATTGAGGACCAATTGAGGCACCAGCGGTATGTAGCGAAGGGATTCTGCTGCAACCCGAAGCTACTTTATAGCCATGGCAACTAACTTTTCAAACTACAACATATTGAACCCTTAACCACCGCATGCTGGCGCGTGCAAACGGCTCAAAAACCGAACAACGCTCTTAGGCAACAACTCGTGCACTGAGCAGAACATCAGCAGGATTAGCCACATCAGGTTTACTGCCACAGGAGTACAGGAGCGACCGATGTCACAGCGTGTGCACAGTTTCAGCCCCCGCAATTTAAAACTAAAGCTGTTGAACGTGGTGGTTATGAAGCCGGCTGATCCAGTGTTCCGGTTTTAATCACCTTGTCTAAAGGACCTACAAGTCATGACCTTGTGATCGCGTTGAGAAGTCGCATAAGTTACAACTTAAGCAGCCACGCTGACCCGGCATATCATCGTAAGATACGTCTTCTCCAGCTCTTTTGGGGGCCATATATTCTGTTATTGTACATTTCCTCATGGAATGCCATAAGAAGTGCAATATTGTCGTACCTGGGCAACCAGGTTTCAGTTAAAACCTATCAGGTACCACGAATCCCTCGTTAGGGAGTCCAAGCTTAAGGCATTCGGTTAACCCTGAAGCGGGAGTTGAGGCTGCGCATCCAAATTTTTTGAAAGCGTGTGCTCCTCTTGAGCATTAAATTGTTGTTCTATGTCTTCTGGGCTGTGGAATCCGCGACAAAACCACTGGTTGCATACCTGCATTCCTGTTGCAACATCGCCAAAACATGAGAGCTTGCTGCTTCTTATCTTATCCGACAGAGGTGTAATGTGACGTCCCACAGTGCTCTGTTGTAGGACAAAGGCCATTTCTAGGTTACTTCAACGACCTCGTGGGACTGAGCAGTTAGAACGTCTTACCCTTCGTAGGTGCCCCAAAATTTGGCAGTCTATCTGGACGACAAACTACTACGTGTCACTACAAGGTAAGCTTGATAGGGTTCAATATTGGTCAGTTCAAAACATGCTGGTGTTCATCGACGCTAACTATAAAAGGAATGAGCATATGACAACAGAGGACGTACGCATATCGGCTAGGAGAAGACCATTCATGACACTTCCCTAGTAAACATGATCCCGGAGTTCACGTGCAAGCCCACCTCGGTTGTTCACATCAGGTCGAAACCGCAGCAAGGAAAGCAAAGCAGTACTTTGATGCCTTGCGGTCAGGTGTTGACTAACTTGATCGCACCATCTATTTACAAATGATGAACGGTTACAATCTGTGTCAATCTGTATCTTTACGAACCCTTAACGCAGGGGTCCGGCCCCTTTCTCTTATAGTTCTACCAGTATCTGACAAGCATTCAGACGAACTGCTTGTGGTTTATTCATTTGAATGAGGAATAGCACTTTCGCCACAATGATCAATTACACGCACCGGCTGGCACGTCCAGTGTAAAGATGTGAACACGAAGTCTTCACGACAAGACCGGTATGCCACAAAAGAGAAGCCAAAGTCCATCGCTTCCAACTACTTATTTGCTTGGACAATCATTCAACCGACCTACCGGGACATTTGCTTTCTTGTCCGGCTTCAATGACTAATTCGGCAGCTGAATGAGCACTTCGGCTAGCCAACACAAAAGTTGCAGCTCATATGGCTGCAAATAGCCGAGTGTACCATCGGTCTGTAAGGGGCCTTGACAGTTACACATAACACACAAACGGATCGACATCAGCTTGCCATGGCGTGGTGAGTTTTTGCCAGGCAAGCGCTCTCCCAATAGGCAGCCACACATGTCCGTTTATTAACACCGCGACGTGGCGGATGCAACTTGCCACCGAATAAAGTCATTTCTCCCAAACCCACTAACAAGTTACTCAGAGTGACCTTTCACCACATTTCAATATGTTTGATATGCATGCTGACAAGACACTTGTCGGTTTCTAACTTCCATCTCAACTCTATAGGTTACATTTGCACACCTGTTTGATTGCAGACTTCCGCCAAATCAGCAAAATAAATAAAATAAATTCTTTATGTTTGTGCGGTGCGAGGCACACCTATGTAGGCATGATCATGTTAAAGGTACAACTAAAGGTCGGGGAAAGTATAAAACATGGTGCAAGTTAACCATGAACGTTGGAGCTGAGAGTTCATACATGTATGTAGAAGTGCATGTGTCTATTATTCCAGTTTAAATTTGTGCCAATACAATCGTGTTGGATCGCGTGGATAGTATGAGAAGGGTTGAGCGACGTCCGTGGTGGGAGTGTGGTTGGTTGGTTGGGTAATCATGGGGCCGGGACTTTAGTTAGAGGCGAGTCACCTCCGCCTCGTCGCAGTGCTGTTAACCAGACATCAGTGACTTCTTATGGGGAGAACGCTTGCCAGCCAAAAATCCACCAAGTCCGGGAGCACTGTCGCTAAACATTTGCTGGAACAGGATAGACCCGACCCACGCTGTTGTTGTCACGGGGAAGTCATGTTTTCGTTGTTGATGGAGCAGCCTGCGATTGCTGACAAGTCATAAGCGAGCGGTTGGACGCTTGACAGACGGAACCAAGGGTTAGGTAGTTATGGAGTGATTCAGGGATGTTGTGGTAATTATTTGTTTTGAAGGCTTTTTGCTAGACAAGCCTTAGCTGATCCAATCCTCTGGATAAGGACAGCCAGATCAAATGGTCCAATGGTATTAGACCAGGACGGGAGTGAGTTTGTTGGAGATCTGATTTGATGCACTTTTCTCTTCGTAGATTAATTCCGTCGCAGACAAACAGGCCAGGTGGGATCCATGCTAAGTTTCTGTTGATAACTTCAGACTTCGGGGAAGAGAAGAGCAAAGTAAAGAAAAGGAGAGCAGCAGAGACTACCAAGGAAACCCGTGACAACACGTGGTGTGAACGTAAAAGTCATATATGCTACTACGTGGTAAAAGTGATACATGAAGAGCAAAGAAAATATTTGGTATTTTGTGTTCCGCGACCATATAATGTAGCAGTGCCGGTGAAGGTTGCTTAATAACTAGAAGCAAGTATGGGAGGATGAGTGAGGACAAAGAGAAGACAGTGGCAAGTGAAAGAAAAAAGGGAAACTAAGTATGAAAGCTTGGAAGTGGGATGAATGTATAGGTACTATTTGCCATGAAATTACGTTACAACGTGCTTGGCGTCTACAGCAAAGAGTTATGAAAGACCGACAAGTAACCACCTCACACTAGAAGTGCAAAAAAGATGCAGTTTTGAAACTCAAAGTCAGCAACAGCATTCTAGGAAGGCAAACCAGACAGTAGAAAGGGAAATGAGAATTCTCACGTAGCTGGGGAAAGTGCAGCGATTAGAGTCAAACAATTTCAGAGTAATAAAGGAAGAAAAGCAGGTCATACTGAGTTAATCCAAGGCCTGGTTACGGTCAGAAACATCAAAAATTTATACGAGGAAACCTGCTGTAGACCAGGCTTTTAAATTTCAAAGGTCTAAGCGAGGTAAGGAAACAGCAAAGACATGTGAGGCGATGCGAGACAAAAGCAGCAAGCAGACAGGAAGCAAGCCAGGAGAGGTGAGAGTGTGATAAGCGTATCAGAGCAGTACATGGCTTTAGGGTGAAAATGGGGTCAGCAGTAGTCAAAGCAAGGGAAGCTAACAGGATAAGTGGAAGTGCCAACAATGTGTTAGTAAACCTCAGTCGCCCAAAAGTAGTAAGAAAGCGGGCGAGACAGCTTAGACGGGACTGGATTAGGCTGAAAGAAGAGACTATTCGGCCCAACAGATGTGGGGTGACAATTAAAGAGGCAAGCGGAGTTACAGGACACAAAATCTGAGACGAAGTTTAGGAAAAGATTCATACGGTGGTCAAGGAGACGAAAGGTGGGAAGAATCCGCCGTTACTGAGCTGATCCCAGGCGGCAAGCATAGATTTATAAGGTCAGGGTGATATGGGAGCAAGACCAGAGTAATCATGCAGGTTAACACGGACTCACGATGATAAGACTTGGAGGGGTAGTGCGAAATATCCGTGGTCTGGCTAAGGTTAGAAGAAATACCACGGGAGGCGGCAGCTGGATACGTGGCTCAAGCAAGTAAGCGAATCATCGCGTTAACGTGGCTCTAGAGTAAAAATGAGAGGAACAGCAATCAAAGTAGGGGAAGTTAAAAGGAGCATCGGAAGGGCCAAAGAAGAGTCAGTATACCTCAGTGGCCTAGCAGATGTAAGAAAACAAGCGAGACAGCTCTGCTGGGACTGGATTAGACTGAAAGACGGGACTATGCGGTCCAGCAGATGTGGGGATGAACTTTGAGGACGCAATCAGGGAATCGTGACACAAAACCTATGACAGAGTTTAGGAAATGCCACCTTCCGAGGTCAGGGAGATGAAAGGTGTGATGGATCAGCCGTTACTGAGCTAATCCCAGGCGGCATGCATTGCTTCATAGGTCAGGCGCAGACGGATAAGCAACTGATTAGGTTGAAGTGGCTTTAAGTAAAGGTGTGAAGGTCAACAACCTTAGTTGAGAAAGAAAGATTATCGATGGAAATGCGATACAAGTGGTGTTATGCCTCAATCGCCTGGCTGTAAGCAAAGACCTGGCGAGCCAGCTCAGACGAGCCTGGACTAAGTAACAGTGACGTAGTAAAATAATCCTAATTATATTGAGCTGATGCAGAAGAAAGTTGAAGAGTATACATTAATGTATGGAATGAAAAGTACTGGGGGGAAGGCAACTTTAGGGACAGGTAGATGCAGATTAGTTTTGTGGTGTAGCTATATATAGAAAGGTGGATCCGTTTTCCCAGAACTCATCTGCAGATACGCATGTGCCCATTATTTCCGTTACTTTGGGAACTGTGAATAACATCTTTATAGACGCGGAGAATGAGATGACACTTTCAGATTTCCTGACGGCTTCTGACAACTTATTCCGTACGCTGGCGTATCGGTAGGGAAAGAAGTTAAAACGAATGAAACACTGCGCTCTAGTTAGAGAAAACTTGTGCGGCATTTTACGTAAAGTGTATCGGGTATCTTCCGGCATTTGGAAAAAGCAGCTAATACCTGTGTTGGAGCCTTTGACGATTTTATAGAGGAAGATAAGGCTGGCTTTAAGTCGGCAAAGCCAAAGTGACTCTAGCCCGAGCTGCTTACACCGATCTTGATAATTGAGTGTAGTAAGGCTTAGTAGGCGCATAGTAAACGAGCGCGGTTCCTTCTCGAGCACTAAGCCATCGAACTTGCGTGCGTTAGCAATAACTAACCTTGCCATCTGGATGAACATCGTTGGCACTTGCTTCGGAACTTAAAAGTGGAGTGAAATAGCTCGAACTTAATCAAAGAGCTGCACAGTAGGGTGTATCAACGCATGAGGCATAACAATCCCTCATGTTCGAGCATGCTTAATCCCCAGAAGTACAGTTGGTAATGTCCCACCAACACAGAGCAAAATGGATTTCACGCCCCAAAGCAAGTTGCGAAATTCTACTAACTTTTCCCATACTCATTTCTTTATTCTTGGTGGCAGGCTCTTCTAGCTCACTGATGTTGGAGACATAGCCTCAAGAATATAGAAAATTAGATCTAAGAGCTAAAACTTGCGATGTTTAGCTAAGATAAGTGTGTATATTCCAGGCCAAAATGTGTCAATTGAGCAGAAAGGTCTCCTGTGTTACTTAGGTAGAACTGGCGCTTGCGGCCTTGATCTAAACTTCAGAACCAATTAGAGGCTTAAAAATATTAAACACTATATTCCTAGTGGTTTATGTGTCTCATAATCCCCTGAAACTAGTATGCTGAGGCCGTGGGTTAATTATAAGTTCTCCTGAATTCCCATGTAGACATAATCTTCCTTTATGGATTTCTAGTGCTTTTGCTCTAAATTATAGCTTATTTGCGTATATTTGCCATTTACGCCTGCAAATTGCATTTTTCGGCCACCTACGACTTTCCTGGTTGTTACAGGGTATTACGGGCTATTAAGAGTATTTCCAGATAGCTATGCCTATTTAGATGATATACCGCTTCGCAACTTTGTACATTTTCTTTTTTTGCTAGCTGATTGCAAAGCAGAAAGTGTAGCGCTTATTAATCTTTACATTTTGTCTTTCCTGTCATCGATTTTCTCGCGACATCTTTCGTGTATTTTGTTTGAATTAATGATTATAATACACTTCTCCCTGCCCCGCGTTCCGACGTGCTGCTTTTTGGCTGCGCTGTTTCTGCTTGCCTACGGTGCTGTCCAGTCTGCTTGAGAATCGGATGGTATACTCGGAATTACTATCGAATATCCATTGCCATTGTGCTCCACGTGTGCCACAAGTTGAGCGTAACCTACGACTCGAACTCAACTGTGATTAGACTGTGAATTGACCACCTCCTAGGTTTTTACCTTTACTAAGGATCTGAAACCTTCCTATTATTCCTTAGACCACTACATATATTGGTGACCTTGCCATATCTTTTGCGAACACGTATTTTTTTCTAAGTCATGTCTGACCAGACCCCCTGTGCTTTTACGGACAATTCCGTCGAAGTCTCGCTTCCTACATTTGACATTTCTAATCCACGTGTATGGTTTATTCAGGTAGAGGCCACTTTCAGATGTCGTAAGCTCACTTCACAATCTTCCATGTTCTCCTACGTCATCTCACGCCTACCTGTCTCCATTGCAACTGAAGTCATTGATATCCTTGATCCTAGGCCTGTAGAAGCGCCGCATACTAAACTTAAAGCAGCTATCCTTAAACGCACCACTGCGTCTGATGAGGCTCTTCTGCAACAGTTACTTTCCGGCGTCGAGTTTGGCGATCGCACCCCATCTCAGTTTCTTAGACACATGTGTTCCCTAGTTGGTTCGTCGAAACTCGACGCCTCCATACTCCGCCAACATTGGACGAAATGTCTTCCGGCAAACATCACAGCAATTTTATCAGTTCTTAGCGACGATATCACTCTGGAAAAGCTCGCAGAAGTTGCGGACAAAATGCACGAATGTTTTTAAGGATACTTTTGCTCATGTAGCTGAGTCCACCACAGCCCGCTCATCTCATAGCATAACGCTTCATTCGATCATCGATAGAATCTCCCGTCTAGTAAGCAGCATGTCTGCCTTTCGACGCAAACGAGCTACTAACCAAAGAGGTCACGTGGCCCGCGCCGTAGCACATCCGCTCAAGTCAGCGGTCGTACTGCTACTTCCGCCGTCGTTATTGCAGCACGTAGCTATCGTCCGGGATGCGAATACCCGAAAGCAACTCCAAGTTCGCAACTGGGAAACGCTAAAGCCAGCCAGGGATGGCGCCGGCTGTCGCCGGCCAAATCCTCAGTCGCTTTCTGTACGCGTTCGACTTCACCACTAAACTTCATTTTTGGTCGATACGGGCGCAGAAATAGGCGTTATATCCCGATCTATGGAAAAACCGCTCTGCAACCAGCCGGACTTACTTTACAGGCAGCTAGGCAGTCTAAGATAGCGACGTACGGCCAGAAGCTGTTGCACCTAAGCCTTGATTTACGATGCGAATTTCCTTTTATCTTTACTATCACAGATGTCCAGAAACCCATAATTGGCATCGACTTCCTTAGAAATTCGGCCTCGTTGTCGATTTACGTTGCAGGAAGTTGAGGGACGACGGCACTTCGTCCACTGTCTCTTGCCATCTTGCACCAATCACTTCCGTCGGACTTCGCGTACTCATGCTAGGCACCACCCTGTATTTCTCATTGCTTCAACAATTCCCGTCTTTGGTCCGTTCTAATACCGACTCGACGGAGCCTAAACACGAGGTTCATCATCATATCGTCACCACAGGTTCACCCGTGTCAGCCAAACCGAGACGTCTTCCACCTGACGAGCTCCAAGCGGCTAAACGTGCATTCGAGCACATGCTCAACCTCGGCATCATTTGCCCATCCAACAGTTGTTGGGCTTCCCCGCTTCATTTGGTACCCAAAAAGTTCCGGTGATTGATGTCCGTGCGGTGCACACTGGGCAATCAACGCTGTTACCATCCCCGACAGATACCCTATCCATCACATCCAAGAATTTTCATTGGGATGGTCCTGGAAATCCGTTTCCCCAAGATTGACCTTGTGCGAGCACAAAATCAAATTCCAATGGCATCTGAAGGCATTGCTAAAACGGCTGTTATCACCCCTTTCGGTTTGTACGAACTCATTCGTATCTCTTTTAGCCTTCGCAACGCGGCACAGTCCTTCCAGCGCTTCATATACCAGGTCCTCCATGGTCTAGACTTTGTTTCCGTTTACATCGATGATATCCTAATAGCCGCTGCTACGACAGAAGAGCCCTTGAATCACCTTCGACAACTATTCGAAAGCTTCGATTCTCACGGGATAACGGCTAATCCTGATAAATATATGTTTTGTCAAGCTTGCGACGATTTTCTTGATCACAAAATTGATAGCAAAGGCATTAGTCCCATCTCTGAGAGAACTCAGGCACTCATGGTCTATCCACTGCCACAATCTGTTAAAAACCTGCGCCGATTTCTTGGCATGGTTAATTATTACCGAAGATTCATTGACAGTTGTGCTGCCGTTCTTCAGCCTTTGACTAATTTACTTAAAGGTACTCCAAACAAGTTCATCATGCCGCCAGGAGCCGAAACAGCGTTTGTTGCAACCAAGCAGTAGTTGGGCCAGGTAACTTCGCTTGGCTACCAACGAGAAAGATAGTCTCGTTCTCAAGACTGATGCCTCACAATCCGCCGTTGGTGCTGTACTATAACAACTAATCGGCAATGCGATTCAGCCGCTGTCTTGCTTTTCTCGGAAGCTACAGAAAGCACAAAAGAGGTGTAGTACTTTCGGTCGCGAACTTTGCGCGATCTACTTGGCCGTCAAACACTTCGTCACGTACTTAAGGACGACGTTTTGTAATTCTGACGGATCACAAGCCTTTGGTCTACGCTTTTCGAGCGCTTCCGATAGCTATTCTCCGAGAGAGACACGACATCTGGATTAACCCTCACAACTCTGTGTCGATATTCGCTACATCTACGGTCCAAATAATGTTGTTGCTGATGCACTTTCATATGCTCGCGTACATCAACTGTCGTCAGCTTCATTAGATCTTGAGGCAATGTCTGTTGCCCAGAACAACGATCCTGAACTCGCTCAGCATCGATCAAATACCACATTGAAATTCTTGCAAGTACCAATTTTATACTCAGATGCAAGGATTCACTGCGATGTCTCTACCGGTAAGCCAAGACCGTTCGTTCCACATTCTTTTCAGCGAACCGTCTTTGACCATTTTCATGGACAATCGTAACCTAGCATTCCGTCCACTGTGCAGTTGATTACCGATCGTTTCCTCTGACCTAGTATTCGCTCCGATATCCGTCAATAGGCTAAACACTGTCTCAGCTGCCGGAGCAGCCAAGTACATAGACACTATCCCTGCCCCCGGAACCTTCTCACAACCTGAGGCGCGTTTTAGACATGTCCACCTAGACATAGTCGGCCCGCGTCCTCCATCGAACAATTTCGCTTCATTCTTACTTGTGTTGACCGTTTTACTCGTTGGCCGCATGCCATTCTTTTACGTGACGTCTTCAGAACTTGCTGCCCGTGCATTTTTCGACTCATGGACTTCCTCCTTCGGTGTGCCATCTACGATCACTACAGATCGAGGATCTCAGTTTAGTTCCAACTTGTTCCGTGATTTGAATCGTCTGTTGGGTTGTACCCACATTCGGACAACGGCTTATCATCCCCCTCGAAAGGCTTTGTCGAGCTTTTCCATCGACAGCTTAAAGGCGCCATCACAGCTAATTCACCTGACCCACATTGTCTGAAGTCACCCCAGCTGTCCTTCTTGGTATTCGTAATACCGTCAAAGAGAATATTGGATGCAGCCCTGCCGAACTCGTATTTGGCACCACTCTCAGACCTCCAGTTGAGCTGATTTTGTGTTCTCGAGTCACTGGTGTGGTGGATCCTCTATCCTACGCTGAAAGTCTTAAACAATACTTCCGGACAATTCGACCTACGTCTACCCGCGAACAACAAATTCATCCAGACTTACACACTTGTCCTTTTGTTTTCCTTCTCATTGATGCAGTTCGCGAGCCGTTGACACCTCTTATGAAGGTCCTTCCAAAGTATTGTCACGTAAACCTAGGTACTTCATACTGGAAAGGAACGGATCGAAAGAATCTGTGCGTATTGACCGTCTTAAACCCGCTTATGTTGAGCCACCCTTCACTGACTAATCTCCAGTTGTTACCACCTGTTGTTCAACCGACTGATTCCAGTGCTCCAGAAACTTCATGCGCTCGCTCAAGGAATATTGCCAAGCACACACGTTCAGGAGGTACTGTGTCCTTTCCCTCCAAACTAGCTGAGTTTGTTCCCTAAATAGCTATTTCTAGCGTTATCTTACCAGTTCACGCTCTACGGAGGGAGTTACGTAGGGGTTATTACTTTCACATTATGTCTTTCATGTCAGCAAGTTTCTCGCGACATATTTTGTACAATTTGTTTGAATTACTGAGTACAATTCACCTCCGTGACCAGAGTTCCGACATTCCATTTTTAGCGAGAAAGAGTAAAGGTCTTATTCGTAGACCATAATTCAATTGCAAATAGCTCGCAAACTACTGCACCTATTGCATTCGTTTTACTTTCAATGTAATCAGCGGTTAGAACTTGTCCAGCGTAGCCTATTTTTGTGCTACCTTACGCAGTATTCTAGCAGTAGAGTGGGTTTATCTTTTCTGAAACTTACACAGGTTGAAATTTTGCGCCATAAAACAATATCAACGCACGAACATTTTGACTATCTTATTTTCATGTTAATTTGTAGCCTTCTAGTGAAGCACGCCGCCTTTATATGTGTCTTAACAAATACGTCCTAAGTTCGTCTGCATTTTTCGAAATTATTTTCACTTTTCGTTTCCATTATCATTCCGCCACTCTCATTTCTTCCATGTACGCACCAATAATTGTAGCGACTGAGTGGGCCAAAAATGTCTAATGAATTTAAAGTGAAGTTGTGGTGAATTGGATCCTGCTCCAAAGAAAAACATCACAACTACATCGCTGCGCAGCTTTCACAACGAAAGAACAAGATGATCAATATCGCGCGAAGAAACCAGAACAATTGCATGGTGGGCGCCTGCTACCCCAGCAGCTGTACACCAAACAATGTCAATGCATTTGTGATTGCCAAGTAGAAATATATACTCTTATTTTGCTCACTTCCATGCAAGAGCATAGGATTACTGTAAAGATTGATCTGCACTCTTAAGTGTGCAGCCACTTGCCAGTCTAGAAATATGCCTATTTATTTATTTATTAATTTATAACGAACAGTAATCCAGAATTGGTAGGGCACATATCTTGTAAAGAGTGAGTCGATTCTGTAAGAGCATAGATTTGAAGATGTATCCAATAATTGACATTACTTTTACAGAAATACGGCTCACTTGTTCAGTAAAATTTAGAGAGCTTGAGTAGTGAACACAGAGGTCGCGAGCGGACCGGCAGACTTCTGGAGAAATACCGTTAACTATTAGCGTGTTAGGTGGTACAGGAAACCTGTAGGGGAGAACGTTGCACCCTGAGTGGGAGAAGTCGATTTTCCATAAAACACACTATGTTTCGAGTGCGTTGAGGTCACTTTGTATGAAGGAAAGGCTGGTTTGCATGTCGTTATGACCGAATAAAACACCAGCTGCACATCGGCAGCAAACATATATGGTGTGCCGTGATTGAAAAATGGAAAAATGTCATTTATGTTGAGCAGAAGCAGCAAGGGACCAAGGACGCTCCCCCGGAACACACCGTTGGTTACGGAAAACCTTTTCGAAGTGATGTTACCCAGTATTACTGACTGGGTTCGATGGCTAAGGTAGGGTGAAAATCAAGAGTGAAGATTACCTGACATGCCAAATGCGGCTAACTTCGTGAGTGTGTGAGACTCGGTCAAATGCCTTTTCCATGTTAAGGAAGACAATGACCAATGCCAGCCCCATGTCTATGGAGTGCGTTGCCTTGTTCAGAAATTCAAACTGGCAAGTTTGCCAGGACTTTGATGGTAGAAACCCGTGCTACGATCAGTTACTGAGGTTACGATGCAGTAAGAATGCAAGCTTTTCCTCCTTAATTATTCTCTCCATGACCCTGGCGGCTACTAGGACGGTAGTTGTCTACCTTTTAACGATTACTTCGTTTATGTCGAGGAACAACCGTCGCGTGCTTCCAACTCTTTGGGTAGAAGCCGCTCTTCATAGACAAGGTGGAAATATTAAGAAGGAGGACTGGGATGTCCGGACCCCCAAGTTTCATCAGTGTGGAGGAGAGACAGTCTGGACCAGGGTAATGTGACACCTTCAGGAAAAGCAGTGCTCGCGTGAGGTTGCTCAAGCTAAAGTTGACAGTGTGCAGTAGATCGTCACTGAACTTAGGTACGCTATCTGGTACTATCAAATCTGTGACGGTGAAGGAGTCACAGAAGTGAGTGTTAACGTAATCGCATAGATCGACTGCATCCGTAAGAACCCTTTTATCAGGGAGTATGAGAGAGGTAATGTGTATATCGGTGCGGTCACACTGAACTTTTATAAGTCCAACAAGAGATTGTCCCTTGTTGTGGGTACTAAGCGCTCGGTGCTCAGCTGAAACTGTTCCAGGTTTAGCGAGTTTCTCCAATTGGCCAGGATTTCGTTCATACGAGCAATGCGATGAAACTCCTTGGTCTTGTAGGTGGAGCTCATTTTCTTGAGCTCGGCAGAGACTCTGCGCTTGATGGCGTCATTGGGAGACTGTATTTTGTTTACCTTGGTGTGCGTTGGGGCAAGGGCGTCTAGTCACTTCGTTAGGTTTTTAGAAAGCTTACAAGACGCTATGTCTATATGGATCGCCAAGAAGAAGCCATCCCAAGGTGCTGCTGGGGGAAGTAGAGCGAATAATACTCAAATGATGCGATGGAGAAGTCTTAGTGAGAATTTTATACTACCCTGGTGAGGAGGAAACTTAAGGAGTAAAATGCTGAGCATCAATGTCTTGTTAGCACAACCCTGAGGATTGTTTAACATGTTCGCCAATGCGGGGGTACGCCTTTCGTGAATAGAAGGTCCAGGATGTTTGGTCCTCTCGTTGGTGCTTGCATATGTTGAACCCAATCATGGGTAAAAACTGTGTCAACGAAGGCCTTATGCCTGGAAGGTGTGGACTGCTCAAACCATGAAATATTAGGCGTAGTAAAATCTCCGCTAATTATCATACAGCGTGCTGGTATGAAGGATGCTTCATTAAATAGCTTTACTAGCTCGTTGCTCATAGCATAAGAGGAATTAGGTGGGTTATACACACACACACACCCCCGATTAGGAGGTCGAGCTGGCCTCCGATGGATTGCGTCCAAACGGAATCTTCTGGTTTGCCAATGGAAAAAGCTTGGAAAGTTGATGCATGGAAGTCATTATTGACGTAGATAAGAGAGCAACCTCCATGTTGATTGACACGTCCATTGCGGAAAATAGTGTAACCTGGAAGGCGCAGCAGTACATCAGAGGCGTCAGGTGGTTGCCAAATGGCTGTAAAAAGTACTAAATTCGGACTGAGAGAAAGAATGAAAGGTTCTAGAAGATGTAGTGTATGTTTGATTGACTGCGTGTTGATCAGAAAAATTTTATATGATTCGTTATGTAACACAGCTGAGTTTGCGGTCAGTGTATCATTCATGGCAGCAGGGATAGCAGTGTCAGTGTCCGCGGTATCATAGGGCAGGTCGGGTTGTAGGAGTGAGTTCGTTTGGTTACCATGCTAAAACGACGCAGTAGAGACAAGTTCGTGGTTGTGTGGAAGACCATTGGTGTTGACTAAGGTATTTGCAGGTATATATTGGCCAGGTGATTTGAGTGCCGCGGATGTGTGTTCCGAGGGCGGCGGGGTTACACTGATAGCAGACGGCCGCCGACGAGTCTTTTGCGTTTTGAGGTCCATAGGGATTAAGCTTAGGGCAGGTACCAACCATTTTTGGTTAGCTGCAGCGCATACATGGGTCTTTGTAAATGATATAAAGCAGGTGCGAGCTTTGGAGAACTGGGTGTGGTGCACCATGCCCTGTTGTAGTTGATAAAAATGGAGCTGCCGTAGGTGTGGCACTTCTAGGTGACCTGACATTCTGCAGAAGTCCTGATATGTACGAGCGATTAGTCGAATTATAAGGAGCTGTGGTATTCATACTGGATGTCGAGTTGACAGCAGCAGCAGGCTGCCGTCTTCGGCTGGGCGCCGTACAACCTTGTGTTTTGAACTGATAATGGTAAGTTGGAGTTTGGGCAGTTCGATTTGTTGGTTCGAGTAGATATGGTTTTCTGAATGGCTGGCTAGATGTAATCGGAGTAACAAGCCCGTGTAACGCATGATAAGCCGGGGAAGTTAGTGTAATAGTCACCGGATGCAGTTGCGATGGTTTCGGTTTGACGCGGTCGGTAGTGTATCGGGGTTTGTTGCGAATCCGGAAGTATTTTGTTGGGTTTGGGGTATTGAGTATGTAGTTCTTAGGATGAGACTGAGCTTGGATGGTAATAGACTTTGGTCCAAGATGGGGAAGTGAAGGTCCAGTTGGGTGCCGGCGAGCCATCTGGTGGCGCGGTATTTTTGCTACTGGCAATGAATACGCTTTATCCATATCGGAACGTCTGGGTGTAGTCACTTTGCTGTACTGATATGGATTCGATGAGAACCGATGGGGGAGAGCTGTGGAACCCCGTTGCTTTAGTTGCTTGTCACTTGCCTTGTACCGTCATAGAGTTGCGTGGGGTCATTGACGACGCCAGCTAAGGGCGTATATACTGATAAAATAAAATAAAATAAATATTTTATTCTCGACTATGCGAGGCACGCCAATTGAGGCATGGTCAGGAATGTACAGCTGTACAGACATTTTATGGGATCTGTAGTGAAAGCAGAAAATTGTTCATATGTCCATGCCTGAAACTGTGCGATGCTGAACATGCAAAAGAACCATTTGGTTGTAGTGGGATCGGAATCCATTTGTTTGGACATAATCGTTCTGCCATATATCGCAGTCATACCTCGACTAATAAAAGATAAAGAATCCTGAGTGATCCATTGGAAGATAATTGAAGAGTAAGCTATCCAGTATGATGATTCTAATTGAGCTGCCAGTGTGAAGTTATGGGCTGTGACTTTATTCAGTGGCGTGTCACATTCGCCACGTTGCAGTGTTGTTAAACGGACATTTGTGGCTTTTTATAGGGAGAACGCTTGCCAGGCGAAAACCCACCACGTCCTGAAACACTGCCGCCAATCCATTGAATGGCAAGTTGTAACTGGCTATGTTTCTTGTTGAACGTTTTTTGCTCCGTTATTCGCAGTCAAGTTGCATCCCATTTTTCTGCTGACTGATTCGTTATGCGAGTGGCCATTGCGTGCCTGAGTCCTCTCATGTGCCAGATCATTAGGTCAGGAACTAAGCATTCCTTCTGGATATGATGTGTTGATCATCTGCAGAACCACGTGAAGTCTCGAAGAATCTACTTTGAACTATGTTGAAGTCTTGGAGGACAGGATAGGTTCCGAAGAAAGAATCGCAGATCCCCCGGGGTATGTAGTGAAATCTATTAGAAATATGGAAACCACGGCCATTTGAGCGGTCAAGGCGGATTGAAGAGCTTAGAATGACCGATTGTTCAAGCTTTGTATTGGCCGGAGGATGTGTCTTCCGTGGTCGAAAGTCCTCCAGTCAAGAGATATGTGGGAGAAGTATTGTTAGGTAAATTGAACTCAGTGGTTCATGCCGCGGAAGAATTGTATCAGTGCAAGATATTGATGGATTTGTCCGGTAAGTATGTTGTAAAAAGGTTGATAATTTTTCGCTGATGTCCAGGTACAGGAACTGTGTGCCTTGTATTGTTGTCGTAACGGAGGACAATTCCTTGGGTGGGTGTCGCCGTACCTGTGACAGACTCGGGAGAAAAAGGCAACGAACAGAAACAGCCACACCTATAGAAGACAGGTATGCAGCTGGAATTCAGTCAATCAATCGCGGCGATGCCTGAACTATTGTACCCCTATGCATGTAATGGAAACTCCACACTATCAAGTTCAGTGCCTACGTCGCCCAAGTCAGGTATATAAACCGGCCGTGTTTTGTATTCCGTCGTGTCTATAACAACAGAAGTGTTTTCAGCTAATAGTACGGACTTGGCGGACGGACTTGGTCTGGCTGTTGAGGGCTTTTCTGCATTCGGTTTGTTAGTCGCTGTGAGGAATCCTACACAACATCGCGCAGCATCAAGGAAGAGGCGGTATGGATTGCAAATTCTTGCGAATTTGTGAGTTGGGACTCTGGGAATGGTGTCAAACGAGTTTCTTTCTTCTGAGAAATTGAATTAGTAGACAATGTTGATCTCCGAAGCGTTGTTCTGTCCGGTTTTATCCGAATTGGCTCATCGTTCGGGTGCTGATTCAGGATACATCGGGTGTCAACGAATGGTTTGGCCGGCTCGGGGCTACTAAATTTTATGATTACTGGACAAGATCGTCCGGGGATCTTACGTTGGCGAGGGGCTTAACAGCAGTCATGTGGTAGCCTACAATCATTGAGAAGTGTACGCAACACCTCTTTAAGCGGTAGCTTGTCAGGTACGTTGAATATTACCGCGTTATTGGCACGACGCCTGCGTTCGCTGACTTCGTGCTTAATGATATTTATTATTTCACCTACAGCTAGCATATCAGGTTGGCTAGCCAAAGTCTGGATGTTGTCCAGATTGATCAAAGGCATACCTTTGTTTAATAGCGTCGCAATAGATGTAGACTGTTCTTTCAGCGAGTTTACCTGGCTTTAGAGTACATAAACCTGTTGCGGAGCTTCTGTTAGTGGACCTACAAGCACTAGTTTGCAAACTCGTATTAGAGGTGGGCCAGCCTCACTGACGTCATGGGCGGCCTGTTCCAGAGATTGTTTTTGGCAGATGTGGGTGACATACGTTTGTTCAACATGACACGAATGAACAGTGCAAACATTGAGTAGAAAGGTGTGATAAAACAGTTAAACGGTGAAAACAAAACAAAACAAACGACTTTTGGAAGATGACTTGGACAATGGTCCAAAAACAGCAAAAGCGATGTAACGGTTACTATAGGTGTTACCCTAAGATAACACAACACGAACCATAACGCAGCGATATACAGTTCAAAAACAGCGGAACAATACGCAGCGACCAGTGCAACAGCCTTTTGGGTAACAGCTCACTTCATTCAAAGAACCGTTCCTGTTGCGAAATAAACGCTTGTAACGTCCTGCGCACGACATATACTGTGCCTCGAAGTATTCAAGAATAAATTAGTTAACTATGTTCCAAGATATCGAGTAGTTAATTATTTATTTATTTAAGGCAAATTTTGTATACGTCATTCTGGTCTGGAACTCCTGGCAAAACTATGAACTTGCACCTTATAAAACACCAGAAATGGGAGCAAAAGATGTTAAGGGTCTGACTTATCTCACCTACCAGCGCAGACCACAGACAACAGCAGTTATCGGTGCTAAATACCGCTGCCTGCGCGGAGAACTTATTTGAGTATTTCAGCTTCTGAATTACTCGTACTACGCCTGTTGACACTTACTGAAATTTAGTCATGAAACCCTTCTCCGTGGATATCACCCGCGTTAGGTCACAATACAGCCAGCTGGAATAGTCAGAACCATCTTCGCACTTCGTGTGCTCTGGTGGTGGAACGCTCACGCAATTTTCATCATCACCGCTTCCACATTAACCGAAATCAACATTTACTTGGTAAAACACTAGACCACAAGCACAGAGATAAATAGTAACCCTGCACGGGTGCATAAACAATATTCGTGACTTACTTGAAGACTTAGCTAGGGTGCCTAAAATAAATCGTGAGAAAACCAAACTACCTGCACTAGTGAAATTTCGGTGTGTCCACCGATATGCGTCAGTTATATCTTTGTTGATACACTGGCATTCTGTTTTCATAATTTTCCTTTAAGAATCGTCCAGCTTGGCTTTGTTAACTGCGCGAAAACCCACGAACCATAGATCAACTGATACGCCGTGTCGTTTTAAGTTAAAAGAGTAAAGCCTTTGAGATCGTATGGGTCTCTCAGGAAGCATCTTCACATGCCCTCCACAGCGCTAATCGGTGTAAGCTAAAAGGCTCTGTGTAAGTACACAGAGTTTGATTTTGGATTTCCCTCTTTAGGGTCGTGCACTGAAAATGGTCGATCACTGGAAGGTTGGGGATGGAAGCCATGACCTCCGAGGCTGGCCACTGTCAGCTGCACTGCTTGGAACCTGCCTTGTAGTGGAGGATAAGTCGTGCTATATTCCATTTTGCTTGCAAATTATGTAGCGCAACCGCCTTCCCCATGGCATAGTGGCTTAAGAAGCCAGCTAGTTTGCGTCAGCCACTGGCAGGGAAGGGTTTAATCCCCAGGAGGGGCTAAAGGATTAGCACCGCTAACGCGCTTCAACGGTGCTAGAAGCGCGCTTAGTGCTTTTCTCCATAGGAGTGAGTTATGTATCTTTTGAGCCGCCAGGACGAATACTAAACGTAGTGTTTTACCTAGGGTCCATAAGCTTGAAAGGCTTTTTGCTGCAGGAAACGTGTGAATAGCTTAACTTATCGTTAGTGGCTTACCGGGGCTGTCCCATCCAAAAGTCATCTAGCGGCGGGTTGGGTTGGTCAGCTACGCTAGACCAATTAGAGAACTTGGCATGAAACCAACGGGGGTCATGTTAACTGAGTTACTTTTATGTCGTAATACTTTGCTTACAATACCAGCGTTAGTTGTTGAGGTAGACCACATTTGGCTTCAAAATAATTAAATACATAAATAAATAGATATATTCTCAACGGAACGAGACACGCTAGTGCATGCACAATCAAGTGGTTGACAGGGCAACATAAACACTATAAGCGTGCGTACAATACACGGCAGAGATAAGTGTTAGCAAATTAAGTCTCTATATTTGTTCATAAAGTTTGCCTAGTGATGGTGCAGGGATGAAGGGCATGATCATTGGTGTCAAATAGAAACGTGGCGCCGAAGCTCTCTAACCTAACTAACTGCTTCGGTTTCGGAAATGCTGGGAGGTGGTCCGATTGGTTCCGGAAATAGATCGTAGGCGTAGGAGTAAGGTAGAATATTTGCTAAGCAAGTTGTGCTCGTGAATATTAGATAGTGAGAACATTCTCCGTATGAAGCAATGGGCAGTAACTTTATTTCTGTAGAGAGTCACATCCGCCACGGTGCAGGGTTTTTGAACAGCTTTTTGTAGATTTCTATAGGGCGAGCACTTGCCAGAAACAAACCCACCGCGTCCAGGAACACCGTCATTGACCACCTTTTAGCTAGCATTGAGCTACTTGCAATACCTTTGTAAGACCGAATTTCGAAACGGGTAATCGCAACCCTAGTACACTCGAGTTTCCGCTGACTCAGCGAAATGCATAGTTAGGATTCACCAGTAGAGGTTGGGGCCGACGAAACTGGTCAACAATATGGCCAGGGAGATTGAAGTGCAGAGTTGCGCAGCTAAAAGTGGCTCTCAATTCATATGCGTAGCACTGCCCGAGCATATGACGGGCGGGCCATGTGGGTGTCGCAGACAATTACACGAGAGACAACCATGGCAGGCAAGTGGGACATTGCGTGGAGATAAAGCTAATTCGTGAGGGTATTTAGAGCAATCGGGGAGGTAGCTGCGGTCTGTGGAATAAAGTAGGGCCCAGCGCAGCAGTACAAAAAACAGACATTATACATCTGAAAGGCATAAAATCAGCATACCACACTGGCGAGGTGGCTGAAATATCCATGGGGTAAGGGCATCGAGTAGAAGAGGATTCTGATACCAGGAGAAGTAAGCCACCAGCAAGGTAAACGGAACATGAAGCCCGGAAGTCGCAAGTAAGTTGAACACTTGCAGGAGGATGCAGCTTACTTGAGGGGATGTTCCGAATGTTACAATGATTTAAACGCAATTGTTCAAACCGCTGGATGATGCAAATCATGGAGACAGGATGCCCTAGGTGATGGTCCGAGTTGTCCACTTATGGCTATAGTTCGTATCTATAGATACGACGATCCAGGTAAGTTTTTCAACACTTCTACGCAAGTCTGGCGAGTGGACAAGCAAGAAGAGGTCATAGAAAAGACGGTCTTCTCAAGTAAAGGAGAAAGTAATGAGAGCTGGCAACTTTGAGCTCCGCCAAAACTTTTACCCCATTTTATGTATATCTATAAACTATGACGTCATCTGTTTGTGTGTGCTTTCTAGTGTTGAAGATGGGAATGAAGTCGTGTAAAGAAACTAGGTGTCAGGATATGGGAACAGTGCATTAAAGGAAAGAAGGCACAGTACACAGTTGGGAGGACAAAAGACTGTCTTAATGGAGCGAAGAGTGATAAGTTTGAATGCCGCAGCTGCAGCGAAGAAAGCTTGGCAGTGCCAATGAGCGGTAGAGCTAACTCGGTGAAATAAACTGGCACATTGGTACCACAATGGATAAAACGAAAGCTAAAGTTGCAACTTCTCGGTGTCTCAGGTAAGTCAGATGGATAGGGGCACAGAGCGAGGAGAAACCAAAATTATTCCGCAACGTAGCCCACTTTTGGTTAAAGAATTAAGAGATATGAAGCGTTGCGCCATCAGTGAATCGTAGTGGCATTGCTTTAAACTAATGTGTGCTGTAGCTGAAGGGAACATAGTGTGCAGTAGAGCCAGCGATGCCATGAACTGGCAGGTATGGAGTTCAATGTGGCAGCGGTGTCAAACTGATCAAGGAAACCACTAGCAGGTCTAGCGTTACAGTGGCACAGGTAAGGCAGCTGAACAGGACGAAACGAAAGTGTAAGGGTAGATCCCTGACATAACACAGGCCACTCTTGGTTGAAGGAATACGACATATAAAGTATGGGCAATCGGCTGAGTAGAAGCAGTGCTTTATATTTTACATTGGCTGTAGCTATAGGGAACATGGTGTGATAGTGCCAGCGAGGCTAGGAACCTGAAACTCAGCAGTTGTATGTGGCGGACATGCCAAAATTATCAAGTGAACCACTAGAAGGGGAGCGCCGATGGACAGAGCTATTGAAGAAGGGTTGCAAGATTTATTATGTGGACCAAACCGCTCTCAGTTAACAGAATAACGGACATGCAATGCCCGGCTGTCAGTTGAGATAAAGTGCGCCGATTTACAGAAACAATTTCTGTAGCCGTAGGGGTGATGGGGAAACAGGGGAAACAGGGAGAAACAGTGGTGCCACAATGGTTAGGTGAACCGTTCGACTTTGGCACACAACGTCTTTACAGGTAGGTCTAAAGGACACAGAGAATAGAGAGACAAGGAGGAGGACTATCATGTAGCAGAATCCGCTCCTTGTTGAGAGTTTAATTGGATTAAACAGAAATTAATGCAGTTAAATTTTGGTGCGGTGATTTGTATTGAAAATTTTTGTAAGTAAAATGCAGTTAGCCAAGTAAAGCCAGTGAAGCTTTGAGCATAAAGTTGTGTACTGTCATGAGGAAGTGTCGCCACAATGGATTAAAGGAAGCACTTGAAGGTAGAGTTCTACGGTGTCACAGGTTAGTCAAATGGACAGAGAAAACAAAGGGAGTAAGAGCAGAATAATGACGTAGCACATCCCGCTCCTTTTTGAAAGGAAAAGGCAGATGGATATTTGAGCAATAATCTAACAATAGGATCAGTGGTTGTTAGGAACAATTGCTCTAGCTGAAAGGAAATTCGAGTAGTAATGCCTGCAATGCTCCAATTCCAACTGACATCTTGATGGATGCTTCCGAAAATTTTCGTCTGTTGCTGCGTACTTATTATCGGCATTTGAGGAGCTTGTGACTGATGTAAAAAGTTCAGCGTCTTTTTACAAGGATATGGCTGCGCTTCAGCAGCATTGCGAACGACAATCAGGAAAGCAGTTGCCTGGAAAGTACGCGCACCAGTACGTGCACCATCTCTGTGTTTACAGTAGACGTAGCAAGGTTCGTGAGAAAAGTTGTGTAACTTTTCTCAAAATAATATATTCTTAACAGTTAGTGGATACTGCATTGTATTGCACATTTTTCTTTCACTTTAAAGGATGAATTTTATGAACAAGGGGAAGTACATTAGTTCTATTGTCTTAATTTTCATATTGGAATGCCATGGTTTTATCCCCCAAAACAAGCGGAGTACGGCGGAGGGGAAACAATGGTATATTCCGGACAAAATTTAGATGCTTAGAGTGTCGCGTAGAACGGTCAAAAAGAGAACCACACGGTGACTAGAAAACGAAAGTATATAATGAAAATCGGAGCGGTACCGTGCTTGCCGTGGGGAGAAAGTGGGCGTCATGGTGATATTCGTTCTTCGTGCCAGCTATATTGGAGCCATTGTGGAGCGTTGCTAAGAGATGCTGGTGGCGGATGCCACTCGTCAAGGGAATTATGGCGGCTATATGTAGTGGCATTGGATGCTGGCGGATGTACCCGGTACGGCGTACTCATTTGCTAGGTACTGCTGCTGAATGCGTCCTCTAACAGCTACCAGCAATCTGCGGAAGCAATGAAAGAAAGGCTGCCTTGCACGGAATCCGTACAATGAACAGTGAACCTTGTTTTATCAGGGGAGAAAAGAAAGTGCTTGCCACGTCCCGTAGGATGGTTTGTGCGAATACGATGAAATCAAAATATATGTGAGTCATCTACCAAATGTCTGCGGCGATGAACATTTTGCTAAATGACACTAGTGTAAAATTAAAAAATGTCCCGTCTAAACATACAGGATAACAGAGCGTGGTGGATACTTGCATGGCAGGGTGCGTGCGATAATCTGCGCTGATTCGCAATCGGCGGCAGTGTACTGTCGTTTTCACGTGCTAAGGGACACGGCCCGCCGGGTGACAGCGTTTGCAGAAACCAGTTTGACAGTGAGTGCCTTTTGCGGCATATCCTACATACATTGAGCTACCCACGTGTTGGGGGCAATTCTACATTGTACTGTGGGCGATGGAATACTGAATGTTATAGTCACTTGCAAGGAGCGCGGCTGTCATGCACATCGTCCTAGTCGATGCACAGGTTGCGTGAAGTATGGTATGGTAATTCGACTACGCCACCATCAAGCGCGCTGAAAATAAGAAAAAGCATTTGTAGCGGCAGCTAACTGAGCAGTCGTCCCTACATAGCCTGTTTACGATGGTGGTATATCGTGCACACACCTTGATACAGAAGTGCTTGCGAAAGCTTGGGAGGCATAAGACTATCCAGTATTTACCACCTGAATTGTCCATCGCAGCGCCGATGCCCTTGCTTTGCTTTCCGTTCGCTCTCAAGTTATTTATGAGACACTGAAGGAGCGCATGTATCACTGCTGTCAGTACGGTCCGGCTTCAATGGTTGCTTCGTTGCAATCATGGTACGGCAACCCCTCGCTCTCACGTGACCGGCGACCCATGCAATTGCGAGTTGCAGCATCAGTGGTGAATGGTTTTCTTCCTTATGTTTTACGTAACCGGTATGTTGACGCTGTTGGACAATTGCTGATGGAACCTTCCCAAACAGGAGGTGGTGGACGCTGCGCTGGAAGATTTCTTGTTGGGTGAGGTAAACTTCAATGAGGCAGTGCAGTGCTGGACGTGAAACCTGGGTGACGTGCTAGGAAATTGCGGCAGGCAGCGGAGGTACTTTCTGAGTTAAATACCCACTTGTGCAGCTTCGGCTCTACCCGATTTCAGGGTATGTTGAAAAGGCTGAAAAGACTGTCGTAGGTGTTGGTCTGTGAGAATGAGGTGAAGCTTTACTGCACTACTTGATGGCGCACGAATGCGGTGCAGCGGTATGGTGATGTGCAGTATAAGCGATTGGTTCCAAACCCGTATCCTATTGTGGCGGAAAGTGTTAATCCTATGGTTGGATCTTGCTTGCCCAGTATCAGTGCTGTACCCCTAGCTAATGGCGATGGAATGGCAAACGATGCCGTTGTTTACCAGGGATGGGGCAAGAGGACGGAGGCAGGTAGTTCGTTGGTGTTCAGGAAACGGTAAACTCCCATTACGTTGCGTGTTACTGAGGTACCGCCGACAACCACAATTGAACGTAAGTTGATACTGTCACCCGGGCTACACCACTACGGCTGCTTACCGCCCTTGTGGTACCAAGAAATGGCATCCCAATCCCTCTGTCCAACCGCGGCGATGGACGTTTGTGGTGCGGCTGTGGCAAGCGGATGATGCGACAGACACTGTAAATGTACAATGGGTGCGCTGTGCCGGATGTGAAGGTTGCTTCTATTACTCCTGCACGAGGTATGCAGAAGAAGGAAGCGCTACCTGTTTTTACTGCGAAGAATGAGTGAAATGCTGAATAGGAAAGCTTCGTTACAACTGAAACTCAATCAAATGTAAGCAAATGACGGTGGATGACAGCGACGTTTTCATTCATAGAATTGTTTATCTCACGTCCTCGCGTCTGGAGGTGCACCTCAGGCGGGCACCCAGCAGCACACTGCCGACGCACTTTGTATATCTCATTTGAATGCGGTCCTCCTTTATAGGTACTGCATGCCGCACACTGATAAACAATTCAGCAGGGCATAACGCTTGTACCGGGCTGCGAATTTGGCAGGATTTTCTATCTCACTTAGTCTGGAACATTTAAGCAAGCCATTTTTGCTGCAAGCAGGTAAGTTGTTCCGGTAGCACATAACGAGTTTTCTCCATATGGCTCTGCAGTAAAGGTATCAATCAGCATAGAAGGAATGCACTGGCACAGTCACATTAGACGTACAAGTGTGCATGGTTTTTCATTAGCAGTGCGTTACCCGATGTCCTTATGTAAATTATCCACTGGTTTGCATACCTGTATGCCATTTATGGGTTTCTTTTTCCTGCAGCTTACCTGGCTCAAATTCGTCGGTGTGATTCCGTTTACCTGGAACCTGAAGGACAACAGTGAGTCTATTTTCCGCTTAGTGGCGGCGCACCGGTTGTTACACCGGGGCCCTAAATTTTCGCTTTGATGCTATTTGATAAAAACATGCTGCAGAGAGAGGAGCTACGAACAGTGCACAATAAGTTGTACCGTCAGGGTTAAGTGGCTGGAGTCGACCCTGCGTTGCATGTTCGAGGACATTTCCCTTTTACTGAAACCTAGACGTCGCCCACTGATCACGTTGTCCACTTACCGGTAGATTTCTCGAGCTGTAGGGTAGATCGGCCTGGGCTACACGTTAGTGGAGGGGTGTTCCTACTAGTTAAATACAGTCAAATGTACTGGGAAGCTTGTGCCCCGTGGCAACGTTGAAGGTTCAGACATTTGCTGGCATTCTGTAGGTAGACGGCAGGCTGAAATATTTCAGCTGTGCGCGTCGTGGCCTATCCTCCAAGAGAATGGCGTACAGGGAGCTCATTAACATCATAAAGCAGGCAACTGCTGCACCGTAGTAGATTATACATGCAGACCCAAAACTTCCATATGCAGACTGGGAGCATCCCATCAACGTGTAAGGTAGTTGGGAGTGGAACTTGCTTAATTACCTATACAAGAATGCATTCACACAAAGTGTCGTCAGTTCGACGAGAAGTCAAGTTGGGACTACACCCTCCACTTCAGATGCTGTGGTTGCTCGGAATAGCGATGTAACAGAAATACATGCGGCGGACACAGTAAGAAGGGGAGAGCACTGTGTTCTTAGCTATTTGGAGAATACTACCATTGAAACCTCGAATAGTGCGAAACTTTGGCTTAATCGCTTTGAGTCTTTTGCGGAACAGAGCCCTTCCGCTTACTTGGGTTTCTGCTAAAAGACAGACAACGTTAGAGAAAAAATGGGGCATGCTTAAGCCTGGGCGGATGAGTTTGCATTCTTGCAGGCTGATAGAAACAGCAATATGCCTTGCTGCTGGAGACGTGAAATTTCCCGGATGCTTAAGATACGTAACACTTGTCGGGAAAGCTCTCTCGAAACTGTAGAGACAAGGATTATACTTTAAACAATATTGGAATAGAGCCACAGGCGAGCTAAGTTGCTATTAGTTCAGATTAGCTTAGAAGGCAAAAGGAAATCCAAAGTTGTACAATCAAAAGCTACTTTAAGGGCTGAGATTGTTGAATTGACTAAGGAGGACGGTAGTGTGGTTGTGGAAGAGGCAGATAAGGCGGCGTTGTTGCTGCGTGTCTTTCAGCGTTTGCACTATGTCCACAGTGGAGGTACAGTACCCTAGCAGGCCGATTTCTCTTTAAACATTCAAAGGCAAGTCGTTATAATACTCGATCAGCGGTCTGCGTGGTGATGACTGACTTACACAACTATAAAGCTGCTGGTCTTGACACCGTTCATCTAACGATCATTAAACCGCTTGCTGAGGTTCCTCAATATCCTTCCTTAGACCTAGTAAACTGTTTACCTCTGGAAGGTAGGCTACCAGATGACTGGATAGGCGAAGGTTGTGGCTATTCATTGAAAGCGGAAAAGTGTAACTTGTTGTTAAGCAGCAAGGTTCGGATTGCGGTGCAACCACC
This sequence comes from Dicrocoelium dendriticum, assembly GCA_944474145.2. Lineage (NCBI taxonomy): Eukaryota > Metazoa > Platyhelminthes > Trematoda > Plagiorchiida > Dicrocoeliidae > Dicrocoelium > Dicrocoelium dendriticum. Next base: position 51,835,223 of record OX104070.1, on the reverse strand, counting down.
CACAGGGTCCCTGACGTTGAAACGTTCATTTAAATAAACGAATAAATAAATGGTTTATTGACGACGGGACTTGACACACCTCTGAAGTTATCGGATAGGTACTATAGATATAAGCGTATAGAAATGGTACAGGCCTATTATTACATAAGCAAGAACGCTATTCTCAGGTTTAATCTATGCACAAACGTCGTATAGACATGGCATCAAACTCAAAGAGGAGACTGGTACGCGGAAATATCAGAGACAAATGTGTTGAGGTGAGGTCTTGCTATGCTGACATATGCGCCCGGGTTGCGTGTAATAATATGGTACCGTTGTTTAGAAACGAAGAAGCAGAGTCTGCTACCTGATATAACGAAAAGGATCATACTTAGCGTGGTGGAAGGCAATAGGGTTGTAAGTGGTCGTAAGTGGGTTTGATGCCATTGAACTTCCGATGCAATCAAACTTTTTCCAGAAAACCTTTGAGGTGGACCACCATACAAGTATTTAGTTTGTGCAGCTGTAATTATGATAAGCTAGGTCCAGGGATATAGGCAACTGTCCCGGTTGGCGAAGAGATGGTCAGTCGAAAAGGTACGTTGTGTTAAACCAAGCATAACCATCACTCGATTTCTAGCTAAACGAACTGTGCGGCGATGGCGGTAAGAGCCGGAATCGATGAGTATGGACCAGTCAGAGCCATGCTTGGATCAGAGGGTGCCAACCCACTTGACTGAAAATCTAAGGAAAAGCACGCAACGGACAGAATGAAGTAAAAGAAGAAGCAAGCAGGAAAGGTATAGTAAGTGCAGAATTATATAGATGGCAACAGGACTGAGGATGAGTTGCTTAAAGCTTTAAAGCATATGTCACTTTTGCCATAAATAGGAAGTACATTAGTTCTGACAGAACGCATAAATGTAAAAGCAAGCAAGCAGGTGTGATGACTATCGGAGGAGAAGAACACAGGTGAATAAATCGTGGAGCCGTCACATGGATGGGGTTAACTAAAAGCAACAAAATGCAGTGATTAACGCTAATTTTCTTACCGCTTGTTTTGCTGCCAGCATGAAGTTTATTTCTGGTCGTTTCGCGACTTGTATTGGGTGAAACTAGAAGTTCTATTACGATCCGCCGAGCGGGGCTGATACTTCCTTACAGCAGACCCCGAAGTGGTCTCAGCATTTATCTATGCAACGTATGTAGACTGGCTTTATAAGCTACTCCCGTAACGTAGAATACACGCGCTACGCTAACAAAAATCCGCACTGCGTCTGCAATTACGCGTCGGAAATTAACCAAACTAGCAAGCACATATAGAAGAACTTAGGACATCACAATCCTCTTAACACTACGCTCCATTTCCACCAAACACGAAGTACAAATTTCCGAAAACTCCGAGCAAACGAACAGCACACATTTTGTAGTGTATACAAAAGCAAAGCCCACGTCCAATTGCTTAACCGCAGAGGGCGTAGCGGAAATACCGTCAGTTCAACCTCTCTTTCTTCCTCGCCCTCAATCGAATACCCGTCAGTAAGCTGCAACGTAGTTAACCTTCATTTCTACCTTAACTGCAAGCACCAGCGTGCCATCAACAAGTTAAGTTACAGCGCGCACCAGCCACCCTTGGAAGACTATTCAATTCAGTATAACTGACATCATCGAATAATTAATCTGGTAAAAACATCGCAGTGGGAAGGCCCGATGGAATCCCTACCATGCTTCTAAAACCAGGAGACCTAGAAATCCCTTTTTCTCCTTCAAAACATGTTTACTATATCCATGTAGTCCATTTTCCCCCTCTTATTGGAAGCGGGCAATGGTGACACTCGCCATAAAATGGACCCTAAAGATAATATGGCCAATCATTGCCCGATTAGTCACACATCCATTCTTCATAAGATCCTAAAGAAGTCGGTGAAAAAGAGACCTCGAAATTCCTTCTGTCATGAAAGCTGATAAGCAAGTCGTAGCATGGCTTTATCATAATCACCATGTCTGTATACTGTATACAAGACCCGCTGCTCACTTGGTTCAAGTTATACTTCGCCTAGTAAACCCAGGCATTACAAATCGATACTCAGCTACCAAGCAGTAGACCCGTTATCAGCGGAGTCATCCCGAGCAGCGTACTTGACCCATTGCTATTCCTCATATACCTAAACGCACCTTCATTGAAGGGTTTGAACACGGCTCGGCATATCCATTTTCTAAGGTAGATACGCTTGTTTACAGCTATGACTGCACAAGGCAGGACACTATGCCCTTCAACATACAAGCAGAACTTGCTACCCTTGGAAAGTGGTGCACCAAATTCAAAATATACGTTCACTTAAAAGATTCATTTTCCCGTACAAACGGGACACACAGTTTTGCCCATTGACCATTCAGTGGTTGTCGCTCTTGCATAGCAACAAAATCCGTGATAAGGCTCCAATACTCCAGTACCCTAAACGTTTAAGAACATGCTCAGGTTTAGCAGCCAAAGCCAAAAATTGGGTGTTATACTACTTAGGTTGTTTGAGTTAACTAGGGCCAAAGTTCTGATGTACAAGCTGTGTACACGTCCAATACTTCATTAGTGCTCAGTGGTCCACTACAACCAAAAGAAAGCTGATATCCAGGCGCTTGAGAGTGTTCAGTGCTCCTTCATTTGACAACTCATGGTTACGACACACAGGCTTTGCTACACAGCTCGCTGCAAGCTACTGTACCTTGTTCCCGGGTGGCTTGGAAGGCTGTAGATCAACTTATCGCTTCCGTTTGCTATTATCCACTGGCGGGTCCACTCACGTGGCTTCGCTTCCTATTTTTGGAATGAGTCGCACTATAACACCCGCAACGCCACTGGCACTTACAAATTATCAAAGTTTCAAACAAACCTTCGTGGGAACTACTACTTAAACAGACGCAGCCATCTGGAACCAGTTTCCTCCATACATGCGATCCTGTACTTTGCCATACGCATTCCGGCTTCACCTCAACCAACTCACCGTGTTACAGTTTACTGAACTGTTATCTCACAACCTACCAGCAACGGAAGCCTGCACAAAACCCTGCGGGTAGCTGACCCAAGAAACCTGTTCCGCTTCCATCTAGACGTCCTTGATGATTAAACATCACAAGGAGAATATTCTACTCCGAAACTGAATTGGATGTTATCCCTGTGTGTTTGAGTCTACCTGCCTTACCTGTGACATCGTAGAACTCCAGATTCCAGTGGAGCACCTTAACCATTGTAACGCCGCTGCACCATGTTATGCCACAACTGGAGGTTTAAAGCGTCGCCGACTTTACTGCCCTAGCTTCCCATTAAGTTCAGCATTTGCCCTTATAAATCAGCGCTCCTTCTCTTTCCAAATGCTCGGTAGTCTATGTCACTTATTTCTAAATCAAGAGTGGATTCTCCGTGTCCATTCGAAGTAAGCGTTGTGACGTAAAGCTCAACCGTTCAGTGGATAACGTAAATCATTATGGCGCCGCCGCCCCATTTGATTTCGCAACTGCAGGTTCTTAACACCGCCGGCTCTCTTAATATATCCTCGCACCATTAGTGCCATTTGTTCTTATAACCACAGCTTCTACTTGCCAATGACCACTCAGAATTCTGCGTACATTATTCTCTCCTCCAAGAGCTCATTCTGATCAGTAGTTAATCCAGCTCTTAACCTCTAACTTCTCCGTGTGTATATGACTTAGGCGTGCCTCTGTGGTCCACCTTCGAGTGGTTAACTTAAGCATTTTTGCACCTCTGGCCCAGTTTTCTACATCTGCAGCTTCATACCACCGATGACTATCCTAACAATTTTTCCATTCAGCTACGGAAATTGGTTCTGAAGATGACCGTTCCTCCGCTTAACTAACTGCACGGCAGTGCGTGTTACTTAATCTCTTTTACCAATTTACTCCAGTTCTTAACCGCTCTGCACTAAATAAATAAACAGTAAATTCTCGAATGTGTCGAGACACACGAAACCAGGCATGATCAACATTTACATGCAATTATGTTTCGCAACAAACGCGTTGCTACGCATGTAATCGGCGGTAAGCCGAAAGTTGTACAGGCTTAGAAAATCGTAAAAGTAATCCTGAAGAATAAAGTCGTCAATGCATGACGACACGTTGGGTTCTAGCGTGCGTAGTGTAAACAGGCTGTGCATTACATGTGTAGTGAAAACGACACATGTAGGCAGGGAGTATCTTACTTTTGAACGTGTCAGGAAAATATTAAATTATGATTCTAGTCTACTTGCCAGTATGTAGTTGTGGGCAGTGACTTTATTCAGTGGCGAGTCACATCCGCCAAGTCGCAGTGTTGTTAGACGGATACTTGTGGTTTTTTATAGGGAAAAGACTTGCCAAACGAAAACCCAGCAGGTCCTGGAACACGGTCAGAAATCAGTTTGTACACTAATGTAAAACTGGCAGAGCAGCTTGCCTACTAATTTCACCCTCAGTTAGCCGCAGTCAATTGGCTTCCAATTTCCTCTGTTAGTTGAACGGGCACCTTTGATCAAGGCTGTCATAATAGCTGAGGCGCATGGAGGGTGAGAACTTCACGAAGAGTCGTTTTTGTTAGTGTCCAGGTGAGCAAAAGGTCGGTTTCTTGTGTTTGGAATTTTCAAGTTTGTGTATACTTTTCAGGAGGGTGAAGGCCTTGTGTCCAGCTATCATTACTAGCCAACGGTCATGGCAGTGAATGCAGTTGTATCCATTTGTTGTGCAGCCACGTTGTTTGTAGGTCCTTGTGGGTTATGTCCTGCCCCGGGCGAAAGTTCTTTCTCGGTCCAATCCCAGATACCCACGAAGTTCCGGACCTCGGAGGAAAGGGAAGGTGAGATACAAACAAGGCCGCGAAGAATAGGCTTGGAACCAAGTCTTGTTAAAGTCCTATGGTATAGTCTTTAGTGGAGACAAATAATGCACAATGTGCAACTGTGGTTGTGCTGAAAGTGTCTTTTGAATGTTCTACGAAAGCAATGGCCGTATAGGTTGGTTGCTACTATCTACATGGAATACAGCGCGTTGCGCCATTGAGCAAAAACGCGGTATCGGTTTGCTATGATGCAACTACTGCGTGGGAAGACAGAAAGCAGAATTAAAAGACCAGCGGCGTTTGTATGGTGGACGAACAGCTGATAGCCAACCTACTTTGATAGGGAGCGCAGAATAAGTAAGTGAAGGTATAAATGGCTTGCGATGAAAGAGATTCAAAGGTCAGTTGGTGGTAAGTCAGCGGATAGGTAGGATTCAAGCGCTGAGTAAAAAGCATCTGGTGATCAAGCCAGAAAGACGACACGAGGGTATTAAGAGTATAGTGCTATCGCCGACTGAGATGGGAAAAGCCTGTTAGAGAGCTTATCTTCTACATAAGTAAGTGCCAAAACCCTTGCTACAAAAGCGGACACAGAACACTAGGTGAGAAAGGATTGATCGCTAGAAGTGAAGTAACAAAGGTCAGTTAAAGGAAAGCGTACGTGCGGAACAAAGGCATATGTAGCGTCGCTCGGAGAAGCGAGTTATACCAGCGTGCTAAGAAAATAGTAGTAGGGTACCCCCACCCAGGAAAACCAGTGAGTCGGTTGGACTCATACATGGGTAAGTGTCCCAAACACAGCAGCGTGTAAGTGAGAAATGAACACCTATTAATGAGAAGCTAACACCCGTCCGTGTACTGTTCAGGTGAGAGGGGTGATGAACTAATGGGCTAAGGAAGGTTAATTGACGGAAGGGCAGCAAATAGCCAAAATGCAAACGTACATAAGGTTGCTGAGGATATCAGAACCTGAGGCCTAACCGCAGCAGCTAGGATGCCAAGATAATAGTACCAAGTTGGATGGGGCCAGGGAATGCTAGCCCGATAGCTGGAGGACTGCAGGTAAAAACCCTAATACAATACAGCAAGGAAGGGATAAATGAACATCTAGAAAAGTGAGACAAAACAACGGCCTGCGCTGGATACATGGATATGCTTGCACGACAGAAGGAAGCTAAGGGAGTTTTCTTGCTATAAGGACAGCGGACGGGAGAAGCGCAAGCATACAATGAAATTGTTAAATAGTTCAGAGCATAACAGACTAAGACGCATCGACGCGCAGCTGATCAAATCATGCTGGGGTGCTACTGGGATATAAGTAAGGAAGCCTGAGCCGGGAGAAGCCAGTGGGAGAGCTGAACTACAATTAATCAAGTGCCGCAGATGAGTAGGTAACAGCTGTGCATCTAGCAAGGAAGCATGTGCAGGGAAAAGCCGGTGAGAGAGCTGGACTTCGATATAAGTAGGTGTCATAGACGTAGCAAGTAATAGATAAATGAACGTCTAGAAAGGAGCGCTGTGCGCGGACTACTTGCGTTATGTTTTCTCCACAGAAGAGAGCTAAGAGCGAACGGATGGTGGCAAGCATACAGTACGGCTGTTAAATAGTTCAGCGCGTAGAGGCTGACACAGCGACGCGCAGATTCTCAAATTATGCTAGGGTGCTAATGAGAAATTGCAAAGGTAGCTAGAGCTGGGTAAAGCCAGACGTCCGATTGAAAAAGGAAGGAAAACAGGAAGCGATATAAGCAAAGGTTAGGGTCGGAGTAAAACGGGTTTACTGATAAAGTGTGGAGGAGCCCACGAGGCTTTCCAAGTGATGTAAAAAAACGTTGGGTCAGCCGAACCAAGATTTGTAACGCCGAAGAACGCTGAGTGAAATAGGAAAAAAGTGGCCGATTTGGCTTGACTAGATTAGTCAGCGCGTAAGAATAGCATGTACAATAAAGGCAGGAAAAGGCCCGCAACAGTAGAGGGTGAACGCGTCTAGCAGCCTCTCTGGGTATAGGAACAAGAGCGTTGAGTCTGCATAGCGTATACCGCCTAAGTCTGGGTACCATAGGAGCAAGCATGGAGAGAAAACTGATCAGTGGGACTACAGCACAGCAGACCAGTAAGATCTGGCACTTCAGTTGAATGAGAAATGAAAACAGAGCGCGATAAAATATAAGTTAGCGTCAGGATGAGAAAGGTTTATAGACGGTGCGAAAAGCCCATGAGGCTCTCCAGATAATGTAATCGGGTACTTGAGTCAGCCGAGCTAAGAACGATGACGTCTGAGAAGTCTGAATGAATCCGGAGAGCAGGAGGCCGATGGGGTAAGACTGGATTAGTCGGCGCGTTTGCATAAGTATATATAGTAAAGATGAGAAGAAAACTAATAATAAATGGTGGGAAAGTCTAGCAGACTAAAGATGTAAGGGAAACACCTTGCTTAGTCTGCGGAGCGTATACCGCTTAAGTCTTAGTAGCACTAGAGGAGGCAAAAAGAAAGAGACTGATTGGTGAGACTTGACCACGGCCGGGCAGTGGGAGCTGGCCATTCAGTAGAAAAAGGAATGGAAACAGAAATCACATTAAATCGTACTATTAAAGTGTGTAAATAGGCTATACCAATAAAGTGAAAGTCTAGCAGGCTGTCGTGGGGAGCGAAACAGCGTCAGGTCCGTAGAGCCTAGACCGTTTGTGTCTCTGTCGCATACAGTCAATCAGAGATAAGGAAATGGAGTCTTGACAGGGCACGAAGAAGTGGCGTCCCATTGAGGCAGGAAGGAATACAATGAGCACGCTAATGAAAGTACTGGGTCAAGATAAATGGTGAAGAAACTAAGGAAGCACACATAGCGATCCGTCAACCAAACGTTGACCGTTAACATAACAGTGCTCTGAGAGTTCAGAGAGTAAAAAGCCTGTAAAACGATACTTGATTAATCGGCATACACTGAAGACAGAGAGCGCAGTACGGAAATGACAAGGGCAGAATCGAGAGTTTAATGATTAAAAGAAGCTATACTAATAGTGTGTAAGCTAATCCAGCGAGGTTCTCGGGGTGAGGGAATCAGTGCGTTGGATATGTAGTGCCTAGGTCGTTTAGGCCTCGGTAGTATAGATGCAGTCAGGATGCAAGAGAATAGTCATATGAGATTAGATTATGGCAAGGTACAGAGATGACTGTCTAGTTAAAGAAATGCAAGCAGACACGACGACAAGAATAGGGCAGGTTAGGGATGAGAACGGTTTTATTGATAGAGAGTAAAAATTAACGAGGCTTCCGAAGGAATTTGCATTAGGTCATCCGAACCAAGAGAGACAACGTGTCAGAAGTCTGAATGAATCCGGAGAATAGGAGGCCGATCTGGCAGGACTGGATTAGTCGGCGCGTTAGGACGTACAATGAAGATGAGAAGAGAGCTCTAACAATAAGGGGTGAATGATTATAGGAGGCTCACGGAGTTACTTAGTTAATAAAGGTTAAGCGATTCTTGCAGGCGTTTGAGGTGAGGGAACATAGCATTGAGTCAACAGAGCCTAGCCTGTTTGTATATTTCCACTTCTGAAGGCAGTCAGAGGGAAGTAGACTGATCAAATGAGACTCGGTCAGGGCAGGGTACTGAGAATTAGCAGTCCGATGGAAGGATGAATGAAGACGGCGAAGTAAGGAAAGAACAGGGTCAGAGTGGAGAAAGCTTTACTGATTAGGAGTAGGGAAGCCAACAAGACTCACTAAGGTAATGTGAACAGGGTATTTGGTCCGCCTAATATTGGCCGGTAACGTCACAGTAGTCAGAGAGGTCGGAAAGCAGGAGCCGAAATACACGAGGCTGTATTAGTCGACGCATTGAGATTTAGTAGTACAGTTAAGTTGGGAAGACAAATAGAGTGTCAGCAGAAATGGACACGTTAGATATGGGAGAGTTTAAGGTACCTAGGTATAAGCCCTCGGGTTGAGGGAAATAGTGTCCATCCAACTTACTCACGGCACCGTAGAGCTCCAGATGCGAGTGATTCACCTAACCATTATGGCATTGCTGCCCCAAATAACTGCATAACTACAGCTACATAGCATGGCTGGTTCTACTACCCGTTTTTACTTTCAGAGAAAGCAATTGTTCCTATAAATCACTACTTCCATCCTTAACAGGATACTTAAAATTCCATATATCTTATTCTTTCAATAATTAGCATTCGGGCTATATCATCAAACTGCTCTTCCCCTATTTTCTCTCCACTTTACTTTCCTTTTACTCAAGTATAGCTCTAACTTCGTGTGGTTGGTTTAGGCTATTTTGAAGACGCTTCTCAAATACTATTACACCAACTTAAGCTCATAACCACTGGATTTACTTGGCTACCTTTCCTGCAGCTACATAAATTGTCCATATATATCACCGCATCTCCTCTTAACAGAAGTTTTGGCAGTCCATACCACCCGACCTAGCAAGTAAGAGCGGATGCTTCTACATATTAATCTTCCGCCTTTCTCCTCTCTTCTCCACGTCATTTTGACACCTGTGACACTGTAAAGCTTTACCTTCGAATGGTTCAAATAACTAGTTTGGCACTGCCGCGCCATGTTCTCTACCTCTTCATGAAGTTTGCATCATAGGCTGACCCACCTAACCTGCCCTTCAGTTACAGCATGTGTTCCTATAAATCAACGCTCATCCTCTTTACTGACTGCTTGGCAGCGCATGTCTCTTTATCCCTCAAAGAACAGCTGACCCTTTGAAATAGTTAATTCTGCTCCTCCCCTCCTTGTTATCACCGTCCACTTGAGTTACTTGTGACAAGGTAGGGCTCAAAATTTGTGTATTTCATTCCAGCATTGTGGCACTGTTGTCCCATTTTGTACGACGTCGGCAGGTTCACAGCGTTGCTGGCTCCACTACCTTCTCTGCCCTCCAGTCACAGCGGGTTTTCCAAGATGTCACCGTTCCTACTCTTAACCGACTGCTCAAAAGCCCATAGCTCTTAAGCTTTCAACCGAGAGCGTGCCCTGCTACCTCATAAATCTGGCACGTACACCCTATGTTCTCTCTGCCCACTTGCCATACCTGTGCCCCCGTAGAGCTCCAACTTCCTGTGGTTCAATTAGTCTATTCGGTCGACGCTGCACCATCTTATTCATCCACTGTATGTTCCCAGGGTCACTGACTTGACGGCTATCTTCCTTATAGCTACGGTAAATGTCCCGGTAAATCCCTGCATCTATTCCTAACGGAGTTACTGCAATTCCATTTCCCCTAATCCGCTTACAACAGTATACTTTTTACACAAGTCTTCCGACCCTTTCCCGCTCTCTCCTTTGTGTCCATCCGACGTACCTGTGACAATCAGTAGAGCCCAACTCGAGTGGTTCAGCTAACCATTATGGTACCGCTGCCAAATTTATTCCACATCTGCAGCTTTATGGCCTCGCTGGCTCCCCTACATTACCGTGGTACAACTAAAACAACTGTTGCCGTAAATCGACGCACCTGATTTAGGCAGACAGCTCGGCAGTACTTGACTTTTGTTGGCTTAACTTTGGACAGATCCTTTTACACACTAACTCCCACAAATTTACTCTGTTACAACTGCTCCTAATCTTTGTCGATTGATTAAAGGTCCATAGTTCCTATTATTTCAACCAAGAGCGGGCTGTGCTACGTCATATATCTGGCTGGTACCACCTCTGTTCTCTCTGTCCCTTTGACGTATCTTTTACGCTTTAGAGCTCTACCTTCCATTGCTTGGTTAAGTCTATCATAGCGATGCTTCCCCATAGTATAATACCAGTGTAAGCTCATAGCATTATTGGATTTACTTGGCTATCTGTTCTACCGTTACACCAGTTGGCCCCACAAAGCACCACACCTCTCTTAACTGTATTCTCGGCAGTCCATTTTACTTAAACCGTCAACTAAAAGCCGATTATTTTACATATTATCCCTCCTCCTTGCCCTCTGTTCTCTAGGTCCCTCCGATACCTTCGACACAGAAATGCTCCACCTTCCAGTGCTTCACTTAACCATGTTGGTACTGCTAGGTTATTTTACTCCAGCTCTTCCGGTTAATAGCATTGCTTGCTCTACTACCCTAGCTTCTATCCAGCTGCAACAATTGTTCCTATAAAGCACGGCTCCTATTCTTAATCGATTGCTCAACAGTCCATAGCCCCTAATCATTCCGCTAAGAGCAGACTGTGCTGCGCCATGAACCTAACTGGTTCACCTTCTGTTCTGTCTGTGCACTTGACTTAGCTGTGACACCGTAGAGCTCCACGTTCAATTAGTTTAGTTGGTCTATTCGGTCGACGTTTTCTTATAGTATTTCATCAACATAGATTTATGACGTCGCTGGATTTACTAGGCACTTTCGTACAGCTACGGAAATTAGCCCTATAAATCACCGCACCTACTTTTAACTGAATCCTCGGCAGTTCCTTTCGCTTAATCTCACAGCAACAGCCGATTGTCCAACATACTAAATCCGGCGCTTTTCCGCTCTGTTCAGTATGTCTATCTGACTTACCTGTGACACCGCAGAGCTCCAAGTTCGTGTGGTTAACTTAACCATTATGGCACCGCTGTCACTTTTTATTCCACATCCGCAGGTTCATAGTATCGCTAGTCCCCTGTACCATCTCCACTTGAACTACAGAACTTGTTTCGACAAACCGACGATCCTTATCTCTACTAACGGCTAGGCAGTGAATGACGGTTATGTTCCTAACTAATGGTTCTTCTGCCGCATATTCATCTTTCACCTTGCTTCTCCCTTACTCTGTGACACTGTATAGCTCCAAATTTGAGTGGCATAGTCTATTTTGGCACGACTGTATTTTTTTACTTCACCGTTAGCCATACTGCTTTCCTGGCACCACCACGTAGCTACTCTGCAGCTGCGGCGTTTGATCTTATCAACCGCCACTCCAATGAGACGGCCTTTTATCATCCCTCCCGGGTGATACGCCTTCTTTCCTTTGATTTACTGCTCCCCATATACTGACACCTAGGTTCTGTACAGGGCCTTTCCATTGGCATCTTCGATGTTAGAAGGCACACACAAACTGATGACGCCATAGTTTATAGGTATACTTACAAAACGAGCTAAACCTTTTTGGCAGGACTCGTGGCCCCTAGTCCTCCTTAGTTCTTTTTAACTGGGAAGACCGGCCTTTCTTTGACCTTTGCTTGCTTGTCACCCCGCGGGACCCGCATAGAATTGTTAAATAAACTTGCCTGGATCCACGTATCTATAGATACGGCCTAAAGACACGTGGGGCAGCTGAGGCCATCCCATCGAGCATCCTGTCCCCTTGCTATGCATAACCAAGTAGTTCGACTAATTGCTATTAAATCATTGTCACCTTCGGAACATCACCTCAAGAAAGCTTCACCATCCTCCGTTACCTTAAGACTACTGGCATCTGTGAGGTAACTACATCGGACAATTTTCGGAAGCACCATCAGAAGCTCACTACGCATAGGTGAAATTTGAATAGGCAGACGAACCTTTTCACCTAGTTTGTTAAGCCCCAACAATTTCCTATCTGCATCTTCCGTCGCCAAGTCTCTTTCTTTGCAGTCACCCTTGATCTCTACGCTCCCCTCACATGCATCCAACGTATCGTGTAATCACGGTTGACCTCGCGTTTTATTAGTACATTGCTAATTGCTCGGCTCTAGTTCTTGATCTATCCGTGGCTGAATTGTTGCTGAAACTTGTGGCAAACTGACTATGCCCATACTAACGGGCCCGAACTGACATGGGACATCCTCGTTCTCAATTTTGTTTCACTTGTACAGCTGCAAGCCAGTCTGAACAATCTCTAAATGTCACTGTTACAATCGCATTGAAGGGTCTGGACAGTGGTATTTATTCGATCACGCCTCCGTAAGCATGCCTCACGCAGTCGAGAATAAATATTTATTTTTCATTATGGAACTTACTTCCTCCTGCACTAAGGGGTGTAATAACATAGAAACCTTTAAATGAGGCCTGGATTTGAACTGGTTCACGCTGATTCAGTATTTGTACTGAGGTTAGTGGATCCCAATTATTAGCAACTGGATGTCAGTAGTAAGTACATGAAGTTGTCAGACGTTCCTGTTACTCGTTTTGTCTCTGCAGAATTGAAGCTTGAATGATTAAGTGCTGTGGCTTTGGCTTATGCACAACACATATAACGAAACGCCCGTTATGCGAAGGCATGTTTCGTTCCTGAAGGCCGGACATAATTTGCTCTGTGCAACCTGTGAGTGTCAGTTCCCCTTCCCACGGTTTCTAGAGTGAGAACAGGTACTCAGTGCAAGAATGAGCAGCTAAGCTGGAAAGATACGTGGAATGTGACTTCTAATACTTGGACAAGCTTCCATCGACCAAAGCACAGCTTGAGCAGGGACGACAGGTAAGCCTCATTAAAGACGGTAAGACAAGAGGAACCAAAAATCGAGGTAACGAGGTACACGACAACAACTTGTCTGGACGCCGGCGGCGGTGTATATGGATACTTGGGAGTTTGGAAGTATTTAGTCCGAGTAAAAATATTACTACTTATGCAGACAGTACTTTTCGGAGTAAGTACCTTTTCGGCAATCAACGCCGGATGATGCCCGTTTTTAACTAAAAGCAAAGACTCAATAAAAAAGTAATTTATCCAGGGAATCGAGGGGATGCATGTTCTGTAGCAGATGCTGTTGGTACCATGAGATAAACGTCGTGCCCGGGACACCATCACAGCTGATGGTGAGTTGGAAAAGGCAGATAAACGTATTCGGGTGAACAAAACGAACGTAGTAGCGTTGTGCCGGAACAGAGTATAAGGATTGGGGTCGAACAACGAAGAGTGCCGCTTAATTGAAAATACATCTAGTAAATCGCTAAGCAGCGGACGGACCCTAGTTGCGCACCAGTTTAATTGTATTGGTTCTGAGGTAAACCCATAGCGCAGCCAAACGAAGATCGGACAGGTTACGTAGGTAGATCTATAGAGGGCGCCGGGGAGCCCTACATTATCCGACGTGAAAAAGTCTAAGCTTGGCCATGGGCTGCAGAAATGAATGTCGTCTCCTCGTCTCACCGCAGCAGCTTGTCACGTCCGCGTTTAACAGGAAGCCTCCGAAGTGCATAGGCTATTGACTTAACTGCACACCCTGTGTTTATAGACAATGTACTACACGCACCACCTCCTCGCCCACGCCGCCTATAGTCTGGTCTCCTCTGCCAACATCGACAGCCTATCTACAACTTATCAAAACGCCTGGAACGTTGGGCTGAGCAATTTGAAAGGCAATTTCATCGGTCGGAATTGTTAGCTTTCTCGCCGACCAGTGATCGCCCTGCTCCATGGGCTGTTTCTTTGGATCCACTCTCTCGCTCAGAAGGCGAACATGAGATCAAACTGTTGAGGTTAAATAAAGCCGCGAGACCTGATGACCTTTCTCCAGCCCTGTTCAAATTCGGGGGACCTGCTCTTGTGGATGATTTATACGCGTTACTAGTGAGACTGTGGGAGCAGGAAACTGTCCCAACCGATTGGAGCCGCTCCATCATAGTCCCAATTTTCGAAGGAGGCTTACGATCGGAATGCGGCAGCCATAGAGGAATCAGTCTGATCTCCATCGCCTCCAAATTGCTTGCCTCTGTCATCCTCCACAGACTGACTGGCGCTCGTGAAAGCCAGATTCGTGAGGAGCAAGCCGGGTTTCGTCGTGGTCGTGGCTGCATCGACCACATCTTCACCTTGCGTCAGTTGTTGGAGCACCGTCACACATATTGGCTGCCCACCATTGTCGTGTTCCTCGATATCAAAGGTGCATTTGATTCGGTGGATAGACATGCACTTTGGGACTGTCTACCCAGGAAAGGTGTACCTGCGAAAGATGTGAATATTATCCGAGCATTATATGCGCGTAGCGCGGGCAGAGTGAGGGCTTACGGCAAGTTGTCGTCGCCCTTTAATATCTCCAGCGGCGTGAGACAAGGATGCCCGCTATCACCTTTCCTCTTCAACTTCGCTGTTGACGAAGTCATGGAAATCGCGTTTACAGGACACGACTTAGAAGGTGTGGAGCTACTCCCCGGAGAACGACTTCTTGAACTAGAGTATGCTGATGTTATTGCCCTGATCTGTGACAGCTCACAAACGTGCCAAGCGGCACTGGACAGATTAGCGCTAGCTGTCCGTCACTTCGGGCTTTGCTTCGCACCCTCAAAGTGCAAAGCGTTTCTCCAAGATTGGTCTGGACCGCCTCCTACGCTGACCTTTGGTGGGGATCAGCTAGAAGTCGTTCAAAAATTCAACTACCTGAGAAGTTGCATCAAAGCCCGTGGGATTGAAGATGAAATCACCAATGGTATCGCAAAAGCTAGAAGTGCTTTCGCTAATCTTGGCCAATTAGGACGCCGGCGCGACATCACTCTTGCCCTGAAGGGTAGAGGGTACAATGCAGCAGTACGTTCGACCCTATTGTACGGTTATGAAACCTAGCCGCTAAAAGCAGTGCGGCTAAAGAGGCTATTTACGTTCGACCACCGGTGCCTTCGTAATTTAGCTCACATTTGGTGGGAACACTGCGTGAGCGACGAGCGTGTTCGACGCCTTGTTTACGACACAGGAAAAGGAAATGAACCGTTGAGCAGCGTTGTTTCACGCACCAGGTTCCGATGGCTCGGCCACGTGTTACGCATGCCAGCCCACCAACTTCCGCGAGGTGTGTTGTTTGCGCGCCGGGGGTGTGGATGGAAGAAGAGGTGGGGTGGCCAAGCGATGACTTGGTCCAGAGGAATGAAGACCGTCACTTCTGAACTGGCCTCGGTTGGAGCGTCTCGGCTCCCTGGTTGGGGTCCCAAAGACGATGAACACGTTTGGTTGGACACACTTGCTGATATGGCTAGGAGCCGACCTCGGTGGCCTTCGTGCTGTGAATTTCTTTGTCCCACCCCATCCCTCTTAGCCTCCCCTCCAACCACGAGCTCATTACTTAGCCTTATATACTTTTGCATAATAATTTTTTTGGGTGCACAGCAGCCGGCTGGTAGCTTACCGGAATTATGCCCATCCGTTACCGGTAGCTCAGCCAGCCTTCACCAGTTGTTTTCTGTTCTCTCTCATTTTTTCTTTGTATTGCGGCACAGTAGCTGAGGTGTTCCTTACCTCTAGCTAACGTGTATGCTGATGATGATGATGCCAACATCGCCACCAGCCACGAGTTCTCACCACATACATACCTTTTGGGGGTGCCATTTGCAAACCCTTATTCTTCAGAGCAGATAACAACCACGAGCCCAAGTTATAAATGGCTTAGGTTTAGCCCGCATAATCGGCCTACGACGTATGCAGTATGGTGGAACACCACGATGTTGACTGACAAGTGCCACAACTGTTTGGTCATAAGATTTTTAGGCTTTATAGGCACCATAGCAGCCAGAGCCTACTGATTCCCTTGTGTTAACAGGTTCATCAGTTCGGGCGTCCAACCTATTTGACTATCCAATGACAATTGCAACCCTCACAAGTGTACCAAACACAGAAAAGATATGACCCACGTGGCAACCGGTATGTTTCACTCACCCTTCTCTACAGCGACTTCTACCTGCGAATGTAACCAACTTTCCAGGGTAGGCACGATTTTCAGTGTATACCAACCTTGCTCTACCATCCAATACGTGTAGCAATCATCTCGCCACAGCCGGTAAGCACAGTGTTTAGTGAATTCTTTTGATCACTTTTAGGTTACCCCACTTATGTCGCACTCATCCGTCAACCCACATTCCAATGTTGCATCCGGCGCTAGCGTACGATTGAGCATTTTTCAATAGCCTCGCAATGCATTTTCTGCACGTTACCAACGCTCCTTACATAGAGGAGAATATTTACATAAGTTTTGAACGTTCTGTTTTCACCAACTGATACAACTATGCTCCCAGGGAAATGATTTCGCACTTCCGTTGACCTTAGTGTTCCCTTGAAACGGTTGCCCTTCGGAAACCTATAGCGTTCCTTATTCCATGCCCATGGACATCGCGTGGTAAAAAACCGCGCAAGCGGCAACATTGCTTTATGTATACTACAAATGAATATGCCTTACCGGACGCCAATGGCGGTTCCCGCAAACCGCGTACTTGCACGCTCACCTGTGGCTTTCATATGTGAGGTCCGCGTTATGCCAACATAGTCCTTCGTTTAGCGAAGGGTTATGCCACCGTATCTATATGCATTAGCAGATTTAATTGATTTGAAATCGTCGTTTCAAATGATTGGCTGTTGCCTGATATCCCGAGTATGGCTGCGCTTAAAGTACACGTTAACACGGTGCCTACATGGCTATTACCCACTACCACGTCCATACTGCCTCCAGGAGACAGTTGATCGTTGCTGGTGGAGGTGCGCGGGCAGGGTCCTTGTGGTCGTGCTAGGCTCAAAAAGTGGTTCCATGCACTTAGCGTGAAACGGACCACGGTCTAGCCCCCACCTTGTGCTTGAGTGATTACCAAATACAGCGTGCTGCGTTTGCCTGTGAAGGGTGTAGGCCGGCTCCATCAAAGGCACGTGGCTGCCATCCACATACATTTCGGTCTTATTCCTTCAGATTCACAATGGATCTGGAGTGTGTGTTTGAAGCTGTGGCTGGTGAAGCACAAGCCACCAATTATCTTTTTGTAGGTGCCGGTGTCTTGTGACTTTCACGGTGACTGGCAACGTCGAAACCGAATGCTGCCAACTTTTTTATACATACGTGCTTGAAACCACGTTCCGAGTCTAGAACAGGCACCAGGTACGTGCACTCCGTCTCCTACAGCAAGGACTAGTTGGCTCCTGGAGCTAGTGTAGACAAGCTAGTAGGTAATACAGAGGTAGGCACCTCGTCAAGCTTCGCAGCAAGAGCAGCCATACCGGGGATGTCAAATAACAGCAAATCCCTGGAACTAACAATAATAAGTAATGGATATAAAATAACACCTCCGGAAATACTGACAAATATACGCGAAATGTGCATCCGTCATAACTTGGTTACAAATAAGTCCGCGATAATCTCAGGACGTCAGCAAATATAGTTTATAAATGCCACAAAGGCAAAAATTTGAGCAAACTTAACTACCCTCAGCTTTATTAGCGTGTGCAGGTTCCGGTAAACGTTAAATGGAAAAAAGTAGGCATTAAGCCACGATAGCAAAACAACCACCTGAAATAAAGTAACTCAGCACGCAGTCACGGGACTAGTAAATCGAATGCGGCCTACTTACAAACGCTGCGCTGGTTCTGCCCACGTTCGCAACAGAACTCGTCTTCGTTTCTATGTCGGTGCCGAGTGGTCGCGCTCATGGCTCACTAGGCCTGTCCGACTCAGGTACTTGCGATCGCATGTACTACAGCCCCATGCGCTCGATGTCTATGGAGCACACCCAATGGAGGACTGTCGCTTTGGCAACCGAAGCTTCTTCTATGCATGCAAGAGGGCTTTCTCTTGCACCGCAGCAATGGCCTACGTGAGCAGATCGCGCTATGCGCGCCATACAGGCCTGCATACTGTTCACCTACTAAACAAACTTTTTCGTAATTTTCAACAGTGGCATAGGTGTCAGGGCCAAACAGCACCACGATGAACGAGGTTACGTTGCCTCGCCTTTTGGCATAAGCTAAAACGCGCTTTGGATTAGCTGCTGCTGTACGAGCTAGCTCAGCTTTATATTGTAATCAAACACCTCGCAACTGCTCTCTGCGGGCCTTTCGAGCCTCGCGGTAGCTCTTGTAGGTGCAAGATGAAGGCGCAGCTAAATAAGTTCGCCAACAACTAGTAGGTCTGTTAAGTGGTGTGCATGCAGTAGAACCAATCCAGCGTTGCTTTGACCTAGTAGTATTCTCCCAAGCAAGTGGTATGTGAGCGAGTGAGACCCCATATCAGTAGGACATAAAGTTGTTCCAAGCTGCTTGAATATGGTCATTTTCCAAAATGACGCCAGGCGATTTCGCAGCCAAGGCTTTCATTGCTTGAAAGTCCGCACGCCATATAGTTGGACACTGGCGGAACGAGTACTAGTCATACGACTATCAGTGCACTTGAACGGTAGACAAGCGTGGTCACTGACACCGAGAGGTAGGTTATATACAATGTCCGTGACAAAATCAACGGATTTAGCATAGGTCTAAAAGGGACGGGTTTTGTCCCAACACAAATCTAGTGGGCTGATCAACGAACTGATGCAGGAGAGCAAGCAAGGCTAGATCGAGAAGCTCAGTAGCAAAACACCTTGTAACAGCATCGAAGGAAAAGTTCTACCGGTCAACGTCAGGGAGATTGAAGTCCCCAAGCACCAAACGCCTATTGGCCGAAAGTTCACGCCTTACCTCAGGGAGATCAGTGGCGACGCTATGGAGGCTACTGTAGCCCACGGCAAGTTTAAGTAGCGCGAAGGTAATACACAACGTAACTCCGAGTGCCTCAACAAAACTCTCTGGTGAGCACAAAGCATACGTCTTAAAGACGGTAAGGGTGGTTGATGTACAAAACAGGCTACTTCAGCGATGGTCGATGGTGCGGTCAAACCTTAGTAGTTGGTAGCCTGGTAAGCACACGTAACTGTTCGTGACGTTGTTGGACAACCACCTTTCAGTGATTGCGAAAACATCTAGACGGCAGTCGACGACCACGGCACCAACTTCCCTCAGCTTGTTTTGCAGGCTACGCACCTTACCGAAGGTCGCCTGTTGTGAATTAGTATCGCGAGTCCTGGATCGTGTGTCACCAGCATCGGTTCTGGTAGGGTCGAAGTGTAACGCTGGCCCGAAAACCAACCTAGCGAAGACGTTTTCTTGCTTCAAAGGGGACATTAATATCTCGCACAGTCACCGGACCGAGGAATACACCAACAGTGATCAATCTGATTCTGACATTTTTATGCTACGGGAGCCAAGTAGTAATGGACGATGGTGTAGCAGAGGCATGGGAGGTTTCCAGTAAGGTTACAAGGGACACGGTAGGGAACAACGGTATAGCGGTAGCGTGCCGGATTGTCAACCTGGTGGCCTGCGTTAGAATGCCGTGTGAACTGGCTTTTGTACTCACACCGGCGGTCGACAGTCTAGCGATTGTAATGTTAAGAGAGGCTGGCGGTGGTTCCAGTTAAAAGAGAAAATACAAATTTAGAAAGTTAAAATTGCAGTACGCTTGAAACTCCGCAGAAAGATTACTTCGCATTCCAAAATTATTCTTTCGCCTACCCTGACAGCGCAGCCCCATGCATAAATCTATATATATCCATGGTGGCGGGACAGCCAATCGTGCGCTGCGGCTGGCGGTGGCTACATCCTGACAGATGGTCTTCTCACTGCTGCTAAAGCTGTGCCATTGGCTTATGTCCTGGAGGTCATCTCGTGGCGACCGCTGGGTGGAAGTTGGAGTACGCTCTTCTCCCTGCTCAGCTCCAAGACACCAATCCGCATGAGTCGGTGAACTAAATAAGTGTTAGACCCGCTGTCTTTTGGGTGTGCACTTATCAAAGGCGCCCTGCCTGTAGCCTAGTCCATCCTTTTCGGATGTTAGGGAGGGCTCGATGGCCCACTTCTATTAAAACCTAGCCGTGGGTGACAATTGGTCTACGGGTTATAAGTGCACAGCTCGATTGGCGTACAGCACGAGCGCCACGCAATGTCTCTGACGGTGGGAGGACACCTCCGGGTGTTCAATGATATGCTACCGCCCGCCCTAAGCCAGGCAGCCCCTGATCAACTTGGTGCAAACCCGTCAAAAATCCACCCGCATCTGGCCGTGGACACAGGTGTATCCTACTGCGGTCGCAAACCATATATGGATCGTTCCAGTACCTCAATATTGTGTGTGACGGCCGTCAAGCCGATCCCAACCTGTCTCTGCAATCCCATTCCCAAACTTGATCTGCTCCACGTTTTCTGGTGGATTAAGCGATTGAGTTAACCTCCAAACCACCTACTGCTTTGTTCCTCAGGCTGTTGAACCAAAGGCTCCGAGTGGAGTCCCGCAAGCAAACCTCCGAAGCACATCCGCCACCTCACTTGCGATTGTTCACCAATGCAATCGTATGCCTGCGCACAAAGCACTCAGCGTCGGGCGCTGGAACGTGCCCACACTACTAAACCGGAGCTCGAGTAAGCGCTTCGAGCTCAGCACTGCACTGGTAGCGATGGAACTGGCGGGCTACCACATCGATATTGCGGCGCTCAGCGAGAATCTCCTCGCTGAGCAAGGTAAGTTGCATGAAGCGGGCACTGGATGCACCTTTTATTGCGTAGGCAACGCCTCCTCAGCATCCCGTGAATATGGGGTCGGATTTGCAATATCCGGTCGCCTAAATGGCTAGCTAGGTATCGGCGTGCGATTAATGACTGTTCGCCTATGAATTGGAAGAGGCAAGTTGGTCAATTTTCTAAACATGTACGGTCCGACCACGTGTTATCCTCAGCTATCCTCCGTGCTACGGTCTGTGCAGAGGAGCGACCGACTATTTCTGTTGGGTGATTTCAACGCGCGTTGGGCGTGTTGCGTTGATGTGGAATGATGTTATCGGTCCGCCTGGCATTGGTTCAGCGAATGCAAACGATGACAGCTGCTCTCACCGTGTGCCACTCACGGCCTGACCACCACGAACACTCGGTTTGCACTGAGTGCGAGTGGAATAACAACTTGGACGCACCCACGATGTAGTCACGCTCACTTGCTCGCCTATGTCATCTTAAGTCAGCGTGACACGCGTGCAGTGCACATGACATTTGCACCGCGTGAAGTTGAGTGTGGTACTGAGCCCAGATTGGCGCATTTCAAACTTACATATATTTTCCAAAATCCCGCCACGATTTGGCGTAAATTTAACATCCTCTCCATCGGTTCTGTAGAGAAACGTATTGCGCTGGAGAAGGCGATGGCTGCACGCCTGTGTGATATGGACTGCGTAGCCACAGTGGGCAACCTGTGGCACCACATTGGCGACCAAGTGACAGCTGCTACCGGGGAGACTATCGGGCGCGCAAACTGTAAACGACCTGTGGTTTGATGAGAACAATGCGAGGATTGACGCAATGGTGTCGGAGAAGCACGCAGCATTTGCTGCACACGCTGCAGAACCATGTGACTTGAGGAAGCAGGATCAGTTTCACAGAAATAGACGACGAAAGGTTCGCTAGCTCCGGCGCATTAACATGCATGGTTGACGGTGAATGCGAAGCAGATGGAATGCTACGCCGAGCGCCGCCAACACAAGAAATGCTTTGACTCATTGTAGGCGGTCTATGGACCGATGTTGGAGCCACGGAGGTTGCTGATCCACGTTAGTTCAGGCATTACCAGTACACCGCCTGTAGGCATAACGCAGATCTGGAAAAAACACGGACTGTCTCTTGAACAACCATTCTGAGGTAGACTGACCTATCTTAAACGGACTTAAGCAGTACGATGTGAAGGCGATTTTGGAAGCCACGCAGACATTAGACGAGACGCAGAGAGCACTTGCACAGCCTTGAACTGGCAAGTGTGCAGGGGCCGACGGGTTCATGCCTGCGGTATTGAACCACAGCGGACCCGCTCTTCGGTGACCGCGGTGCACCACTTGGTGCAACGTATATTGATTAACGGGGAGGTGCTTGCTGAGCTGAGGGATGCCCTAGTGCTACCACTGTACGAGGGCAAAGGGAGCAAGCAATATTGCACGAATTATCGTGGCATCAGCTTGAGGAGTTGTGTGGGCGAGGATATTGCCCCTTCCTGCTCAAGCGCCTCGTCAGTCAGATTGTGCAACCCAACGTGCCAGCAGAGCAATGTGGATTCCGTTTGGGTCGCAGCAATATAGATATGGTGTTTGCGGCTCCTCAGTTGCAAGAAAGTGTAGAGAAAGCCACTAGCCGTTGTACTAGCTTTTTGTCGATTTCACCAAGGCATTTGATACCGTTAACCGCGAGGCACTGTGGCTGATGTTGGGTAAGTTTGGTTGCCCGCGTATGTTTATGTGAATATCTGCACAGTGGGTGCGGGCGTGAGTGCAGCTGAGTGGTGACACCGCAGATGGCTGCAGTTGTCTCTGGTAGGAAGCAAGCTGGTGTCTTAGCTCCTGCCCTGTTTAATATATACCTTTATGCAATTATGTCCCGTGCTTTTGATGTGGCTTGTGCTAATGGTGTTGGTGTAGAGAACCGGATTATTGGTGGGTTGCTGTACATCCGTCATTTTGGTGCGCGAATTTCAGTCTGAGACAACTCCCCGTATGTTGCTGTTTGCTGACAAGTGTGCGTTGTTTGCACAATGCGCGGATGAGTTGCAGCATGTGACTAGTGCTCTGGCTTCGACAGCGGCAGGATTAGGGTTCACCCTCAAAGTAAAAAACAAAACTGTCTCTCTCAGCCTACACTGGACGTTCAATCTTTAATATTTCCGCGAAGCAGCTTTGGTGTTGAAGTACTGGTGACCACCTCCCGCTTCTGCTACCCTGAGAGTGTGATGTCGACTGACCAGCGGCTGCACAGTGAGCTGCGGATCCACATCTCGAAGGCAGCGGCGGCATCCGGGAAGCTAGAGTACCGAGTGGGGAACAACCCTCGGCTTACCATTGGCACAAGGCGGACGGTGCACTAATCTATGATGCTGTCCGTTCTTCTACACGGCAGTAAAACGTGGACGATGTACCGGCAGGACGTGCGATATCTCGAGCTGTTCCATCAACGGTGTTAGTGACGTATGCTGCGCATCGAATGGGGCGACAGAGTTGCGAACCGAAGTATTGCGTCGAAGGGGAATGTATGCAGTGGACTGCGCACTTTTGTTGCGACACCTGAGGTGGCTCGGTCATGTAAGCCAAATGGATTCAACGTGGATACCGCACCTACTATTGTATAGTCAGCTGAGTATTGGGAAGCGGCATGTGGGGCAACCAGAACATGCTCAACGTAAGCCCCTCACGTTCTAATTGTGGTTGCAGGTCATGGGAATCGAAAGCGGTTGATCGACGTGCATAGCGCAATCTAATCACGAAGGCAGTTGCCGGAGTGCGGGAGAACGACCTCATACATGCAGGGGAGAAGCTGCAAGCACCGATGAGTTGTACTCCATTGATATCAAGCGCATGGTGCTGTAGCCGATGAAGTCGAAGTGTCTGGGTCAGGCGGACCTAAATAAATAAATAAATATTTTATCCTCGACTATGCGAGGCACGCCAATTGAGGCATGATCAGGTATGTACAGCTGTACAGATATTTTATGGGAACTGTAGTGACAGTAGAAAATTGTTCATATGTCCATGCTTGGAACTGTGCAATAGTGAACATGCGAAACAACGATTTGGTTGTAGTGGGATCGGGATCCATATGTTTGGACATAATCGCTCTGCCATATATCGCAGTCATACCTCGACTAATAAAAGATAAAGAATCCTGAGTGATCCATTGGAAGATGATTGAAGAGCAAGCTATCCAGTATGATGATTCTAATTGAGCTGCCAGTGTGAAGTTTTGCGCTGCTACTTTATTCAGTGGCGAGTCACATTCGCCACGTTGCAGTGTTGTTAAAAGGACATTTGTGGCTTTTTATAGGGAGAACGCTTGCCAGGCGAAAACCCACCACGTCCTGAAACACTGCCGCCAATCCATTGAATGGCAAGTTGTAACTGGCTATGTTTCTTGTTGAACGTTTTTTGATCCGTTATTCGCAGTCAAGTTGCGTCCCATTTTTCTGCTGACTGATTCGTTATGCGAGTGGCCATTGCGTGCCTGAGTCCTCTCATATGCCAGATCAGTAGGTCAGGAACTAAGCATTCCTGCTGGATATGATGTGTTGCTCATCTGCAGAACCACGTGCAGTCTCGAAGAATCTACGTTGAACTATGTTGAAGTCTTGGAGGACAGGATAGGTTCCGAAGAAAGAATCGCAGATCCCCCGGGGTATGTAGTGAAATCTATTAGAAATATGGAAACCACGGCCATTTGAGCGGTCAAAGCGGATTGAAGAGCTTAGAATGACGGATTGTTCAAGCTTTGTATTGGCCGGAGGATGTGTCTTCCGTGGTCGAAAGTCCTCCAGTCTAGAGATATGTGGAAGAGGTATTGTTAGGTAAATTGAACTCAGTGGTTCATGCCGCGGAAGAATTGTATCAGTGCAAGATATTGATGGATTTGTCCGGTAAGTATGTTGTAAAAAGGTTGATAATTTTTCGCTGATGTCCAGGTAAAGGAACTGTGTGCCTTGTATTGTTGTCGAAACGGAGGACAATTCCTCGGGTGGGTGTCGCCGTACCTGTGACAGACTCGGGAGAAAAAGGCAACGAACAGAAACAGCCACACCTACAGAAGACAGGTATGCAGCTGGAATTCAGTCAATCAATCGCGGCGATGCCTGAACTATTGTACCCCTATGCATGTAATTGTTATTTAAATATCGCATAGACACGTATATCCTAAGTGGCGAAATACGACGAGAATCGAGCCGAACACGGGTCAGTAAAGGATGAAAGATTGAAGATGAAACAGGAGTGTTCGGGGAGGAGTCAGAACGCAAAAGAGCGTTTAGCTGCGACTGGATAAGTCAGCAAAATGAAGCTAGGCAGTCAGATTAATGTGGGGATAACAGTAGTGAATGTCACGAAAAAGAAAGTTTGCGGGACTACAGAGGCTATATAAAAAGCCCGTTAGCGTATCAAACGAAGCTCTCAGGCTGAGGGACAGGGTGTGTGGTGACTGCACATGAGCCATGAGTGAGTCCACTCGGAGCAACACCGAAGCGTCATCGGTTCCTGCAGAGGACGTAGGCAGAACAGGCTCAGCTTTTGTAGGTACGCTGCATCTAAATTACAAACCGTGAGCTTCCATTTTTAAGTCTCTTGATTCCAGGTGATGGATTTACAATTTTTTCCTGAAGCTATTCTTTCATATATTTACCTGTACTATCTTCTATAAACTTGCACACGTCGTTGAAGTTAATCGTAGTTAATTTTGATAACAATTTGCGCTTTTGGCAGTTTCCTTAAATATCTCTTCTGACGTCTTGAACAGCGCTTATTTATTCGTAACCAATTTATTTTATGCGCCCATTTAGTGAAGGGTTAGGTCACCGTAGTTGTATGCACTATCCGAGGTTTCATTTCATCTTGTTGTTACAAGGGATTGGCTGTTGCTACATTTCCCCGGGGTGGCTGCGCATGGTGTGCACGTTGGCACGTTGGCTGTTACCCACTAGCTCGTCGTTACTGGTCCTAGGAGACAGTTGGTCATTGCTGCTGCGGTGCGAAGGCGTGGTCCTTGTAGTCGTGCTAGGCTCCAAGTGTGGTTCCACGCACACAGTGTGGAACTGACTATGATCCAGCCACCGCATTGTGTGCGATTGATTCCCAAGTACAGCGTGCTTGTGCCTGCCCGTAAAGGAGTTTGTGCCGGCTCCGTTGATGTAACGTGGCTCCCATTCACATGCAGTTCGGTCTTATTCCTTCAGCGTTACACTGGATATGAGGTCTGTGTTAAGAGCTATGGCCGGCGCAGCGCAAGCCACCAATTTTCTCTTTGTAGGCGCGGACGTCCTGTGGCTGGCCACAGTAACTAGCAAATCCGAAACCGGACGCTGCCAAACATAGATCACCGGTCCAAGAATTGGATCTGGAGCCCCTAAAAATAAGATAGAAACTAAAATGGCACAACTAGACCAAAGCTAATACAAAGGGAACCATTTTGTTTGTTATCAACGAGCCATTTTTCCTTTTTAAACATTTTCACTTTTTGGTGGATTAAACGTGTGGATCGACACAACTGTGTACCCTGCTTTTCCATTGTTTCCGGTTGTAAGCCGTATGTTCCAGCGTGTAAAACCACTGGCATTTGTAAAATTGATATAGAACGATGCACAAGAACAACGGCGGCAACAACAGCGATTGCGTGTTCTGTTATCAAGTGGAAAGCTGACCACTACGCAGGCGCCTCCAGCCCGATTCTTAACGATCAAGCACAGCGAGGCATGACAAACGCTCAGCCGACATGTGTGAGACGTGGCCGAGCCATAGCAACTGCCACAGCAAAGATAGCTTGTTTAAAACAACATACACCTTCCCCAGGTCGCGGCATCTGATTACATGACTGCAAAGGCATCGTTGAGCCCACCTGGTTAATTCACTCCAAACAACCGTCGTGGAAAGACGGTGCATGCCCCCTACGCAAATCAAAAACGACCCAGATATACAACAACACTGAGGAAACGCGGGTACTATACATCCTGACCTTTATCGACACTGAGACGTTCCGAGGAAGCCACAAGTAGCTCAGCTGGACAAAGGCTGATGGGGTTATAGGGATGGGGAGAGAAACCTCCTTGGTGACAGTGCAGTTTCCATAAACGACTCGCAAGGTGCACGAAATTGGCCACCGGTTTGGGCCATACATTTTCAAGTATGAGTACAGGAGCGGGTGTTGGACAATCCTGGAGCAGTACTTTACATTTAGTAAGGCAAGGCGCCTGCCGTGGACGCTTCAACCGTTAAAGGAGTCAGAGTGGGCTGCATAATCTGTAAAGCATAACAAAGTAAGGCTATATTACCAGCGTAGTCTAAATCGGTCGCTCGCTCACGCGGCAGCACTAGGTAAAATCATGTAAACGTTTTAGAGCTGTAGACACGTTCTCAAATACAAAGCAAAAGGGTAATGGGGACAACAGACAACCTTGTCGCCTACTGTTGTTAACCAGGAAAGCGAGGAAAGCTTCCTAAGGCCCACCATCGGTTGAAGATATGAGGGTGAAGTGCGCGTAGGATGACGGTACACTTCTTTGGCACCCCATGCTTTAG
Organism: Dicrocoelium dendriticum; assembly: GCA_944474145.2. Classification (NCBI taxonomy): domain Eukaryota; kingdom Metazoa; phylum Platyhelminthes; class Trematoda; order Plagiorchiida; family Dicrocoeliidae; genus Dicrocoelium; species Dicrocoelium dendriticum. The sequence goes on along the minus strand of OX104070.1, from coordinate 51,807,658 downwards.
TAACTCCGTAAAGCAGATTGATAAACCAAGCCGAATGGAGCGCGTATGTCTGAAAGTGCGGCTGCATTGGTAAAGTGGCAAATGTGGCAGTGTACGAGAAGTTAGCGGAGGGTGAACACTCGAGCTACGCATCCACGGCATAGACGGAAACCAGCTTGTTCTCCAATGCTACATAACCCAGGTATTGGGGATGGTCTACAAAGCAGAAGGGATGTTTATATCTAGGGGGCAACCGAGATGAAACTAATACCTCGATGACTAACACATAAAGTGAGTGCTTCCTTTTCAAACCTTGGGACAATAATTGATTCCCCCAATGGGAAGGGCACCTTTCCCTCATGCCAGGTTTTCGCGAACGAGGTCAGCTGGTTAATGCTTGTCACGCCGGCGTACTTGAACAGCTCCGGAATACATCCTTCTGAGTCGATAGCGTTTAATCGTTTCAAGAGGCCAGCGTCAAGGTGCACTCCCGCCTTGCTGGGTACATGTAGTGGATCGGGTCAGGGAAAGGCGACATGGTGCACCGCGTGCATAAACGGATGGTGGATGCCAGTCGAATTATGTGTGAAATGGTTCCGTTCAGCAGTCCGAACGCCTGTACTGGTTAGTGATCGGAGACTCCTCTGTCTCGCAGATGGCTTCACTCAAAAATGTCTACTGTGGCCATTGAGCAGGTGTTAGAAAAGCTTGCGAGCATAGACAGAGTGCAGCGGTCTCCATCTCTAAAGCACGCTCAGACCAAAAAGCCTTGTAATCCTTGCAATGCTTTGTTTGCAGTTCCAGTTGGCAGAGCGATGCGAATCTTTACCTGATTTTTCAGGATCACTGTGGCTATCAAACAGCTCCAGCGAGCGCGCAGTGACCGAAATCTTTAAGGACACCTGATTAGGCCACAGCTTGATCGTCCTGAAGTGATTATCGCCCTCTATATAGGGGTCCAGTGCTGCTCAACCTCTTGCGGTGGAAGGCATCCGAATGCGACTGCTAGTGAACGGCAGTAGCTCGTTTGCAGCGCGGTAGCGGTTGATCTGTTCACTTCAACCTTGCGATGCTTCGTGTTGCGGACCCAAAACTAATGCAGATTTTCGCGCAAGTCGGCGCATGATCAGAGGCAATAAGAGTGAAACAAAATGACCTGCAGCCCTCCTTACGCTACCTTATCGTCTGGAGCTGATTGCGTAGGCTATTTGAGACATAGTTTGTGTTGGCGAAAATGGCAAACGAAGCCACCGTCGCGACACCAGTGACACAAATAGGGTGGCGGCATTCGTTTTGTAAGTACAGTCGCGCAGTATTTCCTGTGCGTTTTAGTTAACTTATTGATATTACAAGCAGTAGGGCCGTATGCATTACTTTGCCACCACCACTAACTTCGACAGGTAAAAATTTAGGTTAACTACTTAAACGGCACACTGCATGGTGGTAACATCAAATGTCACAACCACGAGTGTCGAGCCTTAAGTGTTTACGGCAAGAGGAGTGAAGTCCCGGAGCTCAACATCACCAACAACTGCAATATATTTGCCATTGGAACTTATGCTTTGCTGTCGTACCACCGGGGTGACCTATGGAATAAAACATAATCTGAGGTAAGGAAGGGGAAGGAAAACATTATTTCCTTAAGCAAGCTTTCAAGGCCAATGCGCCTACACTTTGTGTAGACAACATACCTTCACAAACAGCTGAATATCTTACAAAAATAAGGTGGACTGGCAAGACAGTCTTTCAGCGGCTTTCACTGCCCCGCGTCATAATGGGCCATTACCAAGCAGATAACTAAGCATAACACACACTTTAAACCGGCAGTCCCACTAAGAGACGGCAACAGACGCGCCACCAGTGTCGGTTGCTAGCTATGCTTTGCAAAGGGTTCTGCCATGCATAAGGCCAGTCGCGTGAACTCTAGCCTGGAAGGCGAGAAGGAACAACGACACCCAGTTTGGTCGTCAGTGACTTCATTTAACATTGCCCAGACAAGTTTCGTCCACCTAGCGCTATGCGCCATCCTACATCGGGCAGACCAAACAAGGCCTCCTAGCCATCCGGTAACTGGGCATACGTAGCACATGTCCAACCAACACTACTTATTCAGTGTTCTCAGTTGTTCTAGGGAGCTAGCATGGTTATCACTACCTAGTACTTTTCTACGCACATCATCTGTGCGGACACGTTGATGCAGTCCGACACCAGCAATGCTTCCCAGACAACAATGCTCAAAGACTTGAAGGCGCTTCAGGTCTTCAGACCAAAAGGACCAAGTCTTACTACCATAGAGCAGGACGGCCCTTACGGTGGCATTGTATACACGGCCTTTCAGACGGAGGGAAATGCTATTCTGTCGTCAAAAATGCCGCAGGTTCAAGTAGGTAGCTCTGGCTTTTGCAACGCGTGAGCTGACGTCAGTTTATATGCGCTCAGCAATGTTGATGAAGCGGCTTAGTTAAGTGAATTGAGCAACCATCCCGAGTTTCTCCTTAGTAAGGGTCAAGGGGCCATAAAGTGGCTGGTAGTCCTGCAGCAACACTTTGCACATTAAAGATGCAAAACACCCACCAAATAATGAGACCATTCTAGACAGGATATTCACAACGGTTTGTGACGCCGCAACGTCGTCGAAAAGCAAGACAATATCGTCCGCATCATTAAGCTTAACCAACCTTTCATCAGTCAAGACCTCAACGCCTACATAGCGAGAGTTCGCAAGGAACCACTCCATCATATAGTCCATAAGGCACTTGTACGAAATGGGGAAACCGGAAGACTCTGACGCACGCTGTTTGTGTTCGCCAAGCTATCCGACGGGTCACCGTAAACCCTGAAGCAACCTGTAGGGTGCGAGTATAGAGCACGTAGGATGTTAACCTATTTCGTTGGAACACATTTCCAGGCTAGTATTTTGCACAGAACCGACTAATCGACTAAATCGAACGCGCGCTTGAAATCGAGGAACAAACCGGACCACTTTCCCTTAATTCGAGATTCCTGTTCAACAGTAAGAAAACGAAGAAGAAACAAGGCCAGTAATTTTGTCACCACTATCGTTAGGCTAATACGCTGTGCGACTACCCTTTGTTGTTTATTGCAATGAAATTGAGTTGCTCCAGTACGCCGGGACACTTCCTTCCAGCTACCTACGAATAGGGTCAGTGCATTGCAGTGGACCTCACCTACCGCAGAAAACGATAGTAAAACAGTGTTGGGGAAATGATAAAGTATATGGTCTAGTAAGTTCACGTAAAAACCAAGTTATTGGTTGGTGAGTTTAATAGTCTGTGGACGCATATCAGCACCGAATGTCAAGTGGAATCCACCACAAACCAACTAGAGTTGTAAATGCAATTGTCTGTCTCATGAGAAAATGACGCCGAGGTCTTACGGACGAACCGGCTGTTTGATCTTGCTTTATCAGGAACCCGATTGGCAGCCAGCGTTCGAGCTTACCTTTTACTCTAGCTTAAGCTGTTGCAAGTCCCAGGACGTCACAAACTACACAATCCTGAAAAGTGGCGAGAAGTTTACAGACTAGACAAGAAATGCAGTGCTGCATTATCTATAAAATCTACGTCGCACTTAACCGAAAGCATATGCCAAGGATTCAGATAGCATACTTAGCTCCTAAGTGGCTCATCTTCAGCTTTCATTCACAGAGTTGTGGTGGAAGGGCACATGTGAGCCCCATTATCTCCGGTTCCGGCCAGGAGCATGTGTCCTTGCAAGCAGCGGTCCTTCTGAGCTGGGGAATTCTCTGGTCAATGCTGATGTCGTACGCAAGTGAGAGTCTAACAGTCACTTGAAATTTTGCTCAGACTGGGGCCCAATATCCTTCTCTGGAGGCCCTTTCTAGTCCTTTATCAGCCGGGTGGATAGGACGAAACTAGGGTAAACACGGGACCTCCGCGGTTTAAAAAGGTTCCAAGTCGTGAATACACCTCGAACTAACGTACGATGGTTATAAACGGTTGTGGTTCGTTTCCAAATCCCCTTTAGTATGCGCCTGGTGAAAATGAGGGGACGCCGCGGCGGCGGTAGTCCTACTCCTGTTAGCATTTGGCTCTAGATTTGTCTTCCACTTACACACCACCTACTTCCGCTGCTCCACTAGCATATCGTCTACACTGTAGTCCCGCAATACCGTGCTTAGGTCCTCAAGGATCTGGCCATGTTGTCCACTTTTTTCTATCTCCCAGGTAACGTTTTCAACATTAATTGTTCCTCTATTTAACAAAATTTTATTGTGCATCTTCATCTTGCTTTACCTTTCTTGCCCTGTCCTACTCCTTCTCTTATCTCCCTTGCCCTTGCTCTCATTCACACCTACCGACTACCTACCACAGCTGCACCACTGTATCATAGTTGGCAACATCTCTCCGCACTCTTGCGTGTATAACCTAAAGTACTTGGCTTTGTTGCCTATCTGCCTAGTTCCTTCCAAAATTGTCATCTTTAATCACTAATAATTGTTCCTCTAACCTTGGCAACACTGCTTTTTCCTACCACCTATTTTAGTGCCTGCCATGACTTGGTTCTTATCTTATCCTTTGGTTTGGTCATACATTTTCACATCGCACCACCTACCTCCGCCGCTCCACCGACGTACAGTTGGCGCGGTTGCTCCAAACCTTAGATCGAAGGACCCAAGAATTTTTGGCTACGTTGCCCAGGTATGTCCTTCCACCAAGCTAACATAGCTATCGCAACTAAATGTTTCACTAGTTAATCTTAACAACCTTGCGTTGTCTTTCTTCACCATGCTAGGTATCCTAAGCCTAGGCATACTTCTTCTATCTTCGGCCCGTGCTTTCATTTGCTCCAACACACCACTTAACACCACTGCTCCACCGAAGTACCTTCGACATAGCAGCTCCACACACTTGTGCGAGCTGCCGCAAGTATTCGGCTAAGCTGCCTACCTAAATTCTTCCTATAAGCTGACAGCATTACCAGTATTAATTGTCCATCCATGTAAACTCGACAACACTGCAGAGTCTCTCTTCAACTTGCTTCCTATACCTTGTCTTCTCCTATTTCTTTGCTTATCTTATTTGTACTGGCATTCATTCCCTCTTACGAACCACCAACCTCTGATGCACCGCCGGCGCATATTTTACATGGTAACTTTGCACTTTTGTGCGTTGGACCCCAAGCCTCTGGCTATACTGCCGCCATTATTCTTACCTCCATGCTGACATAGTTATCTCTTATAATTGTTGTCCTACGAATCAAAACCACATAGAATATACTCGCTTCATCTCGCCCCTATCCATCCTACAGTTTTACACCTTCACGTATCGATTTGGCTCTGGCTTTCCTCTCATACGCTCCTCCCATATGCACCAACGACTTACCGTGTACACTGTAGCTCCTCAATTTATGCATAGGACCTCAAGTAGCTGGTTAATTTGCTTGCGTATCGCTTGTTTCTTGCTACTTATGCACTTATCTTTGGAACAGGCTTTCCTCTCTTCTTATGGACCACCTACCTCCGATGCTCCAACGAATTTATTCACACTGTAGCTGCGCAGTTTGTGCGTAGGACCTCAAGTATATAGCTAAGTTGCCCAACTATATCTTTATCGCTGACCTAGGTATCACTTATAGAGGTTACCTTATGGACCATAGCCACATTTATTATTCGCCCTACATCCTGCTTCGTTCCAGCGTCTATTCCTACTACTCCGCTTCATCTGTTTGGCTCTGGCTTTCCTCCCGTCATATACACCAATTACCTGCGATCCTCCAACGACTTACTGTTTCCACTTTAGCTCCGCAAGTTTGTTCGCAGGACTTTAAGTATTTGCGTTCCTTGTGCAGCTTTATCCTTTTCCGCCAGCTGACATTGATATTATAACTAACTGTTTATATAGTTAGCTATAGCAACACTACAGCGTCCCGCTTAACCGTGCTTCCGATCCCTTGTCGCGTCATACCTCTTCACTTACCTCCTTTGCGCCGGCTACCATTCCCTCTTATGCTCCACTAACCTTCGATTCTCCACCGACCGAGGTTTTACATTGTAGCTTCGAACATTTGTGCTTTGCTCCTAAAGCTCTATGCTATGTTGCCCTCCTTTATCCTTACCCTAAGCTGACATCGTTATCCGTTATAATTGTGCCGCTAATTAACCAGTATAATACTGAATATTCTCCCCTCACCACGCTTATCTCTATCGCCAGTCCTATTCCTTAAATTATCCCTTTGGCTCTGGCTTTCCTCTTCTCAGTTGCATCACCTATCATCGCCTTACCCTTCACACTGTAGCTCCGCACATTTTATGCGTAGTACCGCAAGTATCTGACTTGTTACCAACGCATTCACCCTCCGCAAGCTGGCGCCGTTCCTCTAATAATATTAACCCTACTTAACCGTAAGTTCATTGAATATTCTCCACTCACCTTGCTTATATGCATCGCCTTGTTGTACTCCGTCACGTAGCCCTTTGGCTCTGGCTTTCCTATCCTCCTATGCACCACCTACGACCAAAGCCTCATCGAATTGTCTTTGGCGTTGTTACTGCGCAGTTTGGTGTCTAGGACTTCAAGTATTTGTACAGGCTGCATGTCTATATCCTTCTTCGCAAGCTGACCTTGAGATCATTAATAATTATCCCGGTAGTTAACCATAACAACACTGCATTATCACTCTTCCGCTTGCCTTGCATCACTTGTCTACTTCGACTTCTTCATTTCTCTCCTTGGCTCTGGCGTTCTTCTTTTCTTACTCATCCCCTACGAAGCTCCACCAAATCACCATTGATATCATAGCGCCGCGTAGGGCTTCAAGTATTTGGTTATGTTGCTTGCATATATCCTTACCCCAAAGCTGACACCGCCTTCGCTAATACTTGTTTCCTCATTTTCCCGTAACAAAAGTGTATATTCTCTCTTCACCTTTCCTCTAATACTTTTTCCACGTCCTACTCTTGCACTTAACCTTTTAGCTATTTTTTCATTGACGCACCACCTACCTACGCCGCTCTTCCCATAAACCTTTGAGTCCGCAGCTCCGCTTTGTTAATATATACACTTGGCAAGATAACGCACGTATTTCTAGCCACCCACGCAGACATCGTTAAGGATTTCTTGTACTTGTTCTTTTAATCACAAAAACGATGCACAGCATATCTTCAACTCGCGTTCCTTTTATCTCTTAAACACGAGCGGATTCTGCTGCGAAGCAACTTTGGCTTTAGGCCTCACACCTCTTGGCGTCAAACAGGCTTACTTGTGACGCCGTAACGCTACAGTCGAAAGTTTCATTAGAAGCGCCGTTTTTCTACAAACGTAGGTTTATAGGATGGTTTGTACCGCAACTATATCATCGTTGCAACTACGACACTTTGTCATACGCCTACCGCCTCGCTTCTTAACGTACGCTTGACAGACTGTGTCACCTAGTCTGTCAAACACGAGCGTTCTCTGCTACGAAGCTAAACCGGCTCTTAACATCACTGCCCATGCGACCAACTGACAAAAGGTTGACACGAAATGACTTCACTTTTAAGTGCGTCACTTAATCCATTAAAGCGCCGTTGAGCTACTGTATTCTGCAACTGCTGGTTCCCAGCATAGATAGTTAATGCAACACTATCTGCGCTGCCGCCGCAGCAGTCTCCCTATCACTTAACGCCCTTCCTTTAAGACCGTCACTCTTTTAGCACCCCAACATTGCGCACCGCGACGCATCTTTGCTGAACAGTTTCACACCAACTAACACCTAGTATCGGTGTATGGATAGTCCTTTCGCAACGTTAATATAACGCACACGCACGTGATGTCTTGGTTTGTATATAAACACCAAACGACGTGGATAGCATGATAAGCCTTCAGCTCGGCAGCTATGCCAACTTCCTCCTTTCTGTCCGGAATGGTTCCTTCCTATGGCCTATACTTCCCTGTCCCTCCGCGGAACCTACATAGAAGGCTTAAACAAAATTACCATGATCATCGTACCTCGGTAAAGATCTTGCGTGTAATCCTCGTAAGTCCCAATGCATAAGTAGACATCCTGGACAACCAGGTCGAGCACCCTGTCCCAGTTTTAAGCGATTTACACAATTGGGTTCAAACCTGTATCCCCATCGGAACATCTCAACAAAGCATTATCGTCCTGCAAGTGGTCCACTTACATGCCATTCCCTGGCGTTATGTTTGACACACCTCCCTAGTGGAGTTCCCCAAACTGCACTCACTACCACGACCGTTGTCCGGTGATGACAGCTGGACACAAGGCCTTCGCACTCCTGAAAAGTATACATAAACTTGAGAGATCCAGACACAAGAAACTGACCTTTTGTTCACCTGGTTACTCAAAAAGACGACTCTTCGTGAAGCTCTCACCCTCCATGGGCTTCAGCAATTATGGCAACGCTGACTAAAGATACCTGATCAACTAACGGAGGAAATTGGAAGCCAATTGGCTGCGGATAACTGAAGGTGAAATTAGTCGGCAAGCTGCTCTGCCAGTTTTACGTAAGTGTACAAACGGATTTCTGACAAGGCTCCAGAACCTGGTGGGTTTTCGCCTGGCAAACGTTCTCCCTATAAAAAGCCACAAATGTCCGTTTAACAACACTGCGACGTGGCAGAGGTGACACGCCACTGAATAAAGTCACTGCCCACAAGTACGTACTTGCAAGTTGACTAGAATCATAATTTAATATTTTCCTGACACGTTCAAAAGTAAGATACTCCCTGCCTACATGTGTCGTTTTCACTACACGTGTAATGCACAGACTGTTTACACTACGCACGCTAGAACCCAAAGTGTCGTCACGCATTGACGACTTTATTCCTCATGATTACTTTTACGATTTTCCAAGCCAATACAGCTCTCGGCTTACTGCCGCTTACATACATAGCAACGTGTTTGTTGCGAAACATAATTACATGTAAATGTTGATCATTCCTGGTCTGGTGTGTCTCGACAAAATCGAGAATCTACTATTTATTTAGTTATTTAATTATCAGAATCCTCATATGTTTAGCGCCATTATCCTGTGGATATCTTACCCACCTCGCCAGTGTAGCCTGCCATCAATGCTATGCTCACTGGATGTTTATCTATAATGATCAGTACTTTTGCGTTAGGCCATACCTGTGATCTGGAGAATACATTGAACCTGCCCATCCATCTCTTCAACTAGCGTGAACAGTTAAGTTTAACTTCCTCACAGCTCGGGAGCATCACAACTACCTAGCGATTTAGCTACTTGTAAGTTCCTACTGACTTGCGATTACGTGGCATTGTGTCTCGTTCAACTGGCCAGTGGATTACTTCCCTTGCAATTTCCCAAGCTTTATCTACTTTGCGCAACTATACTATGAATATCATACTTCTATCGCCAGTGTGGATTGCCGATGACCTTATGCCTTTCAGAGGTATATCAGCTGTGACCTTTACTATTATATGGCTTTGGCCATTTCGGAGACCACCGTAAGGTCCTTGGGCGGTGCTTTTACGGACATGAACAATTAAAATTAAAACCAGTTTACGTGTGCAAAATCCCACAAAAAGTTTTACCTTTCCGCAAGTGTTAAATAAATAAATAAAAGGTACATTGCTAGACTGGTTATGGGCTGCGCTTTAAAGCGTCCAAATCAACCTTTACATTAATCCTACGCACTTACATGGGAGTATGAAAAATGTGAGTGTATGTTCCTCGTTGGCAATTACAAATGCAATTGGTGTACAGCTGATGGAGTTGTAGGCGTCCACCTTGAAATTCTTCTGGTTCCTACAGGCGATAATGAGCGCCTTGGTTTTCTTTGTTGCGAAAGCTGTGCGGTGCCCTACTTGTACACAACTTCACGTTAAATTGTTTGGACTCTTTGGGCCCGCACCGTTGTCACAATTATTGGTGCGCACATGGAAAGGAATAAGAGCGGCGGAATTATAAGGAACACGAAAAGGATAAAAAATAATTTCTAGAAATGCAAATGCCATAACACCGGTTGGTTAAGAGACATACTAAGGCGGTGTACTTCACCAGAAAATTACAAATTAACAAAGAATATAACCAGTTTTCTTGCGCTAAATTTGATTTCCGGAACAACCGTTTAACACGAGTAACGCGCTGAAAAATGAAAATCCTCTGAGGCTAGAATATTGCGTAAACTAGGACAAAAATGCTGATCAGAACAAGTTTTAAGCGTTGATTAAGCCAAAAGTAAAACCAATACAACAGGTGCAGTATTCCACGAGTTATTCGCAATTAAATGGCGGCTGCGCACAACGCTATTATTGCTTTTCGTTTAAAATGGCCTACTGCTTTTAAGCAGATATCAGAAAAAAAGAGAAGGTAACATACAGCGAAACAGTATAAGATTTAAATAGGTATAGCTATCTAGAAATGCTCTATATAGTCCGTGATACCCCGCAACAACTAGGTACGTCGTAGGTGGCCGAAGAGCAAACATTGCGGGCATTCTTAGCAAATGTATTCAAATAAGCTATAATTGTGTACGAAAGCCATAGGAATCTAGTAAGGAATATTATACCCAAAATAGGCTTCAGGGCAACTTGTAATTAACCCACGGTCAGGAGGCCTCAGTATCTCATTTTCAGTGGATACTGAGCTACGTATGTCACTAGGAATAAAAAGTTAAATATATGTAAGCGTCTACGTGGTTCTGAAGTTTATATCAAATCTGCCTTAGCCAGGTCGCCCTGAATAATACAGGACCATTTTTGGATCATTTGAGACGTTATGGCTTGAAAAATGCAAGGATTGCTCAGATAAATATCGCAGGTTTTATCTCTTAGGGCCGATTTTCTATATTCATGAGACTATGTCTGCAACACCAGGGAACTAGAGGAGCCTGTCACTAATAACAAATAATAAGTATGGGAAAAGTTAGCTAAAGTTAGCAAACTGCTTCTGAGCGTTAAATCTTTTTGGGTCTGCATTGGTGGGGCATTGCCAACTCTACCTCTGGGGATTGAGCTTGCTCGAACCTGAGGGAGTATTATGCTTCATGTGTTTATGCCCACTATTGTGCAGCACTTTGATTAGTGGCGAGCTGTTTCTCTCCAATTTTAAGTTCTGATACAAGTACCAGCAATGTTCATCTAGTTGGCAATGTTAACTAGTACTAAACCATCGCAGCAGCTATTTCCTTGGTGACTTTCCTGGCAAGAGCTGTTCTAGCACCCTAAGCAAAGAGTAATAAGTTATATCAAGCATTGGATGGTAACAGAAAATAGTAGGGGCTGGTTCTTCACACACCAGTGCGCATAACGCATAGTAGGTTTTGGAGCCAGCTAAAAGCTAAATAACGCACGGGCGGCCGAGAAAAGTGGTGGTCGACAGTTTCTTGTAGTCCAGCCAGCCAGCATAACAGGGGACTTACTGTCGTTGGAATCTGGAAATGCGAAAGTTTTACTCACAAAAGCGGCTAAAGTAGAGGAGCAGGTTTGTTGATGCCTGTCTATCAGGGTTGTCAATGGTGCTAGGCATACGTATGCCAGATAAAGCTAAGTATATGGGCCAATTGTGAAGAGGTGGAGAGCAAAAGGTCAGCTCCTTGGGCCTATAACTTAGAAAGTGCCCGATTTATCGACGATGGTTCTTCCACTTGGACCTGTCTGTGATGCTCACTCGGCCCGTGGGTTAACTGCTTTGATACATATTTCACATATTAAATATCCGACCCTCATTACCCTGGGGTTCTTGCTTACGTACACAACTGCATCCTAATCTCCGTGGCTCTATTCCCTTCAGCACCGCCGATTCCCACCGTTAGTGGTGTAGCTTACCTAAGCTTTTCGTGCAGTGAATGAAAAAATGGTACACCGTGACTACGATTAGCAGTGCCGAAAGCCCCTCGTAACGTGGCGCTCTCAGTGGCGCATTACTATCCAACTTATGTTCAACGACATTGTTTCATAACTTGATGGGTTCCGGCATTGCAATGGTTCCTCCAATAAAAACCCCACTTGTCCGATTCACAACTCTGCAACATGGCGGATGTGACGCTAACAAACTGAAGTCACTGCCCACTGCTAAACACCGACAAAATCCCGATAACTGAACTCTGGGATATGGCACCACCTACCTTCCATTGTCACAGACCATGATTAGCCTGAGAGGTGAAGACGTCCTCTCAATAAACGCCATATCCATAGCAGTTGTAACCGTTGCGAAGCTATTTATTTTATATTACTGGTGAGTATAAGTGTTTTAGTTGGCGCTCTGTTAAAATTTCCATCCCAGTAGTTCACAACCTGTGGATCAGAGCATAGTCCGGAAAAGCACCAGGCGCTGTTCACCCTATTGGGATCCGTCAGAGGTTCGCGTCCCCTCGGTCCTCTAAGGAGGACCGTACCCATGACCGCTAGGGGCACTTGCCAATTAGCCAGCAGCTAAAGCCACTGAGCCGTGGGGGACGTTGGCTTGGCTACCTAATTTGCAACCTACCTGGGATATTGTTCCACCTATTTTCCACCGTCACTGACAGTGGTTAGCTTGTGAACTGCTGGAACGTAAACCTTAACAAGCTTACAACTACTTGCTTGCTACTTACCAGTAACATTTAGTCATTGATAATAGGTGCATCGGTTGGCGCCCGCAAGGGTAGGATGGTTCCCGAAGTCAAGGAAAGCTTCGAGCCATAGTTCTAGAGCTTTCACCCTCTGGAAAATTACAAAGTTGAGAGTAGAGAGACAGCTGGTAAGCCATACTCGTGGATAAGGCGTACGTGAGTTATAGTCAACTAAAGATATCAGGTGTCATTCGGGAAAATGCCCTTATGGCGGAGCCTACTCTGTTAGCAGCGGCCACTGTTCTCTAAATATCTTGGGTGGTGTAGGTTTGAGGCCATTCTTACGCTTAAGTCATTGGAGCAGCGTCCTTGAGAAGAAAGGCACCAAGGTGAGAAGTACCAAGTGGCTCGGACGCACCGATTTGAAGGACGCGCCATTTTTACAATTGATAGGTAAGCCCGAGTTGAGAGACAATTGGTGTAGTGTACCTAACAAGTCATGTAATCTATCAGCGGCGGAAAGGTCGTATATCTCAGCCCATAGCCTAAGGTCATCTGCACATACAAGACATCAATGTTTAAGTGTTCCAAAAAGGTTGATAATGAATAGCTTGAAAAGTCCAGACCCAAGCACGTAACCTTGTGGAACTTCACAGGTTGTGGGCAAGGACCGAGAAAGTGTTTCGTTTACCTTCACTTGTATAGTACGCACGCTTAAGCAGTAAAGGTAGCCACTGACACAACTTTTGCAGTTTGAAAAGTAGTATTTGATTGGGGATCTTAGCAACTGATTTACTATAATCGACGAAGTCAATAGCAACTCGTTGACCGGCATTGATTGATTTTCCCATTTTCTCCCGCGAGTAGCATGTTAGTGGTGCAGCGGCGTCCCTTCTGAAAGTCATTCTATGTTGAGGCTGTGCTGGTAAATTTATCACAGGGCTTCCGGGGTTTGTCTTTTTAGTTACTCACATACTAGTTTAGCTGTCTGCTTCTTGCCTTCCGATTTAAATTTCCTCTTTGTTACTTCAATTAAAGGGCCCAGCATATAATGCTAGCGCAATACACATGGGCACTAATTGGTTGGTCGTGGTGTAGTGCGTATTGTTTTAGGTTTAACTATATTTCAGAGACCATCGTCAATTATTGGTTCATCGACCTGCTGGGAAAGCAACACACACGGGATAATCTTATCTTTCCAGTCTCCACTGAACTCGAAGTATTACGCGGGTTGTGTAGCGTGAAGCCGTTACATACCTCCCTATGTGGTAGAATGTGATAGGGTAGTAGTCCAAGCGTGGTTTAGGAGAAATGACACGTAAGTCATCAGAAAAATAGTAAGAGCACATAGGATCTGTAACCATCAGCCACGGTATACAGGTGACATCATTGGGGTGGCGGTTAAAATATTCCCGTGCTTTTCAATGCTTGCAAAACCAGGAATAACCGTCTGAGCAACGGCGATGCCGGACGCTTTCTGATGGCTTGAAAATTAGGTAATGTGAGACCTATGTACAAGGGAGATGATGGTCTGGATCACGCAACCTACCAGCCGCCTTGTCTGACGTCGATGAATCATAAATTCATGGAAAGAATTCCTAGGGGTGCTCTAAAATTTCACTTAGCGAATCAGCCTATCCTCTCATGCGCTCAACGGAGCTTGCAAACTTCACGTTCCTATGTCCCTAACTTGATTGTGGCGAAAAAGGGATGAGAACTCTTGATGCCAGTTATCGTCTGGAGGTCATATGCCTAGACGTTGGTGGGGCAGTTGATAAAATTCCTAATGGACGTCACCTACTTCAACATCAGAGAATTGGGGTATGGGGGAAGATTTCATCCTGGATCGTTGACTTCTAGAATAGCCGAAGCATGCAAGTTAAATTCAACGAATTTAACTCCAATCTTCCTAGTTCTCAGTAGCATAGCGTTCATGACGTCAATCGCGAACGCCTTGGCGCTGCGTTTCAGCCTAGCTCAGGCAACCTCTACCTGGTACTTCCAAACCTGTACGAAATGGCGATCGTGATGTGCCGGTGTTGGGAGGAGCAACACCCAAATATTTTTATTTCGGATACGGTCCTCGCGATCAATGGGATGGAGGTTCACCTCAAGGTGAACCGAGGTCTCAATGGAGGATGCGAGCCGCAACCCAACAACCTGGCTTTTCCCTTAAGTCAACGTTGGACTACACCAATCCTATTTTTATGAGCAGGAGGCCTACAAGGCTCAGTCCTTGGCCCTGAGCTCTCAACACCGTACATTAATAATCATCCGTCTGAGCTCCAAACAGATTGAATCATATATGCGGATGACCATAAACTAGTTCAAAGTTTCCAAGCTTGATACTGCTGACCTGCTGCAGGCAACGCTGGACCGGTTGCCGTTCCGGTTAATGTAGTGGCGACTACCCACTAACCATGCTGGGTTTGGTCCTTCCACTTAGTACATTGGACCATTTTGTGCATTATAAAACTGGGAACTTCCTGTTTTAGAATGCAGGCATGGTGAAGGGTCTTGGTGTCCTTGTCTTGCCAGACCTGCACACGACTCAAGACGCCGTAAAGAGGTTTGCCGCAGCCAATAGGATGCGTCTTCCTATAAGGAGATGCTTTTGCCAGTTGACCCCAAATATTCCGAGTTTGTTCAGCTCCAGCCTTCGAGCCACTATTGTATACGGATTGCCAGTATTTTATCGTCTCAGGGACTGCGAATGCGTACTGATAGAGCGGTACAGCGGGGTATCGAAACAGTCATGACCCCTGGAACCTGTCTTAATTTCGTTGCCTCCAAGGGCTGAACTTATTCTCTCTGGAGTCTCCTCGTCCTCGTGGTGAGTGATTCACGCGCGACGTATGCTCCGAGATAAAATAGAGGATGACACGCAAGTGTTGTTTTCTTGCAAACAGTTCGACACGAGTTCACGGTACGAAGCTACTTCACCAAAGGAGGCTTCGTGGTTTCTTTGATGTCACTTTGTCACTTCATGTGATGAATGACTGGAACAGTTTACCGAGCTAGTTATCAGTACACAAACAGCGGAATGTTTCAAACAATGAAATAAATAAATAAATAATTATATTAACGACGAAACGAGACATGCCAGTACAGACGGGATCAACTGGTTGACAGAGCCATAGAAACAAACAGCCTGTGTAAACCACACGACAGAAATACGTGGTGGCAAAATACATGGCTTGAGAATTGCACATTATGTTGTATAAGAATGATGCAGGGATGAAAGGCTGGATCATTGGTGTCAAAGAGAAAGGTGGTGTCGAAGCGCTTTAGGAGCACTAAGGGGTATTGTTACGGAAATGCTGGTGGGGGTCGATTGGTTCCGGAGATTTATCTTCGTATTTCTGTAGGCGTAGGAATCCGATAGTGTTTGATAAGCTCGCGCTCGCAAATATGGGATATTGAGATCACTCTGCTTGTAAACCAGTGGGCAGTGACTTTATTTCTGTGGCGAGTCTCATTCGCCACGTCGCAGTGTCGGTAAACAGACATTGGTGGCTTTGTATTGGGAAAAGGCTTGGCAGGCGATAACCCACCACGCTCCCATGCTGCTGAGCCTTGAACGGTATTGGCTCCGCTGAGTCCTCTCTACTACCCCTACTCTGAGGGACTTATAGACTGGTACCCTCATTATTGTTATAGCTTCTTTCTTATCTGTACTTTACGACCTAGTCCCAAAGCGCCGATTAATCCAATACCGCTTAGTCGGCCTCGTAATCATTATATTCATTTGGACTTCTGAGACATCACTTCTATTGGTTTGGCTGACCTATTGGTGCTGTTTACACTACTTGGAGAGCCTCGTGGGCTTCTCCACTCTTTACCAATAAACCCTTCTCACCTCGACCCTAACCTTTTCTTCTCTCGCTTTCTGTTTTCAATTCCTTGCTTATCGGACGTCCGACTTTGCGGCATTGCCGTGATATTGGCTCACTTGCCTAGTCTGTTTCCCTCAGTCTGCTACTATGCTATTAAGACCTACGCGGTATGCACCCCGCAGTCTTAACATGATGTTCCCCTTAAATTTAGAGCCTGCTTGACTTGCTCACCATTTACTGCTGGCTCCTTTCTTACCTTTACTACATATCCTTATCCACACGCGCAGACTAATCAAGTCCTACCCGATCGGCCTCCTGCTCTCCGGATCTATTCAGACTTCTGGGACGTCACCTCTCTTGGCTCGTCAGACTCTACTATCCCTTTACATTACCTAGAGAGCCTATTGGACTTCTCTTACCCGTCGTGAATAAATCCTTCTCATCCTGTCGCTAACATATGTTTTAGCGCGCTCTGTTCTCAATTGTTCTTCAACTGGCGGTGTGGTGATCTAGTCCACCGATCAGTTTCCTTCTCTCTAATTGCTGATATGCTACTCTGACTTAAGTGGTATACGCTATACAGACTCAACGCTCTTGATCCCTTACTACTTGAGGCTGCTAGACTCGTGCACCTTTTGTTACAGCCTCTTTTCCTGCCTTTAATTTTACGTGCTATTCCTACGCGTCGACTAATCTAGTCTCGCTTGATCAGCCACTTGTTTCCACTTTTACTTAGAGTTATTCCACGTTACAAACATTGGTTCGGCTGACTCGACGTCTTGCTTACATCACATGGAAAGCCTCGTTGGCTCCCTCACTCCTTATCAGTAAACGTTTCTCATACCGACCCTAACCTTTTCTTATCTCGCTTTCTCTTTTCATTCCCCTTATTAATCGGACGACCAGCTTTACTGCCCTGCCGTGATCCTGTCTCACTGGACTAGTCTGTTAATCTCTGACTGCTTCCATGATACCGAGCCTTGAACGGTATTGGCTCCGCTGAGTTAACTCTACTACCCCTACTCTGAGGGACTTATAGACTGGTACCCTCATTATTGTTATAGCCTCTTTCTTATCTGCATTGTACGACCTAGTCCCAAAGCGCCGATTAATCCAATACCGCTTAGTCGGCCTCGTAATCATTATATTCATTTGGACTTCTGAGACATCACTTCTATTGGTTTGGCTGACCTATTGGTGCTGTTTACACTACTTGGAGAGCCTCGTGGGCTTTTCCACTCTTTACCAATAAACCCTTCTCACCCCGACCCTAACCTTTTTTCTCTGGCTTTCTGTTTTCATTTCTTTTCAATTCGGACGTCCGGCTTTACTCTGTTGCCGTTATCCTCTCTCCCCTGACCCGTCTGTAACTTTCCGCCTGCTTTTATTTCTTATTATCCTTGGTCTTTTCTCTTATTGCGCCCCAATTTGTATTCCCACAGCTTGCACTCATTGCGCCTATCCAAGTTATCCTCGTGCGCATGATCTCATTCGCTCTGAGCTCGTTCCTGAGTATTGGCTGCACTCGGTCCATTGCTAAGTGTTGCTTGACTAGTACTTCCATTAGTATGCTCAATTTACCACTCTTCCTATTTTTATGCTCTTTACCTTATGCTCGCACTGGTTTACTATTGAGACCGTACGTGTCATAACGACACCCAATGCAACGCAGAACCTTCTTCCCACGCAGTAGCTGTAGTCTGAGTCACACCAGCGACGTAATGTATAGAACGCGCTTGCGAATTATGTATACTAAACAAAATTACATAAGTTTGCATGTATCATAGGCACCGGTGAGCGTCACCAGTCTGTGTTATTGCTGCTTGATTCATTGCTGTCTCTGTTTGGCCACCTCTTGTCCGTTGCCCGTTTTTCCCGAGATTCCCACAGGTACATGCACCAAAACAAGGTTTATCCACTGAGACTGGCCGACCCATCCTCAAAACGCATGGTCCTTTCTCCAGGAAATGAAAAACCCACACACTGGTCCAAATGGAGCTCATTCCGCCATTCCGGAGGCGCTACCTTCATGGGGTCTAAACAAATGGGTTTAGCTTGCCTCGTACTCAGAGAACAATTTACTCACCTGGAATAATATATGTACATGGAACCCCGTTCCACAATCGAAGACAAACAACTCTGGCGTGATTACCTTCACTGCCTTAAACATTCCTATTCGCCAGTCACCTGGAGCTATTCTGTTGGCATTTCACGGACAGCGTTGCGCACGTATACGTGGCTATTCCGATGGTCTTCCATGGAATTTTCACTTGGCTACGGAAACTGTTACACTTACTTACATTTGAAGGAATCCCAAATCCAATTTGCGGAGAATGGCGTTTTTACCTATTAAGGACATATTCAGCCACAAGAAACAACATCACTCACCGACCCCATGACAAGTCCAGCGAGGATAGCTGGACATGGTTTGCGAGCCGAACATGAATATAATAGAAGAGCCGGCCTCTATTAACAATGTGTTTACTCACCTGCATCATTATCATTCGACTCTTCGAATCTTGCATCATTGACCAGCTTCAACGACTGCTGCCGTATCAGAACTAAGCCATTCGGCCAACCAACGAAGAATTTTGGCTGTCAACCGACTGCGAATAATAGAATGCAAAATCGGTCTATACGATGCATAACCGACTTGCACTACTGTTCAACTAAAGCTACGGCAGTGTTCCAGGACGTGGTTGGTTTTCGCCTGGCAAGCGTTCTCCCTATAAAAAGCCACAACTGTCCGCTTAACAACACTGCAACGTGGCGGATGTGACTCGCCACAAAATAAAGTCACAGCTAAGCATTTCACACTGACGCAGTCCTCAGCCTTCTTCATTGAACCTGTGCAACTAATTCTGCGATGAAGAGTGCTTTGTTGGAGCACAGATCATCTCTATCTCGTAATGGTTATGGGTTGCAAAAAGCCTTGTTTTGGCTCCTGTGCTCACGGATCACTACCTGGCGAAATTACCCCCAACTTGTGTTTTGACGGATTTTTGCGCGCCACAGCGCCATAATGTCCCTGGGCCTGACTATAACCTGACAGTATGCTCACTCATACGGACAACATCTTTTCTTTTATAACTTTCATTAAAACGAAATGTTTTAACATTCCACAGATGCTATGCTTGTATGCATATTTGATCACGCCTTTACAGGTGTGTCTCGTTTTACAGAGAATATACTATTTATTTATTTATTTATTTATAGAACACTGCCGTTGACCACAATGTATATAACATGGAGGTAGTTGTAACGCTTTGGTGAGATTGATTTTCCGAACTGCTAATCGCAGTCCTAGTGTACCGATATTCAAATAGCTCAGTGGAAGGCTTAACCAGGATTCATAATGAACGGTTGGGGACAGCTGTACTGTTCGGTGATAAGCTGTGTATATTGCGGTGCTGCGTTGTTCGGGTGAGTATGAAACTCTAATCATAAGCGGTATCATTGTCCGAGCAACTAACCCACGGACCAGGTGGGTGTCGCTGGTAGGTCCACGTGAGGTAACCACCGCAGCTAAGTGGGACGTTTGTAAGGGTAGGATGTTGCAAACGGTCGAGGAACTTGCTGTGGTCTTTGGAGTCAGGTATGACTGAGCGCAGTAGTATCGACTACAGACAATATACCTCCGGAAGGTATAAAATGTTCATACCGCACCGGCGAAGTGGGTGAGGCGTCCATTGTATAACGGCGCCAATTAGCTGAGGATTCTGATACCAGGAAGAAGTAATCCATTGGTGAGGTTGACGGAGCATAACGCCGTGGAATCGTAAGTAACTTTAACACCTACAGTGAGATCAAGTTGTTTTTCGTATGTGCCGAAGGTCATAGGGCTTTTGTCCAAAGTGTTCTGACACATGAAGTGGACGGATCAAAAGGCATCAGAAATTACCAGCTGTTGAGTTGGAGGAAGCTTAACGCCATAGCATCGCAAGTAGGTTGATCATTTGCAGGAGATTTTGCTGTTTAGGCGGTGTTCCGGGGATAATAATGTTTTGAGCCAAACTGTACAAAGCATTGGGAGGTATGTATTAGGAGAACAGCTATTAGACATTCATTTATTGTGACCGAGCTTGATAGATATTCTTTACTCTTCCTATTTTTTATTTCTTAACTGTTGTTTATACGCTCTACTGGGTTTGCCCGATCGGTGCATCCGCGTCATTGTTAATGGACGCTCATCGTCATGCCCTTCACAGCAGCGCTGTTTACAAGAACATATTCTATTGGTTTTTCTTCACATCGCTGTTCTACTTGGTTATGTTAAAAGAATATTTTGTGTCACACAATTAATGTACTAGTTTTCAAGTTTTGGGTCTGCATTCCTTATTCGCATTTGTTTCGTGACTTTCGTTTAAACGTTTCATTTCGTCATTCTGATTGGCCAGTGCTTGTCACCGTACATGGTCGTTCGCTTTACGTTTGGAGTCCAATTATGCCATTTTTAAGGACCCACGCGATCCGCTCTTACGTACACGGTTGCTTATTCGCCGTTGCATTTTACGTTTTTCCTTCAGTTGGTTGGTCCAAGTGTATTTTAGTAGCTTCCCTTCATTTTGCCTTCAAACTATATAAACAACTGTGATTTCATGTATACAAGTCTCCTTCTGGCTGGTCTTTGACTTCTTCTTGCAGTCGTGGGATGAAGGCGTCAGCGGCGACACAACAGTATAAATCAGAAGGTTTCCACAATGGATAAGCTTTCAGACGCCTAGACTTGATGGCAGACCTCACTGCGCGGTGAGTAACGTATCCGTCGGATACTGCCGCCAAGCTTATGATGGATCTGGTACCATACCTAATCCACTGGCAAGGTGGACGAAACATAACGCCATAACGTCGCATGTACGTTGAAGGCCTGCAGGTAGATGGAGCTTCCATAAGTTGAGGCACCGAAAGTGAAACTTATTTGAACGCAGTCGTTCAAACTGCTGGATGATGCATCTCAGTGAGACAGAATGCCCGAGTTGCTGGCATGAGCTGTCCCTATACGTTTATAGGTCATATTTATAGATACGATTCAGGTAAGTTTATTCTTCAACTTCCATGCAGGTCTTCCGGGGTCAGGGAAGGAAAGGTCACAGCAAGGAAGGACTTCGAACGTAGAGAAAGGAGTAAGGTGAACTAGAGACATGGAATCTTGCCAAACGTTTTACCTCGTTTTATATGTTTATCTATAACTTATAGCGTAGTCTGTTTGTATGCGCCTTAATTAGAAGACGATGGAGATGAAAATAGAAAATCCGTGTGCAACAACTAAGTGTCATGAGGTGTGAAGCAGTGCATCAAAGAAAAGTAGGTGCAGTTTACCGTCGCGACAAAATGGACGATCTCATTAGAGCGGTGAGTAAGTAGACAAAATGCTGCAATACTGGAACAATGGCGGTACCAGCAAAGCAGTTGAGCTAACTGTAAAATAAAATGGAACAGCAGCGCCGCAATGGACTAAGTGAGTCTCCGAAGGCAGAGCTCTACGGTATCACAGGTAAGTCAGCTGGAGAGATGACTAAAAAGGAAGTTTCAGAAGTAATACGTAGAAGCATCCGACCATATTTAAGGGAGCACAGGACATGCACCGCCGAGCCGACAGTTGGCAAGAGGAGGGTCGCTTTATATAATCTGGTTGTGCATTTAAAAATGTGATGGACTAGAGAATCCAGCAAGGCCATTTTCCTGTAAATGTGAAATGATTCGGATGCGGTGCCGCGCAAACAGGTGCGGAGCTACAGTGTGAAAAGTAAGTTACTGCAGCACTGCTGGTAGGTGGTGCCAAGGAAGAGAGGAAAGCCAGAGTCAACCACGTAAGCAAACTAGTACTAACGTACGGTACATGGAAGCGCGAGGATAAGAGAATTGTTAATGGTGTTGTTGTTAATAGGGTAACATATATATGAGAGAAGGGTGTCAGCCTGACGACGAGGATATACTTGGGAAACGTAGCCTGGTACTTGAGATCCTACGCATAAATGTGCGAAGATACGGTGTGAAAGATAAGTCGGTGGAGCATCTTAGGTAGGTGGTCCATATTGGGAGAGGAACGCCTGAGTCACACAAGTACTGGGTTAGTAGGAATTTGCGATGAATGGAAGCAAGATGTAAAGAGAATATTCACCGGTATTGTGTCTCATAGGGGGAAATTTATAAGGAATAACGATGTCTGATTCGCGTTAAGGATATAAGCCAGGCAGCATGGCCTGCTACTTGAGGACCCAAGAACAAAAATGCAGAGCGACATTGTGGAAGATAAGTCAGTGGAGCATCAGAGGTCGATGGGCTAGAATGAAGAGAAAGCCAAGGTCAAAGAGATAAGTGAAGAAGTAAGACAAGGTATTAGGTAGACATGCTAGCCAGCTACTTAGTCACTTACGCACAAGATCACATAGTTACATTGTGAAAGATGAGCCGCTGCAGCGACGTAGCTAGGTAGTGTCTAGGTTGAGAGGAAAGCCAGGGCCAAACATGTAAGATAATTAGTAAGAACATACGGTAAATATAAGCGCGATTAAATGAGAATATTCAGTGTTGCTGCCATGCACCGGGTAACAATTATAAGAGAGAACGATGTTAGCTTGGCGATAAGGGTATAACTGAGCAACGTAGCGTGGTACTTAAGCTCCTAGGCACAAAAGTGCGCCGCTACAGTGTGGAAAGTTAGTCGGTGGAGCATCAGAATTAGATGGACTAGAAGTGGACAAGAAGCGACGGTCAAAGAGGTACGTGAAGAAGTAGGACGAGATAAGCTTTTTGGTAAGGATCATGGCCAGATACTTGAGGTCTTACGCACAACAGTGCGGAGCTACAGTGTGAAAGCTAAGAAGTTGGGGGACCGTAGATAGGTAGTGCCTAGAAGGAAAGAAAAGTCATAGTCAAACAACTAAGGAAGTAGTAGGAGTATGCGATAAGTGAAAGCGGGATTGAAAGAGAAAATTTAATTTTGTCTTGGTTCAAAGCGTAACAATCATACGAAATAAGGATGTCAGCTTAGCGGTAAAGGTATAAGTGGGTAACGTAACCTGGTACTTGAGGTCCTACGCACAAGAGTGCGGAGCTACAGCGTAGAAGGTTAGTCGATGGAGCATCGGAACTTGGTGGTTCGTAAGACGGGATGAGGCAGAGTAAAAGGGATAAGTAAAGAATTAGTACGAGACAAGTGATGGTCAGGTGGCATGGCCAACTACTTGAGGTCTTACGCATAAAATTGCGGAGATACAGGGTGAAAGGTAAGTCGGTGGAGCATCGTAGGTAGGTGATCCATGAAGGAAGAGGAAACCTAGTACCAAACAGGTAAGAGAAGTGGTAGAAGCATGCCATAACATGCCGAGCTTATGTGCGTTGCGTCGATCACGGTAGCTGACGCTTGAATGTCCCAGAAGGCGTTTTGTGAACGTAGGCGGAACCTTTTCGAAGGCTATTCTGTCGCACTTCCATAGGTTGGTGAATACTATGGAACAGTACTCTAGCAGAAGCAAGCAACATGTTTTGTAGAGCCTAGTCCTAGATACCCCTATTGTCATGATTTCGATGGTGTATCCGAGGAGCGAGCACGCTTTTGCTGTGCAATAAACTACTTGTCCCGCGAAGTTCCGCGAATAGGGATGGTGAAGGCCTTACTCATGAACGGCTAGGCAGTTCCCTAATAGCGTGCCTTGTAGCACCAAGATGTTGGCTCGCACGGTGCATCTGTATATAAGGACATGGCAGTTTGCCGGTGCGAATGCTAAATTTGGTGTTGTACCATGCAGCTGGATCTCTTAAGTCGTAATGTATATGAGAGAGGGCGGTGTGAAAGTTTAACTGGTGAAATGAGAAGACAATTTTGATGTCTTCCGCAAACAGGTATGGTATCACATGTTTAAAAACCTGGAACACTTCATTAATACAGAGCAGGGATAGTATGAGCCTAAAACGCTTCCTTGGATTACGCCAACTTTGACTGGTTTTGGAGGTGACATAAAGTCCCTAACCATTACTGACTGTGAACGAGATGTAACATATGATGAGAACCATGTATGCAGTTTGTCCGGACACCGTGTAGTTCCAGTTACATCAAACTTTCTGCATGTGGTACTCCGTCAAATACTTTCGTCCTGTCTAGGAGGGTGATGGCTAGTGCATGTTTTTTGTCAATCTGTTGAGTTACGTGGTTGAGGAACTCAAGTTGACAGGTCTGACAGGATTTAGACCGCTAAAATTGAGGTTGTTGTCGATTGAGGGTACGAGTAAGCAGGAAGGTCAGCATGGCTTCTTTGACTATTCGTTTCATTACTATTGAAACAATAGGTGTGTGGCTGGTGGTGCGATAGTTTTCCACTTTTTGCTGACTGTCTTTTTGTTTTTGGGGATGATAGTGGCATGTGCCCATGTGGCTGGCTAAATCCCGTTTGTCACGGAAAGCGTGAATAGGTTGAGAATTAGAATTTGAATGTCCTGGCCACCGAGTATCAGCGGTGCAGAAAGGAGTCCATCGGGACCAGGATGTGATGACTATTTGAGTGGGCGGATTACTGGTTGTGTGTCGATGGTTATATACGCAACAGATAAGGGGGTCAAGTGGACCTCCTGTCGTCTGGACCTAGATGGAGTCTTCAGGGTCACCTATAGATAGCAGTTCGAAGTGGATGCACCAAAGTCGTCCCGGACATAGATAAGGCAGCCGCCACCCCAATGGTTGCTTCGTCCGTTACAGAATGTGTGGGGGAGCCAGGGATGCGTAGTAGGTTGTTAGAGGCCTTTGAGGGGTGCCACGTGTCTGTGCTGAGAACCAGCTTTGGACATGAGAGTAGGATAATTGAGCCAATAAGGTGCATCTTGTGTGTAATAGATCGTGCTTTGAGAAGCAGCATGCCGTATGACACAACACAAGGAGAGCTAAAGGAGTTGGATTGTGTAACTTGCACAATAGGGTGCAACTGGCGCAGGTTACATAGGGTGGTAAGCAAAGGTGGCGACGGTGTTGTAGGAATGTGATCCGGAAGCGTGTGAGTAGGTACCTGATCGTAATCGGCCCCATTGAGGCTTTGGTAGTATTGTTGACTCTAGAACCTGTCGGGAGAGCTGAAACCAACAGTGCGGCTTTAGTTGCAATGAGCCTATGATTTGTTGGAGGCAATGGAGGGCTGTCGAGTACTCTTGATGAAATGGGCGGCGTGGGTTATGTCCTGCTGCATCTCATAAAACAGGGGCCGTGGATAGAGCTGCCCGGTTGTAATGCTTGGCGTCCTGATATATTTTTCGTTTAGGAGAGCGTATAGTCGAGTAGTGCGAGGTAGCGTTGATTGGGCAGTATAGACAAACAGAAGGGCGTCGCGCTTGGGAAGGTGCTTTGTTCCCCTGTGTTCTTAGAGGTTGTGCGGATTGGTAGCGCGGTTGTGCCTTTCGGGTTTGGAGGGGCTAGCGCTTTTCGTAGGGCCGACTGAGCGTTAGCGTACCAGGCGGATGGCTTGCCGTGTTCGTTATTGGGAGAAGCACGGCCCTGACGCTGTGCGGGCTGCCTATAGTTCCGTTTTGATGCGCTGCCTGGTAGAACGTCATCAGTTTGTGAAAACCGCGGCGTTTGTCATAGTTCTGGGACCTCATAGCACTGTAGTGCTCCTCGAGTAAGTGCGGCTTGCGCAGTGATTAGGCGGGTTGGGTCAATACCTGCATGGACGGTGGCGTTTGCGCTCGGAATGCTTTCAGCCTCATGCGATCCATTGCTGCAGAGATAACTTGGTGTTTATCAGTTATCCGCTTATGCCATGAGGACACTGCTTGGGTACGATTATCATCGTTAGTGTGCTGTAGCAGCGGCGTGTTTCGTATTACCACGCGTGTCATGTTTCGGCTGTTGGCCTATTTTCGAAGTCCGTTGTGCTGCGAGAGTGGTTTTGGCTTTGCACGAGTTGCAGGAATGCGAGTTGATCAGCGGGAAGCCTACATTGACCGATCCGGAATCTGTGTCACTCATGTCAGTGGCGTTATGCAATAAGGTGTTCTTTGGCTCAGCTTCCGGTATCGTTAGCTGGGACGATTTCGGAAGGTTGGTTGACGTTTTATCTATTAGGGTTGTGGGACTTGAGTCGGTATGTAACGCTCTGGTGGACGCGTGACCCAGGAGGGTTAGGTCCAGATCCACATTAGTGCTTGTCGCAGAGCAGGTATTAGCTTTGGCAATTAGCAAGGAATCAGGTGGCGGTTGCCTTAGCTTGGTATTAGTATCCGGTAGGAAAGCGCTTTGCAGCGGCTTTAGAGCAGGCTTGATAAGCATAGGCCCATTGTTTGCGTTTGCACGTAAATCTATTTGTTGTGAAGCGTGTAGCCAGTCCTTGAGTTTTGAGAGCTATAAAAGTAGGACAATTATGGCTGGTCTTCGATTTGCTGCGCCGTTTACTCAAGCAGTATCAAGATTGAGGTTACACATGGACATCAGTAAGCGGGTGAGTTTTTCCAGATAAATTTTGTCGTGTTAAGATGATCATGTTTCGGGCATGACGAGTGCGCTAGTTTATCTCATCAGTGACGGTAGAAGGTTGGGCGTCGGCATCTTTGAGCTCATCAATGTTGCAACTTTTCCTTGTGTCTGCGAGTTGGGCCAATGGCATACGTTTTGCTGGGTATACTTTGGTAACGGCCACTTCTGTTTAACAGAAGTTATCTTATTTGAGAGTGCATTGATTTTGTTAAGTGCATGTTTCAGTGGGTCTATAAACAGAACGCTGCACGGGCGCAGTTTATTCAGGTTCTTTTGCGGCAGACCGTTTGGGTGTCTTAACCGCAGTTGCAGTGCGTGAGGCGGAGCAGGGATCGACAGCAACTGCAGTATCCGAATGAGCATTCCTAAGTGTGCCCCGGATGTTGGTTCTCACGGCTTTATTTTTCATTCCCCTTTGTTAGTCATTTCGGAATAGCACAGCTCCCTAATTCGTGTTCTAAGAACCCTGTTTTGCTGGATATATGATCCAAAATCCTCAAAGTACAGCGCGTGTAAACATCGAGTTACTGCGTCTGGGACGTTCGTTAGTAGACATCCATTTGCTGAACACACATGGATTATCCTGTGTTGACTGTGAGTGCAATGCTTCCTTGAGGAACATGCTTCGCATTATTTCACATGCTCACTACAGTGCGCCAGAAGTGATGGAGCTGACAGGCTTTCTTCTGCTGTCTACAAACCAAGGAACCAATGAGTGTTGGGGCACTTTTGTCTGTAAACTGTCATGCAGTGAAACGTTCCTTAGACTGCATAGACCTTAGTTATTGACCCGGACCTCTGTTTGCGCCATCGATCGGACGCAATGAGGTCATAATATAGGCTAAGACCAGACCAAACTTGAGTGGCAATTGAGACAAAAACTGTGGAGAATTTGGAAAGCGTTATATCAGATAAGGGTTGTTGAAAACTGCAAGCACCACCTGACAGTAAAGCGAAATACAAACGCAACATTTCCAAAAGTTCTTTAATGCATTTAATCTTTCCAAGATTCGCTGAACATCTTAGCGCGTCTTTTTGCGATAACTGCAACCTAAAATGATAAAGTCGAAATAAACCGAGAAGCGGTAACCTACCAGTTGCTAACCGTGTTCCGCAGCCGGCGGTCCACAGACCAATCGGTCGCAAGCAGGCAAAACAACGGGTAGGTGAGCACAGCTGAAAACAATCTGTGTTGCCAAGCAACCTAGAAAATCAAACTGTTAACCAGCCTGCCAGGAAACCTGATGTTCATGAAAAAAGCTAGTAGATGGAACCAAGCGCTTCAGTTCACATTTCTACTTTCCGTCAACTAAAGGCGGATGCAATAAATTGGTCGCAAGCTGCAACAATACTCCAAATGGCATTAAATGAATAAATAAATGCTTTATTCTCAAATTTTAAAAGTACACGCAATCAAGCATGATAAATGCACATTCTAATACAGGATAGCCGAAGAGAAAAGAGAATATCTACCTGAAGGAATGGTCACAGCGAGCCGTTTGAATTAAATTGCTAGGAATAAAGCGTTTGTTCTAAAAAAAGTCAGCAGCGCCGTTTTCATCCGACAGTTAAGCAACCACACCATTTGTGCGCAAAAATATATTGTAATGTACACACTATTTATAAAGGCTGCTATCACCACAGGACGGTCAAAGGTTCGATTTCCGGTTTGTAGTACAGTAAAAGGTTTTGCCTTTTAAATAGCTACAGAATATCGATAAAGCTGGAAACTAACAGTTAAGCTTAATCAACCTTAACGTGCGGGTTATGACGTTATATTAAATCTTGTGGCTAGTCAGCAAATGGCCTTGCATTATTCGTTGGTAGTGGAGCTCAACCCGTTCAAACAATTCTTTGTAAACAATCCTGTCTTAGTTGCAAGTGAACAAATGGCTGTTCGAAGTCTACTGTGAACTGCTTGCATAGTAGAAATTGCTGCGCTGTATCTACAAAGGTATAAGGGCTTTTTGCTAGGGGTAGTGGTTATTTTTGGTACTAAATACTTTACAGCATATAAGCCTCCGGTTTTTATTGCAAGCGTAAAGCCCGAGGAATTAATAAGCAGTTATTTTTTGGCTTTACGGGGGCAACAGAGACACTGTATGGCACTGGTATTGTTCTAATATCCAAAAGAACAAGACCAAAGCACAGGTACCTAATAGGCACCTTCAAAAGAAATCTACCTGTAGCTCACAACGCTGCTGATTATAAATACGAAAACCACCGCCATAAGCATGCTTTTTGTGCCGGAAAGGTGGAAGCTAAACGAGTTGGCCGGAATATTGGGTTTCTGGAAAAAGTATCTGTTGCGTTGATAAAGGTTTTGCCACCTCATTTGCCCTCTTTAAACCCGCAACTACCGTTAGATGCGCTTCTACTAGTGCGAACCACGGAGCACTACGCTGAGGACTATATCAGAGGTAGGCGCTATTGTCAGGTGGGCTTGCGGCGAGAAATGCAACAAGAGAGAGTTGCATAACTAAGGTTGTAATTACGCGTAAATGAAATGCCTGTTTTTAGTAACCGCTGGTGCGGCCGTAGCCCGTCCTTCGCAGGCTGACGCAAACAGAAACAGAAGTATTGGTGATGGGCCTAGGCAATGAGTTATTGAGACATGTCGAGGTGGATGAATTTCTCCAGCTCATTGTTACTGAGTTACGTGAGATCTAGAAAGACGGTATTTAAATAAAAGGACCTAGCGAAAGTCGCCCGTGGTCCTTGGTTGTGTGGTTTCTGACGCACCCGAAATGTCTTTCGTGCGCCCGGTGTTACAGAACTTTAAATATTTTTTGTTTGAGAAATCCTCCACCGTCGGTGAAAAGCAGTTGAAATGTAAACAAATGTAGTTAAGGCTTGCACGTTTAGGGTTGCATGACGTCCCGATGCCATTCTGAACTAGTGTTGCGTAACGACCGTGCTTTTGAACTAGACGTCAATCAGAGCCCGTGTTGTTCATTTGCCATTAGATTCCTTGCGCAGTGCTATGAAAGCTTGACGATTGCCTACTTTAACGCTTCTCTGTCGTGTATAGCAGTACATGGTCAAGAAATTCCTATTGATCCGGGATTGGACTGCTGAATTGCGTTTTCGCCGGAGGTGGGAGCTAAACACAGACAAGGATCTGCTTGGACCAGAGCTGTAGACCAAGGACAATTCAGTTGTATTCACCACCACGACCATTGTCCAGTATGAATGGCTGGACAGGATGTCCACACTCAAGAAATGTGACCTTAATGAGCAAAGTACGGACACCAGAGCCTTTGAAAGTTTTATTCACCTGAATACAACAAAACGACTATTTGTGACTCTTTCATCCTAGACCGGCTTCAACGAAAATGTCTGTGAGGACAGTGCTCTTTAGTCAGTTCACAGAGAAAATTGGATGGCACTGGACTGCGAATAAGCGAGTGTAAAATCGGTCAGTACAGTGCTTTGCCAATTTTACCTTACCGCTCAAAAGGAATAACAAACGTCTTCCAGGACATGGTGGCGTCTCGCCTGGTAAGCTTGCTTACTATAAAAGCTACATATGTCCGTTTGACAACACTGCGACTTGGCGGATTTGCCTCGCCACGGTATAAGCTCACTGCTTACAACTAAGCACTGGCAAGTCGACTAAAGTCGTATTTCAATATTTGTCTTGACAAGTACAAGAAAAGGATATTCTCTGGCTACACCTGCCGCCTTCACTGTATTTTTGTTGACTTTGTTGTTTACACAACGCATACACGAACCCAAATTAGGGTTATCCACAGCCGACTACATTCCTTATGATTACTTTTGCCATTACTGTGGTATTTACAACTTTGAGCTACTGCCGGGTGCATACATGCCAATTCGTCGGTTGCGAGATAAAATGGATTGTAGCTTTTGCTCATGCCTTATTTGGTGTGCCGCGATAAATTCAGGAAGAAACTTACTATATTCTATTAATAAGTGGATTATCAATGCGGAACTTATGCTCGGCACTGTAACAGTGAGAAGCACGCTGTGACACAGGGAGCATGCACTAATTCTTTTTATGATGCCTGTTATGCCAAGCAGTCCAACGGACAAGACTATAAATTCCGTATAGTGACTAACTATGTTATATTTTCCGTCTTTAGTAAGACTGATTGGTAGCTTATACTTGACCAAGCCCACGACGCCGATCGGAAGTACTTTGTTAAGCTGTTTAGCATGCTGGTTATAAACGCATCAGACTAAGTAATGTATTCCAAAAAGGCTGAAGACCTGTCTGGGGAGTCGGCGGCGGAAACACCGAGCACTAAGCGATTCAGTTTGGCAAGCATACAAATTCCATCCATACGCCGGGAACTGGAGGAACTATTTAACTGAGCGGAAGCATTGTGTCAGTTAGGTTTTAATTGAAACCTCAGCAGTATTTGGCGAAGAGATTCGGTTGCAACCCAAAGCTACTCCGCAGGCATGTCAAAAAACTACGCAACGTCAGCATGCTAGCGACCCTCTTGAACACGGCATGCGGGTGAGCGCGAACTGCGCAGGAAGCAGCCAACGTTCTTAGGCAAAAGATCGTGCACCGCGCAATACACCAGCAGGATTAGGCACATCATATTTACGGCCACCGACGTACTGAAGTGACCGATGTCACCGTGTGCACAGTTTCAGCGCGGACATGTTAAAACGAAAGCTTTTGAAAGCGGTGGTCAGCAGGCCGGCTGAGCCGTTGTCCCGGTTTTAACTATATTGTCTAAACAACCTACAGGTCGTGGCCATGTGATAGCAGGGAGAAGTCGACCCAACTTACAAGCTAGGCCACCACGTGTTACCGGCATCTCAAGAACAGATACATCTTCTCCAGCTCTTTCGCTGACAATCCAGTAGTTATCGCAAAGGCCCTCATGTGATACTTGGAAAAATGCAATACCATCTTACCTGGGCAACCCAATTTCTACTGAAACCAGGCAAGTACCACGAAACTTTTCAGGTCGTTCAAGCTTAAGGCAATTTCCCTGCGCTAAAGTAGGAGTTAAGGCTGCGTTTCAACATTTATCGTAAGCGTTTGACCATCTTAAGCCTAAAAGTTTCCTTCTCTGGCATCAGTGCTGTGAAACCGGTGGCCCCTTTTTCGGTTAGAAACGTGCATTCTTACCCTAATGTTACCTAAATTTAGGAGTTTGCAGCGGCTTGTCATATCCGACAGCGGTGTAATGCACAGTACCGTAATGCGCTGTACTAGGACCAAGGCATTTTCTAGGTTTTATTGACGACCTTGTGGGATGGCTCAATTCCCACTCCTTACACATTCCGGAGGATCTTAAAATCCGGCGGCTTAGCGGAACGGTAAACCACCACACT
The DNA here is from genome assembly GCA_944474145.2 of Dicrocoelium dendriticum. Classification (NCBI taxonomy): domain Eukaryota; kingdom Metazoa; phylum Platyhelminthes; class Trematoda; order Plagiorchiida; family Dicrocoeliidae; genus Dicrocoelium; species Dicrocoelium dendriticum. The sequence goes on along the minus strand of OX104070.1, from coordinate 51,775,565 downwards.
ACGGTTCAAGATAACCTAGACAGGGCTCAGAGTTGATCGATCCAAAAATGCTTATGTTTAACGCAGCCAATACTAAAAAGAATGAGCATTGCTGCCAGAAGGCTTTAGCCTACCAGCTAGGAGAAGACCATTTACAGTGTGTCTAGTTTGCACAGGATCCTGTGATGCAGTGCAGTCCAATCTCAGTTAGTCAAAACAGGTCGGAACCGCAGCAATGAAGGCCAGTCAGTAGTTGGGTGCCTTGCGCATAGTGTTTGACCAACTTTATCCTACCGTCCTTTTAAATATGCTAAATGCATACATAATGCGACGTGTTGAATACGCTATCCTGGTCTGCATATCCTGGCAACTCATGAGCCTGCGCCTTTAAGCGTCCATAAATACGAGCAACGAAAAGCTTAAGAGGGACTTATCGCCCTTACCGGCATAGACTACAGACAACAGCAAGTATCGGTGGTCAATACCGTCGCCTGTGCGGAGAACTTAGTTGGGGGTTACAGATCCTAAATTATCCGAACTGCGCAGGTTGACATTTAATGAAACTTAGTCACAAGACCTCACTCTGTAGTTAGCACTTAAAGCGAGCCACAGTACAGCCAGCTCTAATGCCGCCGACAATCTTTTCACTATATGTGCCCTAGTGTTGGAACGCTCATACAATTTCCGTCGTCATCGCTTCTACGGTGACAGAATCCAAAATTAACGTAACAAAACACTATACCACAAACACAGGGCTGAGTATTCACCGTTCAAGGGAGTATAAAGCATATGCATTACTTGCTTACAAGCTTAGTTATTAATACTGATAAATCATTAAAAATCCAACCTTAGTGCACAAGTGCAACGTCTGGGTGTCCAACGATATGCCTTGGTACACTCACATTCATTTTTAACGCTTTACCTGTAAGAATTCTCAGGATTTGCTTTGTAACCTGTGATAAAACCATCGTTCCATAAATTCAGTGATGGGCCGCGTCGTTTAGTATCAAAAGAGTGAAACATTTGAGGTTGTACGAGCCTTTTAGGAAACACCTACGCATGCCTCCACAGCATTAAACGTTGTCCACCAAAATCTCTATGCTAGTGCACAGAGCTGGACTTTAGGTTTCCTGCGGTAGGGCCGCGCACTGGATGAGTTTGACCAGTGGAATGCTAAGGATGGAACCCAGGACCTCCGAGGCTGGCCACTGTCAGCTGCACTGGTGGGAACCTGCTTACCTGCAGAGACTAAGTCGTACTGTATTGCAGTTTGCATGCAAATAATTTAGCGCAATCGCCTTCGCCAACAGCATAGTGGCTTAAGCAGCCAGCTACTCTGCGACAACCGCTGGCAGCCAAAAGTTTGGTCAAAGTAGAAGACGGAAGAATTTGCACTGTTGACGCGCCTCAACGGGGCTAGACGCGCACCTGGTGCTTTTCTGCATAGGAGTGTGCTATGTAGTTTGTAAGCTGCTGGGAAGAATACATAATCATTAGTATTTTACCTAGGGCTCGTAGTATTGTGAAGCATTTGCTTAAGGTAAGGTATGAAAATGTCAACTTATCTATCGTGCCGTCCGGGTCTCTTACATCTGAAGGTTATCTAACAGCGAGTTAGGTACATTTAGCTAATGTAGGTGTTGGAGATGGCGTGAAATAAACGGGTGGCATGTGTGTGCAGGGTACACATGTCAACTCGATTAACTTTTTGTGATAAGCTTGTGGTTCGAATGACAGTCGTAGTTGTTGAGGTAGCCTACATCAGGACATAAAAGCAGTTAGCGCCACATTTGCAACTGTTGTCATGGTGGACGATTCCGGAAACTTTCGTCTGTTGCCGCGTACTCATTGTCAAAATTTGATGAGACAGGCTGCTGTAAAGCAAGTTACTGTCGCAACTGGCACCTCTGTCACAAAGATGCGGTTGTGGATTGGCAACATCGCAAACGTCAACCGGGAAAGTAGTTGCTTGAAAAGTATCTGTAGCAGTATCTGCACTAGCGCTGTGCTCGGTATAGGCGTGGCAACTTTCGTGAGGAAAGTTAGGTTGCATGGCTTTATATATATATATATATATATTGGCCCGTTACAAGCTGCCTGGCTGCAAGCCACTTTTCCCTTTTAAAGTTTATGGCCAAGTTTATGAACAAGGGTAAGTGCATTTGTTTTATTGCCATAATTTTAATTTTTGAAAGCCATGGCTTTATCCACGAAACAAGCGATTGGCAGTGGCGGAAGAACAATAGAACAATGGTATATAACAAGCAAAATGACGGATACTTAGCAAGTCTCCTAGGATGGCGAAACAGAGAACCACAACTTGATGACTCAAAACCAAATGAATCGCAGGAAAACGGATTTGCTGGGCCAACCACCTTGTTACAACAGAGGTATGCAGCAACACACAACCACAGTTTCTTAGGTTAATTCTGGTTGTGCGACGTTCGTCCCATTAGGTCGTCTGTCGAGACACACAGGCTTTATCTCGTAGTGCAGGTGGGTTAGGGCAATATCAGGGCGTTTTTAACCAAAGGTTATATGGGGGTGGCATAACGTAATTTGAAAGGGTGTTCTATAGCTGGCACACACGAAGAGAGTCAAAGCCTTGTCGAGGATCTAACCGATTGTGTTGCTTGGAAGGCTGGAACTGGTAGGCCCCAAATTCCTGTTGTGGTTTAGTTGTACTAGGTGACGAAAGAAGTGGTTGCGGTTCCTAAGAATCTGGTTGGACCTGATAAGCTCACCAGGTAGGCGCTAGTATCAGCCACTGTATAAACTTAGTGTCCTCAGTCTAAGTTGATAAGGAAGAGTGAACAACCCACTGACGTTCTTCATGTCTAGTCGCCGTTGAGTTGCGAGCGCTGCGAGGCCTTGTTTGTGCCAAGTAGGTTATTTCCTTTCTGCCAGCGTTCGAAAATGGCGAAGAAATACCTAGGTATATAGTAAAGACACATAGGTGAGCCTTGGATGGGTACGCTCGGAAGTGGTTGAAAAGTCGACACCAAAAGCGAAATACAGGAGAAGTGGGCGAGGTAACAAAATTTTTGGAGCGGCACAGTGCTTGCCGTGTGGTGAAAAAGGGCGCCGTGGTGTGATATTTTTTCTTCCTGCCAACTGTATTGGAGGCCATTGTGGAGCGGTGCTGCAAGACGATGGTGGCGGTCGTTTAGTAAAGTATGGCAAACATATGTTAGGAACCTGTTTGCTTGTGGATTTAACAAGTATGGTACCCTCATTTTGCTGGGTGTTGCTGCCGAAAACTTCGTCCCAAAGCTACCCGCAAGCTGAGGAAGCAAGTAAAGGAATCCTACCTTGCACGAAAGCTGTAGGTACCAGGTGACAGATAAAGGCATGGCAAGGTGGGTGCGATGAACTGGGCTTACGCAAATGCAGCTGTAGTATCTTGTCGTTTTCCTTTGATAAGGGATTTGTCCCGTCAGGTTACACACTTTGCGGTAACGAGTTCAACAGACTAACGTCTGCTGCAACACATCCTTCATAAATTGCTGTACACAAGTGAAGGGGAGTGATTCGACAGTGCGCTGTGGGCGATTGCGGCGAGAAATACTGAATGTTACAATTAATTGCAACGAGCGCCACTGTCTTGCACATCATCTTGGGCGACGCACAGGTTACTCGAAGTGGGTTAATTTGGTTCCGTCACAACCAGCCTCGTTGGAACAAGAAACAGCACTTGTAAAAGCAACGCACTGAGTAGTTGTTCCTTCACAACCTGTTATCAAGTTTGGCAGATCGTGTAAACCACTTAAGAAATAAATAAATAAATATTTTATTCTCGAGAAAGCGAGACACGCCTTTTGGGCGTGATCAGCATGTTGCAATACTGTACATGATAGCAGAATAAGCAGCACCAACAGCATGAGTAGTACAGTTGGAGACAGTAGTGTGAGCCCATATAGCCCAAAGGTTGTATGAAGTCTATATACACGGAATGCGTGAGGTAGAGATAATAATCAGATCACTAATATGGTACGTTGATGAGGAACCAGTCCAAGGAGGTCCCGTACGCAGTGTGGGTCAGTTGAGTGAAGTGTGAGGAAACGGCTGAAAAATACTTAAGAATAGTGGCATGTCACTAAGCAAATATGTAGGCCTGTTTGTGCGAGAGCAGATATATGCACAGAATTTGTAAGGGTGATATCGGTCAACTTGCCAATGTATGGTTGGAGCAGTGATTTTACTGAGTGGCGAGTCACATCCGCCACGTCGCAGTGTCGTTAAACAGACATTTGTGGCTTTTTGTATGGAAAACGCTTGCCAGACGAAGACCCACCACGTCCTGGAGGGGCTGCAAAAGCTTGGCAAGCAAAGAGCTATACCATATTTACCACCTGAAGCGTCCATCCCAGCACCGATGCTAGTGCCTTTCCTTCCATTCGCTCGCAAACCATGTATGAGGCAGTGAAGGTGCGCATGTACCACAGCGGTCGATAAGGCCAGGCTTCCATGCTTGCTTCGTTGCAGTCATGGGGCCAAACCAGTTGCTCGCATGTGACCGGGCACTCCTGCGATGTTGAGTTTCAGCGTCAGTGGTGTAGGCCTTTTGTTTATATTTGTCATATAACCGGTATGTTGACGCCGTTAACTAATTGCCGATGTAATGTTCCTAAACAGCATGCAGTGGAAATTGCCCTGGTGGTTTCCGTGGTGGGTAAGTTAAGCGGTAATGAGACGGACCATGTGCTGAAAGTGACGCCCGCTGGTAGTGCTAGTAAATTGCGGCAGGCAGCAGAGGTGCTTTCTTAGTTGAAAACCTGTGGTTTCAGCTTCGACTCTACACGAGTTCAGGGTATGTTGCAAAGTCTGAGAAGACTGTCGTGGGTGTTGGGCTGTGAGAATGAGGTAAAGCTTTACTGCACTACATGAAGGTGCATGGATGAGATGCGGCTGGACAGTAAGGTGGAGTATAATTGATTGGTTGACAAAGCGGAGCATACAGCGGTAAAAGTTATCGTATGGCTGGAGCTTGCTTTTCCAGTACCAGCGCTGTACACCTGACTGATGTTAATTGAATGGCAAACGATGACAGTGTTCAACAAGGAGTAATGCAGGACGTCGGTTGCACGTGGTCCATTGGTTTTCGAAAAGGAATTTATCCCTTTGCGCTACGTGTTACAAACGTACCGTCAGCAACCGCAATTGCACATACAATAACATATTTCCTTACCTGAACACTACCAATTCGGCTACTTACTGCCCTTGCGGTAACCCGAAAAGGTGTCCTATACCCTGCGTCAAACAGCCGGCAAAGGACGTTTACGGTGTCTGTGGGAAGCCGATGATGCATCAGACACTGTAGATGTGCAAGGAGTGCGATGTGGCGGTTGTGAACGTTGATGCTACCAAGCCTGCACGAGGCATGCAGGAAGGGCGGCGGTACCTGTCTTTTCTGCAAATAATGAGTGAAATTGCCGAACATGAAAGCCTCGTTACAATTGAAGCTTAATCAAAGGTAATCAGCTGACTGCGTATGGCAATAAAGGTTTTATTCGTAGCAACTTGTACCCTATGTCCTTCCGTCTGCAGGTGAACCTTCGGCGTCTTCCCGCAGTCGCGCTACCGTTACACCTTGTGGCTTGCATTTCAACGCGCTCCTCACTTACAGGTACTGCATGCGGCTCATCGTTAACCAACTTTGCAGGGCATCCCGTTGGCTCTGTGCTGTGGAGTTGGAAGAATGTTCTGTGTTACGTGATCAAGACTTTTAAGCACGCCATTGTTTCTATGAGCAGGTACGTTGTCCTTGTAGCACAAAACGAATTTTGTCCATACGGCCTTGCAGTAGCAGCAACAACCAGCGCAGACAAAATGCCCTGGCACAGGCAAATTGGACGGACCAGTCTGCATGGTTTCTTTATTATCAGTGCGTTATCCAATTTCCTTACGTATGTTTTCCACCGGTTTGCCTAACGGTCCGTCATTTATGGGTTTCCTGCGCCTGCAGCCAATCGACTTCAAAACTGTTGAGGAGCTTCAGTTTACCTGGGACCTGAAGAGCAACAGTGGGTTTACGTTTCACGTAGGGGCGGTGGACCAGTTGTTTAGCAGCTGCCCTACGTTTGCGCTACGAAGCTATTTGAAGAAAGAAGACAGCATCGATGAGATCTGATAGCATGGCACAATATATGTTGTGGAGTCAGGGATAAGGGGAGGAGTGGACGCCGTGTTGCATGTTTGCTAATATGACCCTTCAGCTAAAATCTGGAGATCGTCTACTGATCCAGTCAGTAACTTGCTGGTGGATTTTTCGAGCCGCAGCTCAGAACCATTGGGGCAACACGTTAGTAGAAAGGTGTTTTTGCTCGTTGACAATAGCCACAAGCACTGGGAAGCTGCACGTTCAGTAGCCACGACGAATGTTCAAGCGTTTTCTTGATGTTTGTGAGTAGGCGGCAGGTTGAAATATTTTGTCTGTGTGTACGGTGGTCTTCCTCTACGAGAGTAGAAAACAAGGGGCTCAGTGGGATCTTAAAGCAATCGTCTGCTTATGCGCAATACTGTTTTATACTTGGCGACCAAAATCTTCCATATGCAGGCTGGGCGCCTCCATCAAGGTAACAGGGAGCTTGAAGTGGGATTTGCTTAATTATATACACACGAATGGATTAATGCAACCTATCATCCGTCCGACGAGAACTCGTGTTAGGACTTTCCCCTATACTTGAGACATTGTGGTCGCTGGGCGTGGCCGTGTAATGAAGCTGCACGCACAGGCCACAGAAAATAGGTGCGATTGCTGTGTTTTAACGTTTTCCTTGAAGGTTAAGTAGCTGTCTTTGAAACCTTCACTTGTGGGAAAGTTTGGCTGAATCGCCATGAGCCGTTTGCTGAACAGAGCCTCCAGCTATTTTGGCTTCCTACTAAAGAACAGGTAAATACAGCCTGAAGAGGTGGCATGCTTAACTCTGGACGTCGTACAATTGCCGGATGAGTTCGCCACCTTGCGGCTTGATAGAAACAGGAATCTTCTCCGCTGGAGTAGGAGTGGTATTGCCGAATGCTTCAGGGACGTGTCAGTCATTGGAAAAGCGTTCAGAAAGATGTATGTATAAGACAATGACTATACTTTAAACGATGTGGGAATAGAGCTAGCAAATTGCATTGGCAAGCTAATTATCGCTATAAGCTTGCGTTAGCTAGACAGACAAAAATAAATCCAAAGCTGGGTAGTCAAAAGCAGCTTTTAGGGCTGGAATTGTTAACCTGACTAAGGAGAATGGTATTGATGTTGTGAAAGAGGTAGATAGGGCGGAGATTTTACTGCTAGACTGCCGGCATTTGCGCCGTATCGACAGTGGCTGTGCAGTCCCCTCACAGGCCCAGTTCGCTTGGAACATTAAAAGTTAAGCCGCAGTAATAACGGCACCCAAGGTCCCTAAGGTAATGGCTGGCGTACACCCATATACACCTGCTGGCCTTAACACTGTTTATCCAGCGATCCTTAAACCGCTTGCTTATATTTTCCAGTATCCTTTCTTAGACCTATTCAACTGGTCCCCTTGGGAAGGTAAGCTACCAGATAATTGGACGGGCGACTGTTGTGGCAATTCATTGAAAGCAAAGAATTGTCAGCTGTTACCATCCAGCAAGTTTCGGATTGCAGTGCAACCATCCACATGGTCCCTGGCATTGAAGTGTGTATTTAATTAAATAACTAAATGGTTTATTGGCGACGGGACGAGACACACCAGTGTAGGTATGAACAGATGGGTACGATGGGCATAAGTTTATGAAAATGGTAAAGTGTAAAATTGAAAAGGTACAAACAATGATGTTTTAGGAAGTACATATGGACAATCGTCGTATAGCCATGGCATCGAACGCCGAGATGAGGCTAGTGCGCGGAAACATCGGCTACAAACGTGTTGAGATAAGCCAGTATTAGGTAAGGTTTTGCTATGCTGAGGTATGTATACATGTCAAGCGTGATGCTTTGGTACATTTGTTACTGGGTGAAACTGCAGTGTTTGCTATTTGTTATAAAGAAATGTAATCCTTCTGAGCACGACGGCAGGGAATCGAATTAGAAGTGGGCCCAAGTAGGGTTGGTGGCTTTGATGTTCTGAGGTAATCCATCTTCTTCCAGGAAATCATGGTGCTAACCCTTTATCCAAGTCTATGGTATGTGGCATTGTAATTGTGATCAGAAGGGATCCCTGGAGAACGAAAACTGTCCTGGTTAGCAAATAGATGGTCAGTCGGAAAGGTAAGTTGTGTTAACCCTAGCATAAATTTCGATCGCGTTCCAGATAAGTGCGTATTGCGCCAATGCAAGGAAGGGCCAGCAGTGTTGAGTTTGGACCAGCCGGAGATATTCACCGGATCCAAAGATCCAAATGGAAGTGTCTGGAGCTCTCAGGAAATAGAAACAAAGGACCGAAAGAGGTCAAAGAAGCCGCAAGCCAGCAACGTATTAGAGATGCAAACTATATAGATGGCCAAAGGACAGAGGATGTATTGTTAAAAGTCTTCTAGCATATGTAACTTTTCCCTAAAAACTGAGTAGATCAGTTCTTACCGAACGGTTCAGTGCAGAACCGTGCAAGCAGGTGCGGTGGCTATTAGGGGAAAAGAGCACATGTGTAGTAATCGTGAAGAGTTGGAATGTGAATGCGGATAACTAAAAGCAACGGTATACGTTACTTAACGCACAGAGGTTGACGCAGGCAAGGTTTTCTCCGACCGAGGAAATTAAAGAATTTGTGACATGTTAGTAGTAATGTAGCATCAGCAATTGAAACTTTGCTTGATAGGCCGAAGAAGTCAGGCTGGGGAAAGAAAGAAGCATGCAGACAAACTCTAGAAGCCGGAAACCGATAGTGAGTTGTATGTAGGTCTGAGAGAATATTCAGCATGTGCTAAGCAAACGAGATAAAAGTAGTAGCCGTGATAGCAGTGAGTTCTACGGTTTTTCATGCCAAATAGAAGGGCCTACGAAGAACAAGGCTGTACGCCAAATGAATACAACTGCACCCAGAACCAGGACGGTTGTCTAGTAATGATAGCTGGACCCGATGATGCAAACCTTTAACAATTACACATTAATTGAACAATCCAGACACAAGAAACTGAGGTTTTGCTGACATAGACACTCACAAAGACGACTCTTCGTGAATCTCCCATCCTTTATTGGCCTCAGCGATTATGGTGGTCCTGCCCAAGGTATCTGGTCAACTAACAGTGGGAATTGAAAGCCACTTGACTGCGGATAACCTAGTATGAATTCAGTCGGCAATCTGCTCCGTCACTTGTGTATTGGTGTACAAACGTATATTCGACAGTATTCCAGGATTGGTGGGTGTTTGCCTGGCACGCGTTCTCCCTATAAAAAGCCACAAATATCCGCCTAACCACACTGCGACGTGGCGAATGTGACCCACCACCGAATAAAGCCGCTGCCCGCAACTACCTAATGGCAAGTCGACTAGAAGCAAAAATCAATAGTGTCCTGACACGTAAAGTATAAGATACGCCCTGTCTACATGTATCGTTTTCACTACAACTATAGTGCCCTGACTGAGTACACTACGCACGCTTGAACTCAAGGTATCGTCATTCGTTGACGACTTTATTCCTCATGATCACTTTTATAATTTCGGCAGCCTGCACAACTTTCGGGTTACTGCCGACTATATGGAAAGCAAAGTGTTTTTTGCGAAACATAATTGCGTGTAAAGGTTGATCATGCCTAGTTTGGTGTGTCTCGATAAATTCCAATATAATCTATGCAGTTCTTTTATTAATAAAACGACGATGTGACAGAGGCTAGGTGAATCCTCGAAGCTTTCCGCGGTAATGTAAGAAAGAAGCACGTAGACAGTTATATTCCGTCTCAGATATCTGCTAAGATGGAAGGAGAATGAGCCACTGGATATGTGGCTCTTTGTTATTTTAATGTCCTACTAAATAAACAATTAACTAAACAAATATTTTATTACCGGCAGAACGGGGCACGTCTACGAAGGCATGATCCTGCTAAGACAAACAAGTCTGCTCGGTACTTGTATAATACTATACCATGTTAACTAGTCCCATACTGGAGTTGTGTGTCTGTACATATGAAAATGTATATGGCATTGAACATGCTGAGTGAACTTGTGAATTGTGACTGAATTCGTGGGTTTTTTGCTGTGTTCGCCACCGTATGTAGAAATCAATTGAACTCTTCGAATTGGATGACATTAACGAGGTGGGGATTCTCCAACTGGGGAAAAGCTGTCTTTATTTAGTGGCAAGTCACATCCGCTAAGTTGCAGTGTTGTTAAACGAACCTTTGTGGCTTTTTATAGAGAACTCTCCTCAGTCAAAAAACCACCACGTCCTGAAACCCTGCCGCCGAACTATTTGGTAGAAGGGATTAACTCGAACAACCCAGCTGGTACCACGTGGAGGTTGTTCGGTTAGCCAGCCCTTCACACTGGACTAAAACAGCTAGAGTTTATAAATAGTAGACAACTACAGAGAGAATACGTGTAGAGAATAATATTAATGTAATGCCAAAGGTAGGCGTGAGGTGTAGTGATGCAAATATTGGCAAGTTTGACGGTTGGGTGCGCTGCGCCATCATAATTTAAGTGGAAGCCTATAACGTTGAAATGGGAATGAGCCACATACTAGGTGGCTATTCCAGACGTCGCCAGCATAATATGGTAAAACGGTTGGAGCTTAGAAGCAGCGGGAAACAATAGCCAGGATCCGAAGAGTAATAATAAGCATGTAAGTACAAGGAGACTTTCAGCATGAAGTCATTAGGACGACGTAGACTAAGGTGAGTCCTGAAATAAAGGTTTAAGGTTAGAAAGCGTCTCAGTGACACAAAACCTACCGCACACTTTGAAGTAGCTGCGTCGGCTGACCATCGTAAACACCAGCGGAAACTCAATACGCATAGGTTCAACCTGGATGTCCGAGCGAATTTTTTCACCCAGCTTGTTACGCCTCGACAATTTCCTATCTGCATATTTCCTCGCCACGTCGCTTTCCGCGCATTCAACGTTGATCTCTACGCAACACTCACGTGAACCAAGCGTATCGTGTACTCACTGTTGTTCTGCTACTTCTTCCGTTCTTTTCTACTTCCTCCGCTAAAGTTGTTGGTTTATTCGTGGCGGAATTGTTACTGGAATTTATGACAAACTACCTATGCTCTTAGGCACGTGTCCAAACTCACAAGCATGTGTTACCATCAGAGCTGTTGTGGCGAGGGGCTGTTATACGCACCCAATAAAAAGCTATGTTTATTAACCAGCAGTACTCCAGGACGATTCTGAGTAGTTGCCGAGCATAGAATAAATAAAAGGTTGTGGATTATTTACAGGCGCATCCTCCGGAGTTACAACCACCAGTTGCGCGGCCGTTGTAGCTTAAGCTAGGGTAATGGGAACCGTGGGTTGAATCGCTGGGCCAAGGTTAAGTGACGGTGGTTATCTGAATATCAATAGCATAGTCAACGTAGTGGAGAAAGTGCATCTTATTAATAATAGCTTGAGGTTTTAGGAGCAATAAAGATATAGCCTTTTGCAGCATGGGCGCATTTACTATTGCTTTGAAGCTAAAAAAGAAGTAAAGGGAAACACTGAGTGCGAAAAAGGTTGGGTAAGATGGGTCGTAGATGTTTCTCCATGAGAGCTTGCAAATGTGAGACTTCGGCATTTTGATGAAGCTGGGGAACTTGTGGACGCAGTGGAGGCGGCGTGTATGCTGCCCGGTTCCAGCAAACGTGTTTAAGGGCAGCAGATATGGGGCGGGGCTTAGATTTACAAATAAGTTCGTCGGGTAATATCTTATTAAGGGGATGAACATGCTGCACCGTGGATCCGATACGTGAGGACTGTGAAGAGGAGCTGAATTGGACAGGAGAATAAACGTTAACATTACCAAGGAACTGGTTAGGTGTAAGCCTAGGTGTTGGAGCGCTGTTCGGGGACAACCCGCAACGGGTTAATGCTTTGGGTGGATGTGGATGCATAAGCGTGTTTGTGCTAGTATTACATTTTTTGGGCAGACGTAGTTACAGACGCTTTGAGACGAGGCAAAGGTGCTGCATCACCGGCTATTCTAGGGTGTTTCAACAGCGGACCGAAGGAAAGTTTGGAGCAGGTCACATTTGCTGACTGCTTTTAGCGGGGTCGCCATAATGCCTCTTAACTAGTTTGCAGCAGGGACGGTCTTCGTTTCGTTATTGGAGGTAGTGGGACAATCTAGCACAGTTTCAGTATTATTGGGCAAATATGCTTTAGAAACCAGGTCTTTGAATCGGCTAGTGGGTGTGTTATGAGGGCGGTTCAATTCAAAGTTGGCTGCTGGTGAGCCTGATGGCAGTGTAGATAAGGTTAATGTTGCCAGATCTGAACGCTCAAGGCCTGCGGGCGAAAAGTTTTTGCTGCAGCCATGGAATTCTATCCGTGTCAGAATGGAGAATGATTTTCGGGTATCATAGGACTTTTAGATTACGTCGGGTTTGTTCAATGAGATTTTGCGGGGCTGCGACCGGTGCGCTGTGGCATGTTGACTGGACCAGGCAGGCTTGGCAGAAGGCAAACAGATGATGGGTTTGGATTGTTTATGGTAGTGGCACATGCAGCCGCGTCCAGTTTGGGACTGGTTTCATTAACAAGCTGGCGCAGACTGCTGGACTGGAAGTCACTTGTGGTGCATCTATGGAAAACACTTCCTCTGAAGAGCACCAACTCCGGACCATATGATGGCGAGATTTTCTACGTTTCTCTTTCTAACAGGTCCTATCAGAGCCAATGTTAACTTCTTGAAAATTGTGTTATTGGCTATACGATGGTGACTTTTAACGAAGTAGTAGGCAGTTTTGTAGTCGTGGAATTGAAAACGTGGGGCAGTTTGAACTCTGGAGGTTTTTCCTTAGCCTTATACAGCTGCAATGCACGTCACTCATGGGTTTGGCTTTAAACTGAATTATTTGTATTGATTCCAGTGGAATTTTGTATAGGAGGTTAAACACAACCGCATTAGCAGAACTGCGCTCTGCTAAGTTTTTTAACTGCGTTGATAGCTAAGAACGCAGCAGCAGGTATGCGGTGGTCTAGAGTGAGGTATTGTGCCGTTTGCATCAGGACGGTAACGTTCTCAATGTGGGAAGGTGATGATAATTTGAGTTTAAGCTCGATTTTACCGTCCTGCATAGGTTTAAAGTTAGTCACCAACACATTCGACGTGCCTTGCAATAGTACTGTACGTTTCTTCATAACGACCGGTGGTTTACCTAAAGGTACCGCGAGGGTTGATGCTTCTTTACCGGAAAGGGTATTGCGGTGTGAGCTTGGTACCACATACAGCGTATAGTTTAGTTAACTTCAGCGGGAAAACACAAAACAAAGCGATGATCTAACTAGTTTCTTGACCTTGACCTTGGTATGGCTTAAACGCGCTCAGTCCAAAGCGGCACATGAGTAAACTGGCGAGGACCAAGGCCGATTTCTAGACAAGTAGTGTTTTAAGTAAACTGAAGCCATTGCGATGACGTTACAACAAAACGAAAGCTTTCCACCTCTTGATACTGTGAATGACATACTTACGACGTGAAGAAATACGTAAGCCATATCTCTTCTAGCAACTGAACGCGCAGCTCTAAGCGCCAACCACAAGATCAAAACACCCACTTGATTAATGAAGGAGTAGAACAACGGGCTAATTATCAACAATCGTTTCACTGGCCCACTGACGACACTCATACCACTGACCCTGTCCAACTACCTGGCTTCATTATCAATCAAGTTTGTGACTCCGTGACGGTGGCTTATTCTGCTCCACCAACTGTGACACATCGCTCCGTCGATGAGGTAAAGCTCCTTGAATTCGACCTGAGCGGTCTTAGGCGAGCAACTAATACACGCATATTGTCTTACTAACCCGGTCTTAACGGCCTTCCTCTTACCGTGCTAGTTCGCTGAGGTCCAGACACACACCTCGTACCCCACCTATATACCCTATCAATGACAAGCCATGCCTAACTTAATCTGTGGAAACATGCTTTAGTCATGCAGCGACCTAAACATGGTTCCTGTTTAAACATACACAAATATCGTCCCAACAGCCATACAGCCAACGCCTCCCGAACGGTGGCAAGGCTAGTCAACGAAGGACTTCTAAACTTTCTGTTGCCTCCAAAACTTTCATTAACATGTCGCAACCCGGGTTCTTTCCGACCAAATCCTCTCAGACAGGCATGTTTGAGTTTCTAAACAGCGTCACAGACGAGATAAATTTAGGAAAAATGTGGTCACCCTCCTTGACATAAAGCAAGCATTCAATAGCCTTCCACACCAGAAATTACTGACCCAACTTTCCCTTTTTGTCATCACCGGATGGCCGCTTTCCTGGTTGAAATTTTAGTTACCAAATTAAGCACAATATTTGTGCCTGGGCGGCAGGACGTCTTCCCGAAAACCGGTTAGCAGCAGAGTCCTCCAGGGGAGTGAGCTGTGCTCCGTACTGCTGGTATCGAACGTTAACGAGGTCTTTAAAGGCTTTTGTTGGAATACGCCTTACCTGTTCTCGGGAACATTAAAGTCATGTCCTCGTTAGACTCCGAGGAGGTGCGAGGTAGCATATCCGCATTACAACCTGACGTTAGTTTTCTTTGTACTTGGAGCGTATTTTATCTGCCTGCATTTTCACCAAGCAAAATCAGCATGCTCTAGTCTAGGTGCGCAGTGCTACCTTATACCCTTACTCTCAGTGGCAAGCCTTTCGCTGGTAGTTAACCTGTTCGTAACCTGGGTGTCCACGACTCCTGCTTCTACAAATTCGCCGAACAGGTAAACTATAGAGGAGCTAGAGCTAAGTTAACAATAGGATATATCTTCAGAGCCAGGTCGCACTTGTAAGCTAGCCCCACACTGTATAAAAACTGCTTGAGGGCTATTCTTGAATACTGTACTATAGTTCTTAAAAGCTCACAAAAGTGCAAAAGGATTACAACGGAGGCGTACCATTGAATATTCTCTACATATCTTTTCAATTCATCATGTATTCCTACTATTTCTCTTACCTGTTTGGCTGTGGCTATCCTCTCCCATTATGGACCATCTACCTACCATGTTCCACCGACATACTTTTCACACTGTGGCTCCGCACTTTTGTGCGTAATACCTCAAGTAACTGGCCATGCTGCCTGACCATCACTTGTCTCGTCCTAATTCTTCATGTATCACCTTTGTTCTCTTTCATTCCGTCTTACAAACCACGAAGCTCCGATACTCCACGATCATACCTTCTACATTGTGACGCCGCAATTTTATGCGTAGAACCTCAAATAACAGGCTATATTGCCCAAGTATACCTTTATCTCTAAGCTGACAACATTATTCCTTATCATCGTGACCCTATGAACCAAAACACCGTTGAATATTCTCCTTTACTCCCTCTCCCTCTATCGCACCTTCCTACTACTTTTATTACATGTTTCTCTTTGGATTCCCTTTCCTCCTACGCACAACCTATCTACGGTCCTCCAACGGTTTATCTTTCATACTGTAGCTCTGCAAGTTTGTGCGTAAGACCTCAAGTATTTGGCTGTGAAGCGTACCTACACACTTATCTAGTTCCACTTCTTCACTCATCAATTTTGCTTCAGCTCATTCCGTCTTAAGAATCAACAAGCTCCGATGGTCCACCTCATAACCTTTCACAGTGTAGCGCCACATTTTTGTGCGTAGGACCTTAAGGACCTAAAGTATATTCTCATCCTCAAGCTGACATCGTCTCTCTTATAATTGTTACCCTATTACCCAAAACGCCATTGCTAATTCTCTTTTCATCGCGCTTCCATTTACCGTATATTCATATTACTTTGCTTATATGTTTGGCTCTAGCTTTCCTCTCTTCCTAGGCACCACCTGCATACGGTGCTGCAGCGACTTACCTTTCACGCTGTAGCTCTGCACATGTTTGCGTGGCACCGCATCCGAATGCTTTCACATTTACGGGAATTTAGCATCGCTGGATTCTCTTGTCCATCTCACCTTCAAATGCAGACCTAGATTATATAAATCGACACTCCTAGTTTCAACTGGCAGTTCGGTAGCGCATGGCCAGTAGCTCTTAAACATGATCTGATGCTTCGACCTACTACTTCCCGAAACGTCCTTTTTAGTCATCTCGCCAGCTGCCTTACCTGTGGCATATTGTTGCTCAACCTTCGGAGGATCGCTTAGTCTATTGTGGCAACGCTGTGCCCTTTTATTTCACCGTTAGCTTAACTGCTTTGCTGGCACCGCCACGGTTCCGTTACTGCAGCTTTCGGTCTAATTACTCACCGCTCCAATGCAATAGGCTATTGGCCACAGCCGTAAACTGCACCTATTTTCCTTTGATGCTCTGCTCTTCATCTCGTGGTACCTGGTTTCTGAACACGGCTTTTCTATTTTCGTCTTCAGTATTAAAAGGCAATACAAATAGATGGCGCCACAGGTTATGGGCACACGTATAAAACGAGGTAAATAGTTTGGCAAGATGCCAGGTTGCCAGCTCTCCTTGTCCTATTTTATGTTCGAAGTCTTCCTTTCTGTGACCTTTTCTTCCTTGTCCACCCGCAAGACCTGCATAGAAGTTAATAAACAAACTTATCTGAATCGCAGTAGCCATAAATATGACCTGACAAAGCCCATGTGTCAAGGGAGAAACGTTACAAAAGTACTATACCAACCGATTGTTTCCATACCTCTCTGAACGCATGAATTATAGACGTATATGGACCGTTCATGCCACAACCATGGTATTCGGACCACTTGAGATGCATCATCTAGCGGCTTGAACGACTGCGATCAAATCACTTTCACGTTCGGTACCTTACCTCAAGAAAGCTTTAGCTACCGTCAAGTGTGCAACGTACTTGAGATGTCATGGCGTTATGTTTCGTCCACCACACCAGTGGATTATTTATGGTACCAGGTCCTTCATATGCTTATCATCAGTATCCGATGGACATGTTACTCACTTTGACCGTTTGGTCGGCCATCAAGTCTAGGCGTCTGGAAGCTTATCTATCAAGGAAACTTTTTGATCCGTAACTTTACTGGCTTGGACAATTGGGTTCAAATCAATATTACCTCCGGAAAGTCGCCTAAAATGTTTCATGAACCTTCAAATGCTCCACTAACTTGAGACTCCAGGGCGTTATGCTTCGTCCACCTCACCAGTGGAGTGCTTCTTCCTGGTATCAGAATCCTGATCCAATTGTCGCCGTTATACAAAGGACACTTCACCCACCTGGCCAGTGCGGTATGAAGATTTTATACCTTCCGGAGGTATACTGTCTTTGGTCTATACTACTGCTCTCTACCATACCTGACTCCAAAGACCACAGCAAGTTCCTCGACCGTTGGCAACATCCTACCCTTGCAAACGTCCCACTTAGCTGCGGTGGTTACCTCACGTGGACCTACCAGCGACACCCACCTGGTCCGTGGGTTATTTGCTCGGACAATGATACCGCTTATGATTAGAGTTTCATACCCACCCTAATAACGCAGCACCGCAATTTACATAGCTTATCGCCGAGCAGTACAGCTGTCCCCAACCGTTCATGATGAATTCTGGTTAAGCCTTTCACTGTGCTATCTGAATACCAGTATACTAGGACTGCGATTAGCCGTTCGAAAAATCGGTCTTACAAAAGCTTTACAAGTACCCCAATGTTATATACATTGTGGTCAACGGCAGTGTTCTAGGACGTGGTGGGTTATCGCCTGCCAAGCCTTTTCCCAATACAAAGCCACCAATGTTTGTTTAGCGACCCTGCGACGTGGCGAACGAGGCTCGCCACCGAAATAAAGTCACTGCTCACCGGTTCACAAGCAGAATGATCTCAATATCCCATGTTTGAGAGCACGTGGTTAGCAAACACTATCGGATTCCTGCGCCTACCGGAAAACGGAGATAAATCTCCGGAAGCATTGGAACCCCACCCAGCATTTCCATAACAGAAACACTTAGTGATCGTATAGCCCTTCGGCGCTAGCTTTCTCTTTGACACCAATGATCCAGCCTTTCATCCCTGCATCATTCCTATGCAGTTACGTGCAATTTTCAAGCCATTCATTTTGCTACACGTATTTCTGTCGTGCGGTTTGCACAGGCTTTTAGTGGTTCTGTGGCTCTGTCAACTACTTGATCACGCTTGTACTGGCGTGTCTTGTTTTGTTGTTAATACAATTATTTATTTATTTTTTACAGCTTTCCTAAACCAAACGCCTACTGGACTCAATTATGCTGAACTACCGTGGTCGGTGCGACAACTGTGATTAGAAGCTCTGTGGCTATGAAAGTTATAGAGAAACCTATCGTTACTATCCCGTAATAAAAAAGCACCAACCTGCACCTGACTTCACACATTCGGACGACAGGAGATACCTGTTATTACCTGAGTAACACTAAATATTCATGCAAACGGCCTGCCGCTTATTGCAACCTACTTCGTACTTTCTCCGTTATAGATAAGCGGACGCATGGAACAAGTAACCTCTGCAGGTCCGATCAGCTTCTACTAGTACACCATTCTAGAATACAATAAATAGGTTCCGCCGTATGCCAAACGTATCGGAACGGCTAAGATACAAACTGAGGGAAGACGAGCTTTGGGAGCCGGGGTCCAAATTTCTTTACACAGCAAAAGCGACCAGAGCATATGCCTGTACTCACACGCAGTCTACTCTGCAAATGATGCGGCTCACCAAACAGTTTTAAAGCTACCTTTCCTGTCCTCAACAACTAGCTTCTCCTCACTTATGCACTATCCCCACTTCTGACTACCATTGCAGCTGGCTCCCCCCTAAGGCTGGACTTATGCGCATAACAAATTGGTCTGGTTACATGTCTGTCCGTCTGAACTCTCTGGTATCTTCTGGCTATCGTTGACTTGAAAGCTTTCGACTCACCCTACTACTACCACACGAGATTTTCAGATACACCTGTTGGTACCTCCTGTTCCTGTAAGTGGCTCCGGCTGCTCCATACTCAATGCTTCTGACCTTTACTCACATTGGCACACGCTTCGCTCAACTGGCAATGAATTAAAGATTGTGCTGTGATTATCAAAATTTTCCTTTCCGGCCAACGCTTTCCCAACCGGGACAGTTGTCAATTCAGAGGGATCCAACCACTGCACAAGTACAGTTTTACATACTATCTACCTTGATAAAAGGATATATCAATTGTCTTCTGAAAATTGTTTGCTTACCTCAGGTATTCAAGTGCGTCAACCCTGCTTGCTTCCCACTTCCAACGCGATTCCCACCATGCTCAAAAAGTTTCCAAGGCTTTATATCAAGTAGAACATCGTAATTCTATCTCCAGGAACAATTTTACGAAAGTATAGCGCGCAAAACGTGCGCATATGTCGGCATAGAAATACCATACCCAAAACTGGCATTTTCAACAAATTTTTCTCTGATTTTTCTGTGCACCAGCACTACCTCCTATTTCGATGTCAAAACTATACGACAGTTGTCCGTATCTTACGTGGTTACTAATTCACCAAAACCATTCCTATACGATTAGACCTATCGTACAAATTCACCCATTACGTCACAGGCGTGCCTCGCCCCGTTGAAAATAAACAAGTTAGTTAAGTAGTTAATAAGTTGCCGCATGTTGTTCCTTACCCCAGCTCTTTGCCGAAACGTTGATTTTCGTAAAGTTTTACGATCCTACTCACTCTTGTGCTATCTCTGCCTTGCACAGCTGCAACCTCTAGCTGTCCTGCACCATTTGGCTGGTTAACCGACCCACATCCTTGTGGTGGAAGCTGTGTAGTTCGGGTTTACGCCGTTCTGGCAAATCTTTCGGCAGTAGTGTTTCAGGACGTAGTGAATATTAGGCTTAAACGCGTTCCCCCTAGAAAAAGCCACGTATGGCTGTTTAATAATACTGTGCGGTGGCGGACGTAGCTCTCCACAAAATAAAGTCACTGCCTCATGAATATGGGGACACTCGTTTCCAAACCATGCACATCAGTCTTCTACTCGCACCTTGCAGATGATATCAAACATTTAAGAATGGAGCAGCACAATTACAAGCACAAACTATACAGCTACATAACACAGGGTTCTATATTTACCTACCCTCCACAAAAGCCTACATGTTATGTCAAACCTATCGGATTTTTGCACACTCTCGATCACGCGTTTTTGTGTCAAAATGCTCATGTCTGTAAAAGCGCGCTCGCGTTGTCGAGAATAAAAGCTATATTTATGCATATTTCCGACCATTGGAGCTCTGGTTGCAGTATGGATGACAGCTTCTTCCATCCCAATTACTTTAGATAGTCTTAGATAGTTTTGCTGCCGCTCCCTGGTGTTCGAACACTTGGGTTCTGCGCCTTACCTTTCTGCATGAACATTTTGATACTTGCCTTACATAGGGCGGTTCTACTGGTACGTACCGGAGCCGTAATTGGATATGAAAAGAATTTCCCTTGACAATAAATTACCAGCAAAAGAACGCTGAGCTCGTTCTGTGAACAACCTATGCTTTTGTGTGACCTGCACACAGAGGTTCGGCCCTATTACACTGAGGAGCTCACCCAGAAACAGAAAAGTTAATGCAAACTTCCTGTAAAGTCAACCTTTGAATGAGAAAGCACAGGTTCGCCTAACTTGGGACGAAGTTCGTCATAAGCAGGAACTGAACTCACTACCTGACGCGTTCATTGTGGATACCTGCTCGGCTAGCAAAAAGAAGACTAAAGACGACAAGCAGTGGTAACATCTCACGGACTACCACAGACTAGAATCGTTATTGGAGGACTTTGACGACCACTGCAGGCGAAATTCGTCTTTTCACTGCAGTT
The DNA here is from genome assembly GCA_944474145.2 of Dicrocoelium dendriticum. Lineage (NCBI taxonomy): Eukaryota > Metazoa > Platyhelminthes > Trematoda > Plagiorchiida > Dicrocoeliidae > Dicrocoelium > Dicrocoelium dendriticum. Next base: position 51,754,744 of record OX104070.1, on the reverse strand, counting down.
TAGGGAACTACAAAGTACAAGCTTTTCAAGGTACCTAATCAGAAAGAAAGGTTTAACGTACGACGACGTACACACAGGCGGAAGGGAATGGTTACTGACGGCTGTCATGGGCGACATGGGCAATGGCTATACACGCACCTGGACTCCACCTACTCACCTAATGCTGACTACTATACACAGCATCTAACCGTACCTATGCTCACACACAGTGGGAGAATCCTCCAATTTACTATTTCCACATCCTATTAGCAGCTCCTCCTTACGTAGGAGTACTGCTTACGCAAACCATGCAAAAAGGCTTACTATTGCTCACCGCGCTCAAAACGTTTGTTGGCATGCGGCTTTTCAGAAATAATAGCACGAGGAAACAAGAGAATTTTGTGGCTGCAGGGCACAGAGTGTGACATAATACGAATATGATGAAGCCCGCTACTTCTCATAATTTTCGTTGCAGTGCATCCTGTGGTTGCCCAAACAAAAACAACTTAGAACTAAGTGAATAGTTACACTTTTAACGAAGCGTGAAATACAGGCAAGATCAAGTGGTTGGCAGTTCTACAAACACTATAAGCATATGTACGCCAAAAGACAGAGAGAAGTGTTGGCGAGGTCTATGTTATGAGCTACCGCGGTGCATGTCGAACTCCACCAGGTAGAACACCTGAAAAACGTAATTGTTAGGTAAGCACATAAACAAAACCTACTGGTTTTCTGTGCCTGATAGGGAAGTCCTACTATGAACCGCTACGGATAGACTTCAGCTAATACCGCGCAACTTAGCTAACTAAGCCTTGCACTCAATGTTACCGTAGAACCATATTACCAGAGCGGCCACAACAGTGATGAAAGCTAATTTAGCTTGTATACCGTTCATTGTGGTGTAGTTCGAAATCTCCACTTCGGACGCGCACCAGAGTAGTTGATTTGGGACAGCAGTGGAGGTGTTAAAAAGCGCAGAATCACTAAGTAAACAGTTTTCCATCCAGATTAGCCTTCTGCACGTAAAGATATAGTGCTGATATATCCGTACCAAATGCTGTTTTTGCACGTCGCCCTGCATTGTTGACAACAGAGCGCAGCTACTTCACGTGTGCAATAGGCAGAGGCAGCTGAATTAGCTGCTGTGGTTGTTAGTCGGCAATAGCTGTATCCATAGATCTCATGCAGCTCTTGAATAGTCATGCTCTGCTGGGTGACACGAGTAGGTTTATCCTGTTTTCGTCAAGAACGCCATTATTTTATATGCTGGATGTGTGATCGCATAGTAGGTTGTTCGTCCGCAGGATAGTAACAAAACGTGATAGGAATGCTTACGGTAGGTAAATGCGGTCGGACTCTGTTTTTACATCCAAGTTGCATCGGACGTAGGCTTTGCGACATCAGCCTTCACGTCGTACAACTGGGAACCAGTTTGCCATCTGTGTCTTAGCTCCCGAAGAAACCTCTCCACTGTGCGCGCTGTGGTCACCAAGGAAGAAATATGACGTATGGTAAATCGCAGTCTCATTGAGAAGGCCAACAGATAAACGTCTGTTAACAGTTAAACTATTTTAGTAGTATCCTTATACAGTTAGAAGGCACCACTGGCTGTGGAAAGCGGTGAACCGGTATGAAGAAGGCGGAGGAGTTCTCATGCGCTGCTAGACCTTGTTATCCCTCAACAGCTGATCATCAATGTGGACACTGCCACAATGGCCAAAGAAGGTTGCGCAAGTAAGAATGAAAATCTTCTGCTAACTTAGAAGGCCGATGGAAGTGAAAAATCGATGAAACACCGCTTAAGCTGGCCGCCTTACACAATAGCGCAAATGTTTGACTTGAAATGGACATTCCTACAGATATTACTCTTCCATACAGCACCTTACTCCGGTAATGCATGGGTTGCTTTTCGCTACTGAACAATGAAAGTCAGCAGACAGCACACGCGCAAACATGTACACCAGACTGGGGGTTGCCGGTGAGCCGGAATATTTGATGCCCCGCAAAGGAGGCAAACGCCGGCACTTATGGTCATTTGAGCAATGTCCTTTCAGAGCTGGCTCTGCAACCGTATTTTTGCTACAGCTGTACTACGTAGTCCCTTTTCTTCTCGCCACTGTGTTTAACATTGAATGCCTGTTAGCCCGTGCCTTTTCTAATGATAGTGTGCGGCTCCTGCTTAACAAATGATCCGGCTTCCATCATCACCCTTCTGTGCTTCTGTTTGGCTTGTAAATTACACTAGAAGTCTAGCTTGGAGTGGAACACCTGCTAGCTTTTCGTGCAGCTGTCCAGATTATTCCGTGACTCCATGTCCTTTCTAAAACATGCCCTGCGACCATATTTTCCCACTAGCTGTGGTATTTATTCCATTCTCAATTCTTTCCTGCTCTTGGCACTGCATGCTTATAAGCCTATCCCACATCTCATGAGAGCTTGCAGCGTTTGCCTGTCAAGTTATCTGGTTTCAACCCCACTTTTCTTTGCCATCTATTGGACTTGTAGGTTTACTGTAGAAGTCCACCTTGAAGTGTAACAAACTTAATATCTTTTAGTCATGCTGCCCAGTTTATTGCGATACGTCATGTCTCTTTCAGAGATGCAACTGCAGCGGTATTCACGTAAGGGTTGTAGTACGTCGTCCATTCTTATCCCTTTTTGAACTGTAAACGTCGTTGTCCATCATTCGGCTTGCCAACAAATTCATTCCTCCATCTTATGCTCGAAGTCAGTTTGACGTTACATTCTTACAGATTATCTTTACCGGATTCCTTAGCTCTGTCGGTTTATCTCTAGTATGTCTACTAGACCTTACGGGCTTCTATTTGGATAGAGACGCGGCGTCGCTCATAACCATTTGACTTAAAAACAAATCCATTCCTTCCTCTTATGCTTGAGCACGCTGTGGCGATGCTTTTTTACTATTAGCTTATTCCAGGTTCCAAATGCTGCTTGTAACTCACTAGCTCCGAATGTCTTTCTCTAGTCTGCCTGCTAGGCGTCGAAGAACTACTTAACATGTGAACCGCTTTCATTTGGTTTTGACAGCTTCCTTTAGTACTGTGATGGCGCAACGCTCCCAACCATCCAACCTACTCATATTCTCATCTTTTCACCTCATGCCTGAGGATGTCTCCGCCATATATTCTTAGCAATATCTTATTTCTAATTCCGAAAACAGTAGTCCGATGCTTCCAGTCTTTACCCGTCTCATTTTAGTACTTCTGCTAAGATTTAGATGGCCGCTAGCTCCTAAATGCCTCTTATTCCGCATCCACATTCTTCCATTTGAATTGTGATGACGCATCGCTCACAATCATTCGCCATGCTCGCAACTTCATTCCTCTGCCTCCTGCTTGAGGCCCCTGTGGTCTTACATTCTAAATATCACCTACTTCCGGATTCTGCACGTTGACGCTTGCTGTTGTTTAGCTAGACTTAGTTCACTCTAGTATGCAGTTTTAGCTCTGGAGAACCAAATAGCCAGTGACCCATTCCTATTTCACCTTAACATACTTCCATTTAGATTGTGATGCCGCGTTGCTCACAACCATCCGACTTGCCAATATTTTGACCCCAACACCTCAAGCTTGAGGTCACTTTGGTCTTAGATCCTTCTTATCATCTACTTCCCTATTCTAAATGTCCCTGGCTACGGTTTTGATCCCCATCTGATGGTTAAGCTACGAAGGACCACGTAGGTTGTAGCCCTTCCCATTTCAGCTTAACAGGCTCCCAGTTGGATTGTACCACCACATCATTCACCACCCTTCCCATTCCCAAGCGCTTCTTTAATTCAGCTTATGCTTGAAGTCTCTGTAGCCTTACTATTATCAACGTACGGTTTCCCAAGTTTGATGCCTGTCACTCCTTAGCTCCGTCTGTTTAACCCTAGTACGACTGCTAGGCCACAAAGAATCACCCAGCCTGTGGCGAACTCCCCTTTCATTATAACAGGCTACCCTTAGAATTGTGATACCGCATAGCACACACCTACCAGGCTTGCTGAAATCTTCCTATTCTCACATCACGCTTGCTGCTGCCACGACTTTCCTTCTTATCATCTCCTTACGGATTGTGAACGTGGATGTCCGCAACTTCACCTCTACTTATCACCTGGCTGACTCTCATAACATATTCAGCTCCTTATATTTGGTTTGTGATGCTGCAGCGTTTACAAGCATCTGACCTGCTATCATTTTCATTTCCTCGCTTCATGCTTGAGGTCCCCTTCGGCAGTAGGTTTTTAATTATCATCTAATTTTTGACTTTCCAACTTCGATGCTTTCTGCTCCCTAGCTAGTATGTCGTCTCAGCTCTGGAGGACCAACTAGCCAGCGACCCATTCCCATTGTATCTTAACATAGTTTCTTTAAGCTTTTGATGCCGTACAACTCACAACCATCCGTCTTGCCGACATTTTGACCCTTCGACCTCATGCCTGAGATTTCTTTGTTCATGTATTATTCTCAGTATCATCTTCAAACCATTGAATGTCCTTATTCGCTGCTTCCAATCTCTACCTTTTTTATCGCTATTGTGACTGATAAGCCCCGAGTAGCCATCTAAATTGTGGCTCATTCCCATTTCATCTTTACAAGCTACCGGCTCTAACCCACAAATTGATATTAGAGCTCTCTCTCTTGTCTACCACAACGACACGTCCAACACGCAACGCAGCGCATTAGCCCTAGAGCTTCTGAACTCTGTTTATTTCCTTCCGCGGATTATTAGCTTGGCCATAAATGGCGGCTAAAACTTCTGCCAGCATGATCCTAATCTTGTGAATGGCCGCTGTGCCTACTACATGCTACCTCTAACTAAACTTCACTTATCCTTCTCTACCGACTCTGGCCTTATATTAGTGCTTCGCTTGCCGCTAGCTCCCCATCACTTCCACGCCGGTCGCTAGCCGTGTAGCTACTGATGTTAACTCTCCAGCTACCCGTATTCACGCTTCAGCTTGATACTAGCCTTCCGTCACCTGATTGGCCTGTGACACTAACAAATCGCAACGATATTAGGAATAGTAACCTCTATCGACGCAGCACGATAGCAGTAAACAGCTGTAGACAGGCCACCAACCGTTCCTCGAAGCCTCAAGTTTTCCGGTCCTTTATTCAGACGTATAACAAGTTTACATGACATATACTGACAAAGCTACAGTATGCTTAGCGTTTCAAACCACAGTGTTTTGTTGCATGCCATTCGTTTCCCTGAATGCATTTCCATTGGTTTTCTCCTTAGCTGGCGCTTGTTCGTTGCGTCTCTTACCAAGTTTCGCAAAATACGTTCAGTTACTGAGTCAGTTCTTTAACGGCTGAATGGTCCATAATTAGCATGTCCAATATGTACCCTCACAAAGCACCCCTGTTGAAGGAACAGGATCGTAACCCAACGCAGCCACAGAATGCACCATACGCTTGAGGATAGAAAGTGGAAAAGCTCTGACTGCGAGTAACAGCGCGCAAAATGTGCTTCAGACAACAACCTTTACTTGAACCAACTTCCAGTATCCCATAAAGTGAGTATCAAACCCTTTTACATTTGCTTTAACAATGTGTTTCAACCATGAGCTCGAACGGTCAGCACATTCTCGTATCACTTCTTACATTTTCTAATGTCAAGAACAAAGTTGATCAGATTTGCTCGTTGCAGAGTTTATTGTACCTATTTGCTCATGTCTTGTTGGCGCGCTTTGTTCAACACGAAGATTAAAAAATGTATTTATTTAGTTATTTATGCTCGCTTCTGTTCTTAACATTGCAGATATATCTGTCCATGCCTCATCTCTTGGTAGCGAGCAGCCCTTGTGCCATTATTTATCCTGCTCCCACCCCTACTCTGTTGTCCATGAGATTTACCTGTTACGCCGTAGATGTCCACCTCGGAGTGCAAAATCTTGTGTATTTTGCGCTGCTGCCCATAGTATCCTGCAACCCTATGTCCATACCAAATCTGGCTCTAAAGCTGGCTATTTTAGATACATCTTGGTACTTTAGTCAACCTCCATATCTCAGTTTTCCTAATTTTGTATGGTAATTAGTCCACGCTTTCCACTTGCACGAGCCGGCGTCATCCGCTTGTTATTTAATCCCGCTCCGACCCTCACTCTTTTCTGAGCTCAGATTGACCTACCTGTTCCCCTAGAACCTTATTAGTGAGTGAAAGGCTTAATCCATTAAGGCGCTTCTGCCCCATCTTTCTCCACAACCACTGGACCATTCAGATGCCGTTCAGCAAATGTAGGTGATTTTTGTAGCTCTACTTCAATAGATGTTGTTAGAGAGCCTACCATTTGGTTTCTCTACAACCACTTCTAGCTGCTTTTTGTAGCCCCGCGCAGCGCCTACCATACGAGCTATATTTCCTGCACCTTCTTCTCCTACGTGCTTGCTTACCCTTGTGCGTTCGTGTGGTTGCTTATAGCATCCAAAAAGTTTTATGCATCACCTACTTCCGCTGCATAACGGACTCAACGTTTGGCTTTGTCGGTCCTCAGTCGTAACTGCATGATTTAAGATAAGAGGCAAAGCATCTACCACATTATTCTTCCCTTAAACCAACATCTGCACATGTCTCCCACGTACCGCTGATTGTCGTCTTGAAATTTCTAGCTCTCTCGAACAACCTTACTCTGCGCCTGAGGTCTATCTTTTCGCGGCTTTAACTAAGCGTAACCAGTTTACTATCGTCGCAAGCTACTGCTGTTTACTCATTCTGTGCTCCGTAGGCAGTTTTAAATTTTAAATTGGTTGGTTTTTGACTGTGCGAGACACGGCTCATTAGGTTGTTTCGATCTAGTTGTACAAGTGTTTCGTATATTTGTTGATGATACAGACAACTGGCAAACAAAACGTTCAAGCAAACCCTTTAGTAAAACAGAAAATCATGTGTTGATTATTAGATTGCGATGGTATCGCAAAGTAGCATTTTGTTCGTCAAGTGCTTGTGGATACAAAGCACGCGGTGTATGCTACCATAGCACCGTAGTCGGGAGCGGTTTGGGCTTGATTGGTTCCTCATGTAGCAGAACATAATCCATACGCCAAGCATCCAAGCGTATTGGAAGATTTCTACGCAGCAAGATCGCAACCTGCTGTTCAGTCACCCTCCGAGCACCGCCATGTATTTGAACCCATTTTTATATTTTCTTCCTATACATTTGTTTCAGTACTGTAAAATAATAAATCGTGGATCGCCTTCAGGAAACAGCCTCTTAATCTCTATGTATAGGACAGTAACCTACCTATGCGTCCAAGATTTTGTTACATGAGCAAAAGATACTTTCAGCATATTATCCGTTGCGCACTGTACATCAGAGTTTCTCAAGTCTAAATGTTATACTATAGGACTTTCACATTGCTTGGATCCCTGGCTGTTTCTTGTGGTTTGCTCTCGGCTTGTTCCTCTCCCATTTCTCCGGGGTCGGGAAATGTTTGTAAATCTGAGATGGGTCTGAGAGACGGTCTTGGCGCCTGAGATGGGATGGACTATCAACTATGGACCGACCTAGATCATGGCTTTACATCAACCTGGCTCAGCTGCACTCGCCACCATGCTTTAGGTTCAGTGTGGAGCACCCGACGCAGTCTTCTTAACCAGGAATAGTGGGAAGCTAAGGCCCCAGGTAATTTAAAATTTCTACTCAACTGCACCATCTCTCTTCCGACTCTCCGTGATACTTCCAACCTCAACTGGCCTCAACGACTACGGCGAGCCCTGCCTGCCATTTGGTCAGCCGACAGAGGAAATTGGGATGCATCAAACTGCTAATAACCGACTGAACATTCGACCTGTAAGATAATTTGTCAGTTGCACACTTCTATACAAATGATGCCACGACAGCGTTCCAGGGGGTGGTGGAGTTTTGCCTGGCAAACGTTCTCCCTATAAAAGCCACAAAGGTTCACTTAACAACGCTTCGATGTGGCGGATGTGGCTAGCCACTGAATAAAGTTACTGGCCACAAGCACCCTCGGGCAAGTTACTTGGAGTCAAATTTCAGTAGTTTTACAAAATTTACTATAAATATCTACGCGCTGCCTGCACCTATTGTCACCGCTTCCCTTACAGTGCTCCTAATGGTTACTGTATACTCATGTTAACAAATTATCGTCAACTCACTGACGCTTTTGTTCCTCATGCACACTTTCATTTCGGCAACTTGTATAACTTTCGGACACAGCCCACTACATGCATAGCAACAGGTCTGTTGCGAAACATATGCTTGTAATTGTTGACCCTGCCTGAATTTGTATACCTCAAAGAATTCGAGGATAAACTTATTTGTCTAGTTACGTAAGTTATAAGAATAACGATATCTTTTATTATCAATACACAACAATTAAAATACCGTAACCATATTTACTCTTCGCAGAAAAAGTTAGCAGTTCACTAGCCACCTTTACGGTCAGGATGCACTTTGAAGGGCGTTTGAAAGCCGATGGCGACCGAAAAAGGACTTCCTGTGCCAGCACGGTAGACACCAAAGCTTCATGCCAGCATCGGTGTACCACGTCGGAAAAGCCAAATTCCTTCGATACGGAAACTTTACGGGCCCGCGCAATGCTTCACCCAACTCTCCTGGACATTTCACTATTGACCGGATTCAACGAATAATGGAGGACATTGACTTAGCAACTCGATAAAGCAGAGCAGGTTAGAGCTCAAATGACTGCGATTAGCCGAGTGTATAAGCGGTCTGTAAGATACATTGCCCGTGATACGTTACCAAACAAACAGGTTGACGGCAGTGTCCCAGGACGTGATGGGCTTTGCCTGACAAGCTTTCCCTTGATAAAATGCCAAATATGTCCGTTTATTAACACTGCGACGTGGCAGATGTGACTCGCCAATGCATAAAGTCACTGCCCATAAACGCACTGGCAAGTTAACAAGAGCGACATTTCATATTACCTTAATATTTTTGGATATTACTAAAGACCCTACCGTGATTCTACATTCCGTCACCACGCCAGATGTTATGCTTATGCAATACTTGAAGTTAAACTTTCGCCAACTCGCTAAAGGTTCCGTTCCTCACCAGTGCATCCACAATATCAGTACGCACTTTAAATAGTGCCATCAGCGCAGGTAATAAAAAACAGACTTCCTGTTGCGACACAGTCGCTTGCAAAGTCATGCTCACGCCTGAGTTGGTGTGCCTCAAAGTATTCAAGAATAAAGTAGTTGGGTAAGAATAAATTAAGGAAACAAATAATTACTGTCATGTGCCCTTTGGAGTTTAGTCCAAGTTGATTTCCACTCTCCACCTTATCCCACTTTTTTATCCTCTCTTATTTTTGAACAGCTGCCTTATGTAGCAATGGCTTTCAACCCCTACCTCCGTCTCCATCTCTAACCTGCTTCATGCCTCTTGACTTCTTGTCCAAGGCTGGCCCAGTCCGCCTTGTTGTTGAAACTTCTTGTTGTTGGTGGTCTACACCGATTCTCCATCCCCTCCAAAAAGGCTTTTCTTATATCTATTAGCATCTCTAATGATCAGGCAGGCTGGGTGTTCTCAATTGGTCGCATTTGACTCTCACTCATAGGACCCCATCTGACTTGGATCCTGTCTGCACGATGCATTCTAACCTTTCGGTGCAAATCCGGCTTATACAGTAGCTATAGGTCTCTAGCTTTGACCTAAGTATTGCATTTGGTATTCGGTCCACCCTTGATATTTTCCCCCTTATTTAAATAAATAAATAAATAAACTTTTATTCTCGACAATGCGAGGCACACCTTTACAGGCATGATCATATTTAGCTAACATAGTGTGATCAAATTGTACAAAAGGACGTGTTTGGCATAACACTGTATGTAACTATGTGGGTGTATACACGTACGTAATTGTGTAGGAATGTGCCTTGTGTTTTTAATGCGCCGCAGAATTTTTGACTGTTTGTTATCGTCAGGAATGTGAGAATAAGCGATTGGTTTTCGTAGGTTAGATAGCATGTTCCTAATATCCACGGGCCAGTGTCTTTAGTTTATGGCGAGTCACATCCGCCACGTCGCAGTGTTGTTAAGCAGACATTTGTGGCTTTTTATAGGGAGAACGCTTGCCAGGCGAAAACCCGCCACGTCCTGAAACACTGCCGCCGAACTATTTGCTTGAACGGGTTAAACCCGAACCACCTAGCTGGCACCACGAGGAGGTTGTTCGGCTACATGGGCGGCTTGCACCTCTACACACTGCAGTGCTTTAGCTTCGTATATTCTACCGCTAAATTACCATTTTTTCGCAAAAGAGTCTCCGCACCTTTGGCGCACACCAACTTCCTTCTCCAGCACAAGCAGTTTTTGACTCCTTGTGCCCTATCCCTTATATAGTTGGACGCCAGGATGCTTTATGCCTCTGCGAGCCGCAGCATTCCAGCTACTTTATTTCCGACTTATTCAATGACTATGCTTGCAAGCTGCCACTATCTTGTAGCTGTAACTATATACCTACCTTAGGGCGCTTCGCCAAACAGGTCAGGTAGACATACTTGCTCCATGATCCCCAGAATCGATGTCTTTGTGCTGGTCGCTCTTTCACTATTTAGTCCCCAAACTTGTTTTACTTAAACTTGTTCTCTTGTTGTTCCTCTCCGCTTACCTCTTGAGTGCTAGAACGCTCTGTATTAGTTCGCGGGTTGCTTCTGGCAAACCGCCCTTAATAATACAGCAAATCGCACATTTATCTACACAAGGTTATGTCCGCCGCGTTAGTATACCAGCAACATCCGCACCTAAGACTTTCTACATTATGCTTTAGGTACTGCAACGATATAATGCTCAGGACAATACGAACTGTCCTATTAGACGGTAGCACGTCTGTACTTTGCTATCTACTTCCGGAATTTATCTTGTTATACCAAACATGAGGTCTGTAGACGTACATCTAGAAGCTACGGCGGATCCAGAATCAAGCTGAAGAAACACTCATTCACACGACTGGGATGAAATTAATTAAGAAGAACTTATAAATAAATAAATAAATAGGTATATTTATAAAATGGCTAGTGGCTCCGCCCTTAAGGGTTCAGAACCATCTTTATTTTGCTCATATACTCTTGCCTGGAAGCAAGTAAACGGTGCGTACATCTTCTTCGCTGGCAATTTTTAAATGCCTTAGCATGGTTTGATGTACCGTTGATGGGGTCATAGGCAACCACCTTGAAATCCTTCTGGTTCCTTCGGGTACTATTGAGCTCCTTGTTCTTTTGTTGTGGAAGTTGCGCGGAGCCATAGTTGTGCAGGCTTTTTTGGAACAGGATCAAATACACCACAACAAATTAAAATTCATTGGACTGTGTTGGCCCGCTCAGTCGCCAAAATTATTGGCGCGCACATGGAAGAAATAAGAGTGGCGAAATAAAAAGGCATAAGCAAAGGTAAAAATAACTTCGAGGAATACAGTTGAAAAGAAAAAGCACCTGTTAAGCGACATAGTAAGGCGCCGAACTTCAATAGAACAATCCAACTTAACAAAGCAATGGCCAACTGTTTCTCGCGTTGATGTTTCTTTCGAGCGCCAAATTTTAACCTAAGTAAATCTCAGCAAAATGAAAAACCATCTCCAAGGCTAGAATATTGCGTAAAGTAGCAGAACAATAGGCTGTTTAGGACTAGTTTTAACCGCTGATAACGTCAAAAGTGAAAACAACACAATAAGTGCGGTAATTCGCGCGTTGTTTGTAATTCTACGGTGGTCTACGAATAACGCCATTATTCATTTTGGGTAAAAGTTACTTCTGCTTTGCAAGCAGATATCAGAGAAAAAATAAAATGTAACGAAGCGATATACGTTCCAACTAGGTATAGCTATCTAGAAATGCTCGTTATAGCTCGTAATATCCTGCAACAACTACGGACTTTGTATGTGGCCGAAAAGGATACTTTTCAAGCATACATAGCAAACAATGGCGAATAAGCTATAATTTTGCGAGAAAACACTAGAAATCCAGTAAGAAATATAATGTATGCATGGGAATGCAGGAGAACTTATAATTAACCCACGGTCAGAACGCCTCAGTATATCATTTTCGGTGGATACTGAGCCAAGTAATTCACCAAGAATATAGTTTAGTATTTTTTAAGCCTCCAAGTGGTTCTGAAGTGCTTATTAGGGCTGCATGGGCCAGGTCTACCTGAATAACACAGGAGAACTTTGGGATCATTTGACAACTTCAGCCTGAAAACTGGAAAGATTGCTTAGAGAAACATCGCGTTGTATCTCTTATAGCCGATTTTCTATATGCATGAGGTTGTCTCCAACACCAGTGAGCTAGAGGAGCCTGTCACCAATAACAAAGAAATGAGCATGGGAAACTGTAGTAAAAGTTGGCGAAATGCTTTGGGGCGTGAAATCTATTTGGGCCTGCGTTGTTGGGGCATTGCCAACTCTACGTCTGGGGATTGAGCATGATTGGACATGAGGGATTATTATGCCTTATGTGTTGATGCATGCCATTGTGCAGCTCTTTGATTAATTGCGAGCTAGTTTTCTCCAAATTTAAGTTCTGAAGCAAGTACCAGCAGTGTTCATCCATGTGGCAATGTTACCTAGTATTATACTGTCGCACCAGCTATTTCCTTGGTGGTTTTCCTGGCAAGAGCTGTTCTAGCACCCTAAGCAAAGAGTGATAAGTTATATCAAGAATAGGATAGTAAAAAATAAAACGGATCATTGTTCCCCCACCAATACGCATAACGCATGGTAGGCTTTGGAGCTAGCTAAAATGTAAATAACGCACAGGCGTCCAAGATAAGACAAGTGGTGGTCGACAGTTTCTGGTGGTCCAACTAGCCAGTGTGACAGAGTCCTCGCCGTCATTGGTTAGCTTTCTATCAGTGAAATAGAATCTGGGAATTGCGAGTTTTACTAACAAAAGCACGTAAATTGTAGGATCTGGTTTTTATCACGCCTGTCTACCAGCGTTGCCACTAGTGTTAGGCATATGTATGCCAGATAAAGCTAAGGATATGGGGCCAAGGGAGGATAAGTGGACAGCAAAATGTCTGCTTCTTGGGCCTGTAGCTTATAAATTGCTCGCTGTCTTCAAGATGGAATTATATATATCTATATATATACATATATATTACTTTGCTGTATACATACCGGCAGTAGTTTGAAGCGGCGGAGTAATGTAGCTAGTGCTTAGGCTTAATGAGAACGCATCATCTAAGGGCAGATAGCAATTAACATCTACGAAGGCACATAAAGGTGTATCTAAAGACGGTACTTAGACGGTTTTAGACAATTTTGATGCTAAGCTTAGGGGTATAGGCAGACATAATCGCTTTCAACTACCTATGCAATGCTTAGGCCGGGTAGGATGCCTTTACTAGGCGTACCTCAAAGGCCATAAGCCTAATAATTTTTCCACGGACCCATTGGTCAAAGTTGATAAGTGCTAAATGTACAGCTGAAGAAAAGAGATGAAGATATAGAAAAGATGTAAGGATTGAAGTTCGCCTGCTCGGAAGGCTTCGTCATTGCCCTGCAATAGCCTATATGAGGAATACCTACGGGGTTGCAAACCTGCCAATCAGTAAGCTACGTTGCACTATAAAAAAATTTTAAATCTTGTCCAAGTGACCATTTAAAAAGAGAAGCCTGAGGGTTGTGGATACCAATTGGTCCATGACGCATTTGGGCCAGCGTGTCAGTTATGGTACCAAACATGGATGTATTCGAGGTGGAAGATGACCCTTGACGCAAAGTTGGATAGGTATTAGTTGTGTTAATGAGTTGCTACCAATACCATTGCGCAAAATCGGAACATAGGAGCTGAAGCTCGCATGGATATAAGGCTGAAACCCAGTCTGGATTTGATGTCCCTAAGTGCGCACCTGTACATAGCAGAATATGGGTATTGGAAAGCCAGTACAACACGTGGCACTTAGCGTGGTCGATGTGTGAAAGTAAAGGCTCGCTGCTAGTGACCCTACTCGTAGTCTTCTAATCGCCTAGATGCCATATATAAGCTTCGTGGCAGTGGGAATGCAAAGCTCGGGTGGGTGCACTTATGGGTCTTCCATGTCAAATAACCAAGGCCGCATTTTAAGTGAATCTTTGGGTGCACAATGCCAGCGGATTTGAGTTCATTCCGTCTTTAGAATGTACAGAGCAAAGCACATTTAACGAGCAAGTTATTCAAATCTTGTAGCTGACTGAAAGTGAGACATGTCAAAAGCAAAAGGGAGTAGACAGGTTTGCACATTTATTACAGGACGACGCCAGGCAGAAGGCCTGCCCAAAAGTATTCATAATAGTTTCAACTGAAGGGAGACGTTAGGAATAAGAAGAGTCTAATCAGAAGAAAATCCACTGCCAAAAACAATGTGACTTGGCGCCACTGATTCAGGCTGAATTTTGTCATTTGGGCCGAAAAATAGTACGCCACACAGTTCCAAGCCAAGTGCGGACCGAAACGAAACCCTAAAGTCGTCTCGCCTATCACTTCGCATTTGCTTTCTAATTGTCTTCATAGAGTGCGGCACAAGCGCATCACTGCCATCGGCACCAAAACCTGTTTTATCTCTGCACACTAGTTAACTAAATAAATAGTCCCATTCTGGATGAAACGAGACATGTTAACCCAGTCATCACTAATTTGCTGACAGATCCAGGGAAACACTAAAAGCTTATGTAAACCGGAGGACGGAAATAAGGTGGACAAAATACTTGGTTTGAATGGTTGTACATACGTTTTGCCTAGGCATGTTGCAACGAGGATGTGTTTGTTCTTTGTTGTCAGAGAGGTGTGGCATCAAAGGGCGGTACGATCACTAAATGTTCTTTTTACGGAAATGCAGGGAAAGTAATGTAATGTTTCTTGCGATTTATTTCCTGTTTTCCGTACGCTTATGAACCCGATAGGACGTTTGATAAACACGCAGTGCGCGCTAATATCGGATGTTGAGATCTTTCTCCTTATAAGAAGTAGGCAGTGACGTTATTTCTGTGGGAGTCAAGTACGCCACGTTGTATTTTATGGAGAGAAATCTCACCAGGGGAAAATCCATCACGTTTTGGAACAGTGCCATTCAACACAATTTAAATGACAGTTTAGTATTGGCAATGCTTCTGTAAGACCGGCTTCTCGTACGGCTGATGGCAGTCACGGCACACATACTATTCCGATGGCTCATTGGAAAGCGTAGGCAGGATCCATCATTAGCCATTAGGGCCAGCCTACTCGTCAGAACTAGAACTACAGAGAGTGGGTTGAAACGTTGAGTAGGTGCAAGAGGATCTCAGATCATACGCGCTATCTTTGTCCGAGCATATAATTCACAGACCAGTTGGGTGTGGCTGGCAGGTAAGTGGGACGTTTATTGGAGCTAAAGCTTTATTAAGAGGTGGTTCCAAAAGTGAATGAAACTGAATGGAATTATTCCAGTCGCTAGAGTATACTGATGGAACAGCTTGCTGTGGTCTTTGGAACCAGGTATGGTCGAGCGCCGTACTACAGACCACAGACCGTTTATTGCCAAAAGGTTTGAAGGCTTCTGCATATTGCATTGGTAAGGTGGGTGCGGTATCCAAGGTGTAGCGCGGCCAAGCATATTAAGCATCTGATATTACATGGGAAATTATCTATTGTCTAATGGTGGACGGAGCATAACGCCATGTCATGGCAAGTAAGTTGACCACTTGCAGGGAGATGAAGCTGTGTTCATCTTCTCGATCCCATATTCGCAAACGTTTACTCTTCTTCACCGAACTTTTTAAAGCTGGTTTCATCATCATCATTTTAGGCTTACGAATACCTATTAAATGTAATAAAATTTATCGCATATTTTTTGGAAGAGCTTGCATCAAGACTTATTTGAAGCGGCTCACGCTTTTACCAGCGCGTCCGACAGCACTTGTTTTTAGACACGTAGGCGGGTCTCGAGGGACCTTCCCACGACGCTCCTTAGCGCTTTCTCAACACGCCCAAACGCATCCGGATCGTAACCCCATGAGACGCCGGGTTCTTTTCCTTGTTCATTCTCTTGGATTGTTTGCGTCACAGCTTAGCTGATCTGTTGACCTATCACTTACCTTCACTGGCCCATAGATACACTCATCGACCCTATAGGCATACACTAGTGACAAAGCGTCCGATTGGAATAGCTGCATCTGGCGACTGAGTCATTCCTAGCGCCAACATCTGTCGGTCGTCATAAATTCGGCATTTCTCTTCAGAAGTAGCTAATGGCCATCGGCCCCATGCATATGCGATGATCCAGTGCTTGTTAGGAGCCACCCCGTATCTGATTAACCTCTACTCCTCTAGAATATCTGCATCCAGTCCCTCCGCTGCCCTGCCACCAATTGAGCTTTAAGACTCTCTCGCAGCAACCTATTTATTTTCGCTTATTATGCCCCTCTCTCGGATTACACTAACTACGTGCTGTTCATGCACCTGACAATAACTACCAACATTCTAACTCTCTTTGCTCTATCCCCACGCAACTATCGACTCATATCAAATGGATACTCGTACCTTACTTACTGGTGCAACGCTCTTGTCCCTACGTAGGCGATAGCAATCCACCTATACGGCTAATGATTCTATAGGATACTCAAAAGACATTTTCAGCATAATTATTGTTGCACAGTGTACATGCTTTTGTCTCCAGCCCAAATGTTATAACACAAGACACTAACAATATTCAATTCCATGCCTGTTCTTGCGGTCTTCTCTCGGTTGTCTCCCACTTTCCCTTTTCTCTGAGGTCCGGGACATCTTGGAGATCTGGGATTGGACTGAGGAACAATTTTGCCCAAGACGGACGGAACAACCCACAAGGACTGACATGGAGGATAGTAAAACTCCGCAAGGACCAACCTACAATCATCATAACCCTTGTCCAGTATGGAGAACTGGACACATCCTCATACTCCCATACATTATACATCTGAAAAATCTGAACAGCGGAAATATTGAAACTTTTGCTCACCTGGACATACAACAAGAAGAAAAATCGCGATGTCCCTCTCCTCCAGCGACCCCAAAAAATCATGGCGACCCAGAGCAAAATACCCGTCCAACTAACAGAGGAAATTAGAAGCCATTACCCCGCGAAAAACCGAATGTGAAACCAGTCGTCAAGCGGCTTTGCCAGTTCAACATTAATGTTCAAAATGCTTTACGGCAGTGTTGCAGGACGTGGTGGGTTTTCGCCTGGCAAGCGTTCTCCCTATAAAAAGCCACATATGTCTGTTTAACAACACTGCGACGTGGCGGATGTGATTCGCCACTGAATAAAGTCACAGCCCACAACTACGTACTGGCAAGTCGACTAGATTCACATATCAACTCCTCTTGACACCGTTTCAACTATACACGATTGAACCCGGAGTATCGTCGTGATACACAACAGTTTTAAACCTTGATCATGCTTAAGTTGGTGCGTCTCTATGAAGCTGAGAATAAACTATCTATTTATTTATTTTACCACGAACATACCACCAATTTTCTACTATTGCTGTCACGGTTGCCATAAAATATTTGTACAGTTGTACATATCTGATCATGCCTCCATGGGCGTGCCTCGCATAGTCGAGAATAAAGTATTTATTTATTTATTTATTTATTTGAATATGGTTTCGCGTTTATCCTGTCCTTAAATAACTACTTAAGGTTTGTTGCGACACAGTTGCCAGACCTAGTGCCTGCGAACCACCAGACCAATATGTGCACAAATTTCAGGCACTGACATGAAGGGTGAAAAATTGAGTGCGTATGCCTCGAGCGCGATAAACACACCAAGTAGGAGAGCAGGCCTTTTGCAGTACACTAGTAAACCGGCCTCGGTAATGCATACCAGGCTTCTTTGCGTATACTGTTTTGGGGGTCGTAAACGCCTACCGTAGGTTTCACCTGACATCTTCAGGCAACCTTTGTGCTCCTTGAGGTTATTAGTGGCAAAATGGCGCGCAGGTTCATAATTACGCACAATTTTTCTACCGAAGGTTCACTTCTCCACGATCTTCACTCCAAGTTTTTAGTACCTTTTCGGGGCACTCAGCAGTCCCATTTGATGTTTGACTCATAAAAAGCAATAAGAGCAGCGGAATTAGAATCAACGAGTGAAAGGCTAAGTCATTTACAGATATGCAAACAGAAATTAAGTGTAGTTCAAAAAGGCAGTGTACATAACTAGGAATTGCGAATTTACATAAAATATAACCAACAGCCTTTACGCTAACTGGTGGTCACAGGCGCAACGTTCAAAAAAGCATAAATTTCTGAAACCAATACTATTTCAATCTAGCGTATTGCATACCATTGTGCAAAATTATATTGCTTAAGGCAAGTTTTACCTGCTGGTTACAATTAATGTAAACTTATGGTAATACTTACAGCAGTTCGCGAGCTACTCGCCATTATTTATATTTTGCTAAAATGGTTTTAGGTTTTGCAAGCTGATGGAGAAAAAAGAAAGGCAGGTGTAAAAGTAGCGAAACGTTATAAATCCTAAACAGCGATGGTTGGCGGCATCCGGTTTTGGATTTGCCTGTCACTGTGGCAAGCCACAGGACGCCTGCGCTTACAGAGGGAATATGGAAGGCTTGCGCTGCACCACCCACAGCTCCAACCACACACCCCATATCCAGTGTAAACCCAAAGGAATAAGACCGGGAGGCATGCGGATGGGAGCCACGTTTCATCAACGGAGCCGGCCCACACTCCTTCACAGGCAAACACAAGCACGCTGTATTTGGGGAAATTAAGCGCGCACAAGGCGGTCGCCGGACCGTAGTCCGCGCCACACTGACTGCATGGAACCACTCTTTGATCCAACACGGCCACAAGGACCGTGAACCCTGTCCCCTCCAGTAACGACCAACTGTCTCCTGGAGCCAGTATGGACGAGGTAGTGAGTAATAGACAGGTAGGCACCTTGTCAACATGTACATCAAGCGCAGCCACATCAGCGACATCAAACAACAACCAAACACTTGAGAGAAAAGAGAGAAAGAAAAAGAGAAAAACTCGATTAATGCTTAGGGAAACGGTTACATATACCTTAATTTAATGAGCATATGTAATAAGTTGTTTACAAACAAATCCTAGATAAGTGCACGAGGTCAGAAAGTATAGTTCACGGAATGCCACTAACACAAATATGCTACAGAAATCGAATACAATTGGCTTAAACGAGGAGTGCAAGTTAATGGAATAGAGTACACGCAGATATTTTACGAGAAAGCAAAGCATTAAGGCAAAATTGAAAACCCACCACCTGAAATAAAGAGACTCAACATGCAAGCACGCGGTTAGTAAATCGAATTCAGCGTGCCTACAAACGCTGCGCCGGCTCGGCGTACTTCTCTGCAGGACCCGTCGTCGCTTCTGTAGGGATGTCCCTAGTGACCTAGCTCATGGCCCACCAGACATTTAGATGAGAAAGAAAGGCATTAGAAGAGAACCGAAAACCCACCACCTGTAACAAAGAGTCTTAGCATGCACGCACGCGGTTAGTAAATCAAAAATCGAAAGCAGCGTACCTACAAACGCTGCGCCGGTGCTGCCTACGTTCACTGCAGGACCCGTCGTCGATTCGCCAGTGGTCCCGAGTGACCTCTCTAATGGCTCACTAAACCTGCCGGACTAAGGCACTCGTGACCGCACGTTCTACAGCACCATGCGCGCGATGTCGATGGAGTACAATTCATCGGTGCTTGCCGCTTCCGCACTTGCCTCTTCATCTCTGCATGCATGAGGGCTTTCTTCCGCACTTCAGCAACTGCCTTCGTGCTTAGATCGCGCCATGCACCGCGAACAACCACCTTCGATTCCCATCATCTGCAATCAAGATTAGAACGGGTGTGGCTCACTTTGATCATGTCCTGGTAACGTAACTTTGGTTTCCCAGCATGCCGCTTCCCAATACTCAGCTGACCGTATAAGAGTTGTTTCGGTATCCGTGTCGAATCCATACGACTCACATGACCTAGTCTCAATAACAGTATGCAGTCCACTGCATACATCACACTTCGGCGCAACACTTCCGTGTCTGCAACTCTGGCGCCCCAGCCGATGCGCAAAATTCGTCGCAGACACTGCTGATGAAACCGTTCGAGGTATCGCACATCCCGACGGTACATCGTCCACGTTTCACTGCCGTATAGAAGAACGGACAGTACCATGGATTTGTACACCATCAGCTTTGTGCCAATTCTAAGCTGATGGTTAATCCACACTCGGTACTCAAGCTTCCCGAATGCCGCTGCCGCCTTCGACACGCGAATAGGCAACTCAACGTGTAGCTGCTGATCAGTCGACAACACACTCCCAAGGTAGCTGAAACGGTTGGTGGTTTCCAATACTTCAGCACCAATGCTGATTCGCGGCAATATTGAAGATTGCACCTCCGGTGAAGGCTGAAAGAGACAGACAGTTTTGCTTGTGTTGATGGTGAGCCCGAATTTAACCGCTGTCGAAACCAGAGCACTAGTCATGTGCTATAACTCATCCGCGCTATGTGTAAATAACACACAGTCGTCAGCAACCAGCAACCTACGAATAGTGGTCTCACCGACTAGAGTTCTCGCACCGAAACGACGAATGTTCAGCAATCCACCATCAATACGGTGCTCCACACGAACACCGTAAGCACAAGCCGCATCAAATGCACAAGACAACATTGCATGAAGATATATATAAACAGGGCAGAAGCTAAGACACAGCCTTGCTTCACACCACAGAC
Source organism: Dicrocoelium dendriticum (assembly GCA_944474145.2). Lineage (NCBI taxonomy): Eukaryota > Metazoa > Platyhelminthes > Trematoda > Plagiorchiida > Dicrocoeliidae > Dicrocoelium > Dicrocoelium dendriticum. The sequence continues at coordinate 51,734,062 of OX104070.1, read as the reverse complement.
GACTGCAAAGTCATCCGAGGTCTGTCCTCTCAGCTGCACCATCGCTCGCATACCACTGTGCAGACATTCAATTAAACTTACAAACACGCGGGCAACCAAACTTACCCAACACCAGCCACAATGCCTCGCGGTTCACCATATCAAATGCTTTGGTGAAATCAAGAAAAAGTGAGTACAATGGCTGGTGTCGTTCTCTGCACTTCAGCTGCAACCGACGAGCCGCAAACACCATAGCTATAATGCTGCGACCCTAACGGAATCCACACTGCTCTTCCGCCACGTTAGGTTTTACAACCAGACTGACGAGGCGGTTGAGCAGGATTCGGGCAATCACCTTGCCCACACAACTCAGCAAGTTGATGCCACGATAATTCGTGCAACATTGCTTGCTACCTTTGCCCTTGTACAGTGGTAGCACAAGGGCATCCTTCAGATCAGCAGGCACCTCCTCATCAATCCACACGCGTTGTACCAAGTGGTGCAGCGCAGTCAACAACGCGGGTCCACCGCGTTTCAATACTTCAGGCGGGATCCCGTCGGCTCCGGCACACTTGCCGTTTCGCAGCTGAGCAAGTGCTCTCTGCGTCTCATCCAGTGTCGGCGTATCCGCCAGATCCGCCTTCACATCGTGCTGCTTCAGGCCGTTCAACTTAGGCCAGTCGATCTCTGAACGGTTGTTCAAGAGACAGTCAAAGTGTTTCCGCCACATCTGCATTATGTCTGCAGCCTGGGTGCAGGTAGCGCCTAAACTACTATCGATCGGCGTCCTCAGCGGCTCCAATCTCGGTCCATACACCGCCTTCAATGAGTCAAAGAATTCCTTGTATTGACGGCGTTTGGCGTAGCATTCCATCTGCTTCGCCTTTCCCGTCCACCATGCATTTTTAATGCGACGGAGCTCTCGTGTCACTCTCCGTCGAAGTTTGTGAAACTGACTACTCTGCCCCAAGTCACTGGGGTCTACCATGTGTGCAGCAAATGCTGCATTCTTCTCCGACATCAATAAGCCGATCGTCGCATTGTTGTCATCAAACCAATCAGGCCGTTTACAGTTTGCGCGCCCGATGGTCTCCTCAGCAGCAGCTGTCACCTGATCGCGAATGTGGTGCCACAGGTTGCCCACTGTGGCTCTACAGTCCACATCACCACACAGGCGTGCAGCCATCGCCTTCTCCAGCTCAGTACGTTTCGCCAAAGTACCGAGGGAGAGAACGTTGAATTTACGCCGATTCACGGCGGGAGTGCAATACATAGATTTACGAAAATATATGTACAGTTTGGTCTGCACCAACTTGTGATCAGTGCCACACTCAGCTCCACGCAGTACACGGGTCATGCGCACCTCACGCATACCACGCTGACGTGCGATGACATAGTCGAGCAGGTGAGCGTGACCACTCCGTGGGTGCGTCCAAGTTGCTATATCACTCGCACTCAGTGCAAACCGAGTGTTCGTGATCGTCAGGCCGTGAGTGGCGCACAGTGAGAGCAGCCTGTCACCGTTCGCATTCGCTGAACCAATGCCAGGCGAACCGATAACATCTGTCCACACCGATGCATCACGCCCAACACGCGCGTTGAAATCACCCAGCAGAAATAGTCGGTCGCTCCTCGGCATAGACCGTATCACGGAGGATAGCTCAGTGTAGAACTGAGCACGCGTGTCATCAGGATAACACATGGTCGGACCGCATGTGCTTATAAAATTAGCAAACTTACATCTTCCGAGTCGTAGGCGAACAGTCATCAGTCGCGCGCTGATGCCCGTTGGTTCACCCACCAGCTGGCCATTCAGGCGATCGGATATTGCAAATCCGACCTCATGTTCACTTGGTGCTGAGGCGGCGTTGCCCACCCAGTAGAATGTGTAGCCAGCACCTGTTTCATGCAACTTACCTTGTTCAGCGAGCCGAGTTTCACTGAGCGCCGCAATATCGATGTGGTAAGGCGCCAGCTCCATCGCGACCAGTGCAGTGCGTCGCTCCGGGCACTCGCTCGTGTTCCGGTCCAGTAGTGTGCGCACCTTTCAGCACCGGATTCTGTGTGCTTTGCGCGCAGACATACGATTGAATTGGTGGGCAATCGCACGCGAGGTGTCGTTGTGCTTCGGAGGTTTGCTTGAGGGACTCCACCCGCAGCCTTTAGCTCAATAGCCTGACCCACAAGGCAGTGGGTGATTTGGAGGTTTGCTTGAGGGACTCCACCCGCAGCCTTTGGCTCAATAGCCTGACCCACAAGGCAGTGGGGAGCAGATCCAGCTCGGGAATGTGATTGCAGAGACAGATGGGGATCTGCTTGACGGCCGTCACACGCAGCCTTTGAGGTACTGGAACAATTATTATGTGTTTTGCGACCGTAATTGGATACGCACCTGCGACCACGGCCAGACGCAGGTGGGTTTTTGGCGGGTTTGCACCAATTTGATCAGGGGCTGCCTGGCTTGTGGCGGGCAGTAACAAACCATTGAACACCCGGAGGTGTCCTCCCACCGTCAGAGACAATGCGTGGCACTCGTGCTCTACGCCAATCGCGCTGTGAGCTTGTAACCCGTAACCTGTTGTCTCCCATGGCTAGGTTTTACGGGAAGTGGGCCATCGACCACTACGTAACCTCCGAAGAGGATGGACTCGGATACATCCAGGGCGCCCACACCTGACAGGAGAACGACTCGGGTCCTCAGCCAAAGCCTTCGATTAAATGAACACCCGAAAGGCAGCGGGTCCAGCACATGGTCAGTTAGCCGACTCATGCGGATTGGTGTCCTGGATCTTAGCAGGGAGAAGCGCGAAACCCAACGCCCACCCAACGGTAGCAACGTGGAGGCGCCCAGGACATGAGACTATGGCGCAACAGTAGCAGCAGTGGGTAGGCCATCTGCCAGGACCTAGCCGCCACCAGCCTCAGCGCACTATAGGCTCTCCCGCCCAAACATTGATACATACCTAGCAACGTACAATATAACTTAAAAGTGGACGCAGTAACCGGGTACGGCTAGTTGGTCGAAATCATAGGTCCCGGGTGCATATGGCAAAAGATCGGCCAAAATATGGTAATGATACGCGCATGTGCTCGGTAGCCAGTAGGAAATGTTGTAACTGCATGAGACCTCAGGACAACCTGCGATTAGCCTACAAGCAGCGGGGCTCAATGGACAATTTTCAGAGGATATTTGGCCACCTAAACCACTATGAGTGTAAGGGTTACCTTGTTTAACCCCCTAAGTGGCTGTGACGTTTATCCCAGGTCGGCATGGGCCCGGTCCGTATGGCTACTCCAGGGGACCTTAGGGTTCAATTGCCCGAGTATGCCTGAACTACTATATGCTTCTTAGATAAATATCGCAAAATTTCCCTGCTAGCAGAGTAAAGTTATGCCTCTACAGTAATTCACAACTGTCAAACAATTGGCCGGTCGATAGTCCTCATGGAAGTTGCGTGGCGATGGGCGCACGAACGGCCATGTAGTGTGACGCGGCAAATATGGCCAAGCAGCGTGCGTCCACTGTCAAGGTCCCAGCGGATACCAACCTAATGTAACACGACCGGCTGCTCTAAGGTCAACTAATGATACCAGCACGTGGACGCCAAACCCAGGGAATTCCAGCACTCCATTGTTACAAGCAGGCACAGAAACTTGCGTTCTGCTCAATTTAAGCAAGGGAGCTAAACCCACGCGGCTCGCTCGTGCTCGACTAGCGGCTTGTGCAGGTTTCCCTCCGCGGAATACAACAAACTGTATGCGCATTCCACACAATGCAGTAGGCAAGCGGTGGATATTATGACGTCTTACAAATAAATATATTTACACTACGTGGGAGAACTCACTCTGCATAAAGAATGCTTAGGTCCTTATTTCCGGGAAACCGTATCGCCTCAAGGTTGCGCTCGTATTTCGTCCTAGTGTAGCCGTGCCGCATATGGTGGAGGCAATCGTGGATGCAATAGGCCATTTTCCAGTGCGGTACACCAGAAGGTGGCTGTCCGAATAACCTCCATGTGGTGCCAGCTGGGTGTTCAGGTAAATCCCGTTCCAGCAAAATGGTTCCGCGGCAGTGTTCCAGGATGTGGTGGGATTTCGCCCGGCAAGCGTTCTCCCTATAACATACCACATATATTCATTAAACAACACCGTGACGTGGCGGATGTGACTCGCCACTAAATAAAGTCACTGCGTCTTCCCTTTTCCGGAGGAACCTTCACTCAACAAGATTGTCATCCGATTCAATGCGCACCATTGATTTCCCCTTTGATGGCAAATCCAACGAACAAAAACACACACAGCGTCACATTTACCCAAGTACACAACCTGACTACCTCCAAAAACTGACCCGAACATACCTTTACATGTCAACAGACACATACATTCCTAGGCTTTTTGTCAACATGTACTAATTTGTGCAATTGCCGCTCACACATATCTGTATTACCATAATCACGCTCTTGGTGGTGTGCCTCGTAATGACGAGAATAAACTTTTTATTTATGTATATATTTAATAACAAGCTCACACAACGCAAACGCACCCGTGCACCTACCTACATTCTGCGTGTACTTGTAGACGTTTATACAGTAGGTACTGGTTAAATGATAACCTTATGTTCTATCACTGATATTACGCGTTTGTATTACCACGGGTGTGCCTTTGAAGACGCGTCTCGCACCATCGAGCATAAATCCTTTATTTATATTTACAAACGACTGTTGCTATGGAAAAGTTGCCGTGCGGTCTATTAAATTCTATTCTACAGTTGGAGTGCTAAGGCATTTGCTGTACCACAGCAGTTTATCTTCTCCACGACGTTGGGAGCGAGTAAACCTTGCAGTATATATCGCGTTGCTTCGGTCACGTTACTGGAATGAATCTGAGCAACGTAGTTTGCCTGCGAGTGATAGCAGAAAACAAATGATAAACGTAGGATTTATTGCTGAAGTTCGTTGTTCAACAGCCTGATCACAGTTTGTAGCATGAATGAAGCAAGCATATGCGTCACAAAGCCTAGGGGGTCGTTACTCATAAGCCGCGGCTAATTCGCTTTCGATGCTGAAGTTGACTTGGCAGCACAATTGAGCATGTGCAACACCAACCTATGTAAGAAGGAATCCAACAAGTGCAGTTACCTTCAGCCTGCACGCTGTTACTGCCTGTGTATTTTACAAAAAGACGAGTTTGCGAAACATGGGAAGGCGTACGATGGAAACCGTCATCTGCTGACAAGTTACCGCATAATCGGCTGCTTCAATGCCTAAGTAACAATGACAGAGGCCAAAGTAATACCCGAGCTGTTGCGTGTGTGGCATGCATCCAGTCGAGGAATCCGAGGGCTCCCGTGACTAGTGCGTACGTGGGTCATAATAGACCCGGACGGCTGCAATGGAATGCAACGGCCACATAAGCGGCTGTATGCTCAGTTTACAACCACCTAGTAAGAATGCACAGTAAACCAAACAGTGAAGGCAAAGATAACGAGAAGAATCAATGGCCGTCTACCCAGGTACCACGATCTTCTTACTTCAGGGGCAACCGTAAGTTCACGTCCGATCCCACTACATTATCCTCTCTATTAACAGGTGCTGTCCGCATTGTCTACATAGTGCTAGTCTGTCTAGACTTGATAAGGTGAAGAACTACTACTGGGTGCAGTGTGCTCGGTTCGAGTGGTTCACCGAAAAACATAGTGGTCACAGAAATGTCAATGATAGCCCAAAGCGCAACGATCAAGCTTCGTAGACTTCTTTTAGGAACTGGTAGGTTCGCCAAACATGTAGCATGCGCTCAATCGATGAAACCAGGGGTTTCCGTGTTCAGTGCTTGCCTGGGTCGTAATAGACCGGGCAGCCGCAACGGAACGGAAATACCTCGTAGGTGGCTGGATGCTCACATCACAACTACCTTGTAAGAGATCACAGTAAATCAAATGTGAAAGTAGAAGTAACAGGAGGCTCAGTGGCCGTTCACCCGAGATACAACGATCTTCTTAATTTATCGATTATCCTGCGCTCACGCCCGTCCTGTTGCTACGTAGACATAAGATTTTCGGTTTGATTTAAGCGCAGCGGTACAAACTAAGGTCAGATCTAAAGTTAAACGTATTACAAGCTTGTGCACTCTCGCAATCATTTATTTTCAGGATAGTATTTCCACCTTGCTTGAAATAATAATCTTTCAGTTAAGGAATACCAGGACTAGTCATTAGGCTCGTTAGATGTGTGATAAATTTTCCGAAATCCAAGTTTGATGGCGATTTTTCAACCATAAACGCAGTGTACGCGTGGCTTTTGCTAGCATGTGTATCACTTGCGGCCTAGTTTATAAAACCATAAAGATATGTCACAACTACCAGTGAGCTAGAGGTGTCTGTCGCTAATCCTAAAAGATGAGTTTCCGAAAAGTTTGCAAACATCTTCATAGCGTGAAATTCATTTACTTCTGCGTAGTCGGGGTAAGCTCAACTATGAATTTAGGGGTTAAGGCTTCTCGAACATTAGGGATTATTATACCCCATGTGCAGTAACACACTAATATGCAACTGATTGCTCTTGAAGTGCATTCGCTTTCCCCTGTTTAGAAGTCTGCTGCGGATGCCAGCGGTGTTAATCAAGTTAGATGTGTAAAGGAACTAATTAATTAAATTGTTGTAGCATCAGCATTCGCCATAAAAATTTTCTGGTGAGAGCTCCTTCAGTTCCCCAAACGAGCTGAATGAATAATAATAATTGACTAAATAAACAAATAGGTATATTTATAAAATGGCTAGTGGCTCCGCCCTTAAGGGTTCAGAACCATCTTTATTTTGCTCCTATACTCTTGCCTGAAAGCAGGTAAACGGTGCGTATATCTTCTTCGCTGGCAATTTTTAAATGCCTTGGCATGGTTTGATGTACCGTTGATGGGGTCATAGGCAACCACCTTGAAATCCTTCTGGTTCCTTCGGGTACTATTGAGCTCCTTGTTCTTTTGTTGTGGAAGTTGCGCGGAGCCATAGTTGTGCAGGCTTTTTTGGAACAGGATCAAATACACCACAACAAATTAAAATTCATTGGACTGTGTTGGCCCGCTCAGTCGCCAAAAGTATTGGCGCGCACATGGAAGAAATAAGAGTGGCGGAATAAAAAGGCATAAGCAAAGGTAAAAATAACTTCGAGGAATACAGTTGCAAAGAAAATGCACCTGTTAAGCGACATAGTAAGGCGGCGTACTTCAATAGAACAATCCAAATTAACAAAGCAATGGCCAAATGTTTCTCGCGTTGATGTTTCTTTCGTGCGCCAAATTTTAACCAAGGTAAATCTCAGCAAAATGAAATACCTTCTCCAAGGCTAGAATATTGCGTAAAGTAGCAGAACAATAGGCTGTTTAGGACTAGTTGCAACCGCTGATAAGGTTAAAAGTTAAAACAACACAATAAGTGTGGTAATCCGCGCGTTGTTTGTAATTCGACAGTGGTCTACGAATAACGCCATTATTCATTTTCGGTAAAAGTTACTTTCTGCTTTGCAAGCAGCTATCAGAGAAAAAATAAAATGTAGCGAAGCGGTATACGTTCTAACTAGGTATAGCTGTCTAGAAATGCTCGTTATAGCCCGTAATATCCTGCAACAACTACAGAATTTGTACGTGGCCGAAAAGGATACTTTTCGAGCACACATAGCAAACAATGGCGAATAAGCTATAATTTTGCGCGGAAACACTAGCAATCCAGTAAGAAATATAATGTATGCATGGGAATGCGGGAGAACGTATAATTAACCCACGGTCAGAATGCCTCAGTATATCATTTTCAGTGGATACTGAGCCAAGTAATTCACCAAGAATATAGTTTAGTATTTTTAGCCTCCAAGTGGTTCTGAAGTGCTTATTAGGGCTGCATGGGCCAGGTCTACCTGAATAACACAGGAGAACTTTGGGATCATTTGACAACTTCAGCCTGAAAAATGGAAAGATGGCTTAGAGAAACCTCGCGTTTTATCTCTTAGAGCCGATTTTCTATATGCATGAGGCTGTCTCCAACACCAGTGAGCTAGAGGAGCTTGTCACTAATAACAAAGAAATGAGTATGGGAAACTGTAGTAAAAGTTGGCAAAATGCTTTGGGGCGTGAAATCTATTTGGGCCTGCGTTGTTGGGGCATTGCCAACTCTACGCCTGGGGATTGAGCATGATTGGACATGAGGGATTATTATGCCTTATGTGTTGGTGCATACTATTGTGCAGCTCTTTGATTAATTGCGAGCTAGTTTTCTCCAAATTTAAGTTCTGAAGCGAGTACCAGCAGTGTTCATCCATGTGGTAATGTTACCTAGTATTATACTGTCGCACCAGCTATTTCCTTGGTGGTTTTCCTGGCAAGAGCTGTTCTAGCACCCTAAGCAAAGAGTGATACGTTATATCAAGAATAGGATAGTAAAAAAATAAAACGGGTCATTGTTCCTCTACCAATACACATAACGCATGGTAGGCTTTGGAGCTAGCTAAAATGTAACTAACGCACAGTTGGCCAAGATAAGACAAGTGGTGGTCGACAGTTTCTGGTGGTCCAACTAGCCAGTGTGACAGAGTCCTCGCTGTCGTTGGTTAGCTTTCGTGCCTATGGGATTTGTACCAATTGTATGAAAGTTCGCGCAAATTGTGCGCTTTTAGTTCACTCACTACTACAAAACGCGCGGTAGGCTTTAGTGATATACAAATACTAACCCTTTTCTCTGGCACTGAGAATAATTAAAATTTTTGGTCGAAGTTTTTTGGGGTACATTCAACCAGGTTGGGAAATTTCCCTCTGCCATATGGTTAGCTTTCGTGCCGAACGGTGAATTGTGTGCTGCCAACTGCTGTTGAATCATGGCGTTATTTTCACATGTCAGTCTGCAGGGTTTCCAATAGGGTTCAGCATACGTATAACTCAGATAAACCCACGTATAAATGGCAAATTTTGGTAAAGTGGTAGCAAAATTTTTGCAACTTGGTAATATAGTTCTTATAGTGGTGCAATTTTCTGCAAGCTGGAACATATTTTTAACTACAGCAGAGTACAGTAGGGGGAATTTGAACCCTTCTTCTAACTACTTCTATTTAAGGGCTTGTATCAACAGCGATAGTAGCCGTTGAGGTCTAATAATGCTTTGGTCTGGTAGGATTAACTTACTAGATGCATCCCAAAGGTCGTATGCTTATACATCTTTTCACAGACAAAGCTGTTCAGGTAGTTAGAAATTGTGAATCGGTAAAATGGAGACAATAGGATGTAGGTGAGAAAAGATTTAGGGTATAAAGTATGCCTTTGCGGATGGATTTGTTGTGCCCCGCAGTATCTAATTTGGACAGTGCTATCGGGCTGGTGAGGCTGTCAGTCTAAAAACTAAAGCGGTACCAATTGGTGAGCTGTTTGCCCCAGCAGTAAGGCGGCGGTTGAAGGTGGAAAGTCATAGGTATTCCGATACCATTTGGCCATTGAAGATCGGTGAGGTGGTCTCTACTGATATTTTAGTGGGGCAACAGTTAAGCCGAAGTGTCTGTAGGAGAAGGCGAAGCAAGTCAAAACCTAAGCCTAGAGGCCAAAGTCTATATTGTATTCGGATTTCCAGTCCTAATACCTAGAATATGGATCCGACTTATCCCGCTAATTTCTCTTAAGTAATAAGAAGGTACCTGAAATGTATATGGATTGGTTGTGAGTTTAAGATGCTCAGACACTATGGATTATTAATGATAGGTTTGGAATGCGCCACTCGCCTGAGGTTAGCACGAAACACGCTCCTGAGGGGACTTTCACTGCTACTACGCGACCGTCCGTCAGAATATAAATGGGCAGAACTTCCTACTTACGTCACAAAGTACTTCCCGGGGACAAGGATGATCCCCTAGGTTGGACCCTCATATGGTTGGACAGATATTCTTACGTACCATTCAATTGGCACTCCATGAAACGTTCACTTGAACACTATGCCAAATTTTCCAACCTCCCTATAACTTAACTTGTGAAGAACTTTGGTTTGCTGTCTTGGAAAAGGACTTCAACAACCGGCTTCGGCTCTAGTCAATACTGCAAAAGTGAAGCGTTGCTATCCTACAGGATGTACTGCTGTACATCTGCATAGTTGAGATAGCAAGTGATATAATTCCTCCCAAAAATATGGATACTCATCTTACTTAACAAATAGGCCGATCAATATTTATTCGTCTTGTGATGTCAGCTGGGTGGTTCGGGTTTAACCCGTTCCAGCAAATAGTTCGGCGGCAGTGTTTCAGGACGTGGTGGGGTTCGCCTGGCAAGCGCTCTCCCTATAAAAAGCCACAAATGTCTGCTTAACAACACTGTGACGTGGCGGTCGTGACTCGCCACAAAATAAAGTCACTGCCCCGTGGATATCCGGATAATTCTATCCAACCCACGGACACCAATCTCCTACTCGCATATTGATGACGATATCAAACATTGAAGATTGGAGCAGCACAACTACAAGCACAGATACATACACATACACACAATGACATACCTACCTACCCCCTACACAAAAAATACTGCTGTGGCAAACATATCGGATTTTTGCACTTTCTTGATCATGCACCGTTATGTCAAAATGATCATGCCTGTAAAGGCGTGCCTCACATTGTTGAGAATAAAAGATTTATTTATTTATTTATTTATACAATGGTTCTTACCCGTTAGAGAAGCCTAACTTCCCATCCCAAGTCGAGTACAAAATATCCGGACAAAATATGGTATTTGATCCAACAAAGGCGATCCAGAGCTTCGGACGACGACAAATGTTCATCATAGAGATATTTTTTGCTCGCAGACTCAAAAGCAATTACTGACGTTATCAAACGTTATCCATCAAGCATCTTCGACTCGCGAACAACATACCTTGCAAACATTTCATGCTTTGCTTGGAAGTTAATTATTGCATTTTAAAATTTGTAGTTCCCCAGGAAGTGTTGATCGATGTATTTATACGGTGCTATTGTCGCATCATGGTTTCCTACATGTGCCCCGTTTTACCAAGAATCAGTTAATTTGTATATTTCTTTGTTTATTTAAATGTGCGCAACCTCGACAACTTACGGTTTGACCTGTATAAGAACAACCCTCTGCAATTAAACTAGTTTGCTATAAGTGTCAGATAAACAAATGTGCGCGTCGTTGGTTGTGAACTACTGTAACGGTTCCGTCAGAGCAGGTTTGAAATGCCGAGAGACGATCGGGCTGAAATGGAGCGCACAGTAAACACACACGACAGTAACTGGACTAGTCTATGAATGCGTTAACACATGCAATCGGATGAGGAAGGAGCGTCACGATATCCAGCGAACGCGGCACGAAGAGATGCAACCAATCGGGCAGTCACAGACCACGGAAGGAAGAACACGATGGGAAACAGCAACGTGTATCTCCGACAACCAACAACGAAGGTACAATCAAAACAAAAAAAACGCAAGTCGTTCAAAAGTGGTATAAAAGGTCCGTAGGTGCGTCAAATGGGAAACATGTTCATAACGATTCATTCATTGTTCAACGTGTTCGAGTCTGAAAAAGGAAAGAAGAAAGAGAGTTAAAAGTGGCGGTTCGTTCAAAGTCCCATTACAGTTTCGGTTTCGTTACACTACACGCACCTTGAGAGCTAAAGGCTACAAAAACTAATGCAATTATAACTTGGATTTGGATGGTGTTGGTGAGCGTAATTCACACATAGTCCCGTTGTTTATTCGGTTGCGCAATACGCTGTTCGTCCGGTTGCTTGACCTGCGGCACTCAAAGCCCAACCGAAGGAAGCCGCACTAACTTGACCCTAGGGAAAAATCGGACTGTTCAGGTGCTACGTAAATAACGTTAGTCCTAGGTTATAAGTGGTGTGAGTATGCCGACAGTGTATTACCAGAGGATTCGCTAGTACTCGGTTCTTGCGTCGCAGAGGCGCAGGTGAGTGATCTGCCGCCTAATAGCCTGGCTAATTTAGGACACCAAACTATACTTTCCACTCAGCACCTCCTCCAGACCCGCAGAAGACGCGCTTATTGGGTTAGAGCAAACATCTGCTTATCGCGCCGTCATCGAACGTCAGTACACAGTCCCATGTTTGTTGTTGCTCCTAAGTATCAATATATGTTAAGCAGGGGTGCACTGGGGATGCAATCATCTGGTAACACCAACTAACTAACTCTTCTGGTTAACACAGTTTACCTACACATATGTCCTTGTTTTATCCTAGACTTACAAGCAATTTCCATCTCTCCCCATTTCCTATTACGTAATTATTCTAAGTTTACAACGCCGTCACGGCGAGGATTCACAATGCCGCATAAGTGGGCATTATTTGACTGAAGAGATGCATATCATGTGTTCAATTTTAGAGTAATCGACAAATGAAAACTTTTTGCGAAGACATTTTTCAGTGAACGAGTCAACAATTATTTGCACAACAGTGTCTGACCGTTCAGTTCTCACAGATGTATGAACGTAAATGCAACAAACGTACTTTTTCACACTTATTTTTTGAAAAGCAAACTGACATGAAAGGTAGCAGCTTTTGTTAGTTTTCCTGTTTTGATGTACCTTGTAGGTTAGTATGCATTAATAAGAAATTATTTGTTCCAATGCGCGTCTTCCCATCTCCACTGCAGATATCGTGGAAGCGTTGGGTGCTTGGTTTGTCCGTGGTTTTTTTTGCGTTTTCCAATCTTGTTCATGGTTGCACAAGATAATTTTGAGTAGCTGTCTTACATATCTGTGATACGTTTTCGTATTTTTCAGTGATTTGATTTAGCTTTCTTACAAGAATAACCTGCCCACTTAGATGCATTGCCAGCTGTCCCATTTGGGCGCTTTTGGCCCTTCACAGGCAAAAATAAACATGAAAATAAATGGCGTGAATGTCAAGATATGTTTGTATGGTTATACATCTCTAGCACCGCTGCTTTTTGCCTTATGCCCTTTTTAGTAAAATCGTAATTTTTGTCAGCGTTAGTAACCAATTTCAGTGCACTTGACTGCCCCCTCCGATACTTTTTGGACGACTTTTGGTCACTAAAAGCATTTTCAGTTTAGCATAGTGACTATAGTACAGCGTACCTACGATTTGGCAGTCGATTTCAGCTTAATGTTAAAATTTCATGTCTTAGCTGTACGACATAACGGCGCTTCGTTGCCTCGCGGCCACCAGCAGTCGCGCTTGGGCTTACTATACTGCGCTATTGACGTGCTTTTCGTTGAATTCTCGAAAGCCTTTGCTATTGCCCCACGTCAACGAGCCTCAATAAAGTTGAGCTCTTATGGGATATCTAGAGACGTCCTTAAATAGGTATCTGCTTTTCTAGAGGGGAGAACAGTGTGTACGCGTGGGGTGTTGCCTTTCGCTTAGACAAGCTGTTATTAGTGGCGTTCCGCAGAGCTCGGCTTTAAGGCCGTTGGTTTTCGCAATTTCTGTCAATGACCTACCCCATGAGCTTGAAGTACCGTTGCTGTCTTTCGCTGATGACCTCAAGCAATGTAACGTTGTGGATATCCCTGGGGCTCTGAGGCAATTCAGAGCGCCTTGGATAGGTTCTGGGATCAGTCAACCTTTTGGCTGATGCCTGTAAATCAAGAGAAGTGTTCTGTCCTCCTCATTGGAGATGCTATTCCCTCCGCTCGCTTTTTGGAAGTGAAATCCCTGTTGTCACTCAGCAGGTTGATCTAGGCGTCGTCCACACCTCAGTGCTTCGCTGAGGACAATTGGAAGTAGGCTGCTTGTAGAGGGTTCCGTATGATGTACTTTATTCGCCGTTTCGTCAATGTCCAGACGACCGATATTTGTGTGCAGCTTTTCCCAGCTTTTTTGAGACCCCACTTAGAATACTGTATCCAAGCTTGTCCACCATGCTTTGCAAAGGACAAAGTGGAACTAGGGTGGGTTTTGTGAGTGGGTACAATGTTAGTGCATGGTTTACGAGGGTAAAGGTATCCCGACCGTTTACTTAGCTTGGGTATATACTCAATACACTACCGGAGCATTAGTGGAGACTTGATTTTTACCGTATCCTAACAGGTAAGATCGATCCAGACTTGTCCTGGCTGTTTAGTTCTGCCAAGCTGCCTAGTGTTCGAGGTCACTCGTTGAAGCTTCACAAATGCCTTTTGACTAGGTAAGGACGGAAACTCGCTTGTTGCACCGAGCTATCGAACGTTGGAACTCGCTTCCGGAGCACGTCGTTAGGGAGTCTACGGTAGAGGGTTTCGAGCATCAGTTAGATGCTCTTGGATGGCAGCACCAAACCTCTCCCTTCTCCTAACCGACTTGTATCTTCAGCATTCTGTTCTTTTTTTTCTAGTTCTTCCAACCTTGATACTATCATTAATTAGCTTACTTTTCACTCTTTCTTACTTCACATAAACCGGTCTGTCACGGACTGCTGGGCAGGAAATGTTGACAGTAATTGGTTGGACAGGGTGTGATGTGGTCTTTGTCTTAGGGTTTTCAACATCTCAAGCAGACCTATCAATTCCAGGTTCCACGATGTGCCAAAAAAGGAACATTCACGGGATTATCCTATCGTTCCGGTCCCAACTAAACTTGAACTTAAGGACGCTCGTCCCTACGCGGATTCGAACCGGTGACTGTATGATTACAAGTCAGGCGTGCAGACCGCTCGACCACGGACTTAATGTTACGGTATTTGCAACTAGGAAAATGCATTCAAAGAGCATGCTAAGGATGGGTTAGAGAAAACATTTGAAGCGACAGCAAGTCGTAGTGTCCAACTGGGATGGCTGGGGACTCATAAATTGGTCACTTAATGAGTTCCAATGGACACCTTTAGTCATACGTGGATGAAATTTTTGCAGTTTTTGAATTGAGCACGTGGCTATCTTAGGTAATTGCAATAGCATTAAACCGTGAATGGATTCAGCATGTGTTGTATACTTCTCGGCACACTGTTTTAAGCAAGTGAAATTCATGATTTTTGCATTTTTATTGTTCCGACAGTTGTTTTAAAGTACTTCGATCTAATCGTTGCTGTCATTCGTTAAACTAAAATGGTAAAGATTTATGTTGTGTTTACATCATTTTCTCACTGAATACAAGGTGATGCATATGCAGTGACGCATGTGTCACTTGTCAGCACGAGTGTTCGACGAGAGTCCGATGAGTCCCGGCCAAACATTTTCCGAACATAGATCAGACGCTCAGAATTCATTTGCGATATACCGGGCCTGATGTACAGGAAAACTAGTGGACAAGCATGCAACTGCATTATTTGTTGTATACGTGCCTACAGTACTGGTGTCGCTGCGCGCGAACTTCCTCCTCGACATGTTTTCACAAATGTAGGCAATCTGCCCGTAGATGAAATCACCGGTACCACCGTAAAATCATATATACTGTCTTTGTTTGCTTATCTTCTGAACTTTTGTAAATACGTCTTACGATTTAAGTCTACAGTCGGACGGTGGAGCTTTTTGTCGTTGATCATCATCATCATCAACAGCAGTACATCAGCCATTTGAGCTGATGCTTCGCTGCCATACAACCATGAGGACCTGTGAAATAAAAAATAATAAGAGGGAGAGAAAGGGGACTTACCTGAAAATCTTAATGCCCTAAGCAAACATTCAGGGTCAAGGCGCTTACACCTTGTGTAGACAACATACCGTCACAAACAGCTGGCTATCATGCAAAGATAAGGCGGCATCGGCGAGACAGCTTCCTTGCGGCTTTCACTGCCACGCGTCATAATCAACCATTACCCCGCAGATAAATCAGCAGCAAACACACTTTAAACAGACAATCCGATTAGGAGATGGCAGCAGACGCGCCACTGGTGTCTACTGCGAGCCATGTTTTGTAAAGTCTCGAGCCAAGCACAAGGCGAGTCACGTGGACTCCAGCCCAGAAGGCGAAGCGGACCAACGGTACCCAGTTTGGTCGTCAGTGACTTCATTTCCCGTTGCCAAGTCAACTTCTGTCCACCGCGAGCCTTGCGCCATCCTACACCTGGCAGACTAAACAAGGCTCTCCTAGGTAAGCGGTGACCAGGCATACGTAGCACGTGCCCGAGCCAACGCAACTCATTCAGTGCTATCTGTTGTTCTAGTGAGCTAGCATGATTATCACCACCTACGCAAATCATCGTTGCGGACACGCTGGTGCCATCCGACTCCAGCAATGCTTCGCAGACAATGATGATCAAAGACTTGCAGGCGCCTCAGATCTTCAAAGCGAAGGCGCCAAGTCTCACTACAATACAGCAGAACGGCCCTCACTGTGGCCTTGTATACCCGGCCTTTCAGACGGAGGGAAACTCCCTTATGTAGCCAAAGACGCCGCAGGTTCAAGAAGGCAGTTCTGGCTTTTGCAATACGTGAGCTAACGTCAGTTTCTAATACCACTAATACCGCTACTACCACTGTGGTTAGAACACTCTGTGCGACTGCCCTTTTCGTATATTGCCACTATAATCGATTCGTTCCAATTAGCTGGAACACTCCCTTCCTGATACGTTCGAATAGGGGGGAGGGTAAGTATTTTGCAGAGGACCTCACCTCCATCCTTAAATAGTGGAGGTAGGAGGGAATCCGGGCAGACGGCACGCAAACGATTGAGGTCTGTGATCGCGTTTCGGCCTTCGACGGAGTCTCTAAACTAACCGTCCATGGCTCGTCCTGCATCACTTGAGTAGGAAGAGGTCCGGGCGCGGGGGACAGCTGAACTGATCTTGAAAGTGTTCCGCCCAACGAGCCATACGGCGCTCCTTATTGTGTATCAGTGCACCCGCGCTGTCTCTGATTGTCTCACTGAAGCCTGGTTTCGTGGGACCAGTGGTTCGGATCAGCTTGACGAGCTTGCATTAATTGCCTACTGCTCCTGCCGCCTCCATTTCTTGAGCCCGAGTGGTCCACCAGGCTTCCTTGTCAGCACCTAGGCTCCGATTATTTTCGCGCCTAATAGCCCGTATGGTCACATTGTGCTCAGAGCCAGTCGGGAGATTTATTTCGGATTCCAACAGGTTCACCGACCTCTCGGATATTCAGTGACTGGTGCGTTGACGATTGATAGTGCCATAAGCAGATGTTCCCGGGTCGTGCATGTCGGTCGAGATCCTATTCCACTGAAGCTCGCTGTCATTAGGACAAGACAATTCGGTATGTAGTACGTCTTGATAGGCTTGCCTGACCGTGGGCTGAGACAATTTCTCAGTTGCTAATCAGAGGCGACGCTTGGTGCGCCTCCCGGTAAAGTTCATGGAGAAACGCCAGCGTACGAAGGCATGGTCAGAGTCGACGCAGGTATTTTAGTACGAGCGGCAATCTAGGATGGAACGACGCCACCTGTAACTTATGGCTATGTGTGGTCAATTTGGGTCCATCGCTGGCCAACTACAGGAGGACGCCAAGTGGCACTTCGGCGCCCACTGTGTCTAAAAGCAGCGCTATTACGAAACAACTGGTGCTCCGCACACAGTAGCAGCAGACGCTCACCGTTGTCAGTCCGTTCGGAGTTGAGCCCACATTTACCCCCTAGCTGAGCTTCTGAATAGCTCAGACGTCCTACTTGTGCGTTTTATATCCCCTGCAAGTACTATAATATCTGAACTAGTAGCACTGCGTACTAGCGCATTCAGTTCGTGGTAGAATGTGTCCTTGACAGCATTTGAACTGCAGTCGGTGGGAGCATAAGCGGAAATCACGAACAAACCGCGTTTTATACTACTTCGTGAATCAGCCTTAGCTTATGTCGCCAAACGGACTGCACATAAACGGCTGTTCACCGGAATCCAATTGACCAACGATGGCTCAGCCTTGGAGCTTAGAATGATATTTACACCAGCTTGACCCGTGAGTGCTGCATCGGTGTCTCCGGATGCGTGCAACCAATAACGAGAGGATAAGCCGGGTGCAGTTAATTCAACCACCTCACTAGGGTCATTGATCCTAGTTTCAGACACACAACACACATCAATACCCAGTGTGTCCAAGGTGCGTGCGAGTGCAGCCTGTTGACCTGTTTGTCTTAGAGTGCGAACATTGAATGTCGCCATGAAAACGGGATAGCGTGGCCTTATATGGGACTTTTGCCGATAGGTGCTGTGGGATGGTGGCTGCAGATGATTCTACTCCAGTGGCATTTCGGTTGCTGTCAATTAAGCTGGGAATTATAGAAGGAAGGTTAGTAATTGGGGTTGGGATGGGAGTAAGAGAAAAAGGTGGAAAAGAAAGGAGGCACCAGCAGTAGCATGTTTTCGCTTATCCGCCCTGCTGTATGCAGCAGATAAGGCGACCCTTGATAATCTGCGCGACGGCCGATGCAGGATGAAGTTTATGTTTGAAGAAAATGTCATGGTTGTATGTGGGCTGAGATACTGCCAGGGCGCCCAGACCTAGACAGGAGGACGGCTAGGGTCCTCATCCAAAGCCTTTGGCTCAAAAGCCTGTCCGCAAGGCAGCGGGGAGGTGGCAATGATTTAGTTTTACAGAAATGGACGCCATCCCATTTTAAACCCCCAACCTGGAGGACCAGGAGACTGAGTTTGTCTGACCTCTCACCATGTACCAACCTGGTAGGAGTAGCTCTCAAGGTGCCCGGAGGCATCACCCAATATAGCTCAATGGGTCAATGAGGTATGCAAACCGTCGCACCACGTTAAGGTCCAGTCTCCTTGCGACGGAGTCCAGTCTCGTTGTCGTTGATAGGACCACCTCATCGCCTTTGTCTTTTCATTGATCTCCACTCAGCATCATGTGCGCTTCGCTGCTAATTACAACGACCTAAATGACCGAATTTCTCGCTACTATGCCTTTTCTCAATTCGTCACATCGTTCTCCCGAATGTTTGCATCGGTTACACTTGAAGCTGCATCGCGTGCGTCTTGTGACACGTGTGCATTCGTATGAGCCATACTCATGGACTGCGTTCAGTGCAAGGCGATCATGTGATGTCACGTCGCAAACACAGTCCATGAGTATGGCTGATACGAGTGCACACGTGCAACGTGTCACATGACGCGCTCGATGCAACTTCAAGCAGGACCGATGCAAACATTTGGGGAAAGACGCAACGAATTGAGAAAAGCTCTGTAGTCCTCCCAGCGAGACATTCGTCACATAAACGTCGTCGAGAAATATATTTCTACGTCTACTTAACGTATGCCGTGAATACGCTTTCCATCGCCTCAAGTACCATCCATGCTCATTTTAAACGGATTCAGGTAACGTCGCAATGCAGTACTGTAGGCTTATGGATGCATTCAAAACTCTTGGGTGACTGATATGTTGGATGGCTAGTGGCACACAAAATCGATACCTCAGGGTAGCTTATGGCTCACCCGCGTTAATAGCGTGTACTATGTTATGAAAAAGAGTAACTTATAAGTTGATACCAGTGGCTATGACGTTGTCTTCTAATATTTGAGGCCATTTAGATAAATTACTCTTTATTTTACTCTTTTTGTCGGTGAATGAAATCATGCCCAAATAGGCGGCTTGTTCACAGGGTTATACGACCTCTACCATACTTTTTGATACACTCGGTTTGACTTGTAATGCCGCCCGCTCACGTGGTAGTTCTTGCTCGGCACGCGTCACCGATAGTTTTGCGCAGAAGTAACCGCTTCTCCTTTATATGGCCATCCTTGTAGGACAAATGTGGGACAAAAATCAGCCTGTGAAAAGGGCTTTGTGCGCTGTTTTAATGCATGCAATAAACATATTTGGCTGACCGCAAATGCACTCAACATAACTCTTTTCCGAAAGCGTGATGATACATTATTGCTTATATGAAGCTAAGGTCGATTGCTTTTTCTCATTGGCCGATTTTGTCAGAAGTCTCTTGATGGGATGGCCGGCGATACGAAATTCGGTCTCTTCTGCGTAGGCTTCATTGTACATGTTAGGTAGAGGTAGAAAACTCCACAGCTATTGTGACGCAACGCAAGATATGAAAAAAACATGCAAGAGGCACGCCAGCTGAGTCACCAGTGACGGATGATATCGTTCCGGAATGCCGGTAGCCGGTTATTGTGCTGCGAGTTATCTTATGTCTAGTAAATGATATCGTAATCAGAGGGGAGGCTAAGTTGGGCCGGGAGGGACAACGAAACTCATGAGGTCGGCTTCTTGCCATGTCAACAAGTGTATCCAGCCAAACGTGTTCGTCGTTTTTCGGACCCCAACCAAGGAGCCGAGAGGCTGCAGTCGGGTCCAACTTTCAAGTCATCGCCTGACCACCCTTCTTCTTTCATCAACGCCCCCGGTTAGCAAACAACCCACAACATGCAACACGTGACCAAGCCATCGGAGCCTGGTCCGTGAAATAATGGTGCTAAACTTTTCAATTCTTCATCTGCCATAACCTAGGCGTCAAACGCGCTCATCACTCACACGGCGTTTCCACCAGATATGAAACAAACTGCGAAGGTACCAGTGATCGAACGCGACTGGCCTCTTTATATCGCCTAATCTAATGGACCAGGTTTTCCAATCCTACAGCAGAGTCGAACCTACGGCTCCACTGTACACACAACTCTTCAGAGCTAGAGAAAGAGAGTGATTTCGCGCCGGCCCCATAGCTGGGGAAGGTTAGCAAAAGCACCTCGTGCTTTTAATACACAGTTCGTGTCCTCGTCTTTATTCTACCGGCGCGTATACAACTCAGAGAGTGCAAACCATATCCCGAAACGGCTGACAGTCGGTGCTAATCTGTCCAGTGTCGCTTGGCACGTTGTGAACTGTCACATGAGGGCAACGTCGTCATTATACTCCGGGTCAAGAATCCCTTCACCTGGGATCAGCTCCACATCTAAGTCGTCGTGAACGCGATCTCCATGACTTCGTTAATAGTGAAGTTGAAAAGCTGGCAGCAGACATTATTGTCTTACACCGCTGGAGATATTTTACAGCAGCAACAGCTTGCCGTAAGCCTTCACACTGCCTGAGCTACGCACATAAAGCGCTCGGATAATATTTACCTATTTCTCGGGCATACCTTTCCTTAGTGGACAGTCCCAGAGGGCACATTGGTCATCCGATTTGAAGGCACCTTTGATGTCGGAGAACACGACAACGGTGGGTCGTCACTATGTGTCGGTGTTCCAACTACTGACAAAGTGAAGATGAGGTCTAAGGAACTCTGACCTCTATGAAACCTGGCTTGCTCCTCACGAGTCTGGCTTTCGCGAATGCTGCTCGGCCTGTGAAGGATGACCGAGGCGAGTAATTGGGAGGCGATGGAGACCAGACTGATTCCTCTATGGTTGCCGCATCCCGAACGTGAACATCATTTGCAGATCAGGACAATAACGGAGTAGCTGCAGTCGGTATGGACAGCTTCCTGATCCCACAGTTTCATCAGTAATTCGTGTGCAGCAGCAGCAGCAACAACAACAACAACAGGACCCCGAATTTGTAGTGTTG
>OX104070.1:51554430-51707587 GCA_944474145.2 Dicrocoelium dendriticum | reverse complement strand
GCTCAGTAAAAGATTCCCTGTTACCTAGCTATAAAAGAACGACACCGTGGACGCTTTAGCTAGGGGAATGGAGCAAACACAGTACACAAGGTAGTTGCGAGTTGCAACAGAAACGAGCGCCAAGCAAAAATAGCGATGAGCAAGTCAAGCGTTCGAACTCAGCAATTAGTTCAACAAGCCACACCGGTTGCCTAGGTGTACAATGAAATAATTTTAGTTGGAATATTACACAGGCAAACCGGGGAATCTCCAGACTGCTACATAGCCCTCTCCCAGAAAGGACTGTGTAAGCAGTACTTAGATCTACGTGAGGACTGTCCGTCGCGGGCCAGCCTTCTGCGAGACTAGGTGGTGAAACCTGATGCAGCTGCTGGGGGAGAACCATGCAATCGGACCCTAGCGGGCTCCCACCCGTGTCCTCCCTACGGTGTCGAAACCGTAAAAGGTTGTTTGTGGGGGGACAGTTAGTAAAGTTCACGTAAGCGGTTGAGCAGGAAGTTCGTTCCACTTGCAGTTGACGTGCGGAGATCCAGCGAAAAGTGCAACCGAGGTGCAACCAACCGACGGTGTATATGGAAAGCAAAACGAAAAAACGGCATAAATGCATAGCAATACACAAAGAGTGCAAAGCGAAAAACGTGCAAAGCTGTTTTTGGGTTTTCAAAAGCTTTTGCTCTTTTTTAGCAATTTCAAAACGTTTTGATTTTTTTGTGGATTTTCAAAAACGTTTGGTAAGAGCAGAAAATTTCTAAGGCACGTTCTATGTAAAGTAGTGAATACTAACGAAGTCTGAAAAACAAACTGGGGGTTGGAGTTTCCTACCGCGTCGATCGATAGTAGGGCGAGTAGGATTGCTGTCGGTTGACGTTGTCGGTTCTTCTGGAGCGGACTGACTCGTCTGAGGTTGCGGTGCCAGCTGTGATGGCACAGGCGGTGAAAGTGCTTGTTGCACCGAAGAGTCAGACTTGTTGAGGAATGCTGGCTTGAGTCGATCAATGGTGATCGTCTCAGTGGTGTTGCGTCGTGGCTTGCTTATGTCGGGATCAGCTTGTTGGGCAGCAGCCATAACGGCTAGATCAACGTTGGTGCCAAGCAATAAGCTAATCTGTTGAATGCGTGAAAGCGCATCCGTGACGGGATTGAGAGCACCTGAGACATGTCGTACGTCTGTCGTAAACTGAGAAACGTAGTCTAGGTGTAGAGTTTCCCGCGGAGAATACTTGTCCGTTGCGCCATTGATTGCGTAGATCAATGGCTTGTGGTCAGTGAAGACGGCAAAATGTCGACCTTCGAGATAGTGACGCAAATGTCTGATACTTAGGTAAATAGCTAACAGTTCCCTACCGAAGGTGCTGTAACGCGATTCGGCAGGTTGTAAACGTTTCGAGAAGAAACCTAGAGGTATCCATCGGTGGTCGATGAGTTGTTGAAGAACTGCACCGACGGCAGTGTCGGATGCGTCAGTCGTCAGAGAGAGTGGTGCAGACGTGTCTGGATGGGCGAGAAGCGCTATGTTGGAGATAGCGCCTTTTAGCTTCTCAAAAGACAGTCTGGCGTCGTCTGGAAAATGAAAAGACCGTTGTTTACCGCGGAGCAAATCAGTTATTGGTTGGACAATGCTCGCGCAGTTAGGGATAAAGCGTCGATAATAGTTGACCAGCCCAAGTAATCGGCGTAACTGTTTGAAGGAACTAGGAGCAAGATAGTCCTTCAGTGCCTGGATTTTGTCTGCCAGAGCTTCAATACCAGAGGCGGATATGCGGTGGCCAAGAAATTCGATGGAACTTTGGCTAAGCTCGCATTCATCGGGGTTGCCGGTAACCCCATGCTGTGTTAAGCGTTGGAAGAGAGCGTCGAGGTGATGAAGATGTTCCTGGTCAGAAGAGCTCGCGATGAGAATGTCATCTAGATAAGGATAAACGCCTTCGAATGCTCGAGATACCTCGTGAATGAAACGCTGAAACCTTTGGGCAGCGTTACTGAGGCCGAAAGGCATTCTGAGGTATTCGAATAGGCCGAATGGCGTGATGACTGCTGTTTTAGCAATGTCGTCTGGCGCCACAGGTATCTGATGGTAAGCGCGAACTAAGTCGACTTTGCTAAGGATAGACTTGCCAGCTAGAGCTGAGGTCAAGTCGCGCATGTGCGGAATAGGGTATTTATCCGGGACGGTAACTTTGTTAAGTGCCCTGTAGTCACCACAGGGGCGCCAGTCACCGGGTTTCTTCGGTACCAAGTGTAATGGTGATGCCCATGGACTTCTGGGCGGGCGGATGATTCCCAGTTCGAGCATTTGCTCGAATTCCGCCTTAGCAGCTTTGAGCTTGTCCTGGGCTAGTCTGTGAGGACAGGCCGAAAAAGGTGGGCCCTTAGTGCAAATGTAATGCATGACGTCTGACGTCACAGGACTCAAGTCGTTCAAGACGCGGACGAGTTTAGGGTGCTTGCTGAAAAGTTCTATAAAGGGCTGTGAAGCTTGAGGTAGGACACGAATTGGAATGATAGCAGCCACATTGGCGCAGGTCCCGATAATCCTGAGCTGTGTCCTGGAATCGATAAGCTTCTTCCTTTTAGCGTCGACGATGAGGTCGAAGCTTTGAAGAAAGTCTATGCCTATGATAGTGAAAGGCACGGCGGCGATTACGAAAGGCCAGCGAAAGGTTCGCCGGAGACCTAAATTGAGCGTTAGCAGCTTTCCGCCGAAATTTGCGATTGGTGTGCCATTGGCGGCACGCAGCTTGGTCGGCGATGGTGAGACGTCCTCATCTGAGCTACGGGGTATAACGCTAACTTCGGCACCAGTGTCGACTAGAAACTCGGTGCCGGAAGTTAAATCCCTAACGCGGCTGAGGCGACTTTGGTGTTGGCCGGTCGCGTCCGTCGCCGTTACGGACCGGCTGAGAAGTTTCCCTGCTTCTCGGCGAAATTGCAAGGCTTTACACATTTATGAGCTGCGGGACCAAAACGCTGATGGTACCAACAGCTAGCCTGCTTGTTGCTAGACTTAGAACGTTTGCAGTGCGATTTTGATCGGCTATGAGGACGACGGTTCATAGAAAGCTGTTGAACCTGGCGACTAAGTGTCGCAACTTGTGTTTGCAGGGCTTCTATAGTTGACTGTAAGCCAGTGATAGAAGTGCCCTGGGACGCGACGGCATTCATCTTGCTGGCGTCGGCTTGTGGCTTGGATCGTTCATTAACTCGATCCGCTAAGTCTGCTAGTTGAGTGAGCGGAACGGAGCTCACTTAGCGAGAATCGCTTGCGTGTTTTCCGGTAGCCGTTGTAGCCATAGTTCGCGAAGTAACGTTTCGTCCTTGGTTGAGGAACCGAGGAGTTGCTGCATCTCACGTAGCAGGGTTGAGGGCAGTTTGTCTCCCAGCTGCAGATTACTGAAAAACTGCTGCAGGCGAACTTTCTTAGAGGGCATATCACGCTTAATCGTGGCCTCCTTGAGAGCCTCATAGCGGTTTTCGGTCTGAGAAATGATGACGTCACGAACCTGCATTGATATCTCCTTGGGGAGATAGGGCAGGAGCTCGCAATACTTCGCGTAGTCGGAAGTGATTCGGTGGTTGTAAAACTCAGCCTCAAGATGAGCGAACCACAAAAGAGGATCCATGTCCTAAAAAGGCGGCACTGAGAGAGATACAACACTAAGTAGAGACTCAACCTTATGGTCTACAGATTCCATGGCTTAAAAAATGAAGCAAAAAATAGGCTACCGTGTGCAAGGATAAACCGGAAAATAAGCAAAATAAATGGAACGAGCTCACCAGAGAAAAGTTCCAAATATCCGGCGCTGAGGTTGTTCCGGATTCGGGGTCACCAATTTAGAGGGTTGCCTGTACCGGGAGCCCAGAGAGCGATTCGAGAAGACGGATCGAGTTGCAGGGAAACTTTTATTGGTACAGTAGAAGATTCCCTGGTATCTAGCTATAAAAGAACGACACCGTGGACGCTTTAGCTAGGGGAACGGATCAAGCACAGCACACAGAGCAGTCGCGCGTTGCAACAGAAACGAGCGCCAAGCAAAAATGCCGATGAGCAAGTCAAGCGTTCGAACTCAGCAATCAGTTCAACAAGCCACACCGGTTGCCTAGGTGTACAATGAAATAATTTTAGTTGGAATATTACACAGGCGAACCGGGGAATCTCCAGTCTGCTACAGATGCTCTGGTGTCGGATTGATAACGGATACCAATCGCTGATAGGCGGGGTGGTCTACAGAGCCCCTGCAGCAACTGGTTCACACCCAGTACTTTCCGTGCAAACTCACAGCAGAAGAACAAACCAGCTCTTTATGGGTGACTTCAACGCCCCCGACATAATCTGGGATCTTCTTCGCAGTGATCTTTTACCTGACTCCTTTGAAGTTGATCTCCCTGATACCGTTCACGAGTGCAACCTGAGAGCATGTCCTGGCACCAACGCGTGGAGTCCCGGGTCAGACAGCAAACGTTCTCGACCTGGTCTGCACTCGGGCACCATCTAATGTCTCAGGTCTAAAGATCCTTTAACCTCTTGGGAAGAGTGATCACTGTACAGTCTCCTTTTCGTGGACACGACGCCTCACAATCCACGATCAAGGGACACTGCGTCGAAATTTCTGGCGCACTGACCAGCCCAGATTAAGAACTACTGCAAGTAACATGGACTGGAGTATTTCACAATTCTTGGAGTTTGATGACCGATGGGAACGCCTGCGATCTGTGATGATGCGGCTCACTAAACAGTTTGTTCCAAACTGCAAGAGCAGACCACCATCCAAAGGACCCCCATGGATTGATAAAGAAGTAAGATCCCTAATGAAGAAACGACGAAAACTATGGGATCATTTCAAGAGCACAGGACTGACATTAAGCTAGTAGGTACAAAACTGTCAAAAACCTATGCACCCTGAGAAAAGGTAACAAAAGACTACAGTATGAACATGGACTGGCTATGGAATCCCAAAACTGTCCCAAGGAACTTTTTGCCTACCTGAAACGAAATGCTAAAACGGGTAGTGGAATCTCCGCTCTATCATCCTCTAGGGAAGGTACCGTTCTCTACGGCGATGATGAAAAAGCAAACCTACTAGCTGCACAATATTCTTCGGTCTACTCAGTGGAATCTCCGATGCTCAACAACTGTTTGCCTGCACACTACCCTTCTATTGATCAAGTTGAAATTGACTCCGAAGTAGTCACTAAGCTACACCTCGAACTGGACCCGAACTCCTCCCCAGGCCCCGGCGGATTGCATCACAGCTTCCTAATCGCTGCCAGACATTCCGTGCAGTTTACATCAGAGAAAGTCCTGGAGAAATTAAAAAAATTAAGGACAGACAAATCGCCGGGTTTGGATGGGATCCCTCCCATTTTTCTACGTGAGTGCGCTACGGTACTGGCCGAGCCGCTTGCCTTACTGTACAGCCACTCCTACACCAGTGCCGAATACCCGAATGCTTGGAAGCAAGGGGTCATAACGCCGATATACAAGGGTGGTGACAGGACAAACCCCTCTAAGTATCGCCCGCCAGCACTGCTTCCCACTGCCTCCAAAGTAATGGAGAGTATCATAGACGATTTCTTGCGCTGCCATTTAAAAAGTCAGTCCTTGAAAATGAAAAATGAAATGTGTCAGCTTATACGCCGTAACGGCGCTTCGCTGCCGCGCGACCACCACCAGTCGCGCGCGGGCTGAGTATACCGCGAGGACGCCCACCCCTACGCGGATTCGAACCGGTGACCTTATGGTTGGAAAGCAAACGTGCCAACCACTCGGCCACCGGCCGAAAGTGTGTCCTTAATAGCCCCGGAACAGCACGGGTTCCGCAGGGCTCACTTGTGCACCACGAATCTTCTCGCAGCCCTTGATTCCTGGACTGCAGAGGCAGACAATCATACTCCAACTGACGTGGTTTACGTGGATTTCTCAAAAGCATTCGACCGGGTCAATCACGCACTGCTGTTGAGTAAACTGCCGAGTTTGGGGATCAACCAGCAAACAATCTGCTGGCTAAGTACCTACCTGTCTGGCCGCACCTACCGAGTTCGTGTAAACGGCGCACTCTCCAGCGCTCTGGCTGCAACGACCGGGGTGCCCCAGGGATCCATCCTCGGGCCCCTGCTGTTCAATTTGTTCATCAACGACCTCCCATCCTGTATCAGCAGCCACATACTGCTTTATGCGGACGACGCTAAGATATGGCGACCTATCCGCAGGCCAAGTGATCAGGCACTTCTCCAGACAGATATCGATGCTGCTTATTCTTGGGCCTCGAAAAATTCGCTCCCGTTTAACATCGACAAGTGCAAAGTCATGCACATTGGGCAAGGTGTGGCTAATCCGTACAATATCGGCGGTGTGCATCTTAAAGCCACATCCCAGGAACGCGACCTGGGGACCATAATATCCGCCGACCTGAGCCCGAGCGCCAATGTAGCTACACTGGCACGAAAGGCTAGCGTTCGCCTGGCCCTCCTTGGACGTGCACTAGGGTCTTTCCCTAGAGAGACATTTGTCCGTCTCTATAGCACTTTAGTACGTCCGCTGCTTGAGTACAACATACTTGTCCAGCCGCCGTACCTGAAGAAGGACGAGGCCATGCTGGAAACTGTACAGCGCAGAGCCACTAAGAGAGTGGACGGACTATCCCACTTCTCGTATGAGGAGCGTCTGGCGGCCCTTAACCTCTTCCCGTTGAAATATCGCAGGCTTCGTGGCGACCTTATCTTAGCTTATTCCGTCCTGACTAATAACAGGCACCCAAACGCAGGATTGCTGGTCCGCGCCCGTACAGATCATCTTCGAGGGCACTCACTCAAACTGATGACTCGTAGCAGTCGCCTTCTGTGCCGAAGAAACAGTTTCAGTGTGCGTACTGCCTTCGCTTGGAACGCCCTCCCGAAGCTGTTGTCTCAGCGCCCAATACGGAGGCCTTCATACAGCGCCTAGACGCTTGGCTCTTACCTCGCTGGTCTTCCACGTTGCTAAGATCTGGCCACTTGCCAAGCTAACACGCGGCGCTTCCATCATTTTGCTTCTATCCAACTTTGCCGAATTTACCTACACCACTCTCTTGTTTCAGGTATCCACGTTCCCACAGTCAACTCGCTGAATTCTTGTTTTGAACACCACTACTGCGTCGAGACCCACAACATCTGTTACCTACCGACGAGATCAGGACCTTGCCGTAAGATCCCGAGGCAGAACCACCAAGAAGCTACGCTTACTCGTTCTGCGCAAACCCGTGAAACCCGTCTGGTAGCTGGTGGGTGCTGGGCTGAAACCGTAGACAATGGACATACGGTGGATACTGATACTGATACTGATACTGTCATGATAGCGAGAAAGATGTTGAACATCTATGTAGCTATATCTCAATGTAGGACATGTCCCACTGACACAGTGTTACCTGTAGTAGTGAGCTAGCCCAGGTGAAAAAAGTAAAATATTTACAAGCATAGAAAAAATCTCCATGTACTTACGATATATTCTTGGATGAACCACATGGAGTCCTTCACCAGCTCCGCCGCCTATTACGGATGGGCATCGTTTCGGAAGCTGCAGTTGGTGGATTAACGGGCTCCATGGGTTATAATCATTGAACGATTCCTTCGTCAGTTTCCTGTGAAGGCTTCGTCGAATCTGGCATCCGCAAAGTGCGCGTCCAGGAATCGTTTGAATTCCGACACCGAGTTCGCTTCTACTATCCGCGAGGGCAAACGGTTCCACATGTTCACCACTCGCCGCTCAAGACACAAGGGATGAGCTACCCACTTGAGGTCAGGGACTACCAGTTTGTACTGGTGACCTCGTGTGCTGCTTGACGCACGGACATGGAGCAGTGGCCTCAGCATCGGATAAGCACCCAGATGCAATACCCGATGGGTCATGATGAGGTCCACTCGCACGCGGCGGTAGGCTAGAGTATACAGACCCAATTGTCTGCATCTTTCTTCATACGGCACACCCTGAAGACCGGGAATGAGCCGTGTGGCTATGTGTTGTACTCTTTCGAGCTTGTGTATCTCGCCTTTCGTCAACGGACAGTAGGCGGGTGAGCCGTATTCTAGCACCGGTCGTACAATGGATGTGAAGAGACGAGTGGCAATCTCTTTCGACCAGGTGCAGAAGCTACGTTTCAGCGCCCACAGCGAACGCAATGCTGTGCGATACATATTGTCCGTGTTGTCCAGTGACTTCATGTCGTAACGTTGTATAACGCCAAGGTCTCTGACGCAATGCGTCGGGTGTAGAACTTGGCCGTCGAGAGTGTACGATCGGCCCGCTCCACCTTTACCGAGGCACAGAAGTAGCGATTTTGCCGAGTTGATAGGCAAACTTACTTCGGCGGACCACATGGAGAGGCGGTCGAGGTCCTGCTGAAGTATGTCAAAGTCGTCCGACGTATGGATCACCCTCCATAGCTTCAGGTCATCCGCGAACAAGGCACACGGCGACCGAAGGAGATTGGGCACGTCGTTGATGTGAATCAGGAAGAGAATGGGGCCAAGCACCGTCCCCTGAGGAACGCCGCTCGTCGACGGGTACCAGTCGGTCAGGTGGCTGTCGACTTGCACCCTCCACTTCCGTCCAACTAAGAAGTCACGGATCCATTGGTGCAGCGAGCCTCCGACTCCGCACTCCCTCAGTTTCTGAAGGAGGATCTCGTGATTCACTCTGTCGAAGGCCTTACTGAAATCGACGTATACCACGTCGACTGACTTACGTTGGTTTACTGCTTGCAACCATTCATGCCATGTTAGCAGCAGGTTAGTGATGCACGAGCGGCCTCTCACGAAACCATGCTGTGCAGGCGTCAGGAGAGAGTTGGTCTCCAGTAGCTGGAGCAGTCTCTTCTTCACAATCTTCTCCAGAACTTTCGACAATACTGCGGTCAAACAAATAGGGCGGTAATTCTCCACTTTGCGTGTGTCACCGCCTTTTGGAATCGGTTTGACAACGGCGCATTTCCAGTCACAAGGCACGCAGCCTATGGACAGGGATCGGTTGAACAGGTCGGTTACAGCAGGTGAGATCACAGCTGACAAGGACTTGAGGATCAGCGGATGGAGACCATCCGGTCCAGCTGGCTTCGTGCTGTCTAGGCAGCTGACTAGCCCATGTACCTCCGCGACGTCGCAGATCAAGTCGGTTAGCTCAGTCGGTGCGGCGACGGCAGAGCTTGGCGCGCAGGTTTGGTTAGTTGCGAATACAGAAGCGAAGTGCGCCGCTAATGCGGACGCACGCTCGGTGCTTGAACTTAGTGGTTGTCCGTTCGAACCCACTAGCACCGGCACATTACCTGCAGACTTCAGGCGTCGCTTCACGTACGCAAATATGCGCTTCGGGGCAGTTTTAGCTGAGCAAGCAAGCTGCTCCTCAAACTGACGGCGTTTTCGCGTCTTTGTGCTGTTGCACAAGTTTCGTTGTCGCTTGTATGCCTCATAGTCATCGGCAGAGCCAGACAGGAGGAACGCATTCCATAGTCGACGCCGTTGTCGAGACAGTCGGTTATACTCTTTGTCAAACCAATGGGGTTTCATTGGTCCAACTTTCCGAGTCTTGAGGGGTACAAATTGCGCACACAATGAGTGCACTGCCCCTTTAATGTTTGCCCAGCAAGTTTCAACGGATGAATCCTGTGGCATAGACCAATCAAGCTGATTGGCAGCTAGAATGAGGCCATCGAAGTCAGCTTTCCAATAGTTGTATGTTGGCGCCACTGGACGCACACATGGAAGCTGCAGGTCTATAGTGGCCATAATTGTCGAGTGATCACTGGCCGCCATGGGCTCAAGAACTTCTATGTCATGCACTGTTTGTTCGCAGCTGGTTAGCAGCAGGTCCAGGCATGATGGCATTGAGCGCGGGGTTATGCGGGTGGGTTGCGTGACGTGCTGCACCGTTCCGGTTTCCAGTACCAGTTCGGCGAATCTTGTCTCCACTTCATTATGGCCAGGGAGAAGCTGAACTTCAGGCCATAAGATTCGAGGAAGGTTAAAGTCGCCAGTGAGCTGGAACTGCGGGCGACTCATTTGGTTTTGGACGTGTGTGAGCCAATCCAATCCGTTACTCAGTGGGCTACGATATGCCACACCCACAAGTAGTTCGCCGCGTCGTAGGTGGATCGAACACCACAGCTGCTCACATAGACCGTCAATGCTTCGGTAGGTGCTCACGAGTCTCCCGCACAGGGTAGACCGGAGGTAAAGTAGGACGCCACCGCGGCTATTCGACTGTCGATCACAGCGGAAGCAAGAATAGTCCGTGATCGCAATTTCTTCGCTTGTCACTTCAGATGTCAACCACGTCTCAGCCAAACCAACCACATCTGGCCGACGTGAAGCAATGAAGCGGATCAGATCATCGTGCTTGTTCATTAAGCTGCATACATTAATGAACGCTACACGCAATCCGCGGCAGGAACCGCTGGGCGAGCTTGAAGCGTCATTGCTCTGTTTACCCGGATTCGGGGTATCCGGGCAACTGTGCGAAAATTTACGATACGCAGGTTAGTTTCACCGGCGTCCGTGCGTCGTTTCAGTTCGATCACGGCAGACTTCAGCTGCTCTCGTTCTGCGGGATCAAGGTCTGGCCGGACATGAATTTTCATCCCCTTTAGGCGACCGAGGCGGGACAGTACTAACCTTGGGGCAGTTTCGTCGGCGAACGCGATGCGCAGAGGCCGACACTTGCCATCAACTTGTTTCCCCAAACGAGTGACTTGTTTCACTCGTAACCCGGGTTCGCCAACATCCAGTAGTTTGTCGGTTAGAGACTGCAAGAATGTCGGTTAGGGACTGCGTGGATAAGTTGGTTGTAGCCCGCTATTCCTTCCGACTACCGTTCGTTGAGAGCCCGATATGACGCCAAACCGCACATGTTTTCGGGTAATCAACTTGAGGGCTCAGATAGCCCTTACTTGTACCCGCGATACCTTACATTGCCACCAGCTGGTTCCCTTACAGACGGCCCTTACGCCACCGGAAAATATAATCCTTTTACTTTAAGGACTGCGAACGTACTTACGTAAGATTGTAACCTCAGTAAAATGTGAAATTCGCAAGACGAGCTCTGCTGTTACATTTGCTTCCGGTTTACCCAGTTGTTTATACGCCACACCTCTTTCTATTCATCTTCTGGTCTTAATGCGACGGCCCGCGGCCGTGGCCCAGAGGTCACAGTTTCGAGCCTGCGTAGGGGACCGGGCGACCCTCGCAGTGTCCTTACCGAATGAGTGACTGGTGATACTTGCTTGTCAGTGAAGTGTCGGTACGGTGTACTGCTGATGTCTTTTGTTGCGCATGGGACACCCTGCTAAAGCCCTAGGCTGATACACGGCGTTACATTGACAAAAGATTGAGCCGGCTGAATGACACTACGATCAACCAGCATAAAGGAACCGAGGAAGAAAGTGACGGTGAATGGCTAGTATTAACTAACACTTGTAGATTATTGGTGTCTAACAATATAACGAAGTGTATGTAGAGAAATCAAGCTGCTACTGAAATATGGTAGCAATATTTACTGTTATATATTTCATAAGACTAACCAGCGCTGATCGTTAGACTTCATTCCTAAAATTATATAGTTGTATATCCGTTAGTGCTTATATCATTTTCACTATTTGCAATTTACCAACCTTTCGTAACTCTAACTTTAACTTCATTGATGAGGTGGGGTAGCTAATCTTTACGGATTACATTAACTCCTTCAGTTCACTTCAGTTCAGTTAAACAACTGTGCTCCGGAAGTTCGGTGGATCCATTTGCCGTGCCTAGCTTCACCACGAGAAAAATATATAACAAGCGTAACAAACAGGTTCAATGCAGACAGCATACAAATAAACTGAGGTTACGAATGAACTGCCTAAGATCGATCGTGACTGAATAAGTATTAACAGTTAACTTCACGTAAGCGAATGCGCGCGACTTCGCCATGTCACATAGGATTTCTAACTACTGATGTGGAGAATCTCGAGACCCCCATTCACGAAGATGGAACGCATTAGCTTGTCCAAGTCTCTACTTCAATTACTTTATGCCACGTCACCAACTGGTCACCGCGCGGTTTCTTCAACTCGGTACAACGACGGTTTATAATGCACACAGAGGTTAGTTGCTAACGGACATACGGAGGACATAACAGCCACCGTAAATGGTTAAGCTACAGCAAACACCAGATGGTTTCTTCCCAAGATAGACTAGTGGACTTATGTATTGTTCATTCGGTGTTCCCAACAGGTGTGGGCAATACCCCACAAGCACCGGTGATCAAAAACTGTCAAACGTGTGAACAGGCTAGATCATTGATCTATACCATAGCATTGGCTTAATTGCGACACTATGTACCCTGCGTTTGAGGAACAGACTGCTATTCCGAGCCTCCATAGATAGTTGCACTTCTGAAAAACCACTGGGACTGCTTTGTGACCACCAGAGGTGACACAACTACCAGTGTAACTAAGCCGCTTCACCACTTCCAGTGACTGTTCACTGATAGCTAGTATCGGTTACGTACAGACCAGTTCTGAACCAGTGCTTTGTACTTTGAAGGTGCGTCCGACTCAACGAGATATATTTTACCTATAATCTGGCAGAACTTTCACTCTGGAAGAAGCCGCAATAACGGATTCGTTTATGATCATGGGCAATCTCCTTTTGTTGTGGGAAACTCAGGTGACAGCTTCCCGTTGACCGTTACTCGGCTTCGGGAGCCGTCCCAGTGGAGTCAAAATGGCAAGGAATTTTCCGAGCACTCTTCACGGATAGGCTGTGCTATAAGTTGATGCGACCAGAAAAGTCAAAAGTAGCTTACCGTTCAAGAAAAGCCACCATAGTCGATCATCTGTTCGTCTCTGTTCAAGCACCTAACGAAGAGTAACTACGTGACTGATGCAACCACAACCAGGGCGGAAGCTTGTTTGTCTTTCAATAAATCGGCTCGCATTAAGACCAATGAATTGTCGAAGAATGATGTCGTAAAAATTTTGGTGCACTGGTGATAATATTTTTGCCTCGATGATTTTCGCACCAAACCCGTTAACTCTGAATCTGGGCATGGTAGCTGACAATCGCCAGTCCGAAGGCAGCCTTTTAATGTCCCAATTAGTTTTGAGTAGAGTGCAGTTCGGGCAAGTTAATGTTTTATGGCAAACTGTCTTTGCCCTTTAATATCTCTAGTGGGGTAATACTAGGTTGCCTGCTGTCACCTTTCCTATTTAACTTCGCCATTGACGAAGTCCTGGAAACGGCGTTCTTTGGACGCGACTTGCAAGGTGTGTATCTGCTTCTTGGTGAGCGACTTGGCTTGTAGTTTGTCACCGACAGCCCTAATGTGTGGCAGCTCCCAAACGTGTCAAGCAGCACTGGGAAGATTAACAATGGTAGTTTATCGTTTCGAAATACAATCTCGTACACGATTGGCAGTGACCCACCCGTGATGCTCAGCTAGAAGTCATTCAGAAATTTAAGTACTTACGCAGCTATATTAGCGCCAATGGAATAGAGGGTGAGATCGCTAACCGTAAACAAAAACCCCGAGGCGTTTTCACCAATCTCTGTCACCTGCGGCGCCGCCGCGACATCGCTCTCACCTTGTAGGTCATCCTCAATACACCTTAGTTGTTGGTGAGAAACACACAGCTGATGTGCCTCGATACAAACAGATAAGATTCTGAAAAATTACACTACCGAAAATTCAAAAAAGCAAGTAATGATGTTAAATATCATATTGTGCATTTTACGAGCCCGTACTTGGAAGGTAGTCTAAAGGTGAGAGGGATTGAGTAAGAAACTCACAACATAAACGCCATTGGAACCGGCTTTTCACCATCTCAGTAAGTGTCTTTGGGATCCCAGCCAGGCAGTATGGCTGCACCAACCTACGCCAACTGTGAGTCGCGGGTTTTCATTTCTTTCAACCAAGTCATTGCTTGGCCTCCCATCCACTTCCAACCGCACCCACGGCAAAGGCATCAGCAGTACGCCTGTATGCAGTACCGTCGCTTCGCTGCCGCGCAACCACCACTGGTCGCACGTGGACTAAAGATACTGTGAGGGTCGCCCTGCCCCTACGCAGGCTCGAACCAGCGCACCCGCGTCGCGCAAATAACGCACGTCTCGGGAGTCGGTGTGCTGGCATGCGCAACACGTGGCACAGCCATCGAAGCTTGATGCGTGATATAACGGTGCTGCGAGGTTCCTTCGCTCTTCCTGCATCAACTACGCTACACCGAATACATTCATCGCTCACGCGGTGCTCTCACCAAAAATGAGCTAAGTTTCAAAGGCAGCGATGATTGAACGTGACTAGCTTCTTTATGTCTGTTTACCTGATGGACCAGGTTTCACAACCGTATTAGAGGGTTAAACAGACGGTTGAAGAACGGAGTTTAAAATACAGCCGTTCGTTCAATCTTTCTAAACGGTTGCGAAACCTGGCCCATCAAACCGACAAATATAAAGGGGGTAGTTACGTCCGATCATCGCTGCCTTCGCAGCTTAGCTCACGTCTTGAGCAATGAGTGTTCGGCGTGGTATATTTGGTGCAGAGAACGAATGAACCGCTCAACATCATTTTATCACGTACCAGGCTCCTATGGCTGGGCCACATGTTGCGCATGCTAACACACCGACATGCGTTGTTTGCGCGATCGGGATGCGGATGGAAGAAGAGGGAAAGCCAAGCGGTGACTTGGTCAAGATGAATGAAGTCCCTCACTTTGGAGTTGGACTGGGTTGGTGTCTGCGAGCAGCCGGGCCGGGGTCCGAAGGCCGATAAACGTTTGGTTGGATACACCAGTCGATGTGGCGAGAAGCCGATCTCTGTGGCCTTTGTGTTGTAGGTTTTTGTCCCTCTCCATCTCGCTTATCTTCCTCCCTAACCACGTTCTCATACCTGATGCACAATATTATACTTAGCATTATATTACTTGTTTTTAGTTTTTACAGTCTGTAATGTTTAATATTTTTTATTGTAGCAAATTAGCTGCGGTGTGTTTCTCAATCCAAGTCATTGTGTATTGGTGATGATGATGGCTGATGTTGAATAGAGCAAAATGCCCGTTCAGCAGAGTCACTTCCCTCTTCTCTTTCAGTGCGGCAAGCTCCTGTCGAATCACCTCAGGCGTGTCACCAAATTTCCATGTGGGCTCAGATACTTCAACGAGCAGTAGTGTCACGGCAGCTCTTTAAACGGGCCAGTAGATGCTCCTGAGAATAAATCAGTTATCATTCTTTATTAGCTCCGTTTCCCTACTTGTAGGTTTTATTAGACACGTTTTCCGGATACCTTAGAACAATACTTGGTTGTTCTCAATAGCACTGGCTTCCCCTATCTCACTAATCTTTACTGTCCACCAACGTTCACGGCCAATTCTAAGACTCACTGTCAGTCGTCGTTCCAGGGCATTACGGATCTGCTCAAAATCAGTACCCAACGAAACCTGTTTGTTTACTTTGATCAAACTGACTGATGCCTCGGAAATCCATTCATCGTTCGGACATCTCAAGTTGGGCGTACAACAAGCGCCATGTCATTCTTCATGTCACCCTTGAGACTATTTCAGTCAACGTTCGGCCCACCTGTCGTCACCACTAACAACTAGTGAGTCACTTCGTTATACTGTTGAATTACGGACTGCGAATTCACGTTGAAAATGAAAAGCCCAAGAGTTATGTTCTTTAAAGCGAACGTTTTAATAAGTTACTTTGGAGACGAGTGCCATTGAATTATTATTGTTTTCCGCGGAGTTTCAAACTTCTGCGGCGCCTTTATCTGCTAACTTTGTGACAATATATGGTGTCAGATAAGCTTTGGTGAAAGCGCCACGGCACTACTCTCGGTATCCCTGTTTATTTTAGTGTTATGGATCAGTTTGTATACTGAGACTGTATTTAAGAGCAAGTAGAAAGGTTTCTGTACAACTCTATCGAATTACGAAAAAATCAAAAACATTTAGTTGTGAATCATCAGCAGTTGTGTCTGGTCCGTTAATCGTTTATCCTTGTTCGGTTAGGAATTTGTACTAGTGTCATTATTTCCGGACATACAATGTCTTCTTTTGGCATTGTATGTGCATCGTTTCACAAAAGCACAGGTTTCCGAAATAATCGTCGATACGGCTTTCAAAACACTTCACAGAATCGGCCTCTATTAATCCTTCGGGTAGTGTATTCCATAAGTTCACGATCCTTCGTTCGATACAAAGCTGATGTGATACTTTGTTCATGCTGGGGATCCTGAGTTTGTAACGGTGTCCTCGGGTGTTGCAGGGTTCCCGCAGGTGAAATATTGGCCGCAGTATAGAGAAGTGATTTAAGTATAGTACTCGATGGGTCATACTAAGGTCAGTTCTTACTCGGCGATAGGATAGTGTGTAGAGTCCGAGCCTTTCACAACGTTTTTCATACGGAAGCTTTTGTAGACTCGGTATCATTCTAGTTGCGATATGCTGTATTTTCTCCAGCTTTTCAGTTTCCCATTAGATTATCGGATGGTAATTCGGGCACCGTATTCAAGGATTGGTCTAATGAGCGAGGTGAATAGATGAGGGACGGTTTCTTCGGACCATGTGGAGAAACTGCGTCTTAATGCCCAGAGCATACGAAGTCCCGCACGGTACAATTTCTCTGTATTTTCTAATGATCTTAAATCATGTCGTGAGAGAACTCCTAAGTCTCTGACAGATGTGTTGGGATGGATCAACTGGCCGTCCAAGGTGTATGATCGAGTGGCTGGATGTCTGGTGATACTGATGAACTCCGACCTGCTTGCGTTAAGATGGAGTTGCATTTCAGTGGACCACGTTGACAGTCGCTCTAAGTCATGATGGAGGCGAGTGCAGTCGTCCTGGTTCTCAATGATCCTCCAGATTTTCAGATCATCTGCAAACAGGGCACATGGTGACTGGAGATGCTGCGGAAGATCGTTGATATGAATAAGAAATAATACTGGCCCAAGTACAGTTCCTTGAGGCACGCCACTAGTCGAATGGAACCATTCCGTCAGGTAGTAATTGACCTGTACTCTAAACTTTCGTCCCACAATAAACTCGTGTAACCACTGAAGTAACGTGCCACCGATTCTGTATGTCCTCAGTTTACGAAGGAGTACCTCGTGGTTCACTCTGTCAAACGCCTTACTAAAGTCGATGTACACCGCGTCAACATACTTCCGTTCGTTGAGAGCTCGTACCCACTGGTGGTTTGCGTACATCAAGTTGGTGATGCAGGATCGCCCTTTCGTAAAGTCGTGTTGCGCTGGCGTCAATACGTCCATCGATTCGAAGAACGACAGCAGACACTTTTCACAACGGTCGAGGTTGACGAGTAACTGATACACTTCGGCTGCATCACATTGTAGGCTGTCTAGCAAGACTTGCGCAACCTGTGCCGGTACTGAAACCGCCGCCGGTTTACTGAAAAATACAGTGAGAAAGTGCGTAGCCAAGGCGTCCGCGCGCTCCGCGCTTGAAATGAGCGTCTTTCCGTCTAAGCTCTCTAAGACCGGTAGGTTGCCCCCAGGTTTCAGTTGACGTTTCAAGTAGGCAAATCTTCTTTCGGGTGCCGTTGTGGCCGAGGATACTAGCTCCTCTTCGAACTGCCGGCGTTTCTTGATCTTTGCGGCGTTACATAAGTTACGCTATTTCTTGTACACCGTGTAATCTTCATCACAACCCGAGCTGCTGTATCTATCCCAAAGTTTGCGACGCCGTCGCGCTAACTGTCTTTATTCCGTATCAAGCCAATACGGTTTGACAGGTCCGATTTTCGAATACTTACGGGGAACGAACCGAGTACAGAGCGAGTTAAGCTTCCCCTTCATTAATGACCAACAGGCCTCAAGTGACGCATCCTGTGGTAATGTCCAATCAGTCTGACCTGCGGCTTGGACGAGCCCGTTGAAGTCCATCTTCCAACAGTTGAATGTCGGCTTCCGTTGGTTGTAATATGGTAACGACAATTCCAAGCTTGCCACAATGGAGCAGTGGTCACTGTTCGCCAGAGGTTCGATGACTCTGATCTCTTTTAGCTTCTGCTCGCAGCTCGTAAACATTAGGTCCAGACAAGATGCTGAGTACGGAGTTACGCGCGTCGGTTGGAGGACATGTTGCGTTGCCCCGATTTCAATAGTCATTTTAGCGAATAGAGCCTCAACGTTGCCATGACCGGGAAGAAGTCAAACGTCTGGCTAAAGTATCTTAGGTGAATTTAGATCCTCCATCAGTAAGAATTGAGGGCGGCTCATGTGCTTCTGTGCATGTGGTAGCCACTCGCAACAACGGTCTACTGGGCTCCGGTAGATAACATCCACTATTAGTTCTGCGCGCCTGAGGCGGATTGTGCACCACAATTGCTCGCATAAACTATCCTCGCTCCGATAAGTGCTGGTAAATTTGCCAGATAGTGACGATTTTATGTACAACAGAACACCACCGTGAGCCTTTGATTTTCAGTCGCATCGGAAACAAGAGTATCCTGACAACACGACTTCTTGAGGTATGACGTCGGAGTTCAGCCAAGTCTCTGCAAGTCCTAAAACGTCCAGCCGCTCCGAGACAGCTAGGCGGCACAGTTCGTCACGTTTGTTCATTAGACTACACACGTTGGCGAATGCCACACGGAGGTCCTGGGAGGTACTGCGGGACGTGCCTGAAGGTTGAGCAACCGGTTGATACGGGTTCGTATACCCTTCTTGATCACCCGAATATTTACAATTTGTAAGTCAGTCTCGCCTTTCTCTTTACGGCGTTTGAGCTCAATGACCGCAGTCTTCAAACAATCCCTGTCTTCGGGTTCCAAATCTCGGCGGATGTGAACTTTTATGCCTCTCAGCCTTGACACGAGACAGTATGAGCTGCGGCATATTGGGATTTGCAAAGGTGATTCTCAGAGGTCGACATGACTGGTTAGTTTTCTGGCCAAGTCGGATTACTTGTTTAATTGTCACACTGTCTTCGCCCACATCCAAGAGTCTATCGATGAGCCCCTAGAGAAACTCAACATCGTGTTTATAACGTATCTGAGGGTTTTCATCTTTTGACTCCGGTACGTGGAAGACCATAAGATTATGACGCCTCAACAAAATCAGTGATGTACCTGTGGGAGCAGCACTAGAGGCGCTTAACTGATTGGGTTGTTGTTTATCAGCAGGTGACGTCTGAACTCGATTACGTGGGTCCTTGCGCTTTTGAGTGGTCCATGGATCCTCGGTGTTCAGAAGTTTGCAGCACAGTAGCTGTGGTGTTCTCCACCCCCAGCTAACGTGTATGATGTATGATGATGTATGGTGTTCAGAAGTTCACAGACAGGCTCTGAGAAATTCACGGACCGATCAGTGAAGCGGCATTTCGTAGCTTCCGAGTCTGAGTCTTCCATCGGTGGGGAACATTGAACCTGGGACTCGGCCGGGGTCGAAGACGCTGGTGGTGGTGCAGATCGCGGAGTGACAATAGAAGGCGAGGTGACAGAGGTACTTTCACGAGGGCGTTTGTTTCCACGTGGTGAACGGTTTGTTTCTGTCTGAAAGAGATTTTCCCGTAGTTGTTTGCGGTCTCTGCGTATTCTGATGTCTTGCACCGCGACATTTATCACATATAACTTGAAAAACGGATGTCGAGCGACTTTCGAAACATGTCAGCGGATAAGCCAATGCACGAAATATGGAACAAAACATCACAGCCGAAGCACCGAAGTGCACGAGCCTTATTTCCCACAACTTTCGAACACGAACCACAAGTAGCTTGAGACGGCATCACAAGCTAGAGCAAATCCAAGATGGTGGACAGAGGTGGCAGTAGGGCAAATCCATGAGATCTCCGGAATGAGCCAAAGAATAGTCGCCAAATTTGCACCGCTTGGAAAATACGCCAAAAGAAAAATATTGGTACACAATGCACACAGGTAAAACGCTGCTAACACAGTAATCTGAGGCAAAAGTAGTATCCAGCACACGCTGATCCAAAAATCCGCGACGTCCGTGGGTACAGCCAAGCGTATGTTCTTCCGTTAGTTCCATAACTCGTGTTTTAGATGATCTGTTTGCATTCCTGCCACCTTTTTCCAGTTAGGTACCTGTATTTTAATTCTATTTAGGGATTCGAGAAATATTTTTATAAACGTTCTACAGCGTATTTTCTGAAATCCCGCTGTTCAACCAGGGCTTTGACGCTAATAGAACTCTATTTGCATCAGTGCGCCTCAAACGGAAAGGATGCTGCAAATCCTTGGTGGGTCTGAAGCGTATGACTCGAATCACATATTGTTCGACTGTTTAATGCGATTATATTTTACAATAGCCGCCTCTGTCCTGGAGTAAAAATCAAGGAAGCATAGAAAATCGAATATACTTTAGGTGACCATTCCTATTGAGAGCTATGTAATAGTAATAATAATAGTAAGCAACAACAGCAGTGCATCAGCCATTCTAACTGATGCTTCGCTGCCATACAATCATAACGACCTACAGAACAGGGAAAGAGAAGGGAGCGTTACCGGAAAACCTTACTTCCCTAAGCAAGCATTCAGGGTCAAGGTGTCTACACCTTATCAACATCATAGTGTCACAAACTGTTGGCCATCATGCAGAGATGAAACAGCATCAGCGAGACAGCTTCCTTTCGACTTTCACTAGACCGTTATAATCAGCCGTCACCTTGCCGATAACTCAACACCAACCACACGTTAAACAGGCATTCCGACTAAGAGGCGGCAGCAGACGCGCCACTGGTGCCGACTGCGAGCCATGTCCGGTAAAATCTCGATCGAAGCACAAGGGGAGTCACGTGAACTACAACCTGGAAGGCGAGACGGACCAAGGGCACTCAGTTTGGTCCTCAGTGACTTCATCTCCCGCTGCTAAGCTAGATTTTGTCCACCTCGGCCTTACGCCGTTCTACATCAAGCAGACAAAACAAGGCCCTCCTCAGTAAGCGATGATCGGGTATGCGTATTTTATGCCCAAGCCAACGCACAAACACTGAAGTCAGCTTGCGTATTGCAAAAGCCAGAACTGCAGTTTTGTATCTGCGGCGTCTTTGGCGACAGAAAGGAGTTGTCCTCCGTCTAAATGGCGTATTCAATGCCACGGGGAGGGCCGTCCTACTCCATGGGAGCGATACTTGGCGCCTTCTAGTCTTTGATCATACTTGTTTGCAGAGGACTTATATGTGTACTTTACAGTGGTGTTGGATGCTGAAGTCTGTAAAATCGTTTTTTTTCCTATTTTATTGTTGCCAGTTTAGTAATACTGAGTTGGTGGTGGCGTGTTTTGTCTTTAGGTAGATAGGGGTTGCACCCACTTGCGTGTAAGTCCGTGTTGGCTACCTTGCTTTTGTTCGATATTTCGCTGTCGCACACATAAGGGTTTTGCCAGCTTGTGGTTGCGGGATTTGGATTCGTAGTCGGAGGCATTGTGGGTTAGTATTGGGCCGGCTCTCCGCGACTTATGCCGTCAACAATGTCAGTGTTGCATGCGGAAGTCTGAAGACGTACACATTTTCTCAGTTAATTTAGCTGGATACCTCTAGGTTCTTGTAGTGCTCGCTTCAGAGCTTCTGAGCTTTGAGAGTTTCTGAGAGGGTGTTTTCTCTGTTTTTGCCCACTCTTCGCTTAATCGGAGGTAGACCCTAGCTTACTTCATTTGGGTCGGATTTAGATTTGTTTTTTATCTTGCCAACGTGACAATCGAAGTTTTTCTCTCGCTCTCGATTGGTCGCAGGTACAGCTTCTTTCAGCTTTTCTAAGGTACAAA
Organism: Dicrocoelium dendriticum; assembly: GCA_944474145.2. Classification (NCBI taxonomy): domain Eukaryota; kingdom Metazoa; phylum Platyhelminthes; class Trematoda; order Plagiorchiida; family Dicrocoeliidae; genus Dicrocoelium; species Dicrocoelium dendriticum. The sequence goes on along the minus strand of OX104070.1, from coordinate 51,685,842 downwards.
GGGAGTTGGGTATGTAATCGGCAGGTGTCTCCTGAATCCTTGTATTTTCAGCATGGTTGGCGTTTTTAGATAAGGACACATCACAACTGCTGTTCGAAAACCTTTCATGAGGCCGTTGAGGACTGGGATGCCAGTCATTACCTATTTTAGACGACGCAATTGACTTATCAAGGTTAACATTGCTGATGACAGCGTCAGTACTGGCTTAAATAGTAGCAACATGGAATGTACGATGGGTGGATGGGTTTTGTTTAATTATTAGTCGCCTATGCAGTGGTGCTTGATCGTATTTGATCATAATGTTTTTGCGACAACTAGCCTTTTGCTGCATACGAATTTTGGTGCTCTCCTATCGTCTGAAAACTGTAGGAGTTTCGGACATGAGATCCTATTTTCCTTAGCCTGAGTCATTGATAGGAGACTCCATCCATATTACATGCTTTTAAAAGGATATTTGTTGCTCTGTAGATGTTCGGTTTATCAGGCACGTTAAAAATGATAACATACGATCTACGGAGGCATTCTTATGTTTCGAATGCAATTGAGTTTACTAAAGAACCAGCCGCGCACATTTGCTGAACCTCTAAGCAGTTCACAGAATGATAGAACTTGTTCAAAGCTTGTGTTGAATTCATGAATTTTGCTTTCCAGCTTGGCTACTTCTTCCTCAAGGGTTATACTCCGGTTCGTCGTTTCAGTCGGGATGGTGGTAGTTAAGTTGGAGTGGTTCGCAGCTATATCCAATTTTTTGAAGTTTAGATGATGGATGACAGTAATATCGGGTGGATTTTTAGCGGCAGTATCAGTGGATTGTATAGTCTTTCCTGGTTTCAACTTCAGCTTTAGGAGGGAACTTCTCGTTTTCACATTGCGAACAATCATTTCTAGTGGATACTCGGAAGAATGTTAGGATGCTGAGCGTAGGACTAATAAGTGTTAAGGTTGAGTAGGAATACAACCACAGGAGCCGAGAAAATAATATGACCCAGTTTTCACCACAACAAGTGATGCAAACCAACCGGTTTAAATTCCGGGTTCTTTTCCTTGATGTGCCATTTCTTTGGGTCTCCGTCACCTGCTCGGCTTGTTCGATAGTCTTATTTGTTCGTCTGTGCACGGAGCTATTTACTACGCTCCTGAACAGATAGTAGAGTACAACCTGACGTTTAGGTGATTCGCTCACACGTTGTGACACGCACGCGAAATCGAGTGGTTTTAGGGTGAGAGAAAACCTGCGTCGATCAGTCGATGCCGTCGAGTGTCGGTGAGATGTAGTCTGCACGCTGGAGTTAGTGTCCGATAGTGGGAAAGCAGATTTACAGATCGTATTCGCAAATATGGCTTCAATTGCCGCAAAGAGTTGTGGATTGCGATGGCATGAAGTTGGCCAAGTAGTTGTTGGATAGAGCTGGTACTTCCGAGTCGAGTGATTGGAATTTGGTTGGTATAAGTTGAGATGGGTAAGGAAAAATCCACTACAGAGCAGAGCACAGAGTGGTTTGGAAGGTTTTGCAGAGTTTTCGCAAGAACCGTCACATATCCCTCAACACTTTTTCCGAGCATGGAAAGAGGATGTAAAACGGGATTAAATGGTATATAATAGTCAGTTGCATTAAAGGATGTATGACTTCATCTTTTGGTTTCTCTGATGTCCAAATCCTCGTCACTCAGTCCTTCTTCATCAGGTATTTGTACTTTGTTTCTGTAGGAGAGTACCGCAGTCAGTGTCACTTAGAAAATAGCATCTGGATCTGGTTCATTACAAGTTACCAACTCGTCATCCATTTCAACAAACTTTAATATCCATTCCGTCGAGTCTTGTCAATGAAGATGGAATGTTTAATAGGGCGACAGCATCCCGCTCTAGAGGTTGCACAAATTCCGTTTTTCTGAAACACTGTGTTGTTTCTGGTCAAACTGTGAACCAATCGGAACTTATCCAAGCACAGCATCCAAGTCAATACATGATGCAATAAATGAAGTTCCTCCTGCATGCAATCTTACCCTAGCCCATTGCATGAGCTGAGCTCGTTAGTGCATTTTTAATATTTTGATGATCCCTTGGTCCAGATGTTGCATTTGTGAGGTCATGTTTGGGGGCAGAAACTTAAATGTAATATTTGCGAGATTTTCTACATGGGTGTGACTAGGACAGTTGTCCACTGTTAGGGCAATGAACCGTTTCTTCGTCATCATTTCTTTGTCGATATTTCTGATCTACTCTTTAAATACGGCAACAGTCATCCATGCAGGTCGGTTTGATCTGCAGCTGACTGGACGGTTTTCGGGATTTTGCTTTTTGAACGCACATGGTCTAGCTGATTTGTCATTGACCAGAATCTTTAGCTTCTCCCCACTTGAGCTGGCGCAAGACAAAACTGAGACGTTTGTTGGAGTGTTTCCCACTCCTACCTTCGTCACGCTTTATAACAAGACTTCTGTTAGGAATCACCTTGAAAAAGACCGCAATCCTCAGCGTTACTAATGTCGTTTTTGTTTTAAACTTTCTTACTGTAGTCTTGAATAAACTCTTCAGCCACTTCATTGGATTCACCACACCAAACTCTTCGGGAAATTTCATGTTGGAGTTTAGATTTCTCTAGCGCACCAATGGATGCCTGGAAATCTGCAACCTTAAATTTTTGTGAGAACCTTTTAACGAATTCTTGAATCACCGGCCCAGAAATTCGAGCGTTAGCTGCCCTCATTTGCTTGAACCAGCGCAGCGTAGCCTCATTGCCTTCATCGTGTGAAGTTTTCCGCCTCCTTCTCTGTAAGTCTCATCTCTCATTATCATATGTCTCCAGGTACTCGTGTTTACTTCTATCTTGCTAACACCAAAATCCTCTGTCTTCTTTCTTTGTCTACTGCCTTCCAGAAAATGTCACAGACTAATCTTTTCCTTCAAAGCCAACTGTCGGGTCTTTCCTTTGGGCCAGAATGTTGTATTACTCCTGATGACCGGTCCTACATTGTTCTAAGCACGGAGTGGATCTATGTTCTACGGTTCTATTTACGTGACAACACCAAATAGAGCCGGATAAACACTCGACATTTAATATGGGCGTAAACGTCAATTTCGCCACGATCCAAGATGCTGATGAACTGGTGCTTAGATATGGTGGTTAATCCAAACTTTGACAATCACTGAAAATGCTAATTGCGATGAGTGGACATGTTCTTACGGGTAGACGAAGGCTTGCCTGTGGACAGGTGAGGGAAGTTGAATACAAATCACTCTAGGTCATTTTGTTGGCGCGGATCTGTGGGGACCCATAGGTAATAAACGTGCGCGTAAACACTGACGATCGGGACAAACACGCACATAAACACTGATTTGGAGGTCAGAAGTCCACACATTGTAGTCCCGCCGCACACCGTGTTATCGGAACAAACGAGCCATTCGGGAACCATTGGATGGTAATCTCACAAATGGCCAACTTATGGAGGTTGAATTATTACTGACTGTCATAACCCAAGTGGTCAACATACAACTTACAGTGGTGGTCAACATACATAGGTCTGGTTCCACAGGGTTTACAAAGTGACCGTTCAAGTTAGGAAAAATTGGTCATCATCAAGAGTTGGTCAACTTTGGAGGTTTTACTGTATTTCCTGTCGCTATTTTTTGCCTCCATTTTGCTCACCCTTAACCGATCATCCGTCAGGACACATCAAGCTTCAGTTATTTTTCCGCAATATACCATTGACCATTGAAACCCATTCATTCGCCAGCACGCTGTTGAGCGAACTCATTCGAATCCATACAATGAACTCCTACTATCCCCGGACACAGTGATGTGCTGTCACATGTGAGATAACACCGAGCCTGTGGGTTGAGAAGGAAATCTGGTCGACGCGGGTGGCTTAGGAAATGAAGTGGCAGAATCAACTAATAGTCTCAACCCTATTAAAGCTTATCTGTGTTAATGACGAACAATTTATTCGACAGAGCAATCTCAGCAAAAATGATCGCATAACTAGCCTATAGACGCCTCGATGTATATGATTAGGTCGCTCCCATAACTAACGACGTTTCTGCATTCATGAAATTCTTTCCTTGCTTCAGCCAAACTCACTCCAGTGTAGCCAAATATTAACCAGTCAGCTTAGAGGCAGAGACGTGTAGGCGTCCATTCATCAGCTCCGCTCGCTTGCAACAATCCAGCCGTTTGCATCGTCATGTAAGTCCGTCTCGTTTCTCTGACTGCATGATCCCATCACAAGTGGGACGGTAAAATACAGCACTGGCGCCCATGTTTATAGTGATGAATTTCGTCCGGTTCACCAAGCGGCGCTTTCACATGCATTTAGTTGACTTCCTACTTATGCGCTGCTTCTTATTAGGAGAAACATGACAGCTTTATGTTGAAGCTCCATTTAAAGCTATAGTACGAAGTACGATCACGACCGTAAAGTTCCATCCGAATTCTATAACGCTATTCGAGGACTGGTGAAATTCTCTCCTAAGAATTGCCTCGCTTGTTCTGACGAGCATGACGTGAGATTGTCTAACTTAATAGGTCAAAGCGGTACTACGCACGAAGAGCAGTCACGACGGCTTGACGCAATGTTACTGGCCTCCCTTTTCTCGTCGTCTTAATGCGCAACGAGAATCCCGGACGAGTAGATGAGGTCCCCACCAGGAGGGATAACATAGATCGTTATTTCTGCTACTAGTGTTGGAGCAGCGTTCCACACACTAAACCGATTACGATCATGTTACTCTATTTTATATATGCGTTACCCACTGTAATTCCTCCACGACGAGAATAAACTCTTTATTTATTTATTTATTTATTTACTTGCGCAACAGGTGTTCCCAGGCAGTATCTGGACCTTTTACGTGCTCTATGCTCAAACATATTAGACTGTGTTATGGTCCACGGCGTTCGCCAGCGTTCTCCTAGTACCTGCTACCAACTTTATTGTGGAATTTCCCAGGGAGAGTTCCGTCATGTGGTCACACGGTGCAGTTGTTGGGGTCCTGGCAGGGCGGAGAGGGGAATAATATGGGCGACGTCATCTTGCTCTTTTACCGTCGTAGACAACCGTTTTGGAACGATTTCATTCTTAAGCATACTCCTCGCACTTTCATAGCGCATGAAATTGTTGCGAAAACCACTTTCCAGCCATTTGACTCTTGGCGATCAATAGCTAGAACTGTTCCTTTAATTCATCTACTCTACCAATTACATTAACAGGCGTCAGAGTACAACTACCAGAATCAATTTACGTGTTGCACAGGCTAAATATTCATTTATTCATCCGCGACAAACCTGATATCCACAGGGGATCCCTGCCCATCCTGTAGACCGTCTATCCTGGACCATGCTTAGAACTGTTCTTTACCGGAGCCAGGTTCGAACCCATCGAACTGAAGATCATCGGCACCTTCAGGTTTTTAATTTCTGTTACCTAGTGTTTTTCGTGTCGGTTGGCACTAGCATGCCCGTAATGATTAAGCGCGCAGGCAGTTACTTGGCGGCATGACAAGCTCGACCGGAATGCGTTGCGTTTGACCGGGCGTGTGTATCAAGGATGACTTTTTTCACACCTAAGATGGCATAGCTTTCAATGGGGGCACTCATTGAACGGAATGTTGTTGCTCCGCCTTAATTCCCAGACTAGGGTCAACTTGACCCCTCTGTGCTTCTTTCGAGTCATTAGGGGACGTGAATCGCAGCCGACACCATTGGCGAAATCGGTATCATCTACTAACTGATCATTTTGTTCAAACTGTTTGCCACAGAGTTATCTGCGGATCAAGGTTGATTATGACACGGGACAGTAAAATTCCTTGGAAAACTGCTATCATGTTATCTTATTTTTGCTCGTGTAACCATGACGATGATGTGGATCCTCTTGCCCTAAATGTTTGCTCAGGGAATGTAGGTTTTTTGCATCCGCTCCCTCCTACTCTTTTGCACTCTTCATGAGTAAGGTAATTGCTGTTATGTGGCAGTGAGGTAGCATTAAGAAATATTAATCTACCGCCGTCGTTTTTATTGATGATGGTGCTGAGGATGATGACAGTAGCGTATAATGGTCACTTGCCAATAAAATGGGTGCTGCTATTCCATTTCGCCGGTCAGAATTGTATTATAGTTCTTCGTGAGGTGCGCGTCTCATAGTATTGCGGTACAGGACCCGTCTGCAGCCTCGCTCATGCGAAACAGGATGTTTAAGGTGTGCATGGTTAGACTGAAATAATTCTGAATGGACGGAACAGTGTAACTTGAAGTCTTTTGGAGGTCCTTTTGGTTTCATGAAAAGTGGCCATTTGAGACTGTTCAGCACTCACAAGCACAGATGCTCTAATCAAGCATAACTACTCAAGGTGTTTAGGTTCATAGTATGTTACTCTGCCCTTATCTCCTTACTCGTGAGTATTAGGGTCGTCACAAACCTATGGTTGTATACCGAGGAAACACTTGCACAAACCACCGTTGTATTATTATTGCGGACATAAACAACACCATCTTATGCACAGAGATGGTTTGATTTCCGCACATTTATTATGGGTTGCAAAACAGAGGCATACGAGCTATGATCCGCCAAAAGCGGGGACCGTTCTTGTTCAACCGATTTATAGGCCGCATGCAGATCAGCAGAGCGACTACTTTACTTGTAAGGGACACGGGAATAAATGACTTCAGTAGCATTCTGAAAAGCAAGATTGTGTGACACGGAAGATTCGAGTGTATATTCACATCTCGACTGAGCCATGTTTCGTGGAGAAGTCAGCGAGTTGTCCGACTCCCATCACTTGATCCGACCGATTTGACCTTTTTGAATATTGTTGATCAGTTCTGTCTCTTTCATTTCAGCTTTCCTTGCCCCGTAATTTTCTCTGTCAACTTTGTAGAAGTACTTACCTGATGCGATTAACCGAATAGTGATCTCTTTGCAACCGTGTCTTTTAAGGTCCATTTTAGCTGGTCTAATTGTGGTCAAATTAACAGCCGCTAGAATCTAAAAACACAGGTAATGTTAGAGACTGTGATGTAAGCGAAACTAAAAATAGGTTCCTCGACGCTGCAAAACACGTGACGAAATTATCAATTCTACCAACTCACTAAAGCAGTGCCAAAAGCAGATGAGAGCGTACATCAAATGCTCATAATTAGTCAGCACGATAACTATGCCTATGGCATTTGGATCAGTGCAAGAGTGTCAAGTTAACAAGCATCTGTGCGAAGCTGTTCACATCAGTTGAATCTATGTATGCCCGCACACTGGCTTATGGTACGTCAGTCGTCATGTTTTTTGACTGGTCAGAGTTTAGGCAATCAAATATTGACTGGCAAGGTACTCAGTTATATTAGCCCTGTTACCTTTTTTTAAGTAATGCTGTTTTAAACCTGTCTGGTTTTAATGCTTTATTCCATCAGTTTTGCTTATCCGTAATCTTGGAATTGCAGCTGAATATTCACCATCCATAGATGCACGATGCAAATTCTTGACTTGGCTTTGTGCATTCTACCCATTTTCTAGTGTTACGAGGTCTTAGGTATTGTGCCCTTGCACGACCCATGTAAATCGTCACAAAAACTCAGACCAACCAGTATTGTGTTTCGTTTTTTGTTTTGTCTCTCGAATGAGATCGTGGTTTGATGCGTAGGCTAAGCGAGACGCAGAGCGACCAGGAGACACATAGTATACACGTCATTGAGGTCGACCTTAGCCATTTATCGTGTCTGATCAAACAGGTTCATGTTCTTTGGGAACCAGCCCTGAAGTCTGGAGATGTCAACGGAGGCCAAGTCATCGCTTGGTCTCTTCGGCTCTTCTTCCATACTAATTTACGCCTCGCAAACACCCACGTCTTGGTAGTCGGCGTGCTAGCATGTGTAACACCTAAGCAAGCCGTCGGAACTTGGTGGGTGGAATAATGGTCCGGTCCAGTTGCTGTTCGTGCACTATCATCCAGATGGTGTCATGCTTACTGCTCACATGGTGTTCCCACTAGATATGAGTTAAACTACAAAGGCATCAGTCCTCGAACGCATTTAGGCTCTTTTCTTCTGTTGTTCTAATCTACAGTGTATTGAAATTGTACCATCTAAATTGGCTGTTATTCTCAACTGAGTCCCTTGCTACGTATCGTCTACATTACTGCACCTGGTTGGGTGAAGCTTCAGAGTGACCAGCTCAGTTCAGTTCATTTGATCAACTGCGATCCGAGCACCGAAGTGCAGTGGATCCACCTGCCACTACTCACAACGCCAGAATAACAGTAAATAACAACGGCCCAATAGTGGGATTGTATGTAAAGGAAATGGAAGCAAGAAGGAAGTGGTTAAACTAATTAGAATGGAACAAAAATTAACAACCAGATGTAAGAAACCGAATGCAGGCACGCCACTGACTGCGTGACTGCACCATGTCTGCTACGGTCTTCAACCATCGATGTGCACCACATCTCGACGCTCACATCCTCCAAGACGATACGCACCCGCCTGACCGAATCTCTCAGTCAATATTTGTATGCCTCTATGCTACGTCATGGACTGGCCACCTCGCGGTTTCACCCAACTCGGTGTAGCCACGGCGTATAATGCAGGCCGAGGAATCCCATCAGCGGGTATACGGAGGATATGGCCTAGCCAACGCAAGCGATTAAGGTTCACCAAACGAGTGAGGAATCAGAAGGCTTCTTGCCAAAATCCAACTTGCCGACCTTTGTATTGCTCACCCGGTGTTCCCACCAGACCTGAGCAATACTCCGCAAGCAGCGATGGTCAAACACGGTCAAGCGTTTAATGTCTTCGTCGCGAACTGGTCAGGTCTCTGATTCATACAGTAAGATCGACTTTACTGCAGCGTTATACACCCTATCACTGACAGGCTGACATCTCACCGTCTGCATAGATGCTTGCGTCTCTAGAAAGCCACGCGGACCTTTTGGAGTGACCAACTATGTCAGATAAGCATCAAATGGCTGCGTCGGACTAGTGCGTACTTATTCCCAGACCTAGGCTTTACGATTGTGCTCACTATTATTTGTATGTCCTACCAGAAATTGTGCCGTCATGACAACATTTGCGCCGTTATTTTTTCTCACTTGCTTTTGGCATTTGCCTCCCCGTCTGGCAATTTTCGTATTTTCATCCACTCTTCTTTCCTAACCATTGTTGCATTCCCCGAGTGTGTTGGCACAAACCAAGGCACTACAGTCTGCTTCATTTTTGTGTTTTTATCATGATCCCTTAGCTCAACTAAATTTGGAATTAACTGACGGACACCACTGTTCCCGCATGATCAGCTAGTGCGGACATTCTTCTAAAGGGAATCATTCATTCATTACACAAATTAGCAAGAGCTGGAAAATACCTGAGTTATTGTACTGCAATACACAAAAAAGGAATGAAGCTACAACAGGAGTACGCCAGTTGAATCACTGGCAACGGATGGATATGGTTCCAGAGAGCTGGAAGCCAGCTATTGTACCGCATAGGTCAGAAATGAGATCGTGGTTGGAAGGTGGAGGCTAAGCTGGAGAGGGAGGGACAACACCAACGCTATTAAGGCCGGCTGCTAGTCATATTAATAAGTGTATCCAGCCGTACGTGCTCATCGTCTTTCTGGCCCTAACCGGGGAGCCTAGAGGCTCTACTCGAGGCCAAGTTTGAAGTGAGGGCTGTCATTCATCTTGACCAAGTCATTGTTTGGCATCCCCTCTTCTTCTCTCCACCCCCAGGTCGCACCAACTACACACGTTGCGGGAGTCGGTGTGCTAGCATGAGCAACACGTGACCCAGTCATCGGAGCCTGCTTCATGAAATAGCGGTGCCGAGCGATTCACTCGTTCTTCCTGCACCAGATATGCGCCGCCGAATACGCTCATTGCTCACGCGGCGTTCCCACCAGGTATGGTGCAAACTGTGGAGGCACCGGTGGTCGAACATAACTTACCTCTTTACGTCTGTCGGCCTAGTGGGCCAGGTTTCATAACCGTACATTAGGGTCGAACGTGCGGCCGTCTTGTACTCTGCCTTTCAGGGCGAGAGTGATGTCCCGCCGGCGCCATAAGTGTCAAACGTTAGCAAAAGCGCCTCGAACTTTTGCTTGGTTCTTAACTTGGCCATTGATTCCACCGGCGCTGATACAACTACCTAGGTAGTCGAATTTCCGAACAGCTTCTAGCTGATATCCACCAAGGGTCAGCGCAGTAGGTGGTCTTTGCCGATCTTAGAGGAATGTTTTGCATTTTAAGGGCACAATGCAAAGTTCGAAACCATCGACAGCACGTTTGTGAGCTGTCACAGATGAGGGCAATGTCGTCAGCATACTTCAAGTCAATGACTCGTTCACCTGGAAGCAGTTTCACACCGATGTCGTGTCTTGTGAATGCAATCTCCATGACTTCGTCAGTAGCGAAGTTGAACAAGAAAGTGACACCCTTGTCTCACCCCGCTGCAGGTATTGGACGGCCGAGACGGCTTGCCGTAATCCCTCACTGCCCGAGCTACACTCGTAAAGCGCTCGGATAGTATTTACATATTAATCGGGCACACTTTTCCATAGCATACAGTTTCAAAGAACGCATCGAATCACTGAATCGAAGACACCTTTGATGCCGAGGGACCCGACAACGCTGGTCCGCCAATATACAGGACTGCTCCAACAATCGACATAAAGTGAATATGTGCTCGATGCAGCCCCGTCCTCGGCGAAACCCGACTTGCTCCTCACGAATATGGCTTTCCCGAGTGCCGCTAAATCTGGCGATAACAGAAGCGACAACTTGATAGCGCTGGAGACTAATTCCGCACTCCGAACGGTTTGGGATTATAACGGAGCGTCCCCAGTCGGTTGGAACAGTTTTTTTCTCTCACAGGTCATCTGATCCCGCGGCCTTATTCAATTTCGGCAGTGCGATTTCACGTTCGACTTCTGAGCGAGAGGGCGGATCCAAAGGAACAGTTCAGGGAGCAGAGCGATCACTGGCCGGAGAGAAATCTGACAATTCCGATCGATTAAATTGCTTTTGAAAGTGCTCAGCACAACATTCCAAACGTTTTGACAACTTGTGTAGAAGCCGTACACTCTCGTCACGTATAGTTTCACTAACATCACGTCTCCTGCTGTCCGTTTCCCGTATCAGCTGGAATAAGTTACTATGGTTACCAAGGCCAGCGACCACATCGATCGATGAGATTAATAGGATTCGCGGTCTCTCTTCAGGTTAACACGCAGTTTTGCCTTCATCTCTTTGTGAGTCTCGTCGTGTTCGCTTCCAGCAGGAATGTGCCGGTGCGCATCAGTAAGTTCCCAATGTCCAGGTTGGCTGTTAAACTTACCACAGCATTCGCCTGTTGTTAAGGCGAACATGTGACCTGCAACTGAATTCAGTGAGCGCTTACTCAACCAGCATGCCAGCGTACTTCGATACGCATTCATAACATCTAGTTTTGTCAATTGGCGGGTTTCTATGCACTCACAGCGTCGTCGCTGGCGTTCGTCAAAACACTGATCAGCACTTATAAATGTATTATCAGTGTCCACACATGTGCTCCAACTCGAGCGACAGTTTTGAACGCAGCCTCTCTGGCGGTAAGTGATCGTGATGTGATCGATTTGCGTCCATTGCTGGTGCGCTCTGTGTCACTCCGGCGAGTGCTGTCGGAAGTTAGTGCTTCCGAGAAATAGACATCTTCACACAGGCGTAGCATTCGCTCACTGTTATCATTACGTGAGCCTGTGCCGTATTGGTCGCCCAGATACAGCTCATCAGAGGACAATTTTCCAGGTATTTCTACTGTATCTGTGCTTCCTCTGAGACGAAGGAGCTTGTTCACTTGTTGGTGGTTGCTGTCTTTCACTGAGTTATCGCTACACTTTGTGCACGGGTAGGCAGTGATGACAAACAGACCTATTAACACCGCACCACTTCATATCTTTGAACGAGCCAGTCTGTCAGTCGGCATATATCCGGCTGCTGTTTGGGACTCAGTCAACCAAAGCAGCTTCATCCCGGAAACTCAGGGCAATATCAACACCGGCTTGGCTGGCACTCGAAGCTGCATCATCTCCGGATAAACACAGTGAGAAAGCACTGCTAGTGTCACCCGTAAGGGATCGTAAAGTGAGCACCTGGCTAGAGTCTCGCACGCAAGTTTCCGATAACTAGCTGATTTCGATCGAGAGGGTCTCTATTGTTTGGATAATGCTGCCTGTTGACCGATCTGTAACAATGTGCGTTCGTTGCATGCCAGTCTGATAGAACATCGAGGACTCCAACTAGAAGCGAATGAGCTGGGCTTGTCCGTTTGGTTGCACATGGATTTGTCGACAGGGCAAAAGTGATGCTCCACCTTTGCGTGTGAGTTTAAACTAGAATACGCTTATTGAGGCAAGATAGGGGATGACCAAGAATTGAAAGGGGGGGTTGAAAACGAGGAGGTGAAAGGTAATGGGGTGATAAGGCTGAACAAGCGTGAGAGGGGGAATAAGAAGACAGGAAGGTGTGAGGAGTACCATTCAAACCTCTATCCATTCCGCTCGATACAGCAGATAGGGCGCTGTTGGTTATCCACTGCGATTGCCAGTGCATCAAGAAGTTGTTTGTAGGCAGTCATTATATTATATTGCGTGGGTAGCCTACTGTCAGATTGTTCAGACCTAGACAGGAGAGTGGTTAGTGTTATCAACTAAAGCCTTTGATGCATAAATATGACCGCACGGCAGTGGGTTTGGCAATGGGCTACAAAGAGTCCCTTTTAACGAATAAGGAGTCTCCTGCACTCCAACCCCCTACTTGACGGGCAAGGAAACTGAGTGTGTCTGACCTTTAACCATTGACCAATCTGGTGTAAGTGACTATAAAAATGCAAAAACCGCCACCCAACACAACTCAATGGTTCGCTGAGGTACACAATCCATTGCACCACGGCAAGGTCCAGCCTCATTGCGATGACTTCTGAGGGGCATACCAGTGTTCATGATGTCTGAGCTCCTTTCTGGGCCTATTTCAGTATTCTTGGTAGATGTTACTTTCCCCCACCGGAAATTTTCCTTTCGTTACCCCGATCCAAGTGATTCGTTCTGTTGCAATCTCCCCAGCATCCATATTACTCGCCGTTTCTTGGACTCACCAGTCTCCGTAACCAATGCACTCAGCTTAGATGAGCGGTTTTTTCATTCCCATTAATTTACCTCATCATCAACACCAGTACATTATCCATCTCAATTGATGCTTCGTAGCTGTAAAACCACGGTGACCTATGAAATGGAGGACAATAAGCGAGAGAAAATGAGGTCCTAGCATCGTCGGAACACCTGTAATTCAAAGGCAAACCCGATGAGACCTTTTGAAATTAGTCTCTTTATGATGCCGTTTCCATTTTGCTAGACTTCCATCGAAACGTGGAGGGTAGTCCCACGTCCGTTCACAGGAGATTCTCCATCCCGTATGAACCTTAAGCGTATAACTGTTCTTATCTTGTTTGTCTTGGCCATCGCTCCTACCTCTTTCATCTTCATTTTAGGGAACCATGCCGCTTGCAGATTTACTTCCAAAAGGGGACCCACGTGTGAACAATTGGCCTCTCATGGATAACCCGTTGTCCACTTTCCTTATCGTGTTGGCTTATCTGGTGATTGTTGTTTGGTGGGGTCAAAAATGGATGGCTCGTCGTTCTACTGGTTTCGAGTTGAAACGCCTTATGTTGATTTACAATTTTTGCATGGTCATTTTTTCCGGTTGGCTTTGGTATGAGTTTTGCGCCTCCGGCTGGTTTGGAGGTGGCTACACATTGGGCTGTCAACCTGTCGATCGGTCGAGACGACCAAAAGCCTATCGTATGGCCTCTGTTTGTTGGTTTTTCTTCATAAGCAAGTTGATTGAGTTGGTAGACACTGTGTTCTTCATCGCCCGCCGCAAGTTCGATCAAGTCAGCTTTCTGCATGTTTTTCATCACTCCGTTATGCCTCTTTCTTGGTGGTTTGGCGTCAAGTATGTCCCAGGTAAGTCTATTTCGGCACCTGCGCGTGTACCTGTCTATCGGTCATTCACCCGGAACACACAACTTTTCATCTATTTCGCATTCGTACACAAATCAATAATCTCGACGGATTACCTTGTCGCGTTGTTGATGTATGGCCACATTGATTTAGCTTCGGCCGATAAGCTTGGAAGTGGATTAACTGGCGCCGATGTACTGTCTATGCTCTGATTCGCGCGAAACGTGATGCCGCCCATACCCCTATGCTTGAGTATGAACTTTCTACTGCTTGACCTGCGCATATACTTGGTGTGTGTGGAGAATGTCGTATCATTTGGGCTGAGGTTAGTCCATACGCAAGCACTTGCAAGCAACTTTTTGCATTTCTGTCTGTGCTTCGCGGTTTCCTACTGCAAGCTGCCGTTGCTGTAGGACTGGAATGTCTCATTACCAGTTCTCACGATTAGCGAGGGGCCGATTAACTTTACTGATTGTCTTGCTTTCTGACTATCTATATAATTCCTGGCTGTTAAACTGACGACTACCTTGCTACGCTAGTAAGCAAATTAAGTGCCCTTTATCGAATATTTACTTTCTGTGAAAATGTTAAGCCATCCGTTTACTGGTCATCTTTACAACGCTACCGGTGGTAGATAGTAGATCTTCAACATTGCCACCGCACGCTAGCGAAGTCTAACGGCTGTCCTTGACCACCCAGTTTAGTTTGGTTCTGCTGCCCACACTAAGTGGGGCACGTTTTTCGTAAAATGTTTGACTGTATACCTCAACACACCTTGCTTGCGGAAGTAAGTCTCATGGAAATCCGTGTATGAAGTGGTTAGAAATGGTATCTTACGCGCTTCATCGTGTCGATTGAGGGTCACGTGATCGGCCGCATCCTAGCAGGTGACTCCCCAGTGCATCTTCCCTTTGGTCCAAACCTTACCCCCCATGAAAACACCGTCGAACAGTTTGAAGAGCTAGTGTCCACATGTCCTTTGTATCTTTTAATTGCTGTCATTGCATGGTTGAATCTACTCGCCACGGATCCGCGCAATCACCTAACAACTCGCGGGACAGCCCAAGTACCAAGATAACTGCATTGCTTGCGTTGGTCCGCATTGGAATTGTCGCCATGTTATCAACCGCTTACGAAAATATCGAGTTACCGACATTTCACCCAACACAGATTGTCTACCGCCACACTGCGTTGATTGCTATCGCAAGATCCACGGTGGTTCTATTCTCGTTGAACAAATTGATCGCGAGCATATCTTACGCCCGCTGTACTCGTCACAGCGGTCATTCGGAACTTTGCCAATTGGTGTTTGGTATCCGTTCCCTAGCAACCAACTACGCTGGTCATATTACTTCCTTCTGTCGTAAGTCGGCTGTCTACCTTTAGCCGCTAGCTCGCCAAGTTGCACCAATTTGGGATAGAGTTGGGTGAACGTACCCGCCCATGTCGTCTTCCTGGTTGGGGCTTGCGAGCTTTCACCGCATAACACACCATGGGCAAGAAACTACCGGCACTTATTGACTGTTCTCTCATTTTCACTCGCTAGTGATACAGTCATCTCATTGAAACTCAGTCCGTTTGACTTTTGTCCATGGTTTTACTTTCAGGTGGAATCAGCACATTTCATGCGATGCTAAATAGCTTTATTCATTTGTTGATGTACAGCTATTATGGTCTGGCTGCTGCCGGACCCCGCTTCCGACGTTACATTTGGTGGAAAAAGTGAGTCCTCGACCCTAGTTTACTATCTGTGGACCGTTCGTGCCCTGTTTCACACATCGATCTTTCGCATGTATAGGAACTCATCGTACTCTTTTCGATGGGTTATATGCCTTGATTTCATTGCCACGACATTTCTCGTGGTATTTCTAGTTAGGAAGCGTTCTATAAATGACTTGTATGTTTGCATCGATTTGCCGCCTTCGTTATAATTGCATTACCGTGGTACCTTCTCCATTATACACACTGCCTTTGCTTCACTCCGCGGAAACGTATTCAATTCTGAACGGCCTCAGATCACCCACTCATTTTTACGAAGTTGTTTCTCGGTGAATAACTGCTTTCATCCAGCCACATTTGGTTTCGTTTTCACGGTTCCGCGGTTGAAGCGCAGCTAACCACATTATATTGCCATCTTAAGCGGTATGCATCCGCGTGCCAAGCAGTCTACACAACCACTGTCCATCACTCATGGGTACTGGACAACACGGACTGGGGTTGTGTCGAGCATACTGAAGCGACAAGCACGGATGTTAGCACAACACCGCTGTGACAACTTTTTTGCTTGGTGGTTGATTCTTCCGTTATTGCTTAACTGTTACCAGTTTACTAACCTTTTCTTACTATTCTCTGGTTTGGCTACCGGTCCCGTTTTGTCTTCATAAGCTTTTCTGCACTGTTGATGCTCCGACGTTTCACACTCAGTTCGTTATTTCCTGTCGCGTGTTTCTTCACAAAGGTAAAGATATTTACCACCGACTTCCTTGAAGGCGCTTGCATTTTTCTCGGAAATGTTTTCTTTCGATCATGTTCCTCTCTCTTATGTAAACTTTAGCGCGTACATTGGGAGATTTGTCATTTGCTCCATTTCCTTCTCAGTTGTCCGTATTTCTTTCTTTCTTTCCAAACTGCAGATACATGACAGGGGCCCAGATTATCCAATTCGTGGTAGTCATACTTCATTCTGTGTACACCCTGGTCTTACACGATTGCAACTACCCGAAGTTGTTCAACTATTGGATCCTATCCTACGCATTGATCTTCCTGGTCATGTTCGCAAACTTCTATACCAACGTGAGCTCCAATTCCTCTTGGTCAGTTTCAGTAGTTCAACTTATCAATTAAGGTCCATGCAACGTGATGAGGTGGATCCAGGCGCCATGACCTATGTCACAAAAATGCTAATACTAGTACTAATGATAATAACAATAATTCGGTTGTTGTGTTGCTCCTCGAGTTAGGCACTTCGATTGCAGACGTTTGGTCAACAGGCGAGGTGACCTCATCAGTGCAGGAGGTGTAGCGGCTTGGTGACAAATGCCATCAGAAAGCGAATCCAGGATTTGCCATTTCATGCGGTTGCTCCATGACTGGGAAAACTGTTGACATATCGGTGCAATGCTGTAGCAGTGCATTCCACTTTGAACTCCCACTTGTATATTCACCGATTCCACACAACCGAACTCGTTTTTTTGATTTCATGGTTAGATTCGTAAGTGAGTCGTCAGTCTTTGGCTAGCAACAATGATATGAGCATCGCATCACGTTTTTTCCTCTGAACCCTTCCTGAATTTAGAATCAACTGCTCGTAGGCCACTCTACACATAAGCTGATCCAATAGTCACACTTGCTAACCACATGCCGCTACCCACTCTGTTTGCCAGGCTACATTGGCTGCACGCAGTGTGTCCTGTGCTGCCTAGGTGGTTGCTACCGCTGAGCGACTTGTTGAAGCGCGCATTTGCGTGTCCGCTTAGCCAGGTCATTGAGGTCGGATCAAACTAGCTAGTCTACTGTATCGGTAGCATCACAACCCTACGCATGCGGTTGCGTCAACAGCTCAGATGGGTGCTATTCTATGTCCAGTACTACTTCCCATGAACACGTTTATCCACCTGAATCACCGACTCCCACAACTCTTGATGTCGTTCGACCGTTTGGGCCCACTACTTGACCCCTGGCCTCATTTACCTATCCCCAAAGACCCGGAAGCCAGGTGCTTCAGGCCGATGTCTTGTTTGTGTACCACAGCTGAATTGCAAATATGAAATTAGTTCTGCTCTCACTCTCTCTACCTTTTGCTGCAATGCTTCTCTGACTGTTTGTTTCCCTATCACTTTTCCACTGAAGGCATATCAGAAAGCACCAAAATTGTCTTCCTCCATTCACCTTTCGGTCGGCGGTCCTATCTCCAAACGTGCGTTAGACTAATCTCAGGTCGTGAGCGCAGTGCTCGGATCCTCATCTACGTGGCGCTTCTGAATGTACACAGTCTGCTCCTGGCATCATCTCCAACTACCCGAGCCCTCCTTTCATGCTTATCTACAAGCAATGATTACTTACAATCGGTCGCTCCCTACCCGCTTCCTGTGTCTCCTTTCCTGTCTTATTTCACCCAGTTTAGCCACTTACACCACCATCATTTACAGTGCATACGAATCAACATAGCAACGCTATTCATTTTATGAATTCTACGTTATGAAGCAATTTTGTCTACAGATTTCACAAACGACTAACCTTTGTGATCCGCGGACACGCGTCCTTCCCAACCTTTTCTCTACCTGTGGTATTTTTGTTTAAGATTCGACCCGCGCCTCATTAGGTGAAGTCCACTTTGTATATTGCTCATCTTGAATACATGCGCTTTTACTGCTCTTAATGAAATGTTTCCTTGTCATTTGTAGCTTTGCATTTTATCCTTCACACACAGCGGGCCCGTGATGTCGTTTGGGCGTTGTGCTCGCAACTCCGGTGCCAGTCCCCGCACCTGCGCGAGGTTGGACGCCCACACAATATGCCCGCCTGCGTGTGGCCGCTTACGGCTGCATAGCAGCGTAACATCAGATTGAGACAGTGGTATGGTGCTGGTGCATTTTCCTTAAAAACGCACACATATGCCTCTAACTGTGACCGCAAACGGACGCAGGACACCTGCACCTACAGAGGAACCATGAATGGCTTGCGTTGCACCACACAGCTCCATGCCGGCTCGTAGCAGAAAGGACAGAGCATCTGCCTTGCAGCCCGGTAGTCACGGGTTCGAACCTGCCTAGGGGATCGGGCGACCTTTTCAGTATTCTTAGCCGACACGCGACTGGTAATGCTTACGTGTCAGTGAGGCGTCTATACAGCGCATAGCTGATGCCTTTTTACATAGCTCCATCCGCACACCCGATATCCAGTGCAAACAGGAAAGATTAAGAGTGTGAGGCGTGTAGATGGGATCTACAATCGTTTCTGAGCCGGCCAACACTCCTTCAACATGCACATCATTCGTATGATCAAAGGGAAACATGCCTACCAGACTTACACAGGGAGGTGGCTTGGCCGTATCCCGTTCCACACTGGTTGTATGGAACCACTTCTTAAGCCTAGCGATGTAACGAAGGCCGTGAATTCCTCCCCCAGCAATGATTAGCAGTCTCGTGGAACCAGTGCTCGAGGTAGTGGTTTTCGACAGTTAAACACCCTGTCAACACTCACATCCAAGCTTGGCATATCAATCAGCAAATGCTGTTAAACATACAACAACATAAATTCACAGGTGGACATGCGGAGCAACTGCAGCACGCGTACCACACTCGCACTATTATCGGTCTGGATTAATAAATGAAACCAGAAACAGCCTACTTCTGCTGCGCTGACACTTCACATTAAACTTATTCTTCGTCTCTTCGATATTGGCCCCTCGTGGACACGTCGGTAACTTACCGGATCGTCTCGGCTGAGGCGCACACGACCTCATGTGTTACAACACCACGTACACTAAGTTGAGTTGAACGCTGTCTGCTTAACCGGCGTTTTTCTTCCTGGAGCACCTAGGCAACAGTATCCTTCATGTTCTCACCCCATTGGCGACGATCTGCTGCCATTTTGTCCCAGCTCTTTGGGCAACATTGATTTGTAATAAACTCATCATGCTCATAGTCTGATGATGTATCTCCGGTTTCCTCGCGTTCCGCTTACCTTCATTCAGTTTCGGTCTCAACGTCAACACGCAAATCATTCCGTGTAAACTCTTAATGGTTCAAGCATTGGCTTAGATGCACCTCCCGATTGGACGCCGATTCCGTTTAGGTAAACCGATTTCCATGCTGCCAACGCAGATGTCATTATGAGTTCTTGTTGAATAAAATGCCTACACACCGGTCGATCGCGTCGTTCCTCGCTCGTGCAGTGCTTCACTTTCGGATTATATTTTTGCTCCTTTTTGGCTTCCACTGCTCCTGTTCACTCTTCAGGTGAAAACGTTTATCCCTACGCCAGGCATGCTTTTCGGATGCTTTCACTTTGCGTCTGACTTATTGGCGATGGTTCTCGTAGGTTTCCCGAACTTCGTGCTTCATGTTGCCTGAGATTGGTTGCTCTGTGATCTCCACATTCGTGTTACCAACAATGACGTTTCATTGTCTTTCAGTTATCCCCAATGCGTTCTCTACTGCTGATGTCGACCTTCGGAATGTCGGTAGGTGTACCGGGAGGCACTCCCTAGCGCTTTTTGTCTGGAACCTTCAGTGTAAGCTAGGTACTGGACGAGGTGTGGAGTAGAGTTGCGCTCCACAGGCCACATTTCCTCCCATTCAATGCAATTCTCTGTTACTGGTCACTCCAGTCACAATATACAATTTCGATAAAATGTGATTGCAACCCAATATCTAACCGCCTTGGTTTCGTGTCAGTGTTTTGGGCGCGGCGGACATCGTGGCGATATATCTAAAGTTTACTGATTTGATGAATATCACCTCCGGAAGATTCCCTTCCAGAAAAATTTAACTTCTGATTTTTGTGTAAATGAATTTTACCAATTAACCTTCGCGCAGCTTTCGAGGCACTCTCGTCTTTAGCTTGTCTGGTGGAATTATGAAACTGGAAGTTTCAGCAGATTTAGGTGCATGTTTGGTTTGTTTCTCATGATTTACTTCCCAGGTGGGAAAGGTGTATGTTTGGCGATTATACCAAACCACCAGCGGCCTTTTGTAAACACGCTTGCGGCTGGCTCAAAACATGCTGTAAGGATAAGAAAAAGGTTTAACAGTACCCCGGCACACCGTGCCGATGCTTCGCTGCCACGCGACCGCCAACAGTCGTGCGTTGGCTGAAGACACTGTGAGGTCGCTCGAGAGACGCACAGTTTGACATGCACGAATTATCCCACCAACTATTTTGTGCTCATTTGTACACTGCTTAGCTGTGTCTGATCCTTTGGCTGCTTGTCTCTTTATCTTGCGTATTACCAGAGTCCGGTTGCGTCAAGCTTCTGGGTGCTGCATACTCTAGGGGTTGCCAGCTCATGACATTTTACTCCACAACCGTCCTCACGCCTGTTTGCACTGGTTAGACAGCGACAGCTCGAACCCGTTGCCTAGGGACTTACGTCTCTGCCCCTACGCTCCGGGCAAAGCTTGTGATAACTGGTCATGACTCATTGTGTGTTCATTTAAAGCGCCCGGTCCCAGTGATCAGACTGATCGAAGTTCAGTCCAACCTGAATCGCGACCCACATTGCGATTACGTGTCGCAGTTCACTCACACGACGAGCGCCTCAGATGAACCCGCAATGATCCTGAGGGCCACTTTGATTACGAGCCATATTTGAGCCCAACAACTTCGTTGGACCTTACTTGAAACGTCAAGCACTTGTGTTCCTAATGCCCGGTCTTTTCGTTATCCTACTTATTTCTTTATTTAACTTCGGTCAAGCGACCTTTGGTTTTGATAGTCTTCCCGATATTCGAGTGGTGTTCAAAAAGAAACCAAACCTTTGATATAGCGTGGCAAATGGCAGAGGGAGCGCGCTGCGGCTACTGTGTGCATGTGGAGGCTTGCTTAGACAACAAACTGTCATTTGCCGCATTTCACTCGGACTGTTGCTTGCGGAGCTACAGCCGCTGAAGTACGTTCACAAGCTGTTTGTCAGATTAGTCCCATAGTCAATGAAGCAGTTAGAAGAAGGGTGCGTGTGTGAAATTTTACTACAAACTTGACAAAAATTTTACAGAGACATCACAATTGCCTAGCCAAACATACGAGGAGCAGGGTATGAGTAGCACACAATGCTATAAGTGGTGTGAATGTATTAAACACGGCAGTATGTCTGTCGGTGGATGATCTACCCACTGCTGCTACTGTTATGCCATTGGATCATGTCCTAAACGCCTGGTGGCGACCGCTGAGTTGGAGTTGGGTTACACCCTTCTCCCTGCTAAGATCCAGGACACCAATCCGCATGAGTCAGTGAACTGACCATGTGCTAGACCCGCTGCCTTTCGGGTGTACATGTAGTCGAAAGCATTTGTTGAGGACCGGAGTCGTTCTCCTGTCAGGTGTAGGCGTCATGCCAGTATCCTAGTCCATCCTCTTCGGAGGTTAGGAAGTGGTCGATGGCGCTCTTCCCGTAAAACCTAGCCATGGGAGACAACAGGTCTACAGGTTATTAGCTCACAGCTCGATTGGCGTAGAGCATGAGCGCCACGCATTGTCTCTGACGGTGGGAGGCAATAGTTGTACGCCTGTGGGATGTGGAATGCATAGCCACAGTGGGCGACCTGTGGCACCACATTCACGACCAGGTGACAGCTGCTGCCGAGGAGACCATCGGGCGCGCAAACTGTAAGCGGCTTGATTGGTTTGATGAGAACAATGCGACGATTCGCTCATTGGTGTGTGAGAAGAATGCAGCATTTGCTGCACACGTGGCAGACCCAAGTGACTTGGGAAAGAAGAGTCAGCTTCGCAAACTTCACTAAAAATGCATGGTGGACGGAGAGAGCGAAGCAGATGGAATGCTACGCCGAACGCCGCCAACAAGGAATTCTTTGACTCCTTGAAGACGGTGTATGGACCGAGATTGGAGCCGTTGAGGACACTGATGGATGGTAGTTCAGGCGCTACCTGCACCGACTGCAGACATAATGCAGGTCTGGCGGAAGCACTTTGACTGTCTCTTGAACAATCGTTCAGAAATCGACTGACCTACATTTAACGGCCAGTACGATGTGAAGGCGAGTCTGGCGGACACTGAACGAGACCCAGACAGCACTTGCTCAGCAGCGAAACGGCAAGTGTGCTAGGGCTGACGGGATTCCACGTGAAGTACTGAAACACCGCTGACCCGCGTTGTTGACTGCGCTGCACCACTTGGTGCAATGCGTATGGATTGAGGAGGAGGTACCTGCTGAGCTGATGGATGCCCTTGTGCTGTCACTATACAAGTGCAAAAGGAGCAAGCAATATTGCACGAATTATCGTGGCATCAACTTGCTGAGTTGTGTTGTCAAGGTGGTTGCCCGAATCCTACTCAACCGCCTCGTCAGTCAGGTTGCGGAACCTAACGTGGCGGAAGAGCAGTGTGGATTCCGTTCGGGTCGCAGCACTATAGATATGGTGTTTGCGACTCGTCAGTTTCAGGAGAAGTGCAGAGAACGATACCAGCCGTTGTACTCGCTTTTTATTGACTTCACCAAGGCGTTTGATACGGTGAACCGCGAGGCATTGTGGCTGGTGTTAGGTATGTTTGGTTGTCCGAGTAAGTTCGTAAGCTTAATTGAATGTCTGCACAGTGGTATGCGGGCGAGGGTGCAGCTGAGTGGAGAGACCTCGGCTGACTTTGCAGTTGTCTATGGTGTGAAGCAAGATTGTGTGTTAGCTCTCTTCCTGTTTAATATTTATCTTCATGCCATGATGTCTTGTGCTTTTGATGCCGCTCGTGCTTATGGTGTTCGTGTGGAGCACCGTATTGATGGTGGGTTGCCGAACATCCGTCGTTTCGGTGCGAGAACTCTAGCCTGTGAGACAACTATCCGTATGTTGCTGTTTGCAGACGACTGTGCGTTGTTCGCACAGAGCGCAGATGAGTTGCAGCACATGACTAGTGCTTTGGCTTCGACAGCGGCCAAATTCGGGCTCACCATCAACACAAGCAAAACTGTCTGTCTCTTGCAGCCTTCACCGGAGGTGCAATCTTCAATATTGCCGGGAATCAGCATTGATGCTGAAGTATTAGAAACCACCTCCCGCTTCTGCTACCTTGGGAGTGTGATGTCGACTGATCAGCAGCTACACGTTGAGTTGCAAATCCGCATCTCGAATGCAGTGGCAGCATTCGGGAAGCTAGAGTACCGAGTGTGGAACAACCATCATCTTACCGTTGGAACGAAGCTGTTGGTGTACAAATCCATGGTGCTGTCCGTTCTTCTATACGGTAGTGGAACGTGGACGATGTACCGTCGGGATGTGCGATATCTCGAGCTGTTGCAACAACAGTATGTTCGACGGATTCTGCTCATCTGATGGGGCAACAGAGTTGCGTACACGTAAATGTTACCTCAACGTGGAATATATGCAGTGGACTGCATACTTTTGCTGAAACACCTGTGCTGGCTCGGTCATGTGAGCCGGATGGATTCGACGCGGATACCGAAACAACTATTATATGGTCAGCTGAGTATTGGGAAGCGGCATGTAGGAAAACCAAAGTTACGTTACCAGGATATGATCAAAGTGAGCCTCTCACGTTCTGATCTTGGTTGCAGGTCATGTGAATCGAAGGCGGTTGATCGGCGTTCACGGTGCGATCTAATCACGAAGGCAGTTGCCGAGGTCCGGGAGAAAGACCTCATGCATGCAGAGAAGAAGCGGCGAGCACCGATGGGTTGTACTCCATCGACATCGAGCGCATGGTGCTGTAGCCTAGTGAGCCATGAGCGAGGCCACTGGGGACAATTACCGAAGCGACGATGGGTCCTGCAGAGAACATAGGCAGAACCGGCGCAGCATTCGATTTACTAACCGCATGCTTGCATGCTAAGTCTATTTATTTCAGATGGTGGGTTTGCAATTTTGTCTTAATGCTTTTCTTTCTTATATTAATGTCTACCTGTACTATCTTTTATAAACTTGCACACGTCTCTGATGTTAATTGTAGTTTATTTCGATAACATTTTCGCGTTTGTGGCATTTCCTTAAAACGTATTTTCTGACCTCTTGAACTTATCGCGGATTCATTCGTAATCACTTTTTATACGCCCATTTATTGAAGAGTTATGCCGCCTTATCTGTATACATTATCCGATTTATTTTATTTCATCTTGTCGTTTGAAGTGATTGGCTGTTGCTTGATATCCCCGGTGTGGCTGCGCTTGATATGCATGTTGATAACGTGACTACCTGTCTATTACCCACTACCTCCATGCTGGCTCTAGGAGACATTTAGTCGTTGCTGGAGGGGACGGGGTGCACGTTCCTTGTGGCCGTGCTAGGCTCGAAGAGTGGTACCATGCATTCAGTGTGGAGCGGACTAGGGTCCAGCCACCGCCTTGTGTGCGATTGATTCCGAAGTACAGCGTGCTTGTTTGCCTGTGAAGGAGTGTGGGCCGGCTCCGTTGATGAAACGTGGCTCCCATCCACATGCCTCCCGGTCTTATTTCTTCGGGTTTTACATTGGATATGGGATGTATGGGACGGTGCAACGCGAGCCACCCATGGTCTCTCTGTAGGCGCAGGCGTCCTGGGGCTAGACACTGACAGGCAAATCCGAAACCGGATGCCGCCAACCATGTCTGTCGGTGGCGATCCCAAGCCTGAAGGACCTTCCACGTCAACAGACCATAACTTTATCGAGTTGCTTCTTGCTGGGATCCCTGGAAATCGCCGTTTAACTGTTTAAGAATTTTCTGATGTAGTGGGCATCAGCTTAGGATTATGCCTTCAAGTTCTAGTGCGTCTGAGGGATGCTTTGCACAGGAAGAGACCTGAGCTGTAGGAAAACGAGATTTGGATGTTGCATCATGAAAATGCGCCGGTTTACGCCTCGCTCTTTTCCCCCAGCTGTCTAGCAAAGCATCACACTCCCGTTGTGCTCCATCCACCGTGTTCTCTGGACTTAGCCCCTGCAGACTTTTTCCTGTCTTCCAAACTTAAGCCACGTTGAAGGGACCTCGTTTCCAAACCATAGAGGAGTTTCAGGACAATGCGACAGGAGGCATGCGTGCCATCCCAGAAAATGCGTTCCCAATATTGGTAGCACCGTTAGGGATGGTGTACCACGAGTAGAGGGGATTAATTTGAGGGAAAAGGTGTTTAAAATGTTCTTCAACGAGCAATGTTATAGCAATAGTTCGGTTTCTTTTTGAACACCCCTCGTACACTACTGAGTTTAGAAAATGTACACGAGAAATTCGCCTTTGTTCCTTGGCAGTAAGTGGTTTCGCACTTTTGGCTGTTCAGCTTCTACGGCCGCATCTAGGACGGGCTACAGAGTTCTCGACCCCATGGTGCGTTAGGATCCCGTAGAAGATATACCGTCTGTCTTGGTAGCGACAGCGGGCTGGACAGGGGCATAAGACGTTTACAAGAAATACCTGGTTATCTCCGAATCTACCAGCAACGGCTTACATCATCGGATGTGATGTGGGTATAACTCTACAAATGCGGCTTCAACAGATGCAGATTTCATTTTGCTAGTCTAAACAGTGCATTTTCTTAGCTGTGAATATCTAGAACTGTTGCCTCATTATTCATCACATTTGCTTTACGATCTTTAAACACGGTGACATGTGATCAACTTTGTGGTTGTGTCGTTGCATGGCTTGGTCCCACTGTCGGCAAACGCACGCGTGTCTCAACTGTCGTCGGCTTTTGTGGGTAAATACCGATTATTATCTGAGAGTGTGCGTAATGATCATGATGAGCGGCAATTGAACTTTACTTGTACCGATTAGTTTCCTCAGCAGTGTTGTACAGTCCTCTACAAGTGTCGCTAAAGTCCCCTCAGCCAAAAGCGATAGCCGACTTTGGAGGTGTGGGTCTGATACGACGGATATAGCGCTGTTATCAACATATCGGAAGGCTCAGTGAAATTCCACATGAAAATCTATCTTCATAATTAGTGCGACGCGATTTTCGGCTTGTGATGATCTGTTTGAGAAGGCGATAAGTTACCGCTGGAGAGGCTGCATCCAGAATTGTCGCTCGATTTGGAGCACATGTGTGGACACCGATCATGCACTTGTATGTGCTGACATGCGGATGCGTTTTGGCGGACGCCCACGACGACGCTGTGAGCGTATTGACACCAGCCAACTGACAAAACCAGCTGTTCTGAATGCGTATCGAAGTACGCTAACATGCGAGTTGAGCAAGCGCTCACAGGAGACAGTTGATGGTCACTGGTCACATGTTCGCCAGACCTTACTAGCAGCGGGCAAATCCTCATGTGGTATGTCTAATAGACAATATGGACATTGGGTCTCTTCGCAGTCTTTGGAACTTATAGATGCTCGTCGACAAATCCCGGCTGGAAGCGAGCACAATGAAACTCGCAAAGAGCTCCGGGCAAAACTCCGTGCTAGCCTGAAGAGAGACCTCGAATCTTGGTGGTCTCATCGTGCGTCAGAGATGGAAGTGGCCGCTGCCCTTGGCAACCATCGTAAGTTATTCCGTCTGATACGGGAAACGGGCAGCAGGAGACCTGGTGTTAGTGAAACTATACGTGACGAGAGTGGACAGCCTATCCACAATTTGTCAAAACGTCTGGAGCGTTGGGCTGAGCATTTTGAAAAGCAATTTAATCGGCAAGAATTGTTCGATTCGCCGGTCACTGATCGCCCCGCTCCGTGGGCTGTCCCTTTGGATCCACCCTCTCGCTCAGAAGTCGAACGTGAGATCGGACTGTTGAAGTTGAACAAAGCCACGGAACCAGGTGATCTTCCTCCAGCCCTCTTCAAATTTGGAGGCTCTGCTCTTGTTGATGCTTTGCATGAATTACTAGTGAAACTGTGGGAGCAGGAAACTGTCCCAACCGACTGGAGCCGCTCCGTTATTGTTCCCATCTTCAAAGGCGGCTCGCGCTCGGAATGCGGCAACCATAGAGGAATCAGTCTGATCTCCATCGCCTCCAAATTACTCGCGTCCATAATTCTCCACAGACTGGCTGGCGCTCGTGAAAGCCAGATTCGTGAGGAGCAAGCCGGGTTTCGTCGGGGTCGTGGCTGCATCGACCACATCTTCACCTTGCGTCAGTTGTTGGAGCACCGTCACACATATTGGCTGCCCACCGTAGTCGTGTTCCTCGACATCAAAGGTGCCTTTGATTCGGTTGATCGATGTGCCCTTTGGAATTGTCTACTCAGGAAAGGTGTGCCCGAGAAATATGTAAATATTATCCAAGCATTATATGCGCGTAGCACGGGCAGAGTGAGGGCTTACGGAAAGCTGTCGCCACCCTTCAATATCTCCAGCGGTGTGAGACAAGGATGCCCGCTGTCACCTTTCCTATTCAACTTCGCTATTGACGAAGTCATGGAGATTGCATTTACAGGACATGACTTGGAAGGTGTGGAGCTACTCCCAGGAGAACGACTTCTTGACTTAGAGTATGCAGACGACATTGCCCTCATCTGTGACAGCTCCCAGACGTGTCAAGCCGCGCTGGACAGATTAGCACTGGCTGTCAGTCGCTTCGGGCTTTGCTTTGCACCACCGAAGTGCAAAGCGTTCCTCCAGGATTGGCAGGGTTCGCCCCCTGTGCTGACCCTTGGTGGGGATCAGCTAGAAGTCGTTCAGAAATTCAATTACCTGGGAAGTTGTATCAGCGCCCTTGGGATCGAAGACGAGATCACGAACCGCATAGCGAAAGCTCGAAGTGCTTTTGCTAACCTTCGCCACCTATGGTGACGGCGCGACATTACTCTCGCCCTGAAGGGTAGAGTGTACAATGCAGCGGTACGTTCGACCTTACTGTACGGTTGCGAAACCTGGCCTCTAAGATCGGTGGACATGAAGAGACTACTTACGTTCGACCATCGGTGCCTTCGCAGTTTGGCTCACATCTGGTGGGAACACCGCGTGAGTAACGCGCGTGTTCGACGCCTTGTTTACGGCCTAGGAAAAGGGAATGAACCGCTCAGCACCGTCATTTCACACACCAGGCTCCGATGGCTGGGCCACGTGTTGCGCATGCCAGCCCACCGACTCCCTCGACGTGCGTTGTTTGCTCACCGGGGATGTGGGTGGAAGAAGAGGAGAGGTGGCCAAGCGATGACTTGGTCCAGAGGAATGAAGGCCCTCACTTCGGAGCTGGCCTCGGTTGGAGCTTCACGGCTCCCTGGTTGGGGTCCAAAAGACGGTGAACACGTTTGGCTGGATACACTTGCTGATCTGGCAAGGAGCCGACCTCAGTGGCGTTCCTGCTGTGAGTTTCTTTGTCCGTCCCCGTCCCTTTAGCCTCCCCCTCCATCTACGATCTTATTTCGTAGGGTAAAACGTAATTAAATTTTTGTTTTTTACCTAGTAGCCGGCTAGTAGCTTACCGGAACGATGCCTATCCGTTGCTGGTAGCTCAGCTGGCATTCAACTGTCGTATTTATTTTTCCTTTATGTATTGTATGTATGTATGTATTTCCTTTATGTATTGCGGTACAATAGCGGAGGTGTTTTACCATCTCTAGCTGACATGTATAATGATGATGATGATGATGATGTTTGAGAAGGCATTGCTGAACCTAATGGGCTGACGCTCCCTGGTTGAGGTCTAAAAGACGGTGAACACGTTTGGCTGGATACACTTGCTGACATGGCAAGGAGCCGACCTCAGTGGCGTTCCTGCTGTGAGTTTCTTTGTCCCTCCCCATCCCTTTTAGTCTCCCCCTCCATCTACGATCTCATTTCCCAGGGTAAAACATAAAAAAAAGAATTTTCTTTTTGCCTAGTAGGTGGCTGGTAGCTTACCGGAACGATGCCTATCCGTTGCTGGTAGCTCAGCTGGCATGCAACTGTTGTATCTATTTTTCCTTTGTGTATTGTGTTATATGTATGTATGTATGTTGCATTCTTGATGCTTCTTCACCGCAGTTGGGCTAAACCAACTTACACTTAAACTAGGTCTTTTTAAGCTGGATAAATTTCATTCCGCTTTATTTGGGTTGTTCTGCCTCCCTGACTAATGTTCTATTAACTGGCCACGTTGCATACACTAATTGTGCTTATCTTCGGTAATTTTGTTGCGTTTTGTAGCATTTTTAAGTAACTTGTGGACATTTCTTACTTATCACGGATTTGCTGTTAACGCAGTTACTTCATATGGTAAATTAGCGAAGAGTTATGCCACCGTATCTGTATGCATTGTTGGATTTATTTTATTTCAGCTTGTCGTTTAAAGTGAATGGCTGTTGTTTGATATCCCCGGTGTGGTTGCGCTTGATGTGTATGTTGACAAGGTGCCTACCTGTCTATTACCCACTACATCGTTCATACTGGCTCCAGAAGACAGTTGGTCGTTGCTGGAGGGGACGGGGTGCACGGTTCTTGTGGCCGTGCTAGGCTCAAAGAGCGGTTCCATGCACTCAGTGTGGAGCGGACTACGGTCCAGCCACCGCCTTGTGTGCGATTGATTCCGAAGTACAGCGTGCTTGTGTTTGCCTGTGAAGGAGTGTGGGCCGGCTCCGTTGATGAAAAGTGGTTCCCATCCGCATGCCTCCCGGTCTTATTCCTTCGGGTTTACACTGGATATGGGGTATGTGGTTGGAGCTGTGGGTGGTGCAGCGCAAGCCATCCATGGTCCCTCTGTAGGCGCAGGCGTCCTGTGGCTTGCCACAGTGACAGGCAAATCCGAAACCGGATGCCGCCAACCATGTATTTCTTTCATGTATTGCGGCACAATAGCGGAGGTGTTTTCCCACCTCTAGCTGATGTGTATAATGATGATGACGCATCAAAAGACCTAGATGCTCAGCGGAAATCGCACATGTGCTTCAACGTTTCTCGTTTTCCCATGTTATGGTTTCCACTGAATGTGCCGATAACCTGCTGCTACCGCTCAAGCTGATCTGTCCACTTTCCAGATTAGATGACGAAGGCCTCAGGTGAAAACTTTATTACACACCCGGCGAGCAGAATAAGCAAATCAAATAAGGGGATCGAATCAACACTTAATAAAGAAATGGCGTAGCGCTCACTGACGGGCTTCAAAGTAGACCCTCCTCATTAACAGAGTTCAAAGTGAGACGTCATCATTCGTCCGCTCTCATTGGCTGGCCAATAAGCTTCGGGTTGGGTCATGGTCAACTGTGCCGGGCTGCTAGGAAAGGGGTACCTGCCTCGTTAACATACAAATCTTAGGATACCTCCAGTTGTTGTCACATTCACAAACAGAGTGGGTACTCTCGGATAAATTGAATGGCTCTACTTAATGCACTATTTTCTGACCTAGTGTAACCCATTGTTTTTTTCCGCCACTTACACTCGTTGATTCCTTGTTGTATTCTAGCTAGTGCATTGGTTAGCCTTTTCCTAATTTAGTGCTCATCGTACAAGAGTGAGTCTAGCTAGCAAATGTTCCATTCAGACATCGGATCGCTCAAGCTTAGATAAGTATGTGGACGGACCTGGTGAAATGCTCCTACGATTCGAAGCGGCAGCCTTTCAACCAGAACGGATTTTCTTATGTTACGTTATCACTTGCTCCTCTGGGGCGCCAACATTCGACACCATGTCTTTCCCAAGTGATTCGGTTTCAGTTTTGCATCCGGCTTTGTATCGAGTGGAGGCGACACAGATTCGTTACCGTATTCATCGCGTGTCACAGCTGTTTCTGGTGTGCTCACTTCTGCTCCGTCTTTGGCTCAGATAGAACCTTGACCGTCGATGCTTACACATCCTTTCTTGGTGCGTCTCGCGATGTGAGAAGAACTGCCTTGATTAAGTACGTTGCTGGTTTGTCATCAATAGGTACACAACTTACGGCAATAGTGCATCCTGTTTGATGCTCACAGCCCACCAATTCGCTTGTTCGTGTCGCGCAATCTTTACTGACCGGAAATGACTTCGGTGACGGTGCTTTCTTAAACCGCTCAATCATCTGTTGTAGCGCTTCTTTTTTCCCTCTGCCACTGACAACTGTTGTACTGCTGCTTTGCTGCCCTGTGAGACTGCGACTGTCTGACTGCTCAGTCACACGCCCAGCCAACCGAAGGAATACAAAGGGCCGGAACTCGGTAGACAGAGAGTGTATCTACAGGATAGGTTAACTCTGTTTATTGGTAACCGAAATATGCTAATTAGGAGCTCAAGGTCACTTACTATTTTGCGTCTGGTTTTCAGCCGGTGTGCGCGAGTTCCGCTCCACGGGTTTATCATATTGATCGGCTAGTTCGATCCCTTTGACGCGGACTGGTATTTACTAGTCCATCAATTTACGCTCGATTCTCAAATTCAGCTCCGCTTACGTCTTTATTATCATCACATTTAGACAAGCGATTACCATACAAAAAATGTGCCCTAGACGCTCATCTGGGTATGAGGAAATTATCCCGGTCAGAGGAATGACACACGGTTGCGCTGTTTTCGGGGTTTCGACAACTGCAGCTGCATCAGACTAGCTTCGCAGTTGCCGTGATTTTGCATAATTACCGATACCTGTGGTTCCTCAGTATCCCTCACGCATCTTACATTCACATTGTGCGTTGTTTTGGACTCTCATCTGAACGTACCAATGGTAGCATTCACCGTGTCGCAATTTGACGATGTGTACAAGCACGATGTGTACGATGTGTACAGCACTGCAATCTACGCCAGGTTTCGTACTTATTTAGACTCATCAATTTGAGACAGCTCCTGAATTGAGACTGAAGCCTGGGACGTAGCGTTTAACCGATTCCTAATTCAAGGTAAACCGAGGTCCAAATGGAGTTTGCATGTCGCAGTCCAGGTACACAATGGACACTCATGAACCCAACATTGCCTCCAAGCGCCTTCGCAAGCAACCTGGTTGGAGATAGCCCATGTGGACGTTCCACACCCCACTGTAACTCGATGCTGTACCGGTTTGCTAGCTCCCCCAAGTGCCGAAAATTGCAGTATCGATCCGCGGGGTCTACTAGTTTCAAATATATTCTTTTGGACGCCAATGTGTTGTTGCAACTTCATAGAATTGAGAACAGGCGTTGCTCACTTAGTTTCTTAACGCCATCGTGATTTAATTGAACTTTTGGCTAAATCTGCATCTGTCATTGTTACACTTTTCTTAATCGCTCTGAAAATTCTCAGACTGCCAATCACTTCAAAGCCCATTTGAGATTCCTTATGCAAAATATGCACAATTAACTATTTTATGCGGTCTTGTTGTACAGATTGATCAGGCCACTCAGTTGGGCTGCGCCTCGCATTGTCGAGGAATAAACCGTTTGTTTATTTAGTATAATTTCACTAGCATTTATACTCATTTATTCTCCGGCGAGCTGCGTGAATCTAGCAAGTTACATCCCTTGTTTCCATGAGCCTCTACTCATTTATTCTTTCGCGATAGACCTAGTGCACTCAAACAACGACAGTTTTTTTTCATGCTCTGTTCACCAGCCCAGTTGATTCAGTGCAATGCGTTGCATTTGACCGCAGTTTGTGAGAGTCGTTTTGATACAAAATACAGCAAATTAGTGGCTTTTGCCAAACACACTCATAAATTCCAAACGAAGCCTTGTTTACGTTTGTTGTCGCATCGGCAAACAATCTTTCGTTGGTTGCACTCAGTAAGTACATGGCAGAAAGTGCACCAGCTTTTGACATAAGTACTCTGACCCACACCGATGTACTTTGAAGTCAGATGGAATCCGATCGCACTTAAACGATGAGAATATCTATCACCAAGAAGCATGTATATGAAAGAATATTCGTATTAGCAATCAGCTGCCATCGCCAGCTCCGAAACAACGTCACTGCAAGTTTTCCTCTTCTATGTGCGGTGCTCTACTTTGCAGGCGACCTTGGCATACTAATGACTCATGTACGAGGAATCCGATTTTGTCTTCAGAACTAATTGGTGAAGTGAGCTAATTCAGTTGGATTCACCGCACGAATCGTGGTTCATTAGTTTGACTACGCTGATGGGTAGCGATGTCGTTGACTGAATTATCTGGCTTCTGGCCAATGTTGTGCCTCTTCCGTACCGTTGCGGCTCTCTGTGGTTTTGTTGATAACATAACTACCTACGAATACTTACTCAAGATTGCACGACATCTCTATGATGTCTCAAGATTTAAACGAATTTTATCACTACTGACCGCGTTCACCGGGCTGGTATCATCGCAATTCTGTGAGGAATCGGGACTGCATCATTGGAGCCGCAACTTCTGCTCCACTGTGAATGTCAACAGCTGTGATTGAAATCCATCTCGCTAATCCATCCACTTTACGTCTTTACATATGACTGGTATTTTCCTTGGTGTCAGGTCTTTCCTCGCGAAGTTGGAGGTTAATGTATCCCTTATAACCCGTTTTATCCTGATAACTTCCTATTGTGTTATTACGAGAATCCGATACACAGCTTGTCATCCGTACATTATTTTACGTTACCTTCGTCATCCAACATGAGATAATCGCTCTAACCATCATAACCACGGGTTTGGAGACATTCAGGTTCGGGGGGATCCGTGCCTCAGCAACACTACCAATTGGAACAGTTGTTATTATTCGGGCAAAAAGGCAAAGACTTGTGTCGTCGTGTTATTTGCACGAATCGTCATTGGTCAAAGAGGGACTTACTTCATAATCCAAGGGGTTCTCATTTCATTCAAAGCTGTTCTACGTTCTTGCTTTGCTGTTTACTTAAGACTGCATTTGACTCATACCTGGGTGGAGGAATTGCTAAATACACTAATTCTGAGACTTGTTTGTTTGTCGGACTAGCTCCGCAACACACCTTGGTCCGAAGACGCTGTAATCACACCTTTTGACTTAGTCCCAGACGTTTGTTTTTGCAATTTATCCACCAATCGACTTACGCGGACTCCAAGTGGATTATTTTGCTAAATAAATATTTTGGACACTGTAATCCGATCCGGAAACTTGGGGAAATTCACATAATTCGGTGCTCACCTTTACACCTTGCGATTCAAATTCTGATACATGTGGGCACTACTCTGCTCATCTTTCTAAACTAATGCCATTGCTTATCTGAATCATTCGCCACCGTCAACGGAAACGGTCACGACTTGAGTGATTGCAGTGCCCGCGTTGAAAGTGACAAGTCACCCGAGTTCCCATCTACTTGTCAGTGGACCTCTGTTCTCGTCTATGCTGGTCCTTTCCCTCAGCTGACTACTTGACACGAGCAGACGAAAATTTCTTTCCAAATGTCGGGATTGGCAGCTGCAATGGACCGATCCAGAACGGATTGGGATCAATGGTTATATTAAGATTATTAGTTTCTCCAAGTGCTAAGGTTACATCTATGCCATCCGAGAAATTGTCTCTAACTGGTTGCGTAACATGTAGCTACTACTCTCGTGTACAACACAGTGTGTCGAATAGTTGGGGCCATACATCCTTAGCATATTTTGATGTAGCCAACTTCAATTGAGCTGCTGTAAGCATGATACTAAGGCAACCACTTGATGAATGGTGCGCCTTCGGACTTTATCTCTGTCCCTATAAATCCATATGTGGTCTGTAGTTAGGGTAATAACTGTAAATTATTTGATATTCTGAATGCAGTTTTGAAATTTTTGTGACTTACTGAGCAATGTCTATGGACTGCATTTCTAACTTTGACTACTGGCAATTAAAATTTTGATAGGCGCCACGTGTACTAAAATAAATGGCAGGACTTTTCGTTGAGCTGTCGTTAAGGGTATATAAAAACCTCATCATGAACAGTTGGTTGGTACAGTTATATAAAACCAGTCACAATCCGCATCGATAAATCATCCTCAGTTAACTCAGCGAAAAGCCGCTACATACTATCGGGGTTCGTTAGCTGTTATACTTTTCCAGTTCGTACCATAACTTGTAGATCGATTAAAAAGGGATCCAACAACAGTGCTCAAATGTCCCTGAATCTACCGCCATCACATTGCGGGATAAGTTATCAGACGATCAAGACCAATGGAACTCATTGTGTATGCAGATGAGTATCAAAGCCAAGCCCATAAACTTGTTACGAATTACTCGTCATCCGAACTCGCCACACTATGGTGAACCCAGACTTATTCGAGTAACTCTAGAATCCTCCACCGACGTAGAAAACGTTTTGCTCTCCGCAAGCGTGCTAAAACACAAATCCTGTGGGATACGTATCTATCCTGATGTCCGCTGGAGCGCGCGACAACCAAAACGAAACACCGAAGAGGGGCACAGCAAGCAAGACCGCCTAAACACAATCTTCATACATGGCGTGCCAGAACATCCTTCTAACCATGTTCAAGAGACCGAAAAGCACGATTTAAAACAGTGGCGGTTCATTCGTGAAACACTTTCTTTGGATGATGTTGTGGCACTATCGCTCACCAGGATACCTCTCTCATCGAATTATAGAGCATGCGGCCCTCGAATCCTAAAAATTGTGGTTCAGTCAGAGCAACAAGCAAAGGATGTTTCGGATCGATGGCGGAAAAATCGGAAACATCTTCCCTCCGAAATTCGGTTAAAGGTCGCAAACAATTCGCACAGCTCAAATATTAAAGCAACTGAAGCAGCAAGCATCCTGACAAATGTACAAAAGTGTAACTTGACTGCTGCTTTAATTGACTCTGACGTAGGTCTAAACGAAGGCTGGGACGCACCTTGGCCGAACCAAGTTGCAGACGAGGTATCACTGACCCATCAAAAAAACGAATAACTGCCGACCTCCCATCGGTCGGCATTCTCCCACACTTGACAGCTTCACCTCTCTGCGGGCTCCTAGAGACCGAGAAACTGGCCTGCTTGTATACAAATGCTCAGGGACTTTCTAATAAACTGGCTGAACCGAAAGATCGCCAAGCTTCCGGCTCGTATGATGTCATTGGTATCACCGAGACATGGTTGCACACGGGAATGACGGACGCTGAAGTGTCGCTATCCGGCATGTCGCTGATCCGGAACGACAGGCTCACAAAAGGAGGAGGGGTAATCCTGTACTACCGAAACGACTTACAGTGCGAAGCCGTGGAGGATTCAGACTCGCAGTTCCCCGACTCTCTTTGGTGCCGGTTGCAGTTAAAAGGCAGGGACGCTTGCCTTATTATCTTGGTGTACCGCGCCCCTAACTCAACACCCGAAACCGACTACCACCTAATGGCTGCTTTAAGGTGCAGTTTACAACAAAAGTACACTCACATTCTTATCATGGGTGATTTCAACGTACATTGTTTAGAAGCCCCTGCCACGATCGGAGAACAATTCAAAATCGATTTACAAGATCTAGTAACTACTGTTCCTCTTTACAATCACATCACTTTGCCCACTCGGTTCAGAACTGGTAACACGCCATCTGTGCTGGATCTTGTGCTTACCAACGAGGAGCATATGATTGATGCGTTGGTTTTAGACTGTCCGTTGTGTCGCAGTGATCACGCAGTCATCAGTTTCAACTTCGTCTGCTATGCAGAATATCTGAATGACAACGATGATACTGTGCGAACCATCACAAGGTACTACCGA
The DNA here is from genome assembly GCA_944474145.2 of Dicrocoelium dendriticum. Classification (NCBI taxonomy): domain Eukaryota; kingdom Metazoa; phylum Platyhelminthes; class Trematoda; order Plagiorchiida; family Dicrocoeliidae; genus Dicrocoelium; species Dicrocoelium dendriticum. Next base: position 51,648,747 of record OX104070.1, on the reverse strand, counting down.
CTCGCCCAGCTAGTCAGCACCACAACATGGTCTTTCCTCGAAGAAGAACCCCCGGAAGTCGCCTGGCTCGAGTTCGTCAACACATTCAGTAAGCTGATTGCACAGACTTCAGAGATAAAAGCTTGCAATAAGTGCAAATCCGTTTCTTTCGTTAGGAGCAGGACCCGAAAATGGATGACAGTACGCAACGCAGCATGGCGAGTGTACAGAGAATCTCCAGCACCAGAAACTTGGGACAACTACGCAGCCCAACGTAACCACTGCACTCAACTGTTAAGAGAAGACAAAACCGCCTATCAGCAGAACATCGCAAAACCTTCAGTGCTAACCACAAGCTGCTGTACAAGCACGTTAATAGCCTACGAAAGGTGAGGCAAGGATTTCCTCTACTCAAGACGGCTGATGGCCCAACAAGAATGGCTATTGAAGCTGCAAACGCGTTGCATTTGCAATACGCCCCCACGTTTCAAAGAGTTTTGCCACCAAGCGATCTACAAAGCTTTGTATTCTGCTCACCAGGACTAACCCACATCAATTTTACCGCAGAGGCTGTATTGCAAAAGCTGACTTCTCTACGCAAACACAGCTCGCCGGGTGTCGACGCCATTCGTCCAGAGGCATTGGGAGCAGCAGCAAACCAACTGGCAGGATATTTAGCTCAGTTTTCCCAGCACTGCTTAGACCAGAACCAAGTTCCCGCCATGTGGAAACTTGGAATAATGACCACGATTCACAAAGGTGGAAGCAGAACTGATCCATCCTACTACCGCCCAGTAACCCTTCTTCCTATACTCTCCAAGGTCATGGAATCCATAGTTGACGATGCACTGGTGTGCTATCTGGAAAACTGCAACCTCATCACTCCTGAACAGCACGGTTTCCGTCGACAGCGGTCATGTACAACTAATTTACTAAATGCACGCAGTAGTTGGACCGAGTCAGCCGACGCTGGAGAAGGTGTTGATGTGATCTACCTGGATTTTTCCAAGGCTTTCGATCGTCTAGACCATCGGATACTACTATCCAAGCTGCAGCATTACTGGATCGGAGACCCTCTTTTAAGCTGGATTGCCAACTTTCTACTTCAACGGCAATTAGTGGTCAGATTTCGGAGCTCTTTATCGGACCCCATACAAGTTGAGTGTGGTGTGCCGCGAGGCTCGGTTCTAGGTCCACGTTTGTTTTTGGTGTTTATTAATGACCTTGCACAGGGAATCGCTTCAAACTTCCTGATGTTTGCCGACGATATCAGGACCTGACGCAGGATCCAGGCGAACGCCGATCAACATGTGCTCCAAAGTGACTTAGATACAGTGTATCAATGGTCGACCCAAAACTTATTGCATTTCAACGCCAGTAAATGCAAGGTGCTTTCCATCCGACATCAAAGCAGCTACTCATACCGACTCGGAACGGACGTACTGCAACAATCAACTCTCGAACGTGACTTGGGTGTCCTGATTCAGGATGACTTGGGTTGCTCCAGGCAATCCGAAAAGGCCTCGAAGACCGGAAACCAACACGTCGGGCTGTTGCGACGGGCGTTTGGACAAATAAACAGCTCCATATTTCGACAAATTCTCAGTGCATATGATCGCCCCCATGTCGAATATGCAATTCAAGCCTGGCATCCATGGCTGAAACACGACTTTAATGCACTGGAGCAGCCACAACGCCGGGCATCTAAGAACGTAATTGGAATGCGCAATCTTTCCTACCAGGAGAGGCTGCGACGACTAGGATTGTTCAGTGGAAGCTATCGCAGGCTACGAGGCGACCTGATTATGACATACTTGATTCTGCGAGACCCACATCATGTGTGCCGCCCTTTACTGCAACTCAGCAGCAATACAAACCTGAGGGGCCACTCATTAAAACTCACAGAACAATACAGTCGTCTGGAGTGCCGCAGAAATTTCTTTTCCATCCGTGTCTGTCACCCGTGGAATGCTCTCCCAGAATCGGTCGTCTGCACCGACACTAGCAGTGTTTAAAAGACGGTTGGACGATGCACTCATCCACTTACACTTTGTTACTTAACATTACGTCTCCATCCTACACCTGGAGTTTACCCTGGAATTATTTGTTGTTAACTGTGGGTGTTGTGAATCTAAGTGGATCGCAGGACTGCAGCGAAGCAAACGATAAGTCCTTATTTTCGTATTTAAAGTATTAACTATTTTACTATCCTTTTCATCATAATTGTTATGTTGATATCCCCACCAACTATCCAACGGGGCTTGTAAAGCAACTCTTCTTACCCCGTGTAAATTCATTGTTCATTGGAATTTCCATCCCATCCTAGTTAGATGTGAAATAGAACCTGGTCTCTGCGAACCCTTTAGACCATAGTTGGTACTTATCCCCATGTGCTACGGTGCCCTACATGTTATCATTAAACTTCTCCATTATTCATCTATGATGCGTACATGTACCTGCTTACTTATTAGCTTCAAAGACGCTAGTTTCCCAAGTTACCTGGGCTATTTAAGAAGCATACAACCATGCACAAACTGGTGAAGAAACCCTATGCATGAAGCATGCAAACGGCATAGTTTGGAACTTCCGGCACATCCCACAGTCACTGCATTTTGCGGGGTTTAAGAAGCATTGTTACACTGAGCAGCCATACACAAGGGCGCATGTCCTCATTCTGGAGGTATACTTTTATGCGCTTATTTTTTCCTTTATTTAGTTTTCCCGATCCCCCGCGATCAAAACATTGGCAGACTTCAGTCTGACAGTTGTCGAGATCGCATATAGTAGCACACTTTGTTCGTCAGGAATCTTCCTGTGCTTTTCGTGCACATCACCATATTGTAGCAAGTACGAAGTGGCAAGAAAACACAATCTTTGTTGAAGGCGACCACGGTTTTCCCACATTGCGCGTACGCGTGCCTTTATCAACCATGTTTCCGTTCTACAACACAATGTACACAAGGAATCATAACATGTCAAGTTCGTGCCTCGTTGGACTGCGTATTTGTTGGCCTTGGCTGCTTATCTTACATCATAGCTTTGCTTCCGGAACTCACATTCTGACCAGCCTGGAGTTGTTCTAAAGCTCTTGATTTGCTTGACCTCGGTTGCGTTATTCGTCTTGGGGTTACTCCAGGGTGCGTCGACAAAGATGTTTCTGTGATTTATTGGCCTATCGACACACCTCTTTTCAGTGCTCTTTGGATCAGGCAAGTTCTCTTTCCTTGCTCGCGCTCCGCTGTCTGCTCTTATTGTTGGGCTGGGGTTGCGCTGTCCGATCTCGTCCATGATGTCTGTTCCCGTTTCGGTCCTCTCTCGTTCTAGTGACTTTTCAGTCTCCTGCGTGAACCCTGCCTTTCGCGCCACTACAATAGGATACCCACCTCCCTCACTGCTGTGGCGATTGCCACATTTCCTCCAGCAGCAGCTACCGCTACCAGCCACGGCTGCTACCAAAACGATTAAATCCTCTTTTCAGAGCCTCTAGATATCATAATCTCACCGAAACGTGGCTAAGATGTGATACTACCGAAGTTGAGATCACTCTGCCCGGTGTGTCGCTTCTTCGGAACTACAGAACGGTAGGGGGGAATAATCAGTCGGAATGATATTCCATCTCACGGTGGCGGTGTTGCTGTCTACTACCGAGATTACCTGAAATGTGAGGCCACTACCGAACATTCCCTTCTTATTCCCAATGCTTTAGTTTAATTACTGCAGCTAGTAGGTCGAGATAGTGGACCTTAGAAGATTACGCACGACACTTGCGTCAGCGGTTGTCTACAAGCCTTCGAACTCCTCCGCAGACAGCAATAACATTTTGTTAAAAGCTCTCCACTGTGGTGTTTCTAAACGTACTCTCTCTATCTTTTCATGGGCCACTTCAGTGCACCTTCCAAAGTATCAGCGCTCCCAAGTGAGCCTTACTTCAAATCAAAACTTCTTTAGGTCATGGATATGACGCTTTGGTATAACCATGTGCATCGACCAACCAAACACCGCGATCCAAACAAGTCATCACTCCTGGACTTAATCCTGACTAATGAACAATTGATGGTTGAATAAGTCGCACCCAACCCTCCACTAGACAGTAGTGGCCATTCAGTCCTAACATTTGGTTGTGTGTTAGGCTAGTATTGTAGGTAAAGTAGGAAGAACCCAACGAATTATTACTGATCATTCCAAGCTTCGCAATCTAACGATAACCGTTGGCTGGGATCTCCAGCTGCACACTTCCGTGATTGACACATGGAATTAATTAAATGACAAATTAGCTGGGTCAAGCAAACAACTTCAAAAGTTATATCATCAAGAGTATCACATCGAACCAAAACCTTCATCCGAAGAAGAACGCGTAAAGGGATTAATGGTGGAGACGAGATTTGGAGGCAACACACACTGGGCCCACATGGAAAAGTTACAAAATGATTATAATCTACTGCAGTTACTCATTAGAGCCGATATTTACGAACGACGCGAGATCCTGGTACTCTTATGAGTAACACTAGGTGGCTTTATAGGCATTTTAATGACAAAATAAAAGTTAAGACCAGAATACTGCTACTGAAGACAGCCAACTGCCTAACGTCAAATGCTGTGGATACAGCTAACATGCTACTCCTGCTCAGTGGCTACAAACAGCATGGAACCTACGCCCTTCCACCTCCCAGCGAATGTCGTCGGCTTATCCAGTGCCACCTTTACACCAGCAGCTGTCGCAAACAAATTGCTGCCTCTCCGAGAAAACAATGCCTCAGGAATCGACAAGGTATGCCTAAAAGTTCTTAAAACCCTTGCTTCCGCAATGGCATTGCATCTCACAACCTTTCTTAAGTTTTTATTTGTAAGGAGTCAGCAGTACGCCGCTATTTAGTTCCGATGTTTCGCTGCCGCGCAACCATCGCCAGTCGCGCATCGGCTCAGGATACTGCGGGGGTCGCATCGTTCCCTATGCAGGCTTGAGCCCGCGACCTCGGGATCACAAGACAGACTTGTGATCCTTGAGGTCACGGGTCGGCAAGCGTCTACTTGAATCCGATACACTTCCTCCGGATAGAGAAATGAAATTATCAATGCGAAATACGAAGGAGGTAGGCGATCGGATTCTGCAAACTACCTTTCCTATTACCTGTTTTAGTAAAAGTGATGGTGTCAATAATCGCAGATGAACTGACGCGATATTTTGAAATCTCCAACATGATTTCAGATGTAGACGACCTTGTTTCACCAATGCATGTCTTGCTCGGGACTCATGGAACAGAGTAGGTGAGGAAGGTCTCTTAGATGGGATTTACTTAGACTTTTCTAAAGCATTCGACATAGTCACTCACTTCGTTCTCCAGATACTTGCTGCTTACGGTATCAACAATTCCCTGCTCACCTGCTTGGATGCTTACATACACGACAGAACAATCAAGGTAAGAATAGCCATCACTCACTCCAAAAGTCTTTGCGTCTCCACTGCTATGCCGCTTGGATCTATTCTTGGCTAGCTACAGTTTCTAGTTTATTAACTAAATAAATAGACGGTATATTCCTCGACGATGCCAGGCGCAATCCGACTCAGTGGTCTGATCAATGTGCACAACGAGATCGCATAAAAATATAACTTCGCTTTTTGTACGGTGCATCACGAACGGGTTTTTGAACTAACCGGCAGTAGCTGAATATTCACTTTATGGTTGCATGAAGCGATTTGTTGATTTGAAAGGTTGAAGGCATTGGATGATTAAGTAACTAGGAACAGAAGCAAACACAGATTTAACCAAAATTTTAAGCAAAGTAAGGCAGCCATCCATATAACCGTCCCAAGGAGACGTGCCTCCATGCAGTATTCCCTCAATAGGTTTTATCCACGCTTCCACACTCCAACTGACTGTGTGCCGGTGTGCTAAAGTAGAAAGCAGACCATCGCCTGTCTATCATACTTTAGGGCCGTTTTTTTACGTACGTTGTGAGCTATCAAGCCACCCAGCCCGTTCCATCACTCATCCATTTTGGGCACAGGACCACTTTCTGTCAGAAAAAGTGCATTGTAGTTTAGAAACAATCGCGCAAATGGGCTACTAGCAGTATGTCTTACATGGGTATAATTTCTTAGCTTGGAAGCGGCCATCCGTCACCTCAGGCGATCAGCCCGGTTATGGCCAACAAGGGAATGTGTAGGAATGTAAAGTATATGGAGTTAAAAATAATGCTTATTATTATCACAATGTTTTGCTGATGGGTCAATCACAATTTGACGGAAAATCTTGGTGAATAACGACTCCGGTACAGAATTTTCGAGTAAAAGATTTTTGCACTCCGACCGGAGTTTCGTAATGAATAAAGAGCAGTAAATATAATCCATATGCAGTTCACAGCATCTCTGCAGCTGTGGTCGCTTTATCGCCAAGTACGATCGATCGAAGCTATCAGAATGTGAAGAGGTCCAACTCGCCAATTGCAGACAATTGATCGCAAAGAAAAGATCCATTATCGATCGATCAGAGGAGACGTGTACAGGACATAATGAATCGGTACATAAGTGTAGAAAGTTAGGAGAGTGGGTTTATAGTGATAATGGAAATAATACATTAAGATAGACTATTAGTACTCTCCGATAAATGACTCCCTTGCTTTTTATTTCATATATGACCGGGTTCTTCCTTAAACAATCTATCCTCATTTATTTGCACAATTATCATCCGTTTTACTTTCGCTGGTGTCAGAAAAACCTTAAACATCTTATTCAGTACGCATAAGATTTTTGTATGTCATATGTAACTAGGTAGCCTTTGGCATATCAGGTCGAAACTTATAAAAATTCTGTCCGATTGTCCTCCTGAATGGATGCACTAAAATCCTACATTCCGTGTCGCGTATTTCATTTTTTATGACCTCTTAGTCACAATTACGTAGATTTCTGATCTTAACAGTGTTCTAACAATGGCCTTATATTGATTTTATATGTCATGAGTGTTGTCTTTCTCAGCGTTAGTAACTGCCTAATATGTCCCATTACATGCATTACTTTAGTCACAGCATAGTTCGCATGTTCGCTGAATTTTAGCGATCTGGATTACCCCAGCCCTAAATTTCTGACAGAAAAGCAAACTGCATTGGTATCACCATGAAGTAGAAATAATCCTGTCTCCATAGGCCATTATGTTGCATTTCGATATGGAGAAGTTTATCTGCTATTTCACATCCCAGCCCTCCATGACTTGTAGAACGCACTTAATATTTACTACTCCAGTTATATATTTGGATGAATAGAACATATACACTACTCTCAAATCACCTGCAAGTGAGTATGAGTTACAGGAGCAAATGACAGGTATAAGATCGTGTGTGTGTACAATAAGAGAAGTGGAGAACCTAGAACGCTGCCTTGAACTAAGAGCTTGTTGAGCCATAGCATGAACCCATTTAGGTTGACTGTCTGGGAGCGTCCTGTCAGATAGGATTCAAACCAGGAAATAATCAGATTTGATATACCAAAACTACTCATTTTCAACAGCAGCGTTTTGTGTGGGACTGGATCGAACACTTTCTGTATGTCAAGATAGAGGACAAAGCACTATAGTGCGGAAGCAATCATTCTGTTGAGATCAACTAAGAGAAGATTGCGTGATGAGCGGAAATAAGTAGGTTTTTCTTTTACAATTCGCCCCATTATTCTTGTTAGGATGGAAGTGTGACTAATAGGGCCATAATTACGAATACAGTCAAATCTGTCTACAACGACCACTCAAAGGACCGACAAAAGTGGTCCTCTTGGACAGATAATCCCCATGGACAGGTTCCTGCCTATGGGATACTTCTTTCAAGTGCATATACTGGCACCATTACCAAAAAGTGCTTTTATGTCTTCATTTTCCACTTCGCCCGAAGGCGTTGAAAGTTGCTGTCATGAGTTTGGTAGGACCACTGACAATTTTCTTTCAACGATGTATGAACGAGATGCACGTCCCCACGATGTGGAAGCACGGAATCATCACGCCTATCTACGAAAGTGGCAGTCGTGCTGAACCAATAAATTATCGCTCGATAACACTACTTCCTGTGATCTCAAAGGTTATGGAGTCCATTCTAGCTGAGGCTTTGATGGGGTACCTGAAGAACAACAAAATTCTCGTTCCGGAGCAACACGGATTTCGCCAAAATCGCTCCTGTACCACTAATCTGTTGATTGCTCGTGCAAGCTGGACGGAATCTGTGGACGCTGGTGTAGGAGTCGACGCGGCCTACTTGGATTTCTCAAAGTCGTTCGACCTTCTAGACCATCGCATTCTCCTCCACAAACTCCAAAAATATGGAATCGGCGATCCTGTTCTGGGCTGGTTAGGAGACTTTCTCGTGCAACGTCATCTGAATGTGAGGGTTCGAAGCAACCTGTCGGAATCCATCGAAGTTCAGTGCAGCGTACCTCAAAGCTCGGTACTTGGACCCCGCCTGTTCCTGATTTTCATAAATGATCTTGCGAGCGTGCTGTCTTCTAACTATTTGCTATTTGCTGATGATCTAAATGTATGGCGTACTATAGCTGCAGTGGAAGATCACACAGTGTTACAGGAGGACCTAGACAAAGTGTACACATGGTCCATCGAGAACATGCTGCATTTCAACCTCACCAAGTGCAAAGTTCTCAGTATACGGCACAAGAGTATGCACAGGTACCGCCTAGGACCAAAAATTCTACAGCGGGCTTCTCACGAGTGCGATCTCGGCGTGCTAGTTCAAGATGACCTAGGTTGTTTGAGGCAGACTGAAAAGGCAGCTAAGAAAGTAAATCAGTACCTCGGCCTCCTTTACAGAGCTTTCGGGAAGTTTGACCCTTCAATCTTTCCAAAAATGCTTAGTGCGTACGTGAGGCCGCACACGGAATACGCTATTCAAGCGTGGCAACCCTGGCTCAAAGACCATCTCACCGCGCTTGATATTGCACAACGTAGGGCAACGAAGAGCGTCAGAGGTTTGACCAGCCTTCCCTACCCACTCAGGCTGAAGACCCTCAAAATATACAGTGGACGTTATCGGCGTCTAAGGGGCGATCGCATAATGGTGTACCAGATCCTGAGAAACCCCAATCACCCGTGCCATTCCCTTCTAATACTCAGTCAAAACACCGCACTAAGAGGTCATCAGTTTAAGTTAATCATGCAGTACAGCCGCCTGGAATGTCAGCGAAACGTTTTCTCCCTTCGAGTGTCACAGCCTTGGAACGCCCTCCCCGAACATGTAATTAATGCACCCACCCTATCCCTTTTCAGAAAATGCCTTGACGATACTCTGTCACATTTACACTACGTGCTATAGCTCATGACCACCAGCTGCTGGCACTAATGCACAACAGACAGTGGATAGTGCCATAACCCTACTCGAGAATGAGTCACTCCAAACGCCTTGCACGAAATTTGATAAACGCTACTACTATAGAAACTGGATTTCTGTATCCTGTCGACCCAAGATAGTTGCACACGAGTAAACATTGCCTTTGCTATCTTTTTTATTTTTCTCGCCTATTATGTGATCAATAACCACTCCCCTATTGCTTTGTGTGCGTATATTCTCCTTTCAAACTCCCTTTATACGGCAGTGCAGTTAAATCCGTAATCGCCCGAAACGACGATTCCATTACCCCTTCGCTATCTTTTTTTATCACGCTATACACCCTACGGGACATGTCACACACCTGCCTTTTTACCCGTTATAAATCATTGTTCATTTGAAAGCCCAGCTTTCTTCCGAAAGTTTTCGGAGGATTTGTGTCTTCCCTACTCTGAAATGTTCTGCCAATGCTCGTAAAATTTTCCTTCCTGAATTTATCGAAGCACTGATATTATTTCTTCAGGTGTTCATGCCCTTAGTTTTGTGAGTTTGGAATTAGCCATTTTGTCCTTTGTCAGACTCATCAACCAAAAGCTGTTCCGCTCGAGATGCACACAGAATGCTGTAGTTTCTAGCTATCTCCTATAATTTTTTACCGACCAAATGCTCGCATGGCTAGACAACGGCCCACAGTTTCTCCATAGTGTCCGGGAATTACCGATAACCTGCATTTTTATGGACAAATCAGACACGTTAGACACCCATTTCCACGCGCGGACTGTTAATTTGCCTCTGCACTGCTAGTGTCTAATGCTGCACAGGCAGGATAAGCAGCAGCAACGGCCAATTATGACACCTCGAGTTGAAATCTGTCACTTGTGTGAAACGGTGGCAGACTGTCATGATATCACAAAACGAAATCTCAATCGATTTTGCTATTGGTGGTAACATTTTACAAGTGCTGGGACATTTGGGATCACAAAAATTGGTCGCGGTTCTTTTAGACTGGTGAACGCGATACACAGGTCAAGACCAATGCGAATATATGGGAAAAAACGTTCGGGATATTTTTGAATGGCCCACATAGACAGCTGATCTCCATACTAGGTGTGCCTGTATCCGTTTTAGCCCCAAATTTGTATCACGATATGACTGCAGGTTTCTTGCATTTTTCAGGATACTGACCCAACTGTAAGGACAGGGAAGAAATATTCAGTACTAATACTTGATATCACCGCCACCATATTTGATTACAGCTGAAGTGATATCATCAAGACCGGGGTTGTAGGATGACCAAAGCAACTGAATCATGCGTTTAATGAATTCAATTTTGAAGTCCACAACTGAAATACTTTTGGGGTAAGACAGATTGGATCGGAGATACCAGAATCGCATTTTCGGTGCTGAAAGATTCAGCAAAGTTTGCACAAAATACATCTGCTATAGCAAAAGATTGTAAGCACTACTATACTTTTGATTCCTCATATCTTATATTCTTCTTTTTTCACTGTTGGCCACGGCTGGGCTGATCTCTTGAGGTGACAGCTTACAGCTTCCAAGATAAAAAATCTTATACCCATGCAAAGCATACTGCCATTGACTAGCTGACAAATAACAAAGAATTGCCACACTTGAATGATCCGTATGATGGAGCAGGCTGGGGGCTTCATCGCCCATAATGCATGCATACAATAGCCCTAATGAAAATACACTTGTGAAACAGCTGATGGCTTACATGCTATTTTGCCACAGCGGCCAACAGCCAGTTGGAGCGTGGAAGTGTGGGTGAGACCCATCGAGGGAATACCCTGCGCGGAAACAGATCCCCTGGGGACGGTTCCATGGATGGTCGTATTAAGTTACTTGAACTTTTGGCTAAATCTACATTTGTTACTGTTCCAAGTTTCTTACTCTCTCTAATACTACGAAACTGCCATTCACTTCGGAAACATATTTGGGACCCGTTGTACAAAACATGCACAAGCAACTATTTTGTCCGATCTCGATGTACAAGTTGATCCACTCAGTTGCATTGTGCCTTGCACCGTCGAGGAATAAAACGTTTATTTATTTATTTATTTATTGACAACACTGTCATCTGGTGTGATAGTATGTGAATGTATGTTCGTTTTTCGACTTTTTCTTTTATTCAGTAAGATGCCTAGCTCGCCAACTTTGTTCTTGCTGTGTAAATTACGTTCCTCGTCTTGTCTGGTGCATGGCTTTCCTGGCATTCGTTTGAAATATAATTCTTTGGCAACGCAAAAGCACGCTGCATTTACGAGTTTCTTCAGACGTTCGTGTTAGTGTGCGTATTTTTTCCTATCTTCACCAGCAACAATGAAGCTAGCCGAAGGTCTTGCGCAAGCTTGCTTTTTGCTGTGAGTCAATAAACGCAGATAAGACAGAGCAGCTACATCCTGGAGGTCATGAAGAAGTAGGAAATGGTCCCACTTTTGAGACCAGAGTACAGTAGCAAATGTATTCCAGTTTACATGTTGCAGGAAGAAAGAGTGCATTTTTGAATACACTTGTGGGGCTCGACCTCTATTTTGCAGGCGACTAACTCACGATTGCATCCTGGGATGCCCAGTTGTACATCAGTGACCATACAAATACGGCCTAAAGTGAAAACTAGGTCCAGCACACTTTCACTCCTTGTGAGTAGAAGGATATGTTCAGTCTGCCCTTCAGTCATAAGAGAAGTTATATAGTGTGCGTTATTCCCGTTTGATACTAGACTAAGCCAGCATATGTCAGGCATGTTGTAGTCCTCACAGATGACTTTATTTTGCACTAAGTTCTGAAATGTGGCTAAAAATATTTGCTGATTAGATCACATCATACTTGCTGGCACTAGGTGGACATACAGCCCACAATAGATCGGTTATCACCGAATGACAAGATTAGCCAGACGGAATCAGGAGAGGGTGAGGCAAGCGGAACAATGAACAATGCTTTATCACGGCTAAAAAGATATGTGCTTGACAAGTGCCGTAGGATGGTTGGAGTAAAAATTAAAATTGAAAGGGTCAACGAATAAGTACACCGTCATTTTTATCACCTACCGATTTAAATGCACTACTTCATAACGATAGTTTGAAATGGGAATCAGATGTGTGCACACAAAATATTGTAGAGGGCTGTTATATTTAAGTAAGTGTGTCGGAAATAAAATAGCAAACGGCAATGCACACTCGTGTGTTGCTTCATTTGACAGATTGTTATGTTAATCCAGTTTAGATACATCCATGCTCCTCACAAGAACACTTCTGCATGTATCCTCACCGCCACGTTGCGGAGAGGGCCGTTAAGCACATAGTTTGGTTTGCGTTATTTCGTCCTCCGAGTGGAACAAACTACATCAAATAATGCAAATTGGAAAGCTTGTCATCAAGGTGTTTTTGAATAGCGTTAATGTAGGGGTAAGGATGACCTGAGTCGGAAGGACGTTCACGGAGGGAGAAAACGTTTTGTCGACAGTCAAGTCGACTGTAGTGCGTAGCCAGGTTGAACTGTTGCCCTCAAGTTGGTATTTTGGCTCAGCTGCAAAAATTGTGACATGGGTGAGTTGGGTTCGTCAGTATTAAGTAAACCATGATTAGGTCTCCTTGCTGACGCCGATATTCACCACTGTACAGTCTCAAATACTGCAGGCTGCGTTGGAAGAAGAGGTGACACAATCCTCTAACGACTTTGGTTGCTCTACGTTGTGGAGCTTCAAGTGTATTGATGTCGCGTTTGCTCCAGGAACGCCAGACTTGGATCGAATATTCGACGCGTGGCCCCACGTAGTTGTTCAGAATTCGCAGAAAGATTGATGTCTCGAATTTTTCGAAAGCCCTCCGAAAGAGTCCATAATGTTGATTGCCTCTTTTCTATGCATTTTCAGCCTGTCTCGAGCAGTCAAAATCATCCTGCAAGAGCACCCTGAGGTCAATTTCCTGGGAAACACGTTGCAAAATCTGGGTCCCAAGTCGATATTCCTAGGTAACCTGATGGCGTATGCTCACGACTTTGCGCTTCGCCACGTCGGATTGGAGCATGTTATCGGATGACCACGCATAAGCCTTGTCGAGATCTCTCTGCAATTCCGTGTGATCATCCGCTGACCTGATGTCATGCGAAATTTTGACATCATCTGCAGATAGTAAGAAATTCGACTGCAGTACACGGGCAAGCTCGCCGGGTGTCGACACCATTTGTCCAGAGGCACTGAACGCAGCTGCAAGCCGACTGGCAGGGTTTTTAGCTCAGTTTTTCCAGCACTGCTTAGACCAGAATCAAGTTCCCGCCATGTGGAAGCTTGGAATAATAACCACGATTCACAAAGGTGGAAGCAGAACTGATCCCTTCTACTACCGTCCAATATCTCTTCTTCCTATACTCTCCAAGGTCATGGAATCCATAGTTGCCGATGCACTGGTGTGCTATCTGGAAAACGGTAACATCATCACTCCTGAGCGGCACGGCCTGCGTCGACAGTGATCATGCACAACAAATTTACTAATCGCACGCAGTAGTTGGACCGAGTCAGCTGACGCTGGAGAAGGTGTTGATGTGATCTACCTGGATTTTTCCAAGGCTCTCGATCGTCTAGACCATCGGATACTACTCTCCAAGCAGCATTACGTGACCTGTTATCCTCCTTTAAGCTGGATTGTCAACTTTCTACTTCAACGGCAATTAGTGGTCAGAGTTCGGAGCTCTTTATCGAACCCCATACAAGTTGAGTGTGGTGTGCCGCAAGGCTCAGTTCTAGGTCCACGTTTGTTTTTGATGTTTATTAATGACCTTGCACAGGGAATCGCTTCAAACTTCCTAATGTTTGCCGACGATATCAAGATTTGGCACAGGATCCAGGCGAACGCCGACCAACATGTGCTTCAGAGTGACGTATATACGGTATGTCAATGATCAACCAAAACTTACTGCATTTGAAGGTCAGTAAATGCAAGGCGCTTTCCATCCGACATCAGAGCAGCTACTCATACCGGCTCAGAACGAATGTACTGCAACGATCAACTGCTGAATGTGACTTGGTTGTCCTGCTTCAAGATGACTTGGGTTGCTCCAGACAATCCGAGAAGGCCCCGAAGACTGGGAACCAACACATCGGACTGTTGCGACGGACGTTTGGACGAATAAACAGCTCCATATTTCGACAAATGTTTAGTGCGTATGATTGCCCCCATGTCGAATACGCAATTCGAGCCTGGCATCCATGGCCGAAACACGACCTTAATGCACTGGAGCAACTACAACGTCGGGCATCTAAGAACGTAATTGGAATGCGCAGTCTTTCATATTAGGAGCGGCTGCAACGATTGGGGGTATTCAGTGGAAGCTATCGCAGAATACGAGGCGATCTGGTTATGGCACACTTGATTCTGCGGGACCCACATCGTGTGTGCCACCCTTTACTGCAACTCAGCAGCAATACAACCCTGAGGGACCACTCATTGAAACTCGCTGCACAGTATAGCCGTGTGGGGTGCCGCAGAAATTTCTTGTCCATTCGTGTCTGTCACCCGTGGAATGCTGTCTCTGGATCGGTCGTCTTTGCACCGACAGTAACAGTAGTTAAAAGACGGTTTGACGATGCACTCATCTACACACACTTTGTCCCTTAGCACTACGTCTCCATCCTACTATATGAGTTTACCAGGGATTTATTTGACCTTAACTGTGGATGCTGTGAATCTAAGAGAATTGCAGGACTACGGCGGAGTAAACGATAAGTCCTTATTTTCATATTTGATGTCCTAAGTGTTTTACTATCATTTATTCCATAGTTGTTATTTCGATATCCCTTGTAAAGCAACGCTCCTCAACCCGTAAAAATTCATTGTTCATTGATAGGAAGAAACGTGCCCCCAGTACCGATCCTTTGGGCACGCCACACTGGATGTCAGTTGGATCGGAAATTATGCTACGGACTCTCACATTCAGTAACGTTGAGTGAAGAAGTTGCCGACCCAACCGAGCACAGGGTCACCGATTCCATAGCTTCCAAGCTTATGCAGGAGAATACGGTTGTCCAAACTATCGAACGCATTCGAAAAGTCCAGGTAGACAATATTGACTCCCACTCTGGCATAGGCTGACTGTCCAGCTTGGTCCGGCTAGAAGCACGTTTGTATTGCAAGACCGATTTCGGCCGCACCCGTGCCCCTGTGACACTAGGTTGTTGTTGCTCTCAAGGTATCCCATGAGCGCCTCTGCGATTATGCCTTCCCTTAGTTTTCAGAACACTGGGAGGAGAGTGATTGCACGGTAGTTCGAGGGCTCCGAACGGTTATCACTTTTGTCAATAGGAGTGAATAGTCCATGTTTCCACATTGTGGGAACCTGCATTTCGTCGAGACAACATTGAAGAACCGAGCTAATGGCTCGGCAAGGTTTATGGCTGCTGTCTTCAATGCCTTCGGCTTGATATCCTCCACGCCAGGTGAACTGTATACGCGCAATGATAGGCTTTTGATTATATTGGATGGCGTGGATGATATGTGGTTTAACCTTGGTGACGATGGGAGCTGTGTCAAAAGGGGTGAAATGTTGACTCACTCTGGAAAGTGTGGATGAAGTGTTGGCGAAGCATGTTGGTAGCATCTTGTGGAGTTTGTGCCAGACCATCTGTTGCAGTTGAAAGTGGAATCTCGCGATTCACTTTTCGGAGCTTGTTGATGTGTCTATGCAGCAACTTGTGATTTGTACTGAATCTCGCCGCTACGTTCTGTTGGTGCGGATCAACTTGACGCAGTGATTTCGTCGAGTGGTGTAAGCACTCCAGGTCAGGTTACTTGGACAGAGTTTGTAAGCGCGTCAGGCTGAATCCCTTAAGGCAATGCATTTTCTAGTACGGCTCCTCAGGTATGAGTTCACTTGCTTCGGACAAAAGCCATTCCGACGCATTTGCCACTAGCTCGGTGAATTGGGTGACAAACACCATCCAAACGACATAGGGAGGCTGCTTGGCCAGGTAGGACCAGTCGGTTTCTTAAAGGAGGTTGGACATTATATCGTAATGTGTAACGATATAGGTTTTCAGATTGTTCTCACTGATGCACTCCGCGTAATAGATGTAACGAAAGAGCAACATCGCATGTTCGCTACGGCCAAATGGTGCATCTATGGTCATGGTGCCAACCATTAGTTCCTCGTTGGTGAACACAAGGTCCAAAAGAGAGGATGTGTCACCCTTTCGGTGTCTCATGGGAGAGATACATAGGCAATCAGCTCTTGCAAGTCAGCCTTGAATTGTTCGCAGCGCGATGCTGGGATTTCGATTGCGTGCGGGTTGAAGTCCCTCACCAGAATGACGTGACTGTGTGGTCATGCCGGGACTCGTTTCATCGCAAAAGCTAGACACTGATTTATTTCCAAGGTGAACATCGGAGGGCGGTAAACTATTGCTAGTAAACACACATCACCACGTCTTATGTGCATGCGACACCAAAGAGAATCGGTGACTTGCGTTTCTGAGTCCTCAATAATATCAAAATGCAAGTCGGATTGATAGTACAGAAGCACTCCGCCTCCTCTGCTAGGTCGATCGTTTCGTATGGAAGTCATGCTGGGTAGAGCAATCTCGGCATCGGTGATCTCCGTGTTCAGCCAGGTTTCGGTGAATATAAATAGGTCCCTAGGACCTGACGAATACGAAGTCCGGTTAGCTTGTTGAGAAGACCTTGTGCATTGGTATACAGACAGTTGAGGGCATCGATGGTTAGAAGCGTGTTTGTGAATGTTGATTTTCCGGTGGGGGTCTATGCCAACCTTTCGTGGGTCGGCTTGCGGTCGCTTTTTGTTGGACCGATGACGTAGGCCCTAGGGTCAGTTTAGAGGTGGAGGGTGTATTATATACCTACGCAAAACATTTACAGCTAAACCTATAGACCACTCATAAGTGGAAAATATCCCTGCATTTATTTGGCTATCAGTCACGGGTGTCTTATCTTATACACTGCTCGCATGTATCTACAATCCACCGAATGCGTCTAATGTGAGTATCACCAACATCACTTCTGCATTTGACTTCGCATCAACGTTGCCACACAGCCAGAAGATTATTGCCGACAATTTCATCCTACCGAAAATACGCTGGTCATCCTACCCAACGTCCTTTCTTCCATCAGAGCTGGGGGCTGGACACAATGCATTACCAGTCCAACCAGGTCCGCCAATGTACTGGACTTAATATTCACATTGGGGATACCCAATTCATAGACCCAGATTTTAAACAATCTCCCTGGCAGCGACCATAAGATGATCCGACTCAACTTCCAGATTAAAATGGTCACTAAACTCACCTCTACAACGCCAGTTGCAACCCATAAGATAAACTGACAATGCTTTCAACTATTCATTCGTTCCTCTGACTGGGATGTATTTTTCCTCTCTGCTAGTGTGTACACCGCTGTGGAGCAGTTCTATAAACAAATCCATCACGCTATAGCCCTCCATGCTCCACACTGTATTCATACCCTTCATGTCTCCAAAGATTCCGCCGAGCACTTAGTCAGCAAGAAAGCCAAAAAGTTAGCTGCAAGATATAGAAGGACCCATGACTTTTCACTTGTCTTACAAATACATGAATTTACCACCATAGTGAAACACACGCAATTAATACGACGAAAAAAATGAAAAACATACAGCCCTACGGACAAGCTGCAAATCTAGGGAGCTTGTCAAAATACTGCATCGTAGAACGAGTGACGGCTATCCTCTAATTAGCGAAATTGTTGATGGTGAGGGGCACTTACTCCATAATCCAGCTGAAATCTGTGAAGTATTCGGCGACTTTTGTCGCGAAGCTGACCCGGTGCCTGTGTGCATAGAGCTCACAGTAACAAACCTCTTAAGCAGAGTCGATATCTCGCTCAACGCTATCCATCAAGTTATCAAATCAATCAGGCCATCTTCCAAGCTGGGATCCGATGGCATTTCACCAACCATCATTAAACTAGGAGGACCTGATATACCATTGCTCCTGATGAGCCTGTTCAATCTATCGCTGGAATCGGGCGACTTTTCAGACCATTGGAAAACGTCATTTATTATGCCTCGGCATAAAGGAGGTTCCAAACAAACGATTGATAACTACCGACCAATCCACCACACTCCGATAATCGCTCGGCTAATTGAAAAGCTGGTCAGAATGGTGATGATGAAGTTTGTTGATTCTATTGGCCTGATCAACAATTCGCAGCATGGTTTTCTCAATAAGCGATCGTGCACCACCTGTCAACTGCATTACCTTAATCACTTTTCAGAATCAATCGATTCCGCCTATGCAGTAATAATCTTGTTTCTTGACATACACCAAGCGCTCGACCGAGTACCGCACAAGCGACTGCTACAAAAGTTGGAGAACTTTGGGATCCGGGACCCATTACTAGCTTGGCTATCGTCATACCTGAGTGATTGCCATCAGGTAGTCACTTTAGGTGATTATCCCTCTTCCCCACGCTCAATCACCAGTGGAGTAATTCAAGGGAGCGTACTCGGCCCCTTACTCTTTTTGCTTTACATCAATGACATCACCACATTTGTAAAACATGTTACATCATTTTTATTTGCTGACGATATCAAACTAGTCTATACGTTTCGGCGTGACGAGCTTCACGGGACATTACTGCTCATTCAAGATTATCTACATTCCCTTGAGTCATGGTGCTGCACATGGGTGATGAACCTCTCGGCTAAGAAATCAAGCATCATGTCTTACGGCTGCTGCATCCCCGAAGGATCTATCACCCTAAACAATGAACGCGTCCCTACACAGTTGTCCATGCGAGATCTTGGCATTAGATACTCGCCTACCTTCAAATTCTCCGAACAAGCCCAATACCAAGCATCACGTACCAGACAGTCTATGTTCAGTATATCAAACAAAATACACACAACTCGTGCTAGAGTGGAGCTTTTCAGGCTACTCACTCGCCCTATCCTTGAACACTGCAGCATAATATACGGAAATATGAGAAAGAGTGACTGAATTGCTATGGAAAACCTGCAGAGGTCACTTACTAAACATCTGATTGGTAAACACTCTGCTATGAGCTATCGAGAACGTTGCAATGAACTTCATCTCGAACCACTTCGGATAAGACGATTGAAGCACAACTTGTTGCTGCTTTTCAACATGTTACACAAAAAGACCTATTCCAACCTCTCTACACTCAATTTACAACATTTCTCAACTCGAGCGCTTCGCAACAAAGATTTTACGTTGAATATACCGAAGGCTAGAACGAATGTCCGCTCTAATTTCTTCCTGGTCAGATACAGCTATCTGTGGAATAAACTACCAATAACACTCAGGTCATGTGACAACATTTAGTAGCAGACTCGCCAATTACCTTGATCTAACTACCCTAAGCTCTATATTCACATGGGGAAAATCCCTCGATGAGCCATTCCAAGAGGGGCCCAAAAATATATAAACACCAATCTTTTCATAACTAGGCTTTAGCCTCAATCATCCGGCAGAATGTTAATACATGAAACGCATATCCCAATACTCCACCTATGCATGTCACCCATGCAAGAGCATGGATTCTTCTGTACAAATTGATCTGTTTCGATATAGACACAGTTTCTCTCATCAAGAGAAACATACGTATTATTATTATCATTATTAATATTATTCTCAGCGTCAGCAAGAGGGCGACCATTCTGTTCTCCTTCAGCTGTCGGCGTGTTTTTGTATTGTCTCCATTCTGAAATACACGAGGAGGGAATTGTATTGGTAAATTGCTTGCACCGTGTTGCAGTATCTATCTGTAGCTCGGTGCCTATCGTCTTTATACGTATTTCGGATGGCAGCGTTGTGCGCTTTTTGTGCTACGTTTTGGCCACATGTTCTGCCATCAGTTAGGAGCACGATGCTGCTTTTAGCACTCGAGGACCACACCATTTGTAGTTAGGCGCCAGCGGTAACGATGTCGAAGTAGCGATAGCATTTTCGAGTGAGAGCACTTCACGAATAAAACGCCGTTCATCCCAGTCATGCGCTTTGGCCTCTAGTTCGCTTAATGTCTGGAGCTCAGGGACACCGTGAACAAGGATAGATTTTGCGTCTTGCTGTTTACGGAAGTCATCCGGATTTTGTTTGCGTTTCTGACGTTCACTCCAAAGAACACCTGGAAAATTTCGGGCAGTGCATTTGGTGGTAAGGAAGCCAGTGGCTTACAAGAGAACCGCCTCTGCATCATTACCTAACTGAAATGTTAGCTGAATTAACCGCGGTCCACCGTAGTGTACGGAGTTTGGGTGATGAACAAGGCGCATCATATTGACTGGTTTAGCTTGAACTCCTATTAGTTAACACAGGGAGTCCCACTGTTTCCTGTCGTTTAGTATCTTATCTTTTATGGAGTTCGCCCAAGATTTACTCACATTAGAGCATTACATTATTGTTGCGTGTTCTCCTTTTTGGAGGGTCCGGTGACTGCTTTCTTCGGTTGGACGGCTGCTAGGTTCTTGAGTCCCTGAGGAGTGTTGGTAGTATTAACTCGTTTGACAGCTGACAGGGTTACGATGTAAGGTGCCTCTGTCATGTGGGTAGCGACAACCGACGCTTATGTTGTCGGCCCTTTAACAGTGTTCGATGTTGTGGGTGGTTCTGGTGAAGAATCTGTGTCGAACGCATCTTTATGAGCAGACGCTAGTGTCGGGGTGGTTAACTCTAGACCGTTACTCTTATTTTCGGCCCGACCCGGAATTGTGCACTCAGAGACAAGCAAGTTTTGTGGGTACTAAATACTACAACCTCCACCCCTACCTATCTTTCAATCACTTGACCTATCTAGATCCATTAATGGAAATCATTTGGTTTGACACATTTGTGTTGAAGCAACTTTCAGTAAGCAAAACAGCATCGAGGTTATTAAGATATACAAAAGTACGGAGTAGATGGATCTTATTTAACTGTGAATGCACATTAAGTAACACCATTCGGTAAGCATTCCGAGTCAGGTTTAAGCCGCAGTGCTCATTAGAATTTGTGGCTATATTAGTTGCGGAGCTATCTACAACAACTGTTTCACGGTGAACTTTGTAGTATCCGTTGACGCGGACTGGGTGCAGCAACTCCAAGAGAGAGGTAATGGGGGAGCATTCAAATATACGAATAAGGTAGCATTGTAAGATCACGCAAAGCTGGTGGTAAAAAAAGGTGGGTAAGTAAAATGTGGGACAAGAAAGATTACCGGCAAACATTCAATACCCGATACAAGCGTTTGCAGTTGATGCCAAAATCTGGAGAGCTAGTCGCCAAACATCCAGAACGAACTGGACCGGATTTTAGAATAGGCAGACACATCTCCACTCAATGGGGTATGCTGTGCGAAGACCCTGTCTTATCGTCGAGTGCGGGTCGAACTCATCATGATGCACCGCAGATTACATCTGGCTGATTACCCCATGTTAAGGCGGCTGCTCCATATGCGCACTGCACACAACACACGATGACACCGGTACAAGCTTGCAGTACCGGAGTTGAAGATGGTCGCTCACCAACTTCGCTTCGAACGGAGAGTGGTGAATATGTGGAACAAGTTGCCGCCGCATGTGCTCGAGGTATAGTGTGGCTTGGAATCCAAGAAGTTCCTGGACAAACACTTTGCCGACATGAAATATCGCAAGTGCTCTCCAACATAACAGGTCATTGTCCGCGAGGAACTTCAGATGCAGCTACACTGAGAATTCACTTCTTCACGCTTCCTTCCAGTAATCAGTAATCACACCCTGCGAATAGTAACTCAACACTTCCGTTTAGATTGTAAAATGTTTTTACTATCTTAGATTCTGTTCACATTGGAATCCATTCCCAGCACATCTGGTGAAGGCACCAAACATCGAGACATTCGAAAGAGTATTAAACTTTCATCCAAGTGATAAATACTACATAACAGTATGGTAAATTGCGATGTCTAGACAACCGATATTTCTGGTTCCCCGCCCGGAAATTTTTATTTTCATCTGCCATCCCATTGGTCTTGTAAATCCATTACTCTTTTATTCCATCAGACACCATAGAAGCATTGAACTACTTATTACATACGAATATTCGTTTTTAATTCATAAACCATTCACAAACGCTCATCACTGACCTGTGGGGCAAACTGTGGCTGAAGGACGGCGACATATGCCTTGTGGCCATATTTTACCGAGTGCTAAAATCCACTCCGAAGATTTATCACAGATTAATATCGGCCTTGGTTCTTGTGACGAATCGGAAATACAGCTATTTTCCCATCACACTCTACTTAAGCATCCATGATCTGAAGACACTAGCAACCGACAACGAACAATTCAATACCGATCTGTGAAAGTTAATCTCTAGGACGTCGTTGTACAATCATGTGACCACTTTCACCAGGTTCAGAACGGCGAATAAATCGGATAATTCTAGTGCTCACCATTGAGAAGTTCAATGTTGATAGGCCATATGTTTGCATTCCTTTGGGTCGAAGCGATCATGTGGCCATACTGTTCGATGACATTTACTACGCTGATTATCCTAATGCAGAGCCCGAACAAATACATTCTATTACGCACTACTGCACACTGCTCGCATTCGTTGAAGAAGTTGTTGGACATTCATGATTGATTGCACCCAAATGATAACATAAGAAGTATTCCTACCAACCTACATGTAGCTAGTCGCAAAAGAATCAGTGCCGGAATATTTCCATCGTTCCCTCAAACCAAACTCCTTTTAGAGAAGCACACCATGTAGATATTTGGCAAAATGGGTCCGGAATAACGCGTTTACAAAATTTCTATCAGCCTAAGAAATGTGACAGCGTACGTAT
This sequence comes from Dicrocoelium dendriticum, assembly GCA_944474145.2. Classification (NCBI taxonomy): domain Eukaryota; kingdom Metazoa; phylum Platyhelminthes; class Trematoda; order Plagiorchiida; family Dicrocoeliidae; genus Dicrocoelium; species Dicrocoelium dendriticum. Next base: position 51,625,633 of record OX104070.1, on the reverse strand, counting down.
CAAGACGCAACTACTGTGTGCAGTTGGTCAGTGGAGACAAGTTAATAGGTGCTGGTGAAACGATTCTGCTCGAACAACAAGCTTTTTTTACCGACACATCAGTTTACTCCGTAAAGTACAGTGCGGAATCCCGCCACTCACTACATATACAGCGAGAGAGGCGGCCAAAGACGTACGGGCCCAGTATTCACCTAAATTTTGAGGAATTCAAAACTCGAACTCTGTTGTAATGCTCCTTCTTTCACTGTCATAACGCTTCTCCTTTGCCTCTAATCTATGCCATGGACGACTGTGGTACTGCTGCTAGCTGCCCCTTGAGACTGCGACTGTCTGACTGCTCAGTCACGCGCCCAGCCCACCAACGGAATACAGAAGACCAAGGTTCGGTAGACAGAGAGGCGTATTGTATGAGAGCACGGCCCAATAAATAGGTTGTGAGCAACTACTTAAACAACAATATTAGAGATGCTAATTGGCGTTAATTAACACAACTTAAATGGTTCAGGTTCGTGATCCAACTTGCCTCTGATTCCGCATCAATTCGCATTTTGATCTATAGTCGAGTTCGATCTCTAATTGCAGATCGATGCACTTTTACGGCACTGCTCTCGGCTTGATTGCTAGCTGTAAGCTCTCTCCGTAACACCTCCCTCTCTTAAAAAACGGGTTACCTGGGGCTCACATAGCTCTTTCGACGCGGATCCACTTGGAGAGGCTGCACGAATCTTCTTGTTCTCTTTGGCCTGTGGCGAGCTCCGTTTTCCATGCATTCCACTGGACGAACGTCACCACCTGCAGGAGTACTAGGCTTGCCAGTGTCCAGCAATTCATTGACGTCAAGTCCGTTGGCTTTCGGAACGACGGCACCATGTGTATAGCGTGACCTCAACTGATTTACGTGGCGTCTCCACATCTGTGTACCCACTTGAACATCATACATCACGTTGCCTCGGCGCCGCACGACTCGTCCTGGTATCCATGCGATCCGCCGTCCTTGATTAGCAGCCGCAAACACAAGATCGCCCATTTTGAAAATCCTTTTTCTTGCACCATACCGCCTGTTGTACTGACGCTCCATCACTGAATTCCTTAGTTGTAGAGAGGGACGCTTGGGGGTCAGCAAATCTAGTGTGGTTCTCAACCTTCGACCCATAAGTGCTTCAGCTGGTGATTTTCCATCTGGTGCATTAGGATTCGGGGTAACTCTATAGTTCAACAGGAAACGTTCCAATCTTTCGTTCAGCGATCCCTCCTCTTTTGACTTCCACAATGCTCGTTTCAGAGTATCCACAAATCTTTCCGCTTGGCCATTTGACTGCGGATGATACGGGGCCGTTCTCACATGCTCGATCCCATTCTGTGCACAAAATGCAGCAAATTGACAGGACGTAAACTGTGCCCCGTTATCTGACACGACTGTTACTGGCAATCCGTGCTGACTGAAGACATGTCTCATCGCAATAATTGTGCTGTTGGCCGACGTGTTTTGCATAGTGATTACCTCCGGCCATTTACTGTAGGCGTCAATAATAACGAGGAAATGCACTCCTTCGACTGGTCCTGCGAAATCCACGTGTATGCGCGACCAGGGCGATTCAGGGTTTGGCCAAGCTTGTAATGTAGAACGTACCGGTAACTTGGAGGCACTGATGCATCTGGAGCACGATCGGCCAATATCTTCAATTTGGCTATCCATCATGGGCCAAAAAACGTAGCTGCGCGCAAGCGCCTTCATGCGAGCGATTCCTGGATGGCTCTTGTGCAGTTGCCGTAACACGCGTGACCTGAGTATTTCTGGAATGACAATGCGATCTGCAAAAACAGGCAGGAATCAACTTCAGACAAAGAGTTGCGTCGTGTGAAAAACTGTGTCAAAGCTTCTTTCGGGCACTTCTTTGGCCAGCCCCGTCTTGTGTAGGTTAATACCTCTTGCAGCAATGCATCCTGTTCAGTGGCTTGCTTCACCATTGTGCCAGTGACCGGTAAATTACTCACGGCGTCATGTACCATGTAGGTGACATCCGTTTCGGCTGCGATGGAGGCAATGACTGCGTCTTCTGACTCACGCTTACCGGTATCGATTAATCTGGAAAGGGCGTCCGCTTGCCCTATAGAATCCGTAGACAAGTATCGCATGCTGAAATCATAACCCAAGAGCAGAGTTGCCCATCGCTGAAGTCGACTGGCCGTATATGCCGGAATGCCCTTTTTGGATCCAAAGATTGCCAGAAGCGGTTTGTGATCAGTCACCAACGTGAACCGTCGACCATATACCATCTTATGGAACTTCTGCACTGCAAAGATGATAGCCAACGCCTCTTTCTCAATCTGACTATAATTCTTTTCGGATGCCGTCAGCGCTCGTGCAACATGTGCTATAGCCTTTTCGGATCCATTTGGAAAACGATGTGAAATGACAGCACCAATTCCATAGCTTGAAGCATCCGTGGCCACGATAATCTCCAGCTTCGGGTTATAATGCGTAAGCAATAAGTCTGACTTCAGCAGAGATTTCAGTTTCTCGAACGACTGTTGACACTGTGCAGACCATTTCCATTCGACGTCTTTCATCAGCAGGTGGTTTAGAGGATGACGCAAGCGATGCATGCATGGTAGAAATTCACTATAGTGACTCACCATCCCAAGGAATGACCGTAAAGTTGTGACATCCGATGGCGCCGGTAACCGGTCTATCACCTCGATATTTTCGGGATCGGGTCGTCGGCCGTTCTCGTTAATCACGAAACCCAGGAACTTAATTGACTTCAGGAAAAATTTGCACTTGTCCGCTCGTAATCGGAAACCGTAATCTTTGATTCTTTGTAGCACGTCATTCAATCGTTGAAATAACTCATCTTGCGTCGAGCCCATTATGATGATGTCATCCAGGTAGGCTGCCGCTCCAGTTACACCCGTCAGCATGGCATCCATGACTTGCTGAAAGATTGCCGGTGCCGTTTTGACTCCAAATGGCAAACGGTTGTACTGGTAGAGACCGCGATGCGTGTTAATTGTTAGAAGCTTTCTGCTTTCCGGTTCAACTTCTAACTGCAAATAGGCGTCTGCAAGATCAAGAGTAGCAAAATACTTGCCTCCGTTCAGTTTTGCAAACACGTCCTCAGGGAGTGGAAGCGGATACTGATGGGGTTCCAGTGCAGCATTCAGGCCCGTTGAAAAATCTGCACACAAACGAATAGAACCGTTCGGTTTCCTGATCACAACAATAGGCGCAGCCCACGGTGAGAAATTGACTCGCTCGATCACTCCGGCCTGCTGCAATCGATCAAGCTCCTGTTCAACAAGTGCTTGGGAAGCATAAGGGACAGGACGCCTGGGTCGAAACACTGGTCTGGCATCCGGAAGCAGAGTAAGTTTTGCCTGCATTTTCTTACAGTGTCCAAGTTCCGACTGGAATACACACGCATACTTCGTGTGAAGCTGTTCAGAGATGCTTTGGCCCAGAGGAGTCGGTATGGCTGTATGGTGCACCGTGACATTCCTTTCAGCACAGACACGATTCAGTGGTACATTGAACAAGTTCAGCTTCTCAATCCCATCAATTTCGAGAAGATTGACGTCGGTGCATGAGACTAGGTAGATCGTGCCGCGGAGTTGTAGTTCCTTGAAGCTGACCTCACATTCAATCTCTCCATCCAATCTCAGCGGTTCCCCGGATGCATTCTGAGCCGTCAGAGTTGTGCGCTTGAATGCTGGTCTTCCAAGCTTCCTCCAAGTGGATCGCGAAATGATTGTGATGTCGGACGCCGTATCTAGTTGCAGGGTGACTGGAATATCATTGACTTTTACTGTTAAATACTTTCTCTTGCCTGCGAATTCCGTGCGAAATGCAGCGAGAACAACCTTTGTGGCCGGTCCATGAAATTTAGCCCTTTTGAAGTTGATGTTTGTGCGCAACCTCGAGGGAAATGAACGTCTGAAGTTGTGCACAACTCGACAGTGGGTTTCCTTATGACCAAACCGCTTGCACTTGTGACATTGATGCCCTTTGTAGATACAGTCTCTCACAAAATGCCAAGCGCCACAATTCCAGCATGCGGTCGGGGGCTTCTGAGTTGACCGATTCTGGTTCACCGCTTTACCACGGATAGCTGCGCGACAAATCTGGGGTTCTGTCCTGTGGTCAGCAGTTTCAATCATTTTTGTGTCGTGCTTCAAGTTAATCAGTCGCTGGCATTCGGCTGTAATCTTTTGCAGCGTCAACTGTGGTTCTTGTTCGAGCTTGTGGAGAATCCGTGTTCGAATATCGGCATCAACGTGGGACTGGAGACTGCACACGAAAATAAGACTCTTGAATTGATCAGGTGTCATCAGACCCAGTTTGAATCGTTCACATTCGCGATTTACGATCCCGGCATGTGTGACAAAATCAACGGCATCGCGTTTGACTAACTACAAACATTTGTAGCGAACAATGAACAGAGGCCAGCTCACCGAATATCTGCGTCAGCGTTTTCACCGTCTCATCGAAGCTGAAGTCTCTTGCATTCTTCGGCAACACGAAACTTGTGTAACGTTCCTGCTCGACTGCACCAAGTTTCCTCAACAACAAACGAACTTTCCAGGCATCGTCTTGGTCTGCAAGTTCCACTCGAAAAATATCTTCATACTTTAGGAACCAGGATTCAAAAGTCAATCCGTTCAATCCATCGAAAACAAATTCTGTAATTGAAGCGGTAAGGGCGTCGACAGATGGCCGTGCGGTTGTCGTCGGGGATTCGCTTTGGATGTTCAGTTTCTGAGATAACAACTCGATCAACTGTCGTTGAGATTTTTCAAACTGGAGTTGTTGCTGTTGTAGAAGCGTCTGTATTTGCTCGAACGAAATCGACATGATTACCGGAACCACCGTCGCCAGAAAATCTGTTGTAATGCTCCTTCTTTCACTGTTTCTAGTTGTCATGCATCGGTTTTACTCCGTCTCACATTCACTACAGAAACGATGCTAATAAAGGTACTATATTTGCGCACACACAGCTCTCCTGGAGCGGCTAAGATTCCCCAAAAGAATTGCAGGTAGTAGTCATACAACTAGCCAAATCACTTGCTGCATACTTTCAGCGATGTCTGGACGTGAACAGGATTCCTCCCAATTGGCGATTTGTGCTCATCGTGCCTATTCACCAGGAAGGAGGTCGAACAGCGACTGTCAATTACCGCGCGGTAGCGCTTCACTCTGCAGTCGCAAAGGCCATGGAGGCGTTCATTGCAGACTCAATGATGAGTTGCAGATCATCACTCCGGAAAAGCACGCGACAACTGAATTGAAACAGTAGACGAGGGGAGGGGAACCAAGGTCTCCTACTTGGACCTTTCAAAAAGTGTTAGGTCGTTTGGATAACCGTTCCCTGTTTTACAAGCTCCAAAAATCCGGTATGAGGCTCCAGTAATGTGACGGTTTCGTAACTTTTTCTGCGGATAACGATTGATGGTTAGAGTCCGAATATCTTTGTCCGATACAATTCGAGACGAGGGTTACGCAATGTAAGTTTCGGTACTTGAGCCTCGTTTGTTTTTAGTCTTTTTTAACGATCTACGGAGGATTATCACCATAGGATTTTTATCTTTCACGGAGCGCGTTAAGATTTAGCGAGCCAAGTGATTAGCCAACCACGAGTTCCTCCGGTGCCAACTCGATAAGGCCTGGAGTTGGTCGGTGAGGAACGCGCTGCCATTCAATGTGGTCAAGTGTCCAGCTGTTCACATCCGCCATCGACACTTCAACATCTTCAGGCTTCGGTACACGATCTGCAAAACCACCTCTCAGGAACTTGACCTCGATGTGCTCACACAGGATGACGTCGGCTGTTCCTGGCAGTCCGAGTCCGCGTCAAAAAGACGTAGCCAACATGTTGGTCTCTTACAGTGGGTACTGGGGACTTATGGACCATCCATTTTCTCTCAGGTGCTCAATGCTTACATGATTCCTAAAGTCGAATATACTATCTATGCTTGCCACTCCTGGCTAATGCGTGACTTCGCAATGATCGAGACACTGTAATATCTAGCAACAAAAAATGTCGGGTTTGCGCCACTTTTCGTACGAGAAATGACTGAAAATACTCGGTGTTCAGTAGACGCTACCGGTTTCTGCTTGGAAACTTCATCATTGTATACCGACTACTGAACTTGCTGCCACCATCTGAAACTCAGCCCGAACACGAACCATAGAGGTAATGGCCTGAAACTGAGTCAACATTACAGTCGTTCACTTTGCCAACGAATTTACTTCTGCTCCATCAGGGTCTGCCAACTCTGGAACCCTCTTCATGGCCCAGTTGTCTGTGCGCACACCTTAACTAAAAGGCTTGGGTATTGTACTCAGCTCTCTACATTGTCGTATGAACGGCTACTGCAGAATGAATCTAGGTTAACTAAGATTCTGAAAGAATCATCCACACTGATGCACGTAATTTATGGTAGACAGGTGAGCAATCTGATTGTTCTTTACAATGAGCACTATTCATGACATCTTATTATTCCGTTTATATATGATGTTATGTCATTCCCTAGACACTGCTTCTAATATACCGTTGCCCTGTCGCTTCACGGATGCGCGTTTTATTTTCTCCGCATGTGTGCTTTTTGAACTTGCAACTCCTTCCATTACCATCTTACTGGACTTGTTAAGACTATGCTTTTTTACCCGTCATAAACTATTATTCCATTGAGTTGAAGTTATGGTCTATTTCTTCTGGCTTGATAACATGTGCCGTTCTCATTAGCCTTGAAACAAAAGCGGATTCGTCATGGTTAGAAGTAAATGATCACAATCTGAGTAAAAATATCAAACCAATCTGTCTGCTGTGTAAAACACATGCCCCCTTGTCATAGTGTGATTTAACAAACCTGGCACCGAATATATCAGTGTATCTGATCCGATCAGTGGAACGATCCTTGTTATTTACTAGGCGTTATAACAAGTCAGAAATTCCTCGCTCTTTCTACACCTATTCCCTCCGGGCGACGTCTGCGCTCACCAAATTCCTGTTAGCTGAAATTTTTTCATGGTATGCGCGTTTGAGCATGATGATACACTATCTCCCTTATTACTGTAGGTAATAGGTTATTTATGTATGCGACATACCTCATGCTGAGGTTGATGTTGCATTCATGATGCCTTTTCATCGCAGTTGGCTAAACCAACTTACAATTAATCTAGGTCTTTTAACTGCATGAAAGTCATTCCACTTTATTTGATGTGTTCATTTCTGTTACTCTGCCACATATTCCGTCCTTTTTGCGTGTTTGCTTTCCCCTTAATTCTAAGTTGGTTGTTTGGTATCTCCGATGTGGCTGCGCTGGATGTGTATGTTGACAAGGTGCCTATCTGTTTAACACCCTCCAGCTAGATTACTAGCTCCAGGAGACTGTGAATCATTTCTGGGGAAGACGGGGTGCACGGTCCATTTAGCCGTGTTGGGATCAAAGAGTGGTTCCATGCACTCAGTGTGGAGCGAACTACGGTCCAGCCACCACCTTGTGAGCGCTTGATTCCCAAATGCAGCGTGCTTGTGTTTGCCTGTGAAGGAGTGTGGGCCTGCTCCGTTGATGAAACGTGGCTCCCACCCACATGCCTCCCGGTCTTATTCCTTCAGGTTTACACTGGATATGTGGTATGTGGTTGGAGCTGTGGGTGGTGCAGCGCAAGCCACTCACGAACCACTGTGTTGGCGCAGGCGTCCTGTGGCTGTCTTACGAAGGCCACAGTGTTAGGTAAGTCCGGAACCGGATGCCGCCAACCATGTGGAGAACATCGATCATTGGCCGATCACTACAGCCATTTACTTTCCATACGATGAGGCAACCCCACTTCTTACACTGCTTCATATTTTCTGAAACATTGAGTGGATCATCATTATTAGCTTATGTTCCAAAACCTTGGGGGCATTCAGTCCCTTAGTTTTGGCCTCTTGATGCAGTGTTGACATGGAGGATTGATAAACCCACGACAACCATTGCTGGGCTAACGCTGATTCCGCACTTGATAGCCCATTCAGAGTGACAGCTGCGGGATTACTGAGGCAAGAAACACATGGTTATTTACAAACTACAGCGTGGAAACGTTTTTCTCTCACACTAGGTCCATCACTTCAAGATAATTATTTTTTAGCAAAACACTACCCATGCGATCGAAAGCATCCTCACTTGTATCAACTGTGCAAACTAAAAACATGGAAATGTACATCAAAAAACTTCCGGTCAATGATGTTCATCTTCTTTACCCCCAGTAAGAAGCAAAAGCATTTGTAGTTTCTGCCGAAGGCGCCAATTTACAGTAAGTATCAAAGTACTGTACATTTGTAACTAACGCCATCTACTCCCCATTAAAATGGACGGGGTCAGAGTACACAGTTGAAACAGTTCTGTGCTCGCAATAACGTCAATGTAAGCTGGTACTTTAGACTGAAATAACTCGTCCGTTGCGTTTTTCGCTGTAGCCAGATATGCATAAGTGATTCATGGAAATCCTGAGGTGGCTTCTATCGACAATCACTAATGAAGCCGTGTAACGCGATGAGGTGATGGCGTAGTCGTTAGGCAGCAGCATCTTTTATTACGCCTAAATGACCATTCCCCTTTATTTACCTAATTTTTCGGATATTTTTCTAACGAAAACACTCTCACGGAACTTCGAGACATAAAACTAGAAATTGGAAGACGCAGTCAGCATCAAGGCTGCGATTTACGTCACCAGGATAACGTTTTATCTAAAGGGCATAAAGCTTGTAAAGAAAACTTAGGGATGGGAATTTATGAGTCAGATGTTCATTACTTTGTTGAGCAGACACAAATTACCTCACCCAAAATTGGTGCGTGACCTGGGCAATGAACTGCATCGACGTCATGTAGTTTACTCAGCCCAATTCAACTTGTCCATATATTTATACCTAAATAAAGTGTAATGTGTCCGAACAGCATAATTTTGCAACACATCCATTAGAAGGATTGGCAACAAAAGCATCCAAGTTCCTACTGTTAATACACCGATTTAGCCGCTAGAAGCTTGGGTTAAATCCAAGAAAGAAGAGCGAACGCGGTCAGCATTTGGAAAATTATTTTGCACACAGGCAAGACATTGTGAATTTGGGGGATTAGCCGCAAAAAGACAATTAGAAGATTGAAAAGCGAAGGGGAGGAGCAATAGTAGAAGGGCTAACGAGTGAGCTTAGGAGGTGGTGGAGAAATTCAGCCAGGTCTTCGTTATGACTCGTGTGTGGCATTCCCGCCACGCAGTTACGTCACAGGATAAAGGGTTACCTCAACGCAAATGATTGCTCAATGACATTCCTTTCGTTGATGTGCCGATTATGACTACTATCGCTTTGGAAAACTGACCATCAATTGTGCTTTAGACGACCATCGAGGGCGGCCGAATCGCCACACTAGTGGAAGCAGCCAAACGAGAGACAACGATCCAGGGGAAGATAATACCTAAGACCTTGATGAACATCTTTTTGTTGCTTTTGCACCATCGGTCAAGTCAGTGTTCGTGCAGTTCGCTAACAGAAATATTAGTGCTAGATATAGAAGGCCTTTGACTATGCTAAGTTAGTTGTTTGATCTATCCCAAAATGTTGAGCTTTTTTGCCAGGTACATGTCTACAGGGGCATATTTCAAACGTTATGCGCTTCGAGGCGCAACTGTACCCGGACTCCTTTTCATGCACTGAGCCGAGGTTGTGGCAGTTGATTTTAAGAGAAGGACGTAGTATCGACTGCTATACACCAGTTTTTTCCCGCGCGAGGCAGAAATGGAGTCTATAAAACTGACAGCGTTCACTTGGGGCGTCAAACTGACGAGCCATTTGATGAGTTACTGTTTTGATCGTTCAAGATTGATGTGATGACTTTTCCCAATCGATTCTACTAAGCCTATGCAAGTTGGCGTCACATACATACTTTGTTATTTCTATCGCCATTCCACTTTTCCAATTACTTCAACTTACTGCCTGCCTCTGACGAAGCGATCTTAATGAAATATACGGGTTGACTGGTCCTAGGCGTCAAACATTCCGTCAATACTTCATATAATCAAGTTATAGGTCTTATCGTAAAACTTTGTGTTATGGTCCAAAATTCGTGACCTCGCTTAATGCGCTGAAAACTAATAAGGTCCTCCCTTCACTCAAAGAGGTTGCTGTCAAAGTCTGTCCATGAAATGCCTTGGATCTCACATAGATATAGAGAGGTCACGTTTCCCCATATCTGTGAGGAATCTAGAAGGTACACTGTGTCACAGTCAGCCTTAGTCACTGCTTTAGTCACCATACAACGAAAACAAATGTCACATTGTGCAATTACGCCATAGACATAACTGCACGTATTTGCTCGGGGCACACGGATTGCAGACCAGCTCCCAGAAACGTGACGTTGGTGTGCTCGTACAGAGTGACCTCAATTGCTCAAAACAGGCTGAGGTAGCTGCGAACAGAGGCAACCAGCAAGTCGGCATGCTGCGAAGGGCATTCGGGAGATTTGATCCACCAATCTTCCCAATGATGCACAAATCCTATGTGCGCCCGCACATTGAATGCGCTATCCAAGATTGGCAACCTTGGTTGAAGCGCGACCTAGAGGCATTAGAGGCACCACAACAAAGAGCAACAGAGAATGTCAAGGACCTGCGCTATCATTCTTACCACCGAAGGCTGGAGTTGGGAGTTTTTAGCGGACGCTCCCGAAGGCTGCGCGGTGATGTCATATTATCGTACCAAATATTATGTGACCCCAACCACGTATGCCGCCATTTGCTGAAACCTAACCAAAACACGCCGTTCAGGGGTAAACTGCATGAAATTGCGGGAACAATATAGCCGTCTGGAGTGTCGACGGAATTACGTTTCCCTTGGGGTTTGCCAACCCTGATACGCACTCCCAGACTCAGTTGTATCCTTCCCTACCTTGGACGTATTCAAAAGATGATTAGATTTTGCTCTTGGCTCCCAGCATTTTGTTACCTAAATTAGGCCATTGTGGATTACGCCTTTCTACAGGATTTATGTATCAAATGGACCCAAGTGAGCGATCATATTTTACTTTTCTCACGCCATATATCAACGACCATTGCACCCTGTGTATTTCTGCATGTTTATACTTGCTTTTATTATTTTAAACAGACGTTATTTGTCAAAGCATTCATCTCGGTAGACGCTCGGTAGATGACCCGCATATATTTTGATTTCATTGAATTCACCCCAACCATCCTGCAGGAAGTGTCAGGCCCTTGCTTTTATCTCGTGATAGATCATTGTTCATGTGACGGAAACATTCGCATAATCAAGAAACTTTCGTCGTACGTTTCTCGTATGTGACCCGCTTCTGTCCTCAGCGATTTAGCACTGCGTGCATATCAACCCACTAGACACACGCTGTTCCTCCGCGGCAAACATTTTTAAATGCTAGACAGGTCACCATCGCAATTGTCGCGATATAGCGACATTCCAAATCCAACATTCGCCGACATTATAGGGCACATTTTTATCATATCAGGTTAAAAGCCCGCTCAGAAATACTCACTGATACAATTTACCCACTTCACGACTCCCTGTCTGATTGTGCGTCCACTTCTTCCGTCAGACAGCAGTGTAAATCCGTTTACACTCACAAACGTGCTTACTACTCATCTGTCACTCCACGGCAAGCGCGCTTTTTGTAGAACCATAAATTGATGTGCTGTTACGCTGCAGTAGCAGTACTGTTCAACTCTTTTACCAATTCCTCACCATTTAAATCGTGTGTAGGCGTGTGGGCGTTACTACTGGGTGTTTAACTCTCCTGCGCGCATTAACCACATCATTGACTTGACTCCAAATGCTTGGTCGTTGCGCGTAGTGATGATGATTTACGTGCCTTCGTAGTCTGGTAGGGAGCTGTTACCGAGGAATTAACATTGATCGGTTATTTATAACGTGTAGAAAAACAATTGCTTAGCAAGTCCCGTAGGATGACCAAGGAGAGTGTTACAAAGCCAAAGAAAATTGGGTGTTTGTCGAACCCACATAAAAGATGAACCTCCTCACCACCTTATTTGATTACAGACGGAGACATTCAATCACGTCAAAATTAAAGGATGATATATTGTTAGTTGTAACGGAACGTGATTCACTAATTGAAACCCAAATGGTACAGTGTTTGATGCTTCCTTCTGTGTGTGTCATTGCTAGTGGGGACGCTTGTTTTCTCCTACCTTTTCGTCTCGTAATTCCATGGTGTCCTATCTGTCTCACTTCTTTTTGACCCCAGAGTAATGATGCATCAATTGATGCACAGTTTGCTTGATTGAAAATGAACTCTTTTTGTTCTCCGCATCATTTCGCGTTGTTTCCCCACTGTTTCTATGTTGTAGTACTTCCGTAGTGTTAGTGTAAGTGGCTGAAAATGCTACCCCACGGATGCATAAAGCAAAATTTGTCTTGACTTGCATGACCTTGCGCCAAACACCTAGCTTGGTCACCCAGACTACCTAAGTATTGAACTTGCTCAGTTTAGCAGAATTCGGATTTAGCCTAAATTAGCGAAGGTTCGGGTCGGGTGCTGTTTTGGTAGCTCGGATGCAGTGTCTTAACGACCGGATAAAATTTACACTGAACTGTTACAATATATAGCTAAAGCCCAAAGGCAACCGCGGAGGCCGGCTGGCTGCTAGCACATTTCCTTAAATGGCTTGAATAAAATAAAGAACAATTTTGTTCTTCATCACTGAAATAACAGGGGAGTATTTCTCCGCAAAAATATAGCCGTCTAATAAGGAGCCTGTTCCTAAACTCGACAGCTAAGCTCATAGTAGACGCAAGTTGCTCGGATCCAAACAGCTTTATTAAAGTCCATGTATGAAACAGTGTGCGCAGCAGTAGCATGTAACTGTACTGAAGGCTCCTTACTTTACAGTGACTAAAATGCCGAAACGTGGAACCAATGAAATAAGGAATGTTAAGACAAGGCCAATGTTAACCAATCATGTAGGCAACTGTGTCCAAGATTTGTCTTCAAATGCATTTGTGACAATTCATCAGCATCCCCATCAATAAGTGATGCGCAGCAAAGATGGAGAACGGGTGAACACTTTGCCAGAGAAGGCGCGATACCACATAGTATTCCATTTCCAGTGGCTGTCCCCGGCTATAATAAGCACCATCGTCGATGCGGAGAGAAAGTGCTCGACTTTAAATGAAATCGATCGGTTTCCAGCCAATGCGCGTGGACACAGGTGTTCTAACCGGATGACGCCCAGCCGTTGTTAGTCATCACACGCCTTTCGACGGCAGCGAGCAAACTCACTATATGCCACCTTTTGTAGCCACGGCAGGAATGCGCGTTCAAAGTTGGAAGACGAGATCAGGCAGGGAATGCAGCAGATTACGAGATGTCAGACTTAGCTTCTTTACTTTGAACAATGAACAATGAATTTATACGGGTTAAGAAGCGTTGCTTTACAAGTCCAGTTGGATAGTTGCAGGGGATATCAACATAACAATAATGATGATAAACATAGTAAAATAGTTAATACGAAAATACGAAAATAAGGACTTATCGTTTGCTTCGTTGTATTCCTGCGATATTCTTAGATTCACAGCACCCATAGTTAACAACAAATAATTCCATGGTATACTCCAGGTGTAGGATGGAGACGTTGTGTTAAGTAACAAAGTGTAAGTGGATGAGTGCATCGTCCAACCGTCTTTTAAACACTGCTAGTGTCGGTGCAGAGACGACCGATTCTGGGAGAGCATTCCGCGGGTGACAGACACGAATGGAAAAGAAATTTCTGTGGCACTCCAGACGACTGTGTTGTTCTGCGAGTTTTAATGAGTGGCCCCTCAGGTTTGTATTGCTGCTGAGTTGCAGTAAAGGGTGGCACACACGATGTGGGTCCCGCAGAACCAAGTATGCCATAATCAGGTCGCCTCGTAGTCTGCGATAGCTTGCACTGAGTACTCCCAGTCGTCGCAGCCACTCCTGGTAGGAAAGATTGCGCATTCCAATTACGTTCTTAGATGCCCGGCGTTGCGGTTGCTCCAGTGCATTAAGGTCGTATTTCAGCCATGGATGCCAGGCTTGAATTGCGCATTCGACATGGGGGCGAACATACGCACCGAGCATTTGTCGCAATGTGGAGCTGTTTATTCGTCCAAAGGTCCGTCGCAACAGCCCAACATGTTGGTTCCCGAACTTCAAGGCCTTTTCGGATTGCCTGGAGCAACCCAAGTCATCTTGAACCAGGACACCCAAGTCACGTTAGAGAGTTGATTGTTGCAGTACATCCGTTCCGAGTCGGTATGAGTAGATGCTCTGATGTCGGATGGAAACCACTTGCATTTACTGACGTTGAAATGCAATAAGTTTTGGGTCGACCATTGATACACTGTACCTAAGTCACTCTGAAGCACATGTTGGTCGGTGTTCGCCTGGATCCTGCGCCAGATCTTGATATCGTCGGCAAACATTAGGAAGTTTGAAGCGATTCCCTGTGCAAGGTCATTAATAAACACCAAAAACAAAAGTGGACCTAGAACCGAGCCTTGCGGCACACCACACTCCACTTGTATGGGGTCCGATAAAGAGCTCCGAAATCTGACCACTTATTGCCGTTGAAGTAGAAAGTTGGCAATCCAGCTTAAAAGAGGGTCTCCGATTCCGTAATGCTGCAGCTTGGATAGTAGTATCCGATGGCCATGGAAAAATCCATGTAGATCACATCAACACCTTCTCCAGCGTCGGCTGACTCGGTCCAACTACTGCGTGCAATTAGTAAATTCGTTGTACATGACCGCTGTCGACGGAAACCGTGCTGTTCAGGAGTGATGAGGTTGCAGTTTTCCAGATATCACACCAGTGCATCGGCAACTATGGATTCCATGACTTTGGAGAGTATAGGAAGAAGGGTTACTGGGCGGTAGTTGGAGGGATCAGTTCTGCTTCCACCTTTGTGAATCGAAATTATTATTCCAATCTTCCACATGGCGGGAACTTGGTTCTGGTCTAAGCAGTGCTGGGAAAACTGAGCTAAATATCCTGCCAGTTGGTTTGCTGCTGCTTACAATGCCACTGAAGGAATGGTGTCGACACCCGGTGAGCTGTGTTTGCGTAGAGACGACAGCTTTTGCAATACAGCCTCTGCGGTAAAATTGATGTGGGTTAGTCCTGGTGAGCAGAATACAAAGCTTGGTAGATCGCTTGGTGGCAAGACCCTTTGAAACGTGGAGGCGTATTGCGTCTGCAGCGCGTTTGCTGCTTCCACAGCCGTTGTTGTTGGGGCGTCAGCCGTCTTGAGTGAAGGAAATCCTTGCCTCACCTATCGTAGGCTATTAACATGCTTGTACAGCAGTTTGTGGTTAGCACTGAAGGTTGTTTCGATGTTTTGCTGATAGGCGGCTTTGTCTTCTCTTAACAGTTGAGTGCAGTGGTTACGTTGGGCTACGTAGTTGTCCCATGTTTCTGGTGCTGGAGCTTCTCTGTACACTCGCCATGCTGCGTTGCGTACTGTCATCCATTTTCGGGTTCTGCTCCTAACGAAAGAAACGGATTTGCACTTATTGCAAGCTTTTATCTCTGAAGCCTGTGCAATCAGATGACTGAATGTGTTGACGAACTCGAGCCAGGCGACTTCCGGGGGTTCTTCTTCGAGGAAAGACCATGCTGTGGCGCTGACTAGCTGGGCGAGTCAGTAGTACCTTGTGATGGTTCGCACAGTATCATCGTTGTCATTCAGATATTCTGCATAGCGGACGAAGTTGAAACTGATGACTGCGTGATCACTGCGACCCAACGGGCAGTCTAAAACCAACGCATCTATCATATGCTCCTCGTTGGTAAGCACAAGATCCAGCACAGATGGCCTGTAACCAGTTCTGAACCGAGTGGGCAAAGTGATGTGGTTATAAAGAGGAACAGTAGTTACTAGATCTTGTAAATCGGTTTTGAATTGTTCTCCGATTGTGGCAGGGGCTTCTAAACAATGTACGTTGAAATCACGCATGATAAGAATGTGAGTGTACTTTTGTTGTAAACTGCACCTTAAAGCAGCCGCTAGGTGGTAGTCGGTTTCGGGTGTTGAGTTAGGGGCGCGGTACACCAAGATAATAAGGCAAGCGTCCCTGCCTTTTAACTGCAACCGGCACCAAAGAGAGTCGGGGAACTGCGAATCTGAATCCTCCACGGCTTCGCACTGTAAGTCGTTTCGGTAGTACAGGATTACCCCTCCTCCTTATGGGAGCCTGTCATTCCGGATCAGCGACATGCCGGGTAGCGACACTTCAGCGTCCGTCATTCCCGTGTGCAACCATGTCTCGGTGATACCAGTGACGTCATACGAGCCGGAAGCTTGGCGATCTTTCAGTTCAGCCAGTTTGTTAGAAAGTCCCTGAGCATTTGTATACAAGCAGGCCAGTTTCTCAATATCTAGGAGGCCACAGTGGGGTGAATCGGTCAAGTATGTGAGAATGCCGACCGATGGGAGGTCGGCGGTTACTCGTCTTTTTGATGGGTCAATGATACCTCGTTTGCAACTTGGTTCGGCCAAGGTGCGTCCCAGCCTTCGTTTAGACCTACGTCAGAGTCCATTAAAGCAGCAGTCAAGTTACACTTCTGTACATTCGTCGGTATGCTTGCTGCTTCAGTTGCTTTAATATTTGAGCTGCGCAAAGTGTTTGCGACCTTTAACCGAATTTCGGAGGGAAGATGTTTCCGATTTCTCCGCCATCGATCCAAAACATCCTTTGCTTGTTGCTCTGACTGAAGCACAATTTTTAGGATTCTAGGGCCGCATCCTCTATAATTTGGTGAGAGAAGTATCCTGGTGGGCGATAGTGCCACAACATCATCCAAAGAAAGTGTTTCACGAATGAACCGCAACTGTTCTAAATCGTGCTTTCCGTTCTCTTGAACATCGTTAGAAGTATGTTCTGGCACACCATGTATGAAGATTGTATTTAGGCGGTCTTGCTTGCTGTGCCCCTCTTCGGTGTTTCGTTTTGGTTGTCGCTCGCTCCAGCGGACATCAGGATAGATACGTATCCCACAGGATTCATGTTTTAGCGCGCTTGCGGAGAGCAAAACGTTTTCTACGTCGGTGGAGGATTCTAGAGTTACTCGAATAAGTCTGGGTTTACCATAGTGTGGCGAGTTCGGATGACGAGTAATTCGTAATAAGTTTATGGGCTTGGCTTTGATACTCATCTGCATACGCAATGAGTTCCATTGGTCTTGGTCGTCTGATAACTTATCCCGCAATGTGATGGCGGTAGCTTCAGGGACATTTGAGCATACAACAGTCCGGGCACTGTTGTTGGATCCCATTTTCGTCGATCTACAAAGTATGGTACTCATTTGTCTTGACTTGTTGACAAGTGATTGTTTGCTGTTTTTCCCTCCATTTGCGTTAACGGTGTTTACCATGGAAGAGGACGCAACGGCGGCCTCTCGGTGGACCCTTGTAGCAATCTCTGCACACGTAACCGAGGTTCTGGGAAGCTAAGTCTCGACAAGAGATATTTGAGCTACAGGTATCGAGGGTTGGTGTTTGGCTGCTTCATCCTTGTTAATACTAGATGTCAGGTCTAGAGGAATTTGATTAACCAGACGTTTTGAATGGTGCCTGATTCTCGTTGCCGTGGATACTGTTTTATTCTCGTAGGTGCAGTCTATTTATGCCCGGCGTTCTACCAAAGTTGGAAGACAACGGAGATGGAGAGGTGGCTGAGTGCGGTTCAGAGGAAGTGGATTGTTCAGCATTCCCTTGCTTAGCAGCCGCTACGCTTCTGTGGTCCATACTCGCTTCCATTGAAGTACGCTTATTGTTGAGCCTCTGCTCTGCTTCTGCGATTAACGGGTCGCATTTCTCAGCTACGATAAGCAAGGAATTTTAAAGAGTTCCAATCTGGATGGGATTTTGCGAATCTTATTCAGTACATTAGCCATTGATTTTCTGGCCCTAGCCTGCTGGTATTCCATTAGTTCGGAAAAGTTGAAAGTGCAAGAATCCATGCTTATGAGGTCGCGGGTAGACAGATGTACACAAAGATCTTCACAGTTGAATGTGATTGATCCCTCGAGTATCGAACAGCCGCTGCTAGACTTTTTCGAAGCGAATTTTATCTCCCCGGTGTCCTACTATTTCTAAAGGGATTGGAAGTCTTCCTGTATGAGCAGTAGTGTATCTTGAAGTTCAGTTCGTCAGAATTCGTAGGCTATCTTTATGTCATCTGATGTCATTGAGGTAGAGCAAGAACAGTAACGGACCAAGTACACTCCCTTGAATAACACCACTAGTGATTAGACGTGGTGAAGAGTGGTGGCCGCCTATGGTAACTACCTGAGAACTGCCGCTCAGGTATGACAATAGGCAGCCTAGAACTGGGTCCTGAATTCCAAAGCAAACAACCTTTTTCATCAGCCGTTTGTGGTGCAATCGATCAGATGCCTTTTCCGTGTCCAGGAACAGAAGTGTGATTGCGTATCCTGAGTCAGTAAAATCGGAAAGATGATTTAGTTAATCTAATTGACAGGTTATGCACAAAAGTTTGTCCAAGATACCATGTTGGGACCTGTCGATTAGTTCCAGCGAATTGCTGAATTTCATCACATCATTACTAACCAGTTTCTCTAATATTCTGGCTACTACAGGGGTGTGATGGATTGGTAGGTAATTATTAATTTATTGTTTGGAGCCACCCTTGTGACGGGGATGATGATCGATGTTTTCCACTGGTCTGGAAAGTAGCTTGATTCCAACAAAAGGGTAAACACGTTCAGCAATAGTAACGGAATGGCAGGCCCTCCCAGCTTAATGAGGGCAGATGGGATACCACCGGAATCCAGATGGGACGACTGTTTGATGGTACTCATTACATGTTGGGTACTAATGTCGGAAAATTCAACTTGACACAACATTTTGGTTGCTTGCACCCCAATGCTTGCCTTTAACGGGGTCGTCTCTAAGTTCATGGAGGTAGCGAAAAGGAAGCTAAACGCTTCGCAGATGTCGAGTGGATCATGAAAGGACTGTCCGTCTGCAGTAACCAGTCCATCAATCGAGGGGAGTTGTTATTAGTTCTACGACGCAGAAGTATAACAAGTTTCTACGTTTTACATGTCGTTCGTAGCTATTTGTTCTTCGTGTATCCTCTTCGTCATTTGTATGTGCTTGACCCTGTCAAGGATGTTGTGCAACTATAAAACCATGGTGAAATTTCCCGTCTTTCTGTATTCAGCAATTAGTTTTCTGTGTTTCCGGCTGACTGAACGCACGATTGCGTCTTTTCGGACACGTGTGATCCCCTCATCTTGGGGAGTAAGGACAGCAATGGCCCGATGGTAGAAATATTCTACGGCATTGCACATATTGTTAGAGAAGAAGAATGCGTCCCAATCGGATGATCGGATAAATTATTAGCATTGCTTCCAGTCTATCCTATGTAATACATATTGCGAAATAAATGCGTGTTTGATGGCAAATTTCATGCAGAAAGTGAATCGTACCATGTTGTGGTCACTACCAGAGTTTGTCTAATACTTCTGTTTGTGCCCTTGTGACCCCCAAAGTGAATATGAGATAGAGTATACTGGTCGCTCTTGTTGGCTCAGTAACCCACTGTATCCATCCACCAATTCTGAGAGAGGAAAGTTGCATGTGTAGACGAGGATGGTTGGGAGGACCAGTTAATCTTTGGTAGGTTAAAATCATCAGCTATTATCGTCCGTCTGTGTGGCATCTTAGCAGCAAATTCTAAAGCTGAAGTAATTATGGTCACACTCGCGGCTGACGCAGTTGGCGGGTTGTAAACACATCCGAGCAGGATGTGAGAACCGGTTCCTGAGACGGACGACCAAAGGGATTCGGGAACCTTTGTTAGCTGTGGATGATCAAGAAGTTCTGCTGCAAATGTACTGTGTAGGTGTACCATGCATCCACCTTTTTGCCTGTTCCGCGGTCTTTTCGGAAGAGCTGATAATTAGGAATCATTAATGTGGAATCTAATTTATCGGGGGAGCACCAGATTTCAGTAACGAGGATGGCTTGTGGGTCGTTGATATGCACAAGCATGCCGAGAAGCTACAATTTGTTGTTAATAGATCTGGCATTAAGTAGAATTATAGAAAACGGAACTATTGGGTGTGGGGTTATCGTGTTGCGGTTGTGGCGTTGTTGTAGTCAGTTACTATGGAGTCAGGCCATATGGTCAATGGTCAACGATCTATCGCGGAGAAAAAACTAGAAGCTTGACATGTCCCGCCGGATGATTAGTTAGGGCTAAGCAAAATAAAGGCAAAAATAGCGATAGGAAATAGTGAACAATTGCAAATTTCGAACTTGCCAGTTACAATGTTCCCGTCTGTGCTTTTAACGTGGTTTTCTGTATTATCCAAGGTTTATCGTTTATGGTTTCCGGGCAAAAATGAAGGTGGGTTGATTTGTTTTTGTTTTCGCGCTGTTTGTGTGGGTCGTTTGGGTTACGTGACATCATGTAGTACGTTAGCGCATTGTCGACACGTGCTTTGAACACAGCTAACGTGGGGGCTGAAATAACAGCTTCTGAGAGGGTATTCCACATGTGGCAAACATGCAACGGGAAGTCTCCTCGACACTCCAACCGACTGTATTGTTCTTCAAATTTCATATGATGACCTCTGTGTGTGTCTTTGTGACTCAGCTTCAACTGGTGATGGCAGGGGTGAGTAGGGTCATTTAAAATTTGGTAAGCCATGAATGGGTCACCACGCAAACGGCGCTAACGTCCGCTGAAAATGCCAAGAACTGAGGCGCTGTTCGTAGGACAAGTATGACATTTTTGGTCGTCCGACGCTGCGGAATCTCCAAAGCCGTGAGATCCCGTTTTAGCAATGCGTGTCATGCTTGAATTATATAAGCAGGAAGTATTTGGTGGAAAATAGACGGTTCAGATTGCAGGTGTTGCAGATCCTGGTCCCCCAGCTTATATGTGTAAACCATTTGGTGTCGTAAATGGAATACTCGATATTTATCCCTACTGAATAGTAGGCGATTTTAGTTCGACCATCTATAAATCCTGTCAAGGTCGTTTTGAAGGTGGAGCTCTGATCACTCGTCAAAGTTTTATGTCATCAGTGTAGAATAAACAGTTTGACTTACTTTAACTCACTAGGTCGTTTATGAAAACCAAGAATAGACGGGGCCCCAGTACCGAACCTTGTGCCACACTGCATTCGACGTGAATTGGGTCTGACATAGATTCAGGTACTCTCACCATCAGACACCCGTGCGAGAGAAAATTGCAGATCCACCCGAGCTAAGGGTTCCCAATGTCACATCTCTGAAGTTTGGCAAGATGGATACGAAGAATAGGAGTGGGAGTAATGGGGCCGAGTCTATTCTTAGCAGGCGTGGTGATATGGGTAATGAGTCATTTGTGAATGCCGATATTGCTGTGGACATGGTGGTTGAGAGAGCGAGTCTAATTTGCGTTTGGCGTTGCAGTTGGCTACTCAGGTCATCTGAAAAAATTACAGCAACAGTGGGAACAGGTAGCTGGCTTCTGTCGGGTATGTAAGGAGTGGGAGTGGCCGCGGCTCCATTCCCTCCCGTAAATAAATAAGTAAACTGTATATTCTCCTTTTGGGCGAGACACGTCTGCGACGGCATGAGTAGGTAAATAGAGCATTTCCAGTTTAACGTCCACGAATGATCGAAAAAGGTACAACAGCAATGAAGATCATTTTCCAGTTTCGATAAGGTGTTAAAGTTGGCTGTTGCTGCCGTGTGTTACGTGATGTTGTACAGGATGCCAATGTCGGGTTGGGTAGGTCTCTTGAGAAGATTAATACGGAAATGTATAAAGTAAGTGTCAAGTTTATTTTATCACATTTGATCGCTGCGTGTTCATGGCTATTTAGTAGCATTAAATGCTGGTAGTGGCAGTCACATGATACCGGAGCAAGAGGGGCACCTATAGTCGATAAACGTAAGAGTAAACTACAATGAAAGTGGTAGGCACATCGACAATGTAGACGGGGAATGTGGAGGTCTCTTTTAATGAGTTCCTCCCTCATAACACACTTGTTGGTGATATAGGTAAGAATGAGGTAAGAATGAGGAAGGAAGATGAAGACGGTGAGTATAGGGACCTTACTATTACAATATTCGCTCTGGATTGTAGACCGGTTTCTGGCTCATATAAATCCTGGACCTCATTCCTATGCTTGGCTGTTCGCCATGTGACGTCCCAATAGATGGATCACGTTTTGCACGGTCACGTATTTGCTGGTCCTTTTTTGAAATTCCTGCTCTGAATTGATAACACGCATATCGGTTGGCAATTTGACCCAGATCCGTGCATATCTGTTAAGGAAGAAGTTAGCGGATCTGGTGGTCTTCGACCTGCATTCCACTACCGAATGTTCCTTATTTCGTGTGTTGTATGATGGGGATTGTATTATTGCCATGTTAAGGTTGGAAACGTGTTTTCTTGTCTAAGATGATTAGGTTTTGCCTCCTTCACCTCAACTAAATGGGATCAAGCTTGGGTTTTTCACATCGCTCGGAATATTCCAATTTCGATGATGTTCCTAATGGGCGATTCGTGAACGTTCCTTATACATTTTCGAGTACGATGCGGTCTCGTTTGTTTGCACTACCGTACACCATGGAGCAGTATTTCAATAGAGGACGTGAAAGTGATGAACAAGCGCAGAGTATGGATTCTTTTAGTTTGAAAGTTCAAAATAATATGCCAATGCTTTGTCTGGTCCTTGCACTGACGTAGGCTAGTTGTTCGGAGAAGTTAAGTGAGCAGGAGTATCTCAGTCCCAGGTCACGAACTGGGCCCCGTGGCTCAGTAGCATAAGATGCTGACTGACAGTGCAAGCCGCTGGTGGTCCTGGGTTCGAATCCTAATGGGTCCGATGGATGCGTACTACTGACGATGCCCAACAGGCTGAAACTGCAGTCTAGTGCTTTTCCGGACAAGTGGGCGACTATCTGATTTGGAAACAGGTTGCGATGAACCTCACTTAATATATTAATTTGCTCATCACAATGGTTAAACTGCTGGATATTATGTCGCATTTGTATGACATAGCGTAACATTTATCTGTCGTAAATAACATCCCCCACTTTGAGCATCAGGCTCCGAGCGCATGGTGGTGGAGTTGCATCATATTGGTACTTTCCTTTATGGTAGCCGGGTGAAAGTGTGGATAATTTTGATATCGTCGGCAAAAGGATATGGTGTTCCGAATTTCACAGCGTCAAGTGTATCATCAACATAAATTAAAAACAGTGTAGGACCGAGGACACTACCTTGTACTACACCAGTTGTGACTGTTGTTGGTTCAGATTTGTGTTCCCGAATCTGTAGCAACTGCGTTCTATTTGTAAGATACGATTTGAACCATGAAAGCAGGGCGTCACCGATTCCATAAGACATACATTTGCATATTAGTTTTCCCTGTGGCACTCGATCGAAACCTTTGTGTATATCGAGGTAAACAACTGTTAGAGAATTGCTGTTATCCTGTTAGGCAGTTAAGTGATGTGAAAATTCAAGTTGTCACGATATGCACGAAGGTGCGTTCAGAAAGCCG
Source organism: Dicrocoelium dendriticum (assembly GCA_944474145.2). NCBI lineage: Eukaryota > Metazoa > Platyhelminthes > Trematoda > Plagiorchiida > Dicrocoeliidae > Dicrocoelium > Dicrocoelium dendriticum. The sequence goes on along the minus strand of OX104070.1, from coordinate 51,602,056 downwards.
TGTTGATTAAGTTACGAGACAGTAGGAATTCGACCGTTGCAGTTTTATAGGTCGTTTCATCAATTTGGATAAGATAGATGCATGATTTATTGGACGATAATTCTTTGTTTCGAACAGGGAGCCTGATTTGTATTGCGGTATGACAATGCCTTGAAATGGTTGAGAATATCTGTAGCTCGGGTTGTGGATGTGGCTATTGCCCTGCTCACCGAGCTGAAAGATTATTTTGCCAACGTATCGCTGCAAGACTAGGCAACATCGTCGGTGCGGCTTTAAGGTCCCCTTCCGCACTGTCTCGTAAGCAACTTCGAGGTTCTGCGAAACAGGACGTTAAAGCCGCACTGACGATGTTGCCTAGTTTTTCGACGAAACGTCTGTAAAATACTCGTTCAGCTCGGAGACCAGTGCAATATTCACTTGACAATGGCTTCTTTCCACTGTGTTAGTACAGTGCCAGAGTTCATGGATATGATGAACATATTCAATAGAAGCAAGGGTATATCGACACCCCCGAGTTTGATAAATGCAGGAGGTACATTATCTGGTCCGCCGAAGTAGCATAGTTTTGTGTAGTTTACAAGATCTTGTATGTCACGGAGTTCAAACTTGACACGAGTGAGTTGATCAAGCGTTGATGGTGGTATATCCAATCTTGGAGGGTCGTTATCCACGTACTGATTAAACATCTCACTGGTGTGGGTCGGGTCAGTTATTAAGTGCTTATCTGCCGTAACCAGTGAGATCGTATCTTGACTCCGTTTGGTATTTATACACTTTAAATGTTGACTGGATCGCGAATGTTATGCTGAATGCTGGATGTTTCCGTTTCATCCGCGATCCCTTTGTTACGACATGCCAGTCGTAGGTAAGCTTTGGTGTTGCACAAAGAAGGGAAGACATTTGTTTTACGATATGTTGTTAGCAGGTTTTTGAGCTTTATGGTAGTTTCACGTGACATATGCGTTTTGCTACTGTGATGAAAGTGTCGATGCACACTGGGAGCGAGTGCATCAATACGTACATAACTGTTGTTACAGAGAACATCTGCAGCGGTTTGTGAGTCTTCAGTAAAGATAAATCTGTCCCATTGAGCAGATCTCATTAATTTGACGAACAGACCCCAGTTGATGGCTTTATAATTCCTGGAATGTGTTTGAAATTTGGACACGGCCGATGTTTGCTATCGTGTGGGATCAATGAATGAAAATGATACTACTCTGTGATCACTACCAAGAAAGTGCTCAAGAACGTCGGTGGATGCTGATAATATGCCAGTGGTGAGTATTAGGTCTAAGATATCGTCATTTCTAGTTAGATATTCGAGGTGTTGGATCTATCCGTTTGAATCTAGAGAAGAGACCAGATTCCTGTATTTGGTATGTACGTAGCTTGTGGTCCACGCTAAATGCAGCACGTTGAAATCTCCACCGATTACCTTATACTTGGCTGGTTGGTCAGCTATATGACAGAACATATCTTGGTTTGTTAATTTCTATGACACTGGAATTGGGATGTATGTATATACATCTGACGAATAACATGTGACCATCAACCTGTGCATTTACAAACACGGAGTCTTCCAAGCAATCATGTGAGGGAACGCTGACCGTTTGTGTTCACACGACATTGTGAACGTATATGGCGTAACCACCTCCTTTCTTGGACTTACAACAAGCAATAAAACTCTGGTAATCTCTTATGTGGTAGTTAAACAGGAGTATCTTCCATTAGTCATGTTTATGTCACAAGTATGATTTGTGCATCAGCTAGTGAGATAAGTGAGCGTAGGAAGTGGGTGTCCTTTTTAATGGAGCGTGCATTAAGGCAACAGAATTCGCCTGGAAATGGGTTGTTGGGGCAAATTCATTATTTGTTGAAACAGTACAGGGCTATCCACTAATGACGACATTGTATCGGTTTTGTTTGACGGGAATCCGTCGATATCTGGTTTGGGATTAACGAAGGTATTTGAGCATGTATCTGTGGGCGTGGAGGGTGGATACGGGGGTGAAGATGACACTATCGTTTCCACGGCTGGTAAGTTCGGGCACAGGGCTATTTTATCCATTGTGTAGTCTGGAATTGATTGGAGTAAGGGATATGTTGTGGCATTGGATGCAACTTGTGACTGGCCTGTCATTGGCGCATCCTTGCCATCTGGACAATGTGAATAAAGATTGGGACCATGGAGTTGGTTTCTGTCGGATGTACCAGCGCTGGGAATGGCTGTGAGACCATTCCCGCTTCCCCTAAAAAATGGCTGTCTGAAATTGTTGGTTCGTGATTGTCTTTGTGGGTATGGGGTGAGGTACAGGGCAGCGTTGACCAGTTATTCCTGGCACTATAACTTTTTTGACTATTTCGGATGTTCACTGGAAGACAATACACAGGAGTATCCAAGAGATAATTTTTTCCAGACTCCCTCACTTTGGGGATATGAGTAACGGTTCGGGGGGATAGCTTATTTCAAAAGACGCACAGAATGTGCTTGATGGTCTTACATTTGGAGACCCCTTGCCTGCCTCGATTGTCCTACTGATTGATTCATCGGTTGGTGACAACATTGCGTTGGTAGCACTCGGTTGCTCACCTGAAGATGTATCTTGTTTTGCACTGCCGATCATTTTCCCGGTGATCGGACACTTTACGAATGCTTGTTTCTCACTCTGGGATCTAAGTGAAAATCTTAGGTATGGGAAATTCGGTCCACTGGTCAAACTATTCGTGGTAGATTTTTTATTCACCGGCTTTGAAATGGGATCAGGAGCATGGGCACTCGAAGTCGCCACCTCAGCATGTGTGTTATCAAGATCTAAGTACACGCAGCTTTGATCTCCGTCTGCTTGGTCTGCTTCCCGTGTCTTTATTCCCGGACCCGGATTACACGTTGTCTCTGCTTTTAGCTTTCGCGATGTAGATGCAATAAAAAACCTTCGCAGGGGTGTTAGATCATGCTAAATCACCACATATGTGGACCGAGTATGTTGGCCTATGGCGAATCGACACAGCATGAATCTGTCCGCAGATTTTTCACTAGAAAATGTGAAAATTATCGAGCGACATTGCTTCGGTGTTTGTTTTCTTAAACGTATACATTTGCACTCGACTTCGGACATGTTGCAAGCATTCAGCAATTATTGCTTTTACTTTGTCTAAATTAACCTCATCAGGAATGTTTTCAAGCCTACGCGTTCTTTCATGGGCTTCGGACGCAACGCAGGCAATAACTTGTCCGACTTTTTTGGTTACACTGGATCAGGATTCTCCGATGGGCTGTTGATCTATTCTAAGGCAACTAAGTAGTCCTTCAAGGGTTCCAGGCAGGACAGTGATTGTTGCATTTCAGAAAGTTGCAGCTCAAGAGAATTAGTCTTATCATTCAGTTGTTTACTGAGGCTGACGCATGTGGAGACTGTTTCCATTGGTTTTGTTCTGTCTCTCCCTTTTGTTTTATTTTTCTCTTGTTTCGTTCGCGGAATAGGCACACAACCCTTTGTTTGTCGAGTACGGTTAGGTCTTGTTGGAGTCATAGTATCGCAGTATCGTCAAAGATGATACTTATAAAGTGGTTAGGGATAGTGCTCACAGTATACGGGAAGTGGCTATAGCAGGAAGTAGCTTGTAAATAGGGAACCTATTACTTCTGATACCGAATATGGAACAATGAGTATAGAGAGTATATAGAGATAGAACCGAAAGAGAGATGTTTAGACGAATCAGAGGAATTAGGGGTGCAGACAAAAAGTGCTCACCGTTTTTTAATATCCGCCTTCTGCTATGCGTTCGCTCACGTCCAACGGATTGTCATGCGATTTGATTGGTTTGTCAGTTGCCTTTGCGCCGTTAGGTGTCAGTAGTTGACGGAATAATGGGGCTGATGAGCGTTCAACGCGGCTCGTTGGGGTTAGAGTAACGTGTTCAGACTCGATGATCTGGAAGATGCCGGCCCGGCAGATGTGGGTCAGGCGGTGATTTTAGTTTACGTGTACTGTTCTGCCACAAAGTCCGGTGTGGGCGACGACATGAAGCACGGGTGGACACAGGGGCCATGAACGCTGCTTATGGATCTAGTCTCGGTGAATGTGAGATTTGAGTGGTTTTCAAGTGGAGTTAGTCACAGTTGGGTTGCAAACAGTGCAGCGGTGACCGTATGAGTAGAGGCGAATTTCCTGATAGCCGCCTTGTATAGCAGCCGAATGAAATGAATGTTGGATTGTTGAGGACCTTCAGAGCGACCTTGCAAATAAGACTAAAATTAACCTTGTAGGTTTTGAAGCGATGAATTTGTGCGCTTAAGTTTGTGTTCGATGGTTGACTAGGATTTGCACAGTTTTCACAAAAACTGATTGGTGTGCTCCCAAACTTATTCAAGATTTGGATGGAGCACATTAAGAGGAGCCTAACGGTGTATAAATTTGACTTTGTCAGTTTTCTTGTACTCTGAAAGTACTTGGAAGTGCCAACATACTCGGAATCTATTGCGTACCTCTTTTGTCGCGACTTGGTTGTCGTGCTTCTCCGCTTGAGTTTTCCTTCTCGGAAGCATTTTGTGGAAACAGTGTTGAATAAGTCTGAGCATAAACTGCCAGTGTACCAGCGTTTGAGGATCTTACATTGTTTGCCTACTGTTCGTGGTTTTCTCCTCGAAATATTGGCCTCTGTTTGAAGACTTCAACGCAAAAGATTCCGGCCTTTACCGATATCTCATCGATCGAGTACAAATCGGGTTTATATTCGACCGCGCGAAGCTGATCAATCCCTTGCTCCTGCAGTCTCTCCCAGCTCCATCGGAGAACAGCTTTTGGAGGGTATTCTACAGAAAAGCCTGTTCTGGTCTTCGTTGCTAATTTTCTTGTTCTGGTGAGTCCAAATCTGGGCACACGAATCACTCCGGGTTCTATCTGATTGCTGCTTACGTTGTCTGCATTGTAGCCTATCGTACCCCGGTTCACGTTCCTATTATCTGTTAAAGTTTTTCATCTTTCGTTATGGTAAAGATATCCAGTTCCAAGTCTCCCTCGAACCCATTGACCGATTCGTCAGCTGTTTGTGGTAAAGCGAGTTGCTCAAAACCAGTTACTGGTTCTTCTGGGGGCATGCAATGTGACCTCTGCAGTTCTTGGTTCCATGAGGCTTGCACTGGGTTGGATAGACAGCAGTATACCCTCCTACAAAACAGCGATAATTTGCCTTATAATTGCCCTGGTTGTGTGGGGCATAAAGCATATCGTCTAGTCCCAAATGACGAATTTGAAACTCTGGTAAATAGAGTTGCTACCCTTCTATCTTTGTTTAGTTCTTTAGAGGGGAAGGTTGATCAAATCGTCGTAAGCCTTGAACGTACAGGCCTTCTCAGAACAAGCGTGCGTTCAGACGATTGCATAAATGGTACGGCTTCGAAGGATCCATCAACTCTTGAGGCGGCGCCTGAAGATGATAAACATACTGACGTCATATTGAACTCAGTTGTTAGTGGGGAAGTTGTACAGACCAGTGTATCTGCGAAGGCAAAGCGGCGCAAGATAAAGAAATGTATCAGTACAACGAAACCCAAGCTAAGAGATGTAACGGTGGGCTCTGTCGATACTCCGTCCCCGGAAACGAAGGCCGAAAACCCTTCCACCTCATTGCCGAAATCCTTCTCCTGTGCACCTGCTGTTCCTACTAAGGAGGGTATGAACTCAAGCGCTGCGCCGGCCACTGCTACTGTGACGCTTGCCGTAAACACCCCTCGTCGTAGTGACGCATTTACGGACAGCAGCGTTATCTTCAGGAATATCTCGGAGTCCCCTGCGACTCTTCCGAAAGATCGCATGCTTGACGACCTTCATTGGCTCAAACTTTGCGTTTCTAAACTACTTCCACCCGGGTTTCCTGGGGTTACTGTTAGAAAACTTACTAGGCTTGGAAACATATCGGGTGATAGTACTAAATGTAGACCTCGTCTATTACGCGTGGTACTATCTACACCGGAGGAGCGCCAAGCTCTTTTGCGCTTCACTTTTACACTAAAGAGTTACGGAGTGAGTATACAGCCGGATCTACCTTTGGCAGATAGGATAAAGCTTAAAGAAGCCATCAAAAATCTTAAAGCGCGTCGCGAAGCTGGCAAGAAAGGTTTATGTTTAGTGCGTTTTCGGGTGGTGAGCCGACGGTCCACTTCCGCCCTACCAGAGCCCATTCTGCTAGCACACGACCCGGGGCTCTCCATACCAAACGTTTTCACATAGTTCTTAGTAATGTGCGTAGCCTGCGAAACAAGATGTGTGAAGTGGGGGCCCTAATAGACCACTCCCATCCTGATGTACTCGCGTTCACTGAAACCTGGTTGTCTTCTGACTTCATGGACAGTGAATTATACGCTCCGGGCTACGCAATACTGAGATCTGACCGCCCATCTGATCGCCGTGGCGGTGGTGTCGCCTTGTATATCAGATGTGGTGTAAACATATCCAAAACACATACCTTTAACTCAGCTGATAAAACTGTGGAAGCTCTTTCAGTTGAAGTATGTACCGAATCAACGCAATTTAAAATTGTGCTGCTGTATAGGAGCCCTGATAGCGCTTCTAGGAGTTTCATTGACTTCATCCGCACTCACTCTGCAAACAGATGCTTGATAATGGTGGACTTCAACTTCCCTGAAGTAAATTGGCGTGACCTATCTTGTGAGGCAGCGACAACAGGGTTGGCTGCCGAGCTTGTTGACTTGACACTAGAAGTACGTTTACACCAGTTTGTCGATCGACCCACCAGGTATATGGTGGGTCAAGCTCCTTCTCTGTTGGACCTAGTTTTCGCAAAGTCGGTTGAATTTGTGAGTGACCTTGAGTACGGCCCCCTTTGGGAGCCAGTGACCATACGTGTTTGTCATTCACTTGTGCTCTCATTAGAGACTACGATTCACGCAGGGTCCCGACTCCGAACATTTGGCACACCGATTTTCCGTCTATTAGAGCCACGGCAGTACGTTTCCCATGCATCATCTTGCCGGATGATGATATACAGACGGCTTGGGATACGTTTAAGTCTTTCCTCTTTAACATATCCCACCCCCACATCCCTCTTTCGCTAAAGAAGGGTGCCAAAGCGAAGCCACCATGGTTAGACTCAGTCGCACACCAGCTAATGAATAGACGGGCAAAATGCTGGCGGATCTACCGAACAGTTCTCTCAGAATGTACTTTTCGGCGTTATCAGGAAGCTCGGAATGCTTGCAAGAGTCATTTACGAGCTACTAGACTTAGCTATGAGATGGAGCTGGCTAACTCAGCCTCCGCGAATCCCAAAAGATTCTTTGCCTACGTCAAAAGGCGTAGTAACGTTGGCTCATCTATCCCAGTGTTATTAGGCAGCGACGGCGCCACTGCCACCACTGATCACGAAAAAGCATGTCTACTGAGTGCGCAGTATGCCGGAACTTTTGTTCAGGATGAGCAATTGCCGCATCTTGACCTGGCAATGAGAGTCCCCCAGGACTCCTGTTTAACACACGTCACAATTTCGGAGGCAAAAGTTCTCCATCTTCTTCAGGCTCTAAATCCTGCTAAATCCGCTGGGATGGATGATATTCACCCTAAGCTTCTGTACGAACTAGCAAGCGAGCTATGTGGCCCAGTGACTCGTTTGTTTCAATTGTCGCTTCGCAGCTGCTCCTTTCCTAAGGACTGGAAGGATGCTATCGTTTGCCCGATTTTTAAAAAGGGCGACAAGCATCTTCCTGCCAATTATAGACCAGTAAGTTTGACAAGCGTACTGGTCAAGGTATTGGAGAAGTTGGTCAGTGAGGTACTTGAAGACCACTTGCGGGAGTATGGTCTGCTCAGTCCACTGCAACACGGCTTTCGCAAGGGTCATTCCTGTATGACTAATTTGTTAGTTGCACGCGAATGTTGGGCGGATGCTTTGGATCGGGGTCATGCAGTAGATGTCGTGTTTATTGACTTCTCCAAGGCGTTCGACACTGTATCACATTCTCGCCTTTCCTTGAAACTTCGGTCCTATGGAATATCCGGGGGTATACTAAAATGGATCACCACGTTTCTGGAAGGGAGAAAGATGTGTGTTCGTGTCGGGTCTAGTCTGTCCTTCCGACAGTCAGTCCTCAGTGGGGTCCCTCAGGGTTCGGTGCTTGGCCCGTTGTTATTTTCAATAGTTCAATAGTGTATGATGGGATAAAAAGCATTGGCTTTACAAGACCCATAGGATGGTAAATGCAAATAGATAAAAATCATTAGATTCCGACATGGAACTGAAATGCCAATAGTCTAAACCTGGTACATCACACCACAATGTGTTGTTTGTCACTCAGGTGAATGTCTAACAATTGTTTGAAGGCTGTAATGTTCGGAGCGTTTACCACATGCGTTGGCAAGTCATTCCATTGTGAACAGATTCTAAGAGAGTAAAAATATTTTCTGCAGTCTAATCGGGAGTGTTGGATTATCAGCTTGAGGTTATGACCTCTCGATCGCTTATATGAGGCTAGGGTGAGCAGCGATTTGCACGGGTGATCGCTTTCCGTTAATATCCGGTATGCGAGAATGAGATCTCCACGTAGTCGTCGGTATTCGGAGGAAAACATTTCGATTAAACTGAGACGCACTTCATAATTGAGACCAGATAATCCGCGTGTTGCCTTGCTAGCTCTTCGTTGGGGCTGCTCTAAGAGATGAATGTCTCGTTTTAACCATGGGCACCAAGCCTGGACGGCATATTCGATGTGGGGACGGATATAGGAGTTGACAAGCATGGGTACCAACCGTCGTTCAAAAACACCAAAGGCTCGCCTCAAAAGTCTCAGGTTCATGTTCGCCACGTTCGCTGCTTTGGAACATTGGAGCGAATTCCCCAGACTTTCTTGCACAATGATATCTAAGTCTTTTTCTGTGGTCACGCGCTGTAAAGCGTACTGCCCCAAGAGGTACGTGTTGGCAAGATTGCTGCGCAATGACAGTAAGTGACACTTGGTAGGATTCAGGGGGAGGTGATTTATATCTGCCCATTTGTTGATTTTATCCAAATCATTCTGGAGGAGGGCACAGTCTGATGTTGAGTGAATAACTCTCCAGATTTTTGCGTCATCTGTAAAAATTTGCATCGAGGATTGAATATTATCCGGGAGGTCGTTAATGTAGACCAGAAAAAGGAGGGGACCAAGGACGGATCCTTGAGGAACACCGCTGGAGATGCAGAGGGTTTCCGAGAGGGCATCGGCGACTCTGACCTTGATCGTTCTGTCATGCAAATATGCTGCTAGCCAGGTGAGTAGGGAACCATGGATACCGTAGGCACGAAGCTTATGAAGCAGAGCTAAGTGATTGACTCTGTCGAATGCCTTCGAAAAGTCTAGGTAAATCACATCAAGGGGGGATCCTTCATCAAGTGCTTTGGTCCATGAATCCCGAGCAAGAAGCAGATTTGTGAGGCAAGATCGTTTGCGCCTAAAGCCGTGTTGGAGGTGAGAAATCAGCTTCAGACTCTCAAAATATCGTGTAATTTCATCTGCAACTAACGATTCCATTACTTTTGATAACACAGGGAGGAGAGTAATGGGTCGGTAGTTGGCAGGATCCGATCGCTTACCTCCTTTGTATATCGGAGTGACTATCCCGCTTTTCCACTCAGACGGAAGTATTTGGGAATTGAGTAGACTTTGGAAAAAGCTTGCGAGGTGTGCTGCTATGGTGGGAGCAAGAGTTTTAAGAACTTTGGGTCTGATCTTGTCGACTCCCGGAGCGCTATTTTCTATTAGAGACCGTAATTTGCTAGCGACAGCTGCTGAGGTAAAAGTGACAGTTGATATGCCGACCACGTTGGGTGAATGCTGGTTTGGCAAAGGTTCTATGGCGTTTGCAGTCACTGTGCCAAACTGCAGAAGTAATGCGTTCGCAGCATCCACAGCAGTAGTCGTTAGGCCACCATCCGTCTTGAGTGGTGGTATTCCTGTTTTAACTTTTCTTCTGCTGTTCACGTACCTGTACAGCAGTTTTGTATTGTTCGTGAATTTAAGTACCATGTTTTTTTGCCATTCGTACTTATCGGCTCTAATCAGTGATGTGCAATAGTTCCTCACTATTTTGTAATTCTCCCAGGTGGCGTCGCAATGGTTCAGCGCGTATTGTCTCCAGATCTCGTCTCTGATGCTAATCCATTTACACGTTCTGCTTCGGATCCAGGTGTTGGTCCGGCGCAGCACTCGTAATGGTATGACTTTTGACGCTGCTTGCGTGACACAGCTAATTTTGTCTTTTAGTTCGTTCCACGCGTCGTCTGCCTTGCTCTGTAGATTGAGCTCCCAGTTGTTTGTCAACGAGCTGCCCGAACTGCTGGACGTACCATCTCTCATGTTTGCAGATGACCTAAAGTTTTGGCACATAGTGTCTGACTTCGATGGACCCCAGATTCTGCAACGGGCCCTCGATCAACTTTGGGATTGGGCTGCTCTGTGGCAGTTGCCCATAAACTATGCAAAGTGTTCCATCTTACGAGCAGGGCCAAATAGCCCCCAAACGCGTTATTTTCTTGGCGGTAATGAACTCCACCGTGTTACCCAATTGGTAGACCTAAGTGTCACATTGTCTTCAGAACTTAAATTCAGTGAGAACTGGAGGAAAGCTACCTGCAAGGGTTTCAGAATGTTGTGGATGATCCGCAGGGCATTCGGGACCATCACGGGCGCTATGTTTGTTAGGTTATTCTCAGCGTTTGTCAGGCCACACTTGGAATACTGCATCCAGGCTTGTCCACCTTGCTTAGTCAGGGACAGGATGTCAGTGGAGAGAGTGTTGAGAGTTGGAACCAAACTGGTCCATGGACTGCGGAACCATTCTTACCCAGAAAGACTACTTGCGCTGGGAATGTTCTCGATGCACTATCGTCAACATCGAGGCGACCTAGTCTTGACCTATCGTATACTTACCGGTAAAACCGGACCCGATTTATCCGGGCTTTTCCAACCGGCTCGGCTTCCATCGCTCCGAGGTCACTCGCTGAAGCTACACAAACCTCGATCGGATGGAGTCCGGGCGGACTTTCGTTGATCACGCCGAGTGGTGGATTCCTGGAATGCACTGCCCGAAAACGTGGTATTGGCACCAACAGTGAAAGAGTTCGAACACCGACTCGACGGTCTTGGCCTTCAATTCCTAACACTCCCCTTCACTTCCTAGTTTATTCGTTTTATTGAATTATTAAATCTATTTTTCTCTTCTTGACGCTCTTATTACTTTCGTACTTTTTCTTATTTCACGTGACCGGTGCGGCGGGGACCGCCAGTGCAGGTCGCGTGGGTATTAATTGCTTGACCGTGGGGTGATTCGCGCGCGCTGATCTGACTCTTCTGGATTCCAGTTATCGCGGACGAATAATACCCTGGATCAACGACGCGTCACGGAAGGAACATTCACGGGGATTTATCCTACTGTTCCGGTCCCACTTGAACTTGAACTTGAACTTAATAATCCGAGATTAGTAGTGAATGCATGTAGAAAGCACAACGAATGTCAGAACTCCGGTTTTGTGTCTGTCGTTTGCGAAGTATCTTATCTCTACTTGATGAAATGTAATAATATCGAGACGCTGCAGCGTTTTCGGGCGGGAAACACCCTATTTCTATTTGCATCAGCTACAGTCCTCGTGATCGGAAGACCAAGGTTCACTCCAATGGGAATCATGGTCAAAATTTAGATTGCGCGTCTCAATCCATTCACACAACGTGCACTTCAAAATGACCCTCAACATAGTTTGCGGTAACTTGTTCAAAAAGGGGTAAAATAGAGATGTTAGGAAGGATTGCACACATATGGGATGGCCTTGTCCTCGTGACATAGTTTATTCTGTCATCAATATTATCCCTGATTTTGTGGTATGGAAAGGAATTATGGCGAGAAATATCCAAAAGACATTAGTTTCTGGATTTTGTCGGCTCAGGATGTGGCTTTATAAAGTGTTTTGCGATGTATGTTAGTAGGTTTTATTAGTTTCTACGTGTTCATCACAGGTTTTAAGCTTTTGTGGAGACCAGTGAGTGGCTGTGAGTCTTCTACCTTATTGGATTGACTACCCATGGGGGTCTTTTTGGTGCTGAGTTCAGCTTGCGGCACTGCTACTTGTCCCGTGGTAGTCAGCTCTTCTTAATGTTTAGGAGTTACTCCATCACTTATGATCGATGAATTCAATTCAGTTGATTCACATGCGCCATGATTGAGGAGGTAGTAGTTAGTAGGAGTTTGCGTAGGTGACATTGCAGTATCGTCAGGAACAGTGGTGACCCAGGTCCTTATCATATGATGTGAGCCGTCGAGATCCGCCTCAAAGTGCCCAGTAGCCACATTAGATAAATTATCTTTTTGAGCTTTAGTCTGAGAACACTTAACCCAAATAGCCGTTTGAGCTAGTGATTGTGACGAAAGATCACAAAGGGATCTTTGTAGAGGCGTGCGATCTGGTTTAATCAATGGGTCTTTGAATTGGGTCCGCTGCGCTGATTACCCAACAATCGGTTAGCGCATCCCTCACTTGAAACTTTAAAACGATCGCACAGCACTGCACTTATAACTTCACCGAAACTTAGTTTATCAGGAATGTTAAAAATGACCACATTTTTCAGTCTATGCATTCGTTCATGTACCTCAGACGCAATTGAGGCGATTAACTCTCCTGCCTTTCCCATTTGGGGTGGACTAAGGCTTTTCCATGGGTTACTGAGCTTGTCTAATGAAGCCAAGTGATCTCTGATTGGTTCGACGAAGGTTACTATTTTTCTCATCTCGGAGAGTGAGAATGCCAAGGAGTTTTGAGCGAAGAGCAGCAATGGGGTCAGAACTGGTTCGCAGTTTGGTCGGGCCTCAGCTTTCGTTGGCTTTGTTCTCTCGATGTAGGAAACACCACTTTTAGGTGAACTGTACTGATGCGAGGACTAGATGAAGTAGCTAGTTAAGGTTGATGGAAATAAGCGGTTCAATCAAGGTCTTAAGAGCTTGAGCTACGGGAAAATGTCAATCCAAAAATAGACGAATGCGATACAAACCAACCAGTGTTTAGTTTTGCGCTATCGGTTCCGTAGGAGTTGGTTCCGGCTGATGTTGGTTCAATTAAATCCGGACAGCTGCACTTAACCAGGTTGCTGGTTGATGCCAGTTCAGCGTGAGGTCACGCGACTGCTCCACACATGTTAGATTGCTGTAGAAGAAATCCAAGATGGCAGACACCGACGACAGTCAAGCCAATCAATGATCTCCGAAACTAGGCACAGTATATTCACCCAATTTGCACAGATTGAAAAATCCACCAAAAGCAAAATATTGGTGAACAATTCACACAGAAAGAACACGTGTCACACAGTAATCCAGAAGCAAAATTGGGATCCAGCATTGGAGGCGGGTCATCGGCTTGACGAATAGAAACTTGGGTTTTCGATGACTGGCTTTGGGTAACCTGAATTTGAGTAACCTGAATTCATGGAATATAATGGCAATCGTTTTGAGCATCGCGGTTTACGGTGAAAACTTTCCCAATGGCAAGGTGGATATTATTTATACAAGGAATCGTGAGTCTATCGAAAGTGGAGTCCAATGGCAGGGTGGTATTGCTTGTCGCCAAGGTAACTCCGGACAAATTGTAAAGATTTAAGAGATGCCATAATGAATTCTGATGCATGAGTGATAATGGGGAGTGTGTAGGAAGGATTTCGTCTGACGAGATCATTCATCTATGTTCATGCTAACCATTCTTTGAATATAGATAAACTTGAATCCACTTGTTTGGACCATTAAAAACCTTTTCTAGATGCCAAGCTTCCAAGCATGAACCCAGTCCCATTTGAGTTTGTGGATGCATTCTTCATTTGCAATGGCCGGTTGTTATAACATTCCGCTGGCTGACTCTGATCAGGTTAGTTCATTCAGCTCTTCTTTGCAGGTCATGCAATATTATACACATCAGAGAACCATATAGAGTCTGCGGTATGCTCATCGCCAAAATCTAGAAACCTAATTTTTCCACTTCCATGATGTATAGCGACGAGTAACAGCACATACGTTCCGCTCATCCATAGTTAACTAGAGACGGATATCAAGCATGTGGCAACTGAAGAGCATCCACTTACTTGTAGCCAGAATGTATAAACAATCATAGTTTGTTTATCACAGAACCTATCTCTCATAGTATAAAATGAAATGTGAATGGTACGATGTGTCGCAATCGCTCTTAAATAATGTCAAATTGGGAACAGAAATGAAGAGAAGGCGTTCTTCGGGTGACACAGTTGAAGGGTGAATAAACTTCGAAGGCATTCCAGTCGGCTAGACTGTGTGGTCAAATTTAGTTGATGACTTTTGAGGCCGTGGTTATGACCGATTTTCAGTATCCGGTAGCAAATGTGGTTGGGTTCTTTGTATCTGGAAAGCTATTATGAGGTCGCCCAATGATGTCAACATAGCCTGCTCTAATTTGATTGCGCAAATGGGAGAGGCCCCCAACGTTCTTAGTTGTTCTTCGTTGTGGAGGTTCGAGCACAGTCAGATTTTGTTTATGTCACAGAAACCAGACCTGGATGGCGTATTCCACGTAAGCGCACACATAAACGCTGATCGAACGCTCTACGAAAGTAGACGCACGCAGTCCGTCGACTTTCGACGACTTTTCGGATTGTTTAGAGCAGCCTAGATCTGCCTAAACCAGTAACTCGAACTCAAGCTTCTTAGAGCATTTTGCAAGATCTTGCCCCCAAGCACATGTAGTTCCAGCGGTCGCTCATGCACAAGTACTGTCAAGGAGACTGTTGTTTTAGGACATGTATGCTGAAGGTATAAAATCAGCTGTTTGCTGTTTTTTTCGGAAAGAGGCTCACATGTGTGAAAAAGAATGATTATGTCCCAAGACGACTGATAAAGTGCAGCGAATACTTTGATGTATGTACCTTAACAGTGATTGCACGACATGCTCCTACTTGACAGGTAGTCTGACTTTCCTCTGCACTATGTAGCGTGTGAATGTACCTTTAAGCTCACTGATGAAATTTGTCACGCTGACTGTCGAGTGAACCAATAAATCGTTTCTGTAATGCAGCCACATTTGGTTCACACTGCACCGTGTTGGCTGCGAAGATTCATGATGAACACGTCCGTAGATAGTAGAGATTCGATTTGAAACAAATTATCTTTAACTGCCCATATCAAATCTGTTATGCAAAGGACTTGGTTTTTTAAAATCTGTAGTCCAGTACCGAATTATTGCCCCGTGGTATGTTCCTAATTTCTAAGTGTGACAGTCATTTTGCCAAATACGACTTTTCTTGCATCACGCTCTATCACAAATAGCTCAAACCATTCAAGTTATAAAAATCTGCCTGCAAGCGAAACACATCTAACTTTTATCTTAAAACTGTCACGTTGAGGGTGTTTCACACTGTTTTACGCAAATTTTGTCTTTGATCTTACTACCCCGACCCGATATTCAGATACATGAAATAACACCGAGTATTTACCGTCGCTTTATTCTACAGTAGTCAAGAAAGCATGTAAACCACGTTTGTCAGGATATCCGTGGAGTTGCAGATTAACTATGTGATTTGGAGGTTGATTTGTTTCAACAAGAACTCCTGTCTCACTGCAAAACCAGACTGTCACTGTCAGTAATCGTGTCTACTATTAGTATTGTCAAAAAAACCTTGCACATTTCATGGGTGCCAGATTTTACACAGTAGCAATTGTACATGTGTGCTTGGTTCACTTAACTCGAACAACTAAGTCACCCAACTTCACTGTATCGTTGAATAAGAGTAGTGCGCTTGACGCCAGACTAGTGCACCGCTTTTGACCGGCAAAAACCGCCTGCACCTAGAGATACACTTTTTGATCTGCGACATACGCGGTGTTGTGGTTTTATTGTGACGCCGAGTCCATGTGTACTGGAGAACACCACTCAGTGTCATGTAAGCAAATTCAGTCTGCTTAGTTGTCGGTCGTTTCGGCTGGCGCACAACCGATGTTGATGCGCCTCTCCGTTGCTGTGTTAGTGTGCAAACAATGACAAGTGACAACAGGCTTCTGGTACATCAGTTGGTGCTTTGATGCATAAAAGCGTGTACACAACTGCAGTGCGTAACTTGGAAGCCGTGCGGTTCAGTTTCGTGTAAAGCATAGCAGAATGTATCCAGTGTATGACAGGCAGGTGAGTCCAGGTAAATATGTTCATGTCCACTTCAGAGGTGACGGAAGCAAGCTACAATGTTTGGATCAATTCATGGGGAACAGAAATCTAGATGTTAGATGCAAGGTGGTAGCATGTCTAGTTGTTATTTGATTGATTTGCGCCCAAACCATGTGCATTTCTTCCGGCGTTTGCAACAACGGCACTGACGTTAACGCCGCCGAAATGTTCATTAGCAACTGTCAAAGTGATCATTTGCTGAACGACCATCCGAAGGATGGAACCAGCGCTTCATTTCAAACAACATCGATTCACTACAGGCCAATTTTTCGTTTATAGCAGCTTCTGTAACTGCAGCTTGCGCCTTACTCTGCTCCGCGACCCAAGTTCCATTGTCGAGATAGTCTTCGGTCTTTATTGCTGGGCGAAATGATATCATCCCTTTTCACTTCAGAAGTAACTGCGCATTTCTGTTGCTACCTTGGACAAATCCATCGCCAGTGGCCCGACGCCATCCGGTACTGGTTGTTTGCTTACCATACTGAATGATTCAGTAATAAAATTTCGTTAGTGACTTTCCTGAGCTCTTATGGACATCTGCTCTTTCGGAGCTTTCGTTCATTAATACAGTCCTCACCTGGCTCTGGACCGGTTATCATCTGGTACATAATTTAATTTAGACCAGTCAAGGAAAAGAGTTTGTAAGAGCTAAGCAAAGGAACTTATATATCCTGTTGATTGTTCGGTCGATTTCCGTAACGATATTGGCATTCTTCTACCAGAAGTTGGAATCCGGTAAGTAACGCACCTGGAGGCATTACACTTATTTGAAGCGCAAGATCCACATACGTAGTTACCTAGAAAAAGCCAGCAAAGGGGACGTACAGAATGGTCTCTGATATCAGATCACTTTACGCAACAAGTTACTTTGTAGGTACCCGAAGATTTCCCTGTTTAGATGCGGTATGAGGATAAAAGTCCTCGGAATATTTAAATTGCGTCGTTACAGCACCTTGCCATTGTCGACTGTCGATTACACCAAGGAATCATTTCTGTTTCATCTCGCTTACCAACTGAAGCTGAAATACCTTAGGGTCTATTGTGGACAACATCGAACCCTGGATGGCTATTTACAAATCGTATACCAGATCCTGAGGAATCCCAGGCATGTTGTCTGTACCTCCAGAAATTGAATCACTAAACCAAACTGAGTGGTCACTAGCTAAAGCTGGCAATACGGTATGGTCGTTTGGAATACCGCCGGAATTTATCCCCTTTGTGTGTACCAAACTTGGAGCCTCATTCTAACTTACCTTATTTCTATCCCCCACTAACAGCATACAAAATTTGGCCATATAATACAATCACGTACTTTCGTCATGCTATCTAGCCATTTATGACCCAGCGCAAAGGTAACACCATTGATAAGCGTGCTCAATACCACTTCCTGCATTTCGTTACCTAAACCGTGCTACTGTGGAATGTAGCTATGATGTGCTCATATGGGATTTACCTATCACAAGGACCCAAAGATGCGGCACATGAATGGTTGCGGTTGTTTTTAATTTTCCATATTGTTTTTCGTGTTTAACTTCGTCTCATTACACCTAGGGGTAGCTTTCACAACTAACAATCCGATGGTTCCGGGTTCGATGCCTGCTAACTCTATCTGATGAGATGTAATAACATCGAAACGCATCATAGTAGTGCAGTGTTTTCGGGCGGGCAACACCTTAGTTCTGTTTGCACCAGCCACAGTCCTCGTGATCGAAAGACCAAGCTTCACTTCAATGGGAATCGCGGTCAACATTGAGATTGCGCGTCTCAATTCATCCACGCAACGTGTCCTTCAAAATGACCCTCAACATCGTTCATTATACCGTTGTGCCAAGCGTTGCCCGTCGTGACCCGATGGCTTAGGGGTAGCGGTCACAACTAACATCCCGATGGTCCCGGGTTCGATGCTTGCTAACTCTATCTGATGAGATGTAATAACATCGAAACGCGTCATAGTAGTGTAGTGTTTTCGGGCGGGCAATACCCAATTTCTATTTGGTAGGCACTGCTTTTCACGACGAACATGTCCGAAGATGGAAGTGCTCCTGGTTGAAACCCAAGTGACTTCATTTTCCAACAACTAAGTCTCATGTAAAGACTGAATTTCAGCATCCTGCCGCGAGTGTCACTGCGGTCAGCCAAGAGCTGGCGTGGTTACGTTAACACGTAACCGTCATTACCTTGCACCAAAAGTGTTTAAAGCATACTCTCTCCTATATTATGAGAGGTGACGGAATTCATGCACATTTTTGGTTACTTTTTGCTCAGTGAATATGACCACGCTTCCACCCAGCATGCCAGGCACATGGAGAGAGTTAAATGTCAGATCGTAGTTTTGGGATCAGAATTTGTAAAATGATTGGCTGATTCAGTCATCCCTAAATCCTTCGCAAGTACTCAATGTTTAGCATCTCTTTATTCCTTTTGATTTGCTCCCAGTGACCATCTTCACTCTGTTCAAACACTGTGGGCTCATTTGCACGGGAATCGAACACGTAAATGCTTTTTCTGAAACAATGATCGCAAGAGCTGAATGCGTGTAGTGAAGAGGTTAAACTTGCTTACCATATGTTAGCGTACATTCCTCACCTTGCATTTCTGTGTGATCAGTCCCTTTGTCAATCCCTGATTATAGCCTGAATTCATCAATGGAGAGAAAAGTTGCGATATGCATACTCATCGCGCATCATTCGTTTAGATGTAAGTGAAAAAGGAGCCGCCTGTACATCCCAGGATATGATAGCCTGGACCATATCTCACATGTTCTTGTGGCAGTTGGGTAGCAAACTTTGTATCACTAAACTAGGTGGCGTCATCAGTGCTTATGCACTGTGAAACATCAGTGCGTACGCACCAATGTTTTCGGGCGGGGAACGCCCAATTTTCATCTGCTTCGGCTACGTTCTCAGTGATTGCATTGACTAAGGTTCGCTTCATTGTGAATCGCGGTTTACATTGAGACTACGCGTCACAATCCAATCACACGTGTTGTTTGATGGTTATTTGATGTCTAAACATTTGTAACCCAATTGAAAAGCTCAGTGTACAAATGCACACCAGAACAACCAAGTCGAATAACCGGTGTTCCGAGTCAGTTGCATACCATGTTTATGAGGCGTATGAAGTAGGGTAACAATGATTGGCGGGTCATTTGGTGGCCATCGTCGTGTGCATGGATTGTGGTTTGCAATCTCAATGTAGACTGTGACCAAAATGAAGTGGGCCTTGGTCGGTCGATCACTGGGACCGTAACTGAGGAAACAGATGAATATTGGGTGTGACCCGTTGCCTAACGGGGTAGAGGTCCAAACTAAGATGGCAACTGTCATGGGTTCGATGCACACTATCTCTACCTGGCGAGATCAAATAAGTTTGCAACCAGTTGTGGGATGTAGTGTAACAATGCTTTAGCAGACGTCGGCATCGACAGAATAGCCTAGTTAGCTGAGATAACAGCATATCAGTGCAAAGCTTACATGCAAAGCTATTTCATATCCTAAAACAGCCAAATGCTGCTTCTGCCATTGTAATTTGTATGCCCTTGAATTACCACGCATTGAAATTACCGGGGGATTACTAAAGTGTACATTGATGAATAATGTATTGTGTGAGCAGGTAGCAATTTGAGTCCGTGCAACACCGTCGGATTATGATCAAAAATCTCACAAAAGTTTCGGCCACCTATTGATACTCCAATGGTTCTTCCAGCTCTTATGCAAGATTTGAAAGTGTTTGTGTTACAGTCTCACTGGGATTACAAACGTGAGGTGTCATCATCATTGTGTAATCGTTCCTTGAATTGAATAGTGGTGAAACGTAAACTCAATAAAGTTTAAAATACTACGCAGATTAGGCGTCCGTAACATGTTCTGACGGGATGTCCCAAACAATTATCACACTCCGTTCGAAGTACACGTGGTTGGGAGCTAGCTTTGTATCCGGCGCCACGGGCTTGTACCTGTGTTCACGTTTGCTGCAAGTAGAGCAACAGGCTCAACATGAGGAAGTCATCGAGATGTAACATGCGATAGGTCATGCTTAGATGGACTCGTCACTGACGATAGGAATAGGCGTGACATCCTAGTTTCTCGAAGCTGCATCCTTACAGCAAGTCCCGCAAGCTAGGAAGGAATCTGGCAGAGACTTGTTGGACCTGTTCTTCGAACTCACGCCTCGCATCGGGTGATCGGACAATAGGCCAGCTGTACTCAAACACGGATCTTATGATGCGAGAGAAGAGGCTAGTGACGAGCTCTTCAGACCAAGTACAAAAGCTGCGTTTGAACATACAAAGTATGCGTAATCGGCTGTTACATGGTCTGTTAGTCTTGTCCACTTCAAATGGAAGAGCGAAAGTACAGCTAGGTTCTTCAAGGAAGACATGGGATGTAGCGGTTGGTTTTCTGAGGTATGGCTCGGTCTTCATCACTCTTCATGGGCCCATGAATTCCGACTTGCCTGAGCTGACCGAACGGCGGACTTTGCAGCTGTCTGCTACTTCAGTTGCTCTTCAAATATTGTGGCTGTTCGCAACTGGGACACATGTCGGACGTGACGCTGAGGTAGGTCTTTGACGCGGATTAGGAACAGAGTTGACCCTAGAACTCTGCACTGGGGTGCCCCACTTTTAATGGGGTGCCAGTTGGTTATTTGAAGGCAGGCTTGTACCCTGCACCCTATTTCAGCGTGCAACTCGTGTCTAAACTGATACAGTGAGCCACCAACACCGCATACTCTCAACCAGTAAAGGAGAACCTCATGGTTCACCTTGTCGAAAGCTTTACTAAAATCAGTATAGACTATCTGAGAGAGCTCTCCTGCTTCACTCCATGCAACCATTTATACCTCGTCCCCAGCAGGCTGGTAATCTGTGAGCGGCCTAGCATTAAACCGTTCTGTACGTCCGTACATAGACCATTATTTTATGGTCGTGCCCCATGCTAAGGCTCATGTTGCATTCCTGAGGCTTCGTTACGTCAATGGCGCTAAACCAACTTACACTTAAACTAGGTCTTTTTAAGCTGGATAAATTTAATTCCACTTTCTTTGGTTTGCTCTGACTACCTGAATCTTCCTGTATTAAGTTACACATGTTGCTTACGCTATTAGTAGTAATCTTCTTTAATTTCATTGCGTTTGTATCATTTTCTGATTCACTTCTGGACATTTTGTACTTATCGCGGATTCGTTGCCAACCAATTTACTTCATATGCTAATGTACAATGAACAATGAACAATGATTTATCACGGGATAAAAGCAAGTGCTTGACACGTCCCGTAGGATGGTTGCGGTGAATATCGTGAAATTAAATTATGTCTGGGTCATCTATCGAACGTCTGCCGAGATGAATAGTTTGATAAGTAACATCAGCGTAAAATTAAAACAAATTATCTAGCGTGAAAGTTCAGAAAGACACTGGGGTGTAGTGATCATTGAGGTAAAGAGTGAGAAAAGTAAAATATGGTCGCTCACTTAGGTCCATTTGCTACATAAATCCTGTTGAAAAGCATGCTTGGCGTAATCCACAATAGCGGAGTTTAGGTAACAAAATGTTGGGAGCTAAGGGCAACATCTAATCGTTTTGAAAACATCCAAGGTAGGAGAGGATACAACTGAGTCTGCGTTCCAGAGTTTGCAAACCCGAAGGGAAAAGTAATTCCGTCGACACTCTAGACGGCTGTATTGTTCCTTCAGCTTTAAGCAGTTACCCCTGAGCTGCGTGTTGTGGTTAAGTTTCAGCAAATGGCGGCATATGTGTTTGGGGTCACTCAATATTTGATATGCTAATATGAGATCACCGCGCAGTCTTCGATAGCGCCCCCTGAAAATTCCCAGCAACTTCAGCCTTCGGTGGTAAGAGTGATAGCACAGGCCCTTTACATTCTTTGTTGCTCTCCGTTGTGGTGCCTCTATCGCTTCTAGGTCACGCTTCAACCAAGGTTGCCAAGCTTGGATAGCGTATTCAACATGCGGGCGCACGTAGGAATTGTGCATCATTGGGAAGATTGATGGGTCAAATCTCCCGAATGCCCTTCGCAGCATGCCGACTTGCTGGTTGCCTCTTTTCGCAGCTACCTCAGCCTGTTTTGAACAGTTGAGGTCGCTCTGTACGATCACACCAAGGTCACGTTCCTGGGAGCTATTCTGCAGTCCGTTGGTCCCAAGTGAATAGGTGTAGTTATGACTATGGCGTAATTGTACGACGCGACATTTGTCTACATTGAACGGTAGGGCGTTTTGAAGTCACCAGTTCGACACTGTGTTAAGATCGCACTGGAGCCGTTCATGGTCGTCCGGTCCTATGATCCTTCGCCATATCTTGACATCATCAGCGAAAAATAGGAAATCGGAAGTAATTGATCTCGCCAAATCGTTAATGAACACCAAGAATAGACGAGGTCCAAGAACCGAGCCATGTGGTACTCCACACGCCACATCGATTGCATCAGACAATGATTCTCGGACTCTCACCACTAACCGTCGTTCTTGTAGAAAATTGCTAATCCAACTCAGGATTGGGTCGCCAATGCCGTAATTCCGAAGCTTGTGAAGGAGAATGCGAAGGTTTAAGCGATCAAATGCTTTTGGAAAGTCCAGGTAGATGACATCGACCCCTACTCCATCATCCACTGCTTCAGTTCAGCTATTACGTGCAGTGAATAGGTTAGTATTACACGAATGCTTTTGACGAAAGCCATGTTGCTCTGGGGCTATTAAATTGTGGCTTTCCAGGTATTCCATCAGCGCATCTGCGATGATTGATTCCATCACTTTGGATAGTACTGGAAGTGGTGTTATTGGACGGTAGTTGGCAGGATCAGTGCGGCTACCTCCTTTATGAATAGGAGTGATGACCCCTCGCTTCCATACTGGTGGAATACGGTTCTCCTCTAGACATCGCTGATAGAAAATAGCCAGTGGTGCTGATAGATCACTAGCTACTGCCTGTAGAGCCTTTGGTCGGATGTTATCAGCTCTGGGAGAACTGTGGATACGCAAGGATAACAACTTCTTCAACACAGCTACCGCAGTGAAGGTGATGTTGTTTAAACCAGATGGTGGAGTATTAGAAATGAGCAGAATGTTTGGGATCGTTACCTCCTGGAAAGTTTGGGAGTAATGAAGCCGTAGGAGATCAGCTGCTTCCATTGCTGATCGCGTGCACCCATCAGCCGTGACTAGCGCCGGAACCCCTCGCTTTACCTTTCGAAGGCCGTTAACGTGCCTGTACAGGAGTTTGCGGTTCGTGCAGAATCGCTTCATTAACCTCTGCTGATGCATGACCTTGTCTTCGCGGACCAGTTTCACACAGAAGTTACGATGGGTCACGTATGCAGTCCAGGTTTCGGCATTCGGGAAGTCCTGGTGATCTCGCCATGCCAAATCCCTCCGGGACCTACATTGACGTGTCCTGCTCCTCAGAAATGAATTACGCTTGTTTTTAGGTTGGAAGGACTTCTGCTCTGATGCGTGCGCTACCAGTGTACTAAATGTCCTTGTAAATGTTTCCCAGGCAACATCTAGGGCGAATTCGGTTAAGAAAGTCCAAGATGTATCCTTAACAAGCTTAGACAACACATTGTAGTATGTGACAGTATGCACTTTATCCTCCTCCTTTTCAGGGTACTCCGCATAGCAAATATAATCAAAGAGTAGAGTAACATGATCACTACGACCCAGTGGTGTGCTTGTAACTATCCCGCTAACCATGAGTTCTTGGTTAGTGAGCACAAGATCCAGTATCGACGGCTTGTTAGCAGTTCGAAATCTGGTGGGAGAGGTTACGTGGTTGTAAAGAGGGTGGCTAGCAATAAGCTCTTGCAAGCAGGCTTTAAACTGCATAGCGTCGGTTGCTGGAGTTTCTATGTCATGCAGGTTAAAGTCTCCCGCGATAAGAATGTGGGTGTAGGACTTGTTCAAAGCAAACTGGAAATCGTGGTTCAGTTTGGAGTCCATTTCCGAAGTTGAGTTTGGTGGGCGATAAATCACGGCTAATAGGCATGTGTCCTTGTTTCGCAACCAGAGGCGGCACCAAAGCGAATCGGGAGGTCGGATTTCCGGGTGGTCGATAACTTCACATCGGAGGTTTGTATTATAATAAAGAATCACACCGCCCCCTTCCGGTTTTATTAGTCCGAAGCAGTGACATACCGGGTAAATTGATCTCAGAATCGGTTATCTCAGGGTTTAACCATGTCTCTGTAATCATGACGAGGTCCCGCGGTTGTGAGGCATGGAGTTCTCTAAGTTCTGCCAACTTGCTTAGAAGGCCTTGGGCGTTTGTATACATGCAAGATAGGGCTTTTGTTGTTAGGAGTTCATTGATAGATGTCAAGTTTGTGTTCGCTTTTAAGCCGGCCGTTACTCCTTTTTTGGTTTATGTATTTCAGTCGTGTTGCATGGCATTATTAAGCGTTCCTGAACAGAAGTTTCACTGGTGCTGTGCTCTGTCGTGTTGTGTGCCGTGGGCGCGGTTGTGTCGGTCTCTCCGCAGGACTGTGCAGATAAGTAATTTGTAGCGAACAGTTATGTCGGCATAACCGTATGCTTTAACAGATATATTTTATTTGATACTGTCATTTCAAGAGATTTGCTGTTGTTTGATATCCCCGGTGTGGCTGCCCTTTAGATGAATGTTGGCAAGGTGCTTACCTGTCTAGTACCGACTGCCTCCTCCATACTGGCTCTAGGGGACAGTTGGTCGTTGCTGGAGGGGACGGGGTGCACGGTCCTTGTGGCCGTGTTAGGCTCGAAGAGTGGTTCCATGCAGTCAGTGTGGAGCGGACTAGGGTCCAGCCACCGCCTTATGTGCACTTGATTTCTCAAATACAGCGTGCTTGTGTTTGTCTGTGAAGGAGTATGGGCCGGCCCCGTTGATGGAACGTGGCTCCCATCCACATGCCTCCCAGTCTTGTTCCTTCGGGTTTGCCCTGGATATGGGGTGCGTGGATGGAACTGTGGGTGATGCATCGCAAACCACCCGTGGTCCCTCTGTAGGCGCAGGCGTCCTGTGGCTGGCCATAGTGACAGGCAAATCCGAAACCGGATGCCACCAACCATGTTATGGTCGCCAAGGTCGCACCGGGCGCCCCTATTGGCTGCTCGAGAGAAGCCTGTCTGCCCCGATAAGCCGATCAAAAGGCAAAGTCATACGCACGGTTTAATGGCTGCCAGACACGAGACAACTACAGGGCGCAAAGTACCGATATTTACTCTGTTCTCTTCTTTACTTGGCAATAATATATATTAGGTTTTGCGAGAACCATCTTCTGCTTAACCAATGCGATTATCCTGCTTGCTTACTGGGAAAGGCTGGAGTTTGACCCCTTTAGGGTTCACTGATCAATTCGTTAGGTGTTCCTCCTAACACATCCCAGCCAGACTCACATGAGTCAGTCTGGAATTGACCTGGGATAGCACGAGAGGGATTTGGCAAGGGTCCGTCCCTCTTCTGGGCCGACAATCCGGTGTAGGAATGTTTGGTGGGGTGATAGGCTTATCTTGGTGCGTAGCCTCTGGCGTTGGCGGTTTGAACTCGTTTAGAACTATTCTAAGGGGGTGGTTAGGGTATCTTCTCCACTGTCGCATAACGTGTAGCTCCTGAATTGGTTAATGTGGTGAACTCATCTGTCATTGCCTAGGGCCACTTCATATCAGACATAGTCATGTCTTTATACAGCCAATCCAGGTGTCCAAGAGACATTGTTGTTCCGATAGTCTTTTGCCAACACTTTCTGTCCAATATTGAAATACGGTGGGATAACGCGATGTCATCGGTTGTACTAATGCTCCAATATCCATGTTTCGGAGTTAACTCTATCCAGCGACCCTATTGGATCGAATTTCGTTCGTGGTTATCTGACTAGGAGCGCTTCTGCTGGGGACTTTCCGTCCGGCGTCTGTGGATTAGGCGTAATCCTGTATGTTAGTAAAATTCTGTAGGACCTCTTGAATTGGCCAGTCTCTTTCAGCTTTGAGAAGAGCCCTTTTGAAAGTATCCACAGATCGTTCAGCTTGCCCATTTGACTATGGATGATAAAGCGGTGAACGCACAGGCTATATGCCGTGTAACTCACAGAACTCAGCAAAGTGTGCAGAGGTAAACTGAGGTCTATTGTTGGATACTACCGTTTCCGGAAAACTGAACCAACTGAATACTTCCTTGAGGATTGTAATCATCAATCATCATCAATATACACATCAGCTAGGGGTGGGGAAAACACCTCCGCTATTGTGCCGCAATACATGAAGGAAATACATACATACATACATATAATACAGTACACAAAGGAAAAAATAGTTACAACAGTTGCATGCCAGCTGAGCTACCAGCAACGGATAGGCATCGTTTCGGTAAGCTTCCAGCCAGCTACTAGGCAAAAAGAAAATTTTTTTATTATGTTTTACCCTTGGAAATGAGATCGTAGATGGAGGGGGAGGCTAAAAGGGATGGGGAGGGACAAAGAAACTCACAGCAGGAACGCCACTGAGGTCGGCTCCTTGCCATGTCAGCAAGTGTATCCAGCCGATTACAATCCTCCATCGCAATGAGGATGGTGCGATGGTTTGTGTGCCTCAGTGATCCATTGAGCTATGCTGGGTGATGCTTTTTCACCTTCAGAGCCACTCCTACCAGATTGGTCAATGGTTAGAGGCCAGACAAACTCAGCCTCCTGGTCCTCCAGGTTGGGGGTTGGAATGAGGGTGGCTCCTTATTCCTTAAAACGGACTCCTTGTAGTCCAGTGCCAAACCCGCTGCCTTGCGGCCAGGTTTTTGAACCAAAGGCTTTGGTTGAGAACCCTAATCGTTCTCCTGTCTAGGCCTGGGCAACCTGACAGTATCTTGCCTACGCAATATCATGAATCTTACCTCAAACAAATTGCTGATGCTCTGGCCACCGCAGAGGATAATCAACGGTGCCCTATCTGCTGCGTCGAGCAGGGTGGATAGGGGTTTGGATGCTACTGCTCATGCCTTCCCGTCTTCTTATTACGCTTTTTCACTCTTACCGTCCCCTTCCAACTTCACTTATATCCCCCCAGTTTTCAACCCCCGATTCTTGGCCCTCCCCCAACATGCTTTGCTAGGTATTTATCTTCTAATTTCAACTCACATGTGAACGCGGAGCGTCACTCCTCTCCTGTCGACAAGCCCATGTCGAACCAAGCGGTCCATTCCAGTTCATCGGCTTCCATTGTAATCGGGACGCAGGTTGTTGTGTACGACATTTGGAGGGTCTCGGGCCATTTGCCTCATGCATCGATGATAAGTAAGAAGTTTTCTTCTTTAGTTGGCTCTGCGAAATCAAAGTGAACCCTTGACCATGTTTTCCTTGGTGTCGGCCAGGAAAACAGTTCACATTTTCAGTGATTTCGCTCTCAGAACACACTTTGAACACGAACGTGTTAACTCCTTAATTTGTGTATCCACAGGTGACCAGTATCTATAACTCCTCGCTATAGCCTTCATCCTGTTGGAGCCGGGATGTCCAGTATGAAATTAATGTAAGACTTTGGATTGAAGTTCAGCTGGGATGGCGACGCGTTCACCAAACAGGAAACCGTCTTCGATGGTCGATAGTGCATTTCGTCTCTGGAACACTTGTTGTAGCTGCGCATTCAAAATTTTTCGTGACCACTGTGAACTGTAAAATGTGCTCACATGTGAAAGCAACGGGTCCCATAAAGTTCAGAGAGGTTTGGAAACCGATTGTTTCCAAACCTCTCTGAACTCATGACTATTCGATCGGTTCCAAGTATCTTCCAAGAATTTGGGTCCCATAAAGGTTCATCTCGAATCTGACTGAAAGATACTGGGAGTTGTCTGACAGTATCCGAGAGCACACGGTTGCCTTCCTTTTCTATTAAGACATTAGCAGCGACCGTGTCTTCTGGCGGATGCTGTTCTTCAGGAGGTCTTGGTACCGCATCGGCCTGACAAATTTCACTTATCTATCGGTAGTTGATGTTGAAATCATAGCAATGTTGTCACCCATCTGAGGAGATGATTGACCGTATATACCGGGATTCCTTTCTTCCAGCCAAATTTGGCAGGGTAAAAGTGACGGCCATATAACAGTGGAAATGCTTCACTGCAAACATGATGGCCAGAGTCTCCTTCTCAATTTGGCCATACTTTCTTTCTGATGTTGTCAGCGAACAAGCGGCACTAGTGACTGGCTACTGAAACCCGTCATGGAAAATGTGGGAGATGACTGCACCGACACCGTATTTGGATGCATCTGATGTCACGATGATTGGCAGCTTTGGATCGTAATGCGTTAGCATCAGTTCTGAACTTAATGACGACTTGATCTTGTCGAAAAGTTGCTGATATTCTGTATTCCAGGCCAACGGAACACCCTACATCAGCAATCGGTTTAATAGTCCGCCTAAGTCGTGCATGAACGGTAGATAGGTAGTGTAGTAAGTCACTGTACCCAGGAACGATCTCAATGTCGTTACATCTTTAGGTTCAATGGTGTATGATGGGCTAAAAAGCACAACTTTACAAGACCCACAGGATGGATATGCAAAAGAAAGTTAAAATCAAAATGTTCCAACGTGGAACATAAAGTATCAGTGGTTAAATCATTGCACTTTAGCAAAGCGTTTGTATCGTTTATCACCAAGATGAAAATCTAAGAGCCTTTTGAATGTCGTCATGTCTGGTGCGTTCACCAAGTAGTTTAGTAATGCATCCCAGTGAGAACAGATTCTAAGTGAGAAAAAATACTTTTCAATGGTTCATCAACAGGCCGGTACAATCATATAGGGTTAAATTACAAGGGGATGAATAGTGATTGGCTCGGGGGTTTGTTCTGAACTGACTCGGTCAATGGTTAGACAGCGAATAGTTCGTCGCTGTCTAATGCACACAGATCGATTGAGGGTTACGTAATCACAAGGCCTGACCCGATGTCGGGGTGACGGCTAGGCTGATGGTTGTTCGGCCAGGGCAGGTATAGAGATTGAACAAACATTTTCTGCGAGCACAGCGGGGGTTGGAATATGCGGATCGCAATGGCCTCTGCAGTGGCGAGCATCCTTAACCGCGTACCTTTCGATTTGCTCATTGGAACCTGATAAATCACAGTAAAGGTATTCGGGAGGTTAACTTGATGACCAGATTCGAACAGATGAGACAAGGTACCGCTTGTAAGTACTCCGGTGCCCCCGTTCAGCGACCATTTAGGGCTATGTTCCTTAATGCGACGTGACAGTTGACGAGCCGTCCGACCAATGTATGTTGCCTCACAAGTGCACTCAAATCGGTAGATAACGTAAGAAGAGGTCAGCTTCGGCAGTCTGTCCTTGTTGCACACAGGAATTAGCTGATTCGTGGCGAAGATGCATCGTAACTCCGCAGCCGGAAAGGTGTTCCTTATCGATTGCGTCAGTTTCCTTGTTAAGAGTTCACTAACTGTATCACCTTTAAAATCAAGGCGGGTGAAGAGGGCCTTTTGCGCGACTACGTCCTTAACGACCGGTGTTATTTTGGCCTGCATGTTGCGCTGAATGAATCTTTCTGGATAACCATTTTCACGTAGAGTGTTCTGGATGGATTTCATCTCATCCTCCAGAGCGTCCTCTGAACATATCTTTCTCGCCCTTGAGGTTAGACAATGTACTAAGTTACGCTTGTATTTAAGCGGTACAAAACTACTGAAATTTGTATACTGACCTGTCCACGTCTTCTTTCTGTTTGTCTTCCTTAATATGGATACAGTTAGTGATACAGTTAGTGAACTCTTAACAAGGAAACTGACGCAATCGATAAGGAACACCTTTCCGGCTGCGGAGTTACGATGCATCTTCGCCACGAATCAGCTAATTCCTGTGTGCAACAAGGACAGACTGCCGAAGCTGACCTCTTCTTACGTTATCTACCGATTTGAGTGCACTTGTGAGGCAACATACATTGGTCGGACGGCTCGTCAACTGTCACGTCGCATTAAGGAACATAGCCCTAAATGGTCGCTGAACGGGGGCACCGGAGTACTTACAAGCGGTACCTTGTCTCATCTGTTCGAATCTGGTCATCAAGTTAACCTCCCGAATACCTTTACTGTGATTTATCAGGTTCCAATGAGCAAATCGAAAGGTACGTGGTTAAGGACGCTCGCCACTGCAGAGGCCATTGCGATCCGCATATTCCAACCCCCGCTGTGCTCGCAGAAAATGTTTGTTCAATCTCTATACCTGCCCTGGCCGAACAACCATCAGCCTAGCCGTCACCCCGACATCGGGTCAGGCCTTGTGATTACGTAACCCTCAATCGATCTGTGTGCATTAGACAGCGACGAACTATTCGCTGTCTAACCATTGACCGAGTCAGTTCAGAACAAACCCCCGAACCAATCACTATCCATCCCCTTGTAATTTAACCTTATATGATTGTACCGGCCTGTAGATGAATCATTAAAAACAATTGTTTGCCTCAGACTGATGTTCTTGATGAATCACTGAGAATGTTCCATTTGTTAAAAAATACTTTCTACAATTCAAACAAGAGTTTTGCGTCAATAGTTTCAGTTGGATGCCTCTGTTTTGTTTGTAAGGGGCTAGAGTCAACAGTGATGTATATGGATGCTCGCTTTCGGTTAGTATCCGGTATGTGTGAGTAAGATCTCCGCGAAGCCGCCGGTATTCTAAGGAGAACACACCGAGTACACGAAGACGCAGTTCGTAACTTATACCGGATAATCCACGCGTTGCCTTTGTGGCTCTTCTTTAGGGCTGTTCCAATAGGCGGATGTATCGTTTTAACCAAGGACACCAGGCCTGAATTGCATATTCAACATGAGGACGAATGTAGGAGTTTATCAACAATGGTGCTAGCCGTCGCTCAAAAGCGCCGAGAGCTCGCCTCAAAAGTCTCAAGTTCAAGTTCGCCACACTTGCTGCTTTCGAACATTGGAGCGAATTTCCAAGACCCTCTTGCACGACTATACCTAAGTAGCGTTCACTAGTCACGTGTTGCATGACGTGTTGCCCCAAAAGGTGTGTGTTGACGAAGCTGTTGTGCACCGTCAGCAGGTGGCACTTTGCAGGGTTCAGTGGGAGCTGGTTCTTTTCTGCCCATTCGTTAATCTGGGTCATATCTTCCTGGAGGTAGACACGGTCGGATGCTGAGCGAATTGCTCTCCATATTTTAGCATCGTCTGCAAATATTTGCATCGGAGATAGAATGTCTGCTGGAAGGTCATTAATGTAGACTAAAAACAGTAGCGGGCCGAGGACGGATCTTTGTGGTACACCACTGGAGACGCAAAGGCTTTCAGAATAGGTGTCGGCTACTCTTACCTTGATTGTTCTGTCGTGTAAGTAGTCTTCTAACCAGGTGAGCAGGGAACCGTTGATACCGTAGGCAGTAAGCTTTTGGAGGAGAAAGAAGTGATTGACCCTGTCGAATACTTTAGAAAAATCCAGGTATATCACATCTATGGGCACTCCTTCATCAGCCGCCCTGGTCCATAAGTCCCGAGTAATCAGCAAATTGGTGAGACAAGATCGTCTGCGTCGGAAACCATGTTGGGCATTAGAAATTATCTGTTGACTTTCAAAGTATCGCGTCAGTCCATCTGCGATTACCGATTCCATCACTTTTGATAAAACAGGAAGGAGAGTAATAGGTCGGTAGTTAGCAGGATCCGAGCGCTTACCTCCTTTATATATTGGAGTGATAATTCCATTTTTCCACTCAGATGGGAGTGTATGGGAGTTAAGCAGACCCTGGAAAAAGCTTGCAAGTGGTGCTGCTATGGTGGGAGCAATGGTTTTTAGTACTTTTTGGCAGATCATATCGATTCCAGGAGCACTGTACTGTCGGAGAGATTGTAATTTGCTTGCAACAGCTGCTGGGGTAAAGGTGACGCTGGATAGGCCAACGACATTGTTTGGGAGTTGATATGGCGAAGGTTCCATGACATTTGTAGCTACCGAGCCAAACTGCAAGAGTAGAGCGTTCGCGACATCCACAGCAGTAGTTGTTAGACCACTGGCCGTCTTATATGGTGGTATTCCGGCCTTAACCTTTCTTTTGCCATTCACAAATCTGTATAGCAGTTTGGTGTTACTCGTAAATTTCAGCACCATATTCTCCTGCCATTCGTACTTATCGACTCTAATGAGTGACGTGCAGTAGTTTCTGATGACTTTGTAATCCTGCCTTGTGATATCACATGGGCTTAGCAAATGTTGCCTCCAGATTTCATCTCTTCTGTTGATCCATTTGCGTGTTCTGTTCCGGATCCACCTATTGGTCCGGCGCGATGCTCGTAATGGCACAACCTTCGATGCTGATTGTATGACCCAGTTAATTTTGTCTTTCAATTCATTCCACGCGTCATTCGCTGAGGTGTGCATCTGTAAGTCCCAGTCAACGGTTGCTGCTAAGCTGCGCAGCTTATAATAGTCCATAATAGTTCGTTGAGTATTTCTTTCTTTAGCAACAATACTGGCATAACATACATAACCAAATGTTAGGACTGAATGGTCGCTACGGCCCAGTGGAGGATCGTATGCTACTGACTCAACCATCAACTCTTCATTAGTCAGGATTAAGTCCAGGAGTGATGGCTTGTTTGAACCGCGATGTCTGGTTGGTCGATGCACATGGTTATACAAAACTGCCATATCCATGAATTCGAGGAGTTTCGATCTAAATGGTGGCCCATTAGGGGACATTGATGCTATTGAAGGAACATTAAAGTCACCCATTATAAGATAGGGAGAGTACTTCTGTGAAACAGCATATCGGAGGGCGTTTAACAGAATGTTATCGCTGTCTGCTGATGAGTTCGGAGGTCTATAGATAACTGCTAAGAGGCAAGCATCACTCTTCTTCTGTGAACCAACATCTCGACCTGCTAGGTGCAGTCGGCAAAATAGTGCGTCTGGAATAACAAGGGAATTTTCGGTAAGTGCCTCACATTTCAAATAATCTCGATAGTAGAGAGCAACACCGCCACCGCGAGATGGACGATCATTTCGAATGACTGACATCTCACTAAGTTCAATCTCTGGATCAAGTATGTCATTTGAGAGCCAATTTTCAGTGACTGCTATGAGGTCCCAAGTTGTTGTTTCATGTCGATGGCACAGCCCCGAGAGCTTAGAATACAACCCCTGAGTGTTGGTGTAGCAGCATTGTATTTGTTGACGCATCAAGAGCTCGGTTCGCTGTGAGTGACCGGCACAAGTAGTGCCGGTCTGCTGCAGTTTTTTGAAACGGTTGTTTGCACAGGTGGCTGGTTTGAGATAGGTACAATTGAGGCTGGCTCATCTGTATCTGAGTTCTGTACTAATTTAATGAATGGTCTTTACCGTATTTCTGGTGGCCCAAGTTTCCTGTTGTCATGCCATGCTTGGATTACCACTGATACCATTTCGGGCGCAGCCAAGGTAACTTTCAAAATTCGTGGCCCGCTACCTTGGTAACTTGTGGAAGCAATTAGACGGGTGACGTCAAAAGCCACGGTATTCTTCATGTCGGATAGTTCTGCGATGTACCGCCATTCTTCGATGTCGTGCTTCTGTCGTTCACTGCTTTCGTTATGGTTCAATTCTGGCACACCATGAACCAGTACCACTTTCTTCATCTCATTTTGACGTGAGGAACTAGGGTTGGATTTCCGCTTCTGTCTTTTTGCCCATGGCCTGTCAAGAAAAATGCGGGCACTGACAGAAGAGTTCACTAGCATGTGGCTTGCTAAGAGAACATCTTCCAGGTCGCGTGTGTTGCCAAACGTTACTCGCAGTAACCGAGGTTCCTCTAAGTGTGGAGATGATAGATTTCGTGAAAGGCGTATAAGACTAGTTGGGAGAACTTTCAGTCTGAGTGCGCAGGTTATTTCAGCCCACCGGTTTTGCTCCTCGGCTTGTCTACCTTTTAGCGATTCGCTGGTGGGTTCTGGGACGTTTGAACATATTACTGTCATTGCCTTTTGGTTGCGTAGTAATTGTTTGTTCTACAGTTCCTTGTGAGCGTAGGTTTGTCGAGTGGGGTGTGTGGCTTGTCTTCCTTGGACGATAGGCCAAGGATACAGCAAGAATGTTCTTGATCAGCATGATGTTTGATGGATCAGGTTGTCGTCCATTTTGGTTTATGATAAAGCCGAGATATTTAATGGAGGTCATGAAAATCCCACACTTGTCTATTCTTAAGCGGAATCCATACTCCTTTATCCTGTCAAGCATGTGTTATTTTCGTTGGCGCAGTTGCTTCTGGCTAGATCCCATGATAACAACATCGTCCAAGTATGCCGCGGCATATGGTATCTCTTGTAACATCATATACTTGATCTCTTGAAAGATTGCTGGGTCCAAGTTGACACAAGTTGGTGGGTGTGTATACTGCCAAAGTCTTCTGTGAGTGTTAATCCTCAGGAAGTCACGAGATTCCTCTGACATTTCAATCTGGAGATATGCGTCAGACAAGTTCAGTTTGGCAAAACACTTGCCAACGTCCAGACATCCAAAAGGGTCTTCAGAAAGGGGAAGGGAGCACTTGTGATCTTCTAAAGCAGCATTCAGGCCTGTAGAATAATCTGCTCATAAGCGAATCTTCCCGTTTGGTTTCTTAACAATCACAATGGGGACTGCTCATGAACAATTGAACCTACTGCAGATGGAACCGGCCTTTTCGGTAGGAAGACTGGCTTTGCAGCTGGCCGTAGAGATAAACTGGCTTTGGTTTTCGTGCACAATTGCAGAATATCCTGAAACACTTGCGCATATTGCTTCTGTAGCGTCTCCATCCAATTCACAGCTGCATCACTTGGTTTGTTACGCACGGAATTCAGGGGAACATCAAGCAGTTTCATATTGTTAATCCAGTCGAGACCGAGTAGGTTCAGGTCTGGGGGCCTTGTTACGTAGCAAACGCTTCGAACTGACAGTCTTTGAACTTTACAGAACTTTACAGAGTCCTCCTGAAGCATTGGTTACACTCTGAGTTGTTCTTTGAACAGGTGGCACACCGATTTTCTTTCAAGTTGCCTCGTATAGAACTGTGATGATTGAGATAGTGTCTCCTTGGAGACATACGGACACTTGGTTCACAACCACTGTTATAAAGCTTCTGCGTTTTGCGGCCCCGGTATCGAAGGTTGCAAAAACGGTATAAACTAGAGACCCATGTTTTATTATATATGTAGGTACAAACTTTTTGAAACCTTTGGTAAGGACGTTTTCGTTAAAAACATCTGCACGACAATGATCATCCATGTGAACCAGTTTGTTTCATTTCTGACAAAGATGTTTCTTGAATGGGCAGAATTTGACTAAACCCCATTCCCACATTGCCAGCATGCGTATGGTGCTCTGTTTGACTTCAATGAATTTTGGACGGTTGCTGAACTTCCACGCTGGTTTGACATTGTCAATACATCTACGGGACATCGCCTGCGGACTTGGCAATCACCTTCGTGTCGTGTTTTAAGTTGATTAACCTTTGGCATTCGGAGGTGATGGACATGAGATTGATAGACGGGTCCTGCTCATTTGGTCAAGAAACCTCATGCACATTTCGACATCCTCGGGTGCTTGGAGACAACAAACAAAAAGTAAAGCCTTGAACTGATCGTCTGTCATTTGTTTTAACCTGAACCGCTTGCAGTGACGATTGATGGTACTCGCGTAAGTTACGAAATCGTCTGACTAGCAGTTGGCTAGCTTCATACAGCTGTATCGGACGTTGAATAAGGAAGGCTGTTCACCAAAAATGTCATCTAACAGAGGCACAAGTTGGTCGAAGGTAAAATCTATGGGGCATTTTGGCGAAATAAGATTGATAAACTTGTCATACCCTTTGGTTCCCAACTGCCGCAGAAGCAATCTGCACTTCCATCCGTCGTCGGCAGCGGCAAATTCGGACCGGAAAACGTCTTCCAATCTTCTGAACCACGATTCGAAGGTTAGGCCAGCATCTGGGTCAGGCTAGAACTAACAATTGCTATTAGCGACTACATCCGCTTATGACCACTGCTTTCATTGTTTGGTCTTGTTTGAACCGCAAAATGCCGAAAAATATTCCTAACTAGTTGTGCCTGGCTTTCTTCAAATTGCTTCTGTTGATGTTGAAGTATTGCAGTACGCTGCTTCACTTAGAACGTCATTTTCCGTGTTCTCTAACCTAAATTACCCCATCGCCATTTGTTATGATCACCAAGGTCACACCGGGCGCCCCGAATGGCTGCTTGAGAGAAGCCTGTCTGCCCCGATTAGCCGAGCAAAATGCAATCCTAGGCACGGTTTAATGGCTATCAGACACGAGACAACTACAAAGTGCAAAGTACCGATATTTCCTTGTTCATAGCGACCTTTCTGAATGTTCTTTGTTCTCTTCTTGCGCGAATATAGTTCCTCAGGTCGGACGGCATTCCCCCGAATGCATTGCAAGTTGCCACCATAAGCTTAGCCGAACCGTTTGCAACACTCTTTCGGCGATCTCTTAATGAGATGCTCGTCCCCGTAATGTGGAAGGACGGGATCATCACTCCAATCTACTAAAGTGTTAGCCGTGCAGATCCAGCGAATCATCGTCCAATTCAACTTCTTCCGTTGATCTCCAGGATCTTTGGATCCATTGTAACTGAGGCGCTCATAGAGTACCTTGAGAATAACAAGATTCTCTTTCCGAAAAAGCACGGAATACGCCACAATCGGCCCTGCACCACTAGTCTGTTGACAGCTTATGCAAGCTTGACGAAATCTGTGGACGCCGATGTAGGAGTGGATGCAGCCTACCTGGACTTCTCAAAGGCATTCGAGCGCCCGGACCATCGCATTCTACTGCACAAACTCCAAAATTATGGTACCGACAATCTTGTTCTTGGCTGGATAGGCGACTTTCTCGTTCAACATCACCTGAATGTGAAGGTTCGCTGCACCCTACCGAAACCAATCGAAGCTCGGTGTGACGTACGTCAGTGCTCGGTACTCGGGCCACGCCTGTTCCTGGTTTTCATACATGCTCTTGCAACTGTGCTGTCTTCAAACTATCAGCTATTTGCAAATGATCTGAAGACATGCTATCGCCTCAGCGGAGTATCACCCGGCCCCACACGATGACCTGGACACAGCGTGCACTTGGTCCATCGAGAACATGCTGCATTTCAACACCATAAGGTGCGAAATTCTGAGTGTACGTCATCGGAGTACTCGCAACTACTGCCCAGAAATTTTACAGCCAGCTTCTCATGAGTGGGACCTTGGCGTGCTTATTCAAGCGGACCTTGGGTATTTAAGACAGACTGAAAAGGCTTCAAAGAAAGCAAACCAATACTTCGGCCTACTTGGTAGGGCTTTCCGATAGTTTGGCGCCTCAATATTTCCGAAAATCTTTGACGCGTTCATGAGGCAGCACACGGAATACGCTAGCCAAGAGTGGCGACCCTGACAGAAGCACTACCTCACCATGCCTGATACCGCACAACGCAGGGCGACAAAGAAACTTAGAGGTTTATCCCGCCTACCCTACCCACTCAGGTTGAAAACCCACAAAATATACAGCGGACGTTACAAACTTCTAAGAGGCGGTCATAATGGTGTATCAGATCTTGAGAAACCCCAACCATACACGTCATTCTCTTTCGAAACTCAGTCAAACATATCTCTAAAGGGTCATTGGTTTAAGCAGGTCACGCAATACAGCCAACAGGAATGTTGATGAAACTTCTTCTCCCTCCGAATGTCACAGTCTTGAAACGAACTCCCGGAACATGTAATTAATGCTTCTACTTTATATCTTTTCAACAAATGCCTTGACGATACTCTGACACATTTACACTACGTGCTATTGCCTGTGCTACTCCGAACCCCTTAGTGAGTCATGTATTTCACACGTTTTTCACTGATGCGGTTTTTATTTCGTGTTTTACCCTCACCATCCTAAGGGACATGTCAAGCATTCGTTTTCGTATCATTCAGAAACAAGTGCTCCATTGCTTCTCTTCTGTATTTGGCAATAGTAGTATTAGCTTACTCGAGAACATTCTTTTGATTAATCAATGCGATTATCCTGCTTGATTTCCGGAAAAAAGGTTGGAGTTTGATTCTTATATATATACGAATATATGGGCAGTCGACAACAACCGGCCGAGGCCAATTGCTTCGTCAGCTTTTTCATGCGGCTTCTCCATGTTGTAGGCTGTCCACCAGACCGTCTCTTCCAGCCCAGTCCAGCAACCGCAAACAACGCACGACGCGGGTAACGCTGGACAGGGATGCGCAATACGTGTCCCAACCACCTCAGTTGATGCCGTGAGACTCGCTCCTCGAGCAAGTGGCTTCCATGTCCTAAGACAGGTTGTCTAACTTCCACATTTCTTCCGTGGTGCCGCCACCACACACGGGCAATAGACAGTAGACAGCAGTGCTCGAAGACGGATAGTCTACGCAAGTTGCCTTTACGAATGGGCCAGGTCACGCATCCATACAACGATACAGCACGAACAGTTGCACAATAGACCCGCCCTTTGATAGATACACGAATGTCGTGGTGACGGCACAAGTGTCCAGCCTATAAAAATCGAGGCGTGCTGTTGAGATGCCCATCGAAATTTTGTCTCCAACTGCCTCGCCAGCAGTGATGATCCGTTTAGGATTCACTGATCAATTCGTTAGGTGCTCACCCTAACTCTGTTGAATCGAGTAGCTGTAGTAGATCATTTATCGCTATCTTATCGGCATCCCAGGTCAAAATAGGTCAAATAGATTGGCACTGCCAGTCAGAATCGGCTTTAATACTCACCGTTTTTGATCAACCAGCAACAAATGTTCGGATAGTAGCTTTCTAAGCAGGTCAATTACGGAAGGTGAGATTATAGCACATAAAGAGTCAGTGTACGAAACCCATTGGACCTAGTATGCTTTGTATCTTCGAGGTTGATGGGAAGTTGTCGCACCCATTCAACACTGCAATTAGGATTGTCAGGTTCGGTTGCAACTGAACACGTCGAACTCGGTACACATATTTGCTCGTTTGCAAAGTCGGAAGTGTAGGGCACCGCCAAGGCGCACACACGCTCAGTGCTTTAGATTAGGGGCTGTGGATCAAAGAGCGGTATATCTTGAAAGTCACATTTTTGCTTCAGGCGGCAATTAAACTAAACAACTATTCTCTTTGGCGATGTCTTTGCAACGGTTGCAATTTGCTCTTCGAAATGTCCGTGCCTATCATTTTTGCGTTGTTACCAACATTCCGATTACTCTTATAAGTTTCTCAGTCCCCAGAAGAAGCAAAGAAAATTTTGCAGTGACCTGAAGAGTCCCTCGTTTGTCTGAGCACCATGTGTAAAATATTTTGAAATTGTAGTCTGGTACTTCAACAACGTAGAGTGCTTGCGTGTTTAAACGTATACTAGGTGTGTTTGAGTTAACCATGCGGATCGCACTTCGAGCGCTTCCGGCTTCTCGCCTCGAAGAGTATGACGTCTTCGGTTATGACCGTACTTCTGCCCCTAGCTAGAGCTGTTTTGCAGTGCCTTTTTGGATAGCTGGACTGTACGTTTTGACATTAAAAGTATATATCACGCACATATATTCGTCTTCTTCCGACTTTCCCTGAGACGGGTCCAATCTGAGTTTATAGCGAACTATTGATTGTTCTATGACTGGCGACTCCAACCGAAAATTCGATAAGATGGTTACTAATTTTTGTTTTCAGGTTCGTCAAATCCTGTGACACGTATTTCCATTCTTACAGTTTATGTAAATCTAGATTTCATATCTGTTATAAACGTCCTAGTTGGGTTTCGACTGTCCTAGACGGAACGGACGAACTCTTCAATTGTTGTCCCCCCCCCGCGCAGAGTAACCTACCGATCTTTATTCGAACGGCTAGTGGACGTAGCCGGCAGACAAGAACTCCCTATTGATAAGGTAGACGGAACGCCTAACGGCCGCACGACTGCACGGAGACCCGCAGAAAGGAGACCGACCAGTAGTAAGAGTGCTTTACCGACCCAACCAAGGCAACCGTGCTTTCTGCACCTTCATATTTATAGTTCATTAAAAACAGTAGTAACTGTATAAACTATAAGGGAAGACGTCTGTTTGTTGGTACATGAGTTGCCATGTCGTGGTCCAATCTCTGGGATGAGCTGGGCGGGTTCGATGCTGTTGAGACGTTGAGCTCTTTAGGGCTGGTGAGTGTGCTCGGTGGCTAAGGAAATGGCATGAACACAGCTCCGGAGGCAGACTGTTGAATTGAGGAGAGTCCGGGAAATACGACTGTGACTGAAGCGAGTTCAGTAGAACTTGTGCGGGATACTTTGACCGGGTTCTCACTGAGGACAACTCCGTTGTGATCTGTGCAGTTGAGTGGAGCCTTGGCAGCAGTTTCCGTAGGGAGAGCTCCGCTCTGAACTGGATAGTTTGGGTCTCTGCATAGCGACCGTGTTGTTCGTGCTCGCAGTGTACTGGTGCCTGTGAAATTCGGGTAAGTTTTGCAGGGCTGTGCCAGCACTGAAGCAATATCGCTTGCTTTGGATCTTCTTCACCGTGGATGCGTGTCAAGTAGATCCCGATGGCCAGGATTAGATTGTAGCGACCGTCAATCCGCCATTTAGCGAGGACAACCCTAAGCATTGGCTTGCGCAGTTGGAAGCACTATTCGAACTGTGTGGCGTAAGACCTAAAAGGGTCAGGTATTTTCAAAACGTGTCCGCGCATCCTCCTCACATCGTCGATGACATTAACGATTCCCTGGATCTACCAGCAGTGAAAACCTACTAAGAAATTTAAGCAGCGGTCCTCAAAAGGACAGTTCTTTCAGATTGTCAATGCGTCAAGGCTTTCAGTGAAACGGAGCTTGGAAACCTCAGTTCCTCGCAGTTATTACAAAAAATGTTAGATTTGACTAAACTCGCAATAATGGACGGTGCATTTTTTAGGCATAGATGCTGCCTGAAATACGACGTGAAATATGCAACCTACCCTATGCAACTGCCTAAGCAGCACTGTCCCTAATGGCCGATACCGCTGACCGAATTTGGGAATCGTTTGGACTGATTTCACAATTCGATGCACGCCGGATAACGACGGCACCGAAATTAAAGTGCAGATTGGCGCACTCACCAAAACGTTTGACAATCTCAGCTCATTGGTGTAGCTACAAATGCCGCTATTCAAGTCATAAACGTCCTGCTCGATTGCAGTCAGCCTCCACATCACCGCACGGAACGTTTCCCTCCCCTTAGTATCATTAACAAGTTGGTCAGCAAGCGAAGTCGTGCCACCCACCTTGTTCCTTCAAACGCAACATGCAGGGAAACGGGCCGCCTAGCAAGTAGGGGCGACCGACGTATCTGGTCGACACAGCCGCCTACACTTTGTCACCGATCGACAAACGGGAGTTTCCTATCTGGTGGATACCGGCGCAGAAATCAGCGTTCTTCCTCATGATTCTAAAAACGTAATCCGGAAAGTGACTGGCTCTCTATACACAGGTAACGGGACCAGCATGCATGTGTATGGTCAAAGTATGCATATGCTCTATGTCGATCTGCGACGCTCTTTTCGACGGATATTCCTCGGCACCGAGCTTCAAACCCTATGATCGCGATGCATTTTCTTCAGCACATGGATATGCTACTCAACTCTAAACAACAACAACAACAACAACAACAACAACAACAACAACAACAACAACAACAACTGCTTATTGGACAGATAACGGAATCCCCCGTTGCTGGAATATCCAGCAATGTGGCATCGCTCAACCCAGTGTACGCTACTGCCAACTCACCGGTAGACACGTCGGTGCTTACGAATTTTCCAGAAGTCTTCCGACTTGCGTAGCATCTGTCGACAGCATCCACCATTGCGCCGCATCACATACTTACCAAGGGTCCGCCCGTCGCGAAATTTCCAAGAACAACTTCGGAAAAGCTCAAAAGCAGTCGACCGCAATTTGAGCACATGCTCGAACTTGGGATCATCCGGCTGTCCAACAGCTCTTGGTATTCGCCACATCACATGGTGCCAAAATGGTCAAGAGACTGGCGACTATGTAGGGAGTACAGCACCAACAAAAATGTGACTGTGCCAGGTTGAGAACCGAGTTCCCATGTCCAACGTATCACTACTGGTCTTTATGAAGCTCGCGTGTTCACAGAGAGCGCTCTGGTGTGAGCTTCTTATTACATCCCGATCGCTGATGAGGACATACTGAAAACCGCCGTTATTACGCCATTTGGACTGTTCGACTTTCCACGAATGATATTCGGCCTACGCAACGCTACACAGACATTTCAACGCTACATGGACTCCACTGTTTGTGGACGCGATTTCGTCCACCCGTGCATCGACGATACCGTTGTGGCCGTTTCGTTGGAAATGGAGCACCGAAAGGATCTAGGTACCAGTTTTCAAACGGCTAAAAGCGCACGTCACCGTCAACCACTGACAAGTGTACTTTCATGCACTTGTGTATAGACTTTATCGGACACAAACTTGCTTCCGATGGCATCCGGCCTTTGCAGGACAACGTCCGGGCAATCCGCGACTTTCCTCGTTTAACAATTCTAACCATCATTCGACGCTTCAACGGTATGGTCAACTAGTACCACCGATTCCTGACATTCTGCGCCGAGCTTGTACAACTGATTACGGCTGTTCTGTG
Organism: Dicrocoelium dendriticum; assembly: GCA_944474145.2. Classification (NCBI taxonomy): domain Eukaryota; kingdom Metazoa; phylum Platyhelminthes; class Trematoda; order Plagiorchiida; family Dicrocoeliidae; genus Dicrocoelium; species Dicrocoelium dendriticum. The sequence goes on along the minus strand of OX104070.1, from coordinate 51,559,217 downwards.
TGGACGTAACAACGGTAAAAGTTGATCCTACACCTAATGCGCAAGAAGCCATTTAAGTCAGCAAAGAGGAACTAGCTTCCGCTGTCATGCCTCCGAGCTGTGTAGCCGTCGACTTCTTGGAAAACCCAAATGGCGCTGTTCTATAGCAGTTTTTTAATTTAACTGGAAATCAGTAGATTTTTTCTCTACTTCTACCGGCAGCCGAAATGAAGTACAGGACATTTGAGCGCGAGCTACTCGGCATCTACGCCGAGGTTCGCCATGTCCGTATGTTCTAGGTAAGATTTTTACGATCTTCACCGATCAAAAACCATTCAGCAACGCCTACCAGAATCCATCGCCTCGATACTCTCCGCTTAATGTACGTCATCTAGATTTCATCCCAGTACTTGACGGACGTTCATCACGTGTCCGGCAAGTGCAGCATCGTGGCGGACACACTTTCAAGAGTAAACTTTCTGGCTCCGACGGATCAGCCTCTCGATCTGACAGCTATGGCCGCCGAGCAGCAAGCAGCACAGGATTTGCCGGTATTCTGCGAAACGTCCACGTTAAATTTTGCACCGAAACCGTTCCTGGCGTCCACTGGACCGAGCAGCTACGACATGTCGGCCGAAGATCCACGTTCACTTGTACCTACCGTTTTTCGTCGAAAGGTCTTAGATACACTGTACATAAGCGCGCATCCTGGTATCCGGGCTTCAGTCAGTATGATTGCCGAGAACCGCGTCTGGTCGATCATGCAGCGCGATGTCAGATTCTGGGCATGCAACTATCTGACTTGCCATCTAGCAGAAGTGCATCGATACGTTGCTGCTCCGACTGGACGCTTTCCATTGGTGTCAACCCAATTCGCCAACATCCACTTCCACATCGTTGGACCACTACCGTCATCTAAAGGCATGATCTACCTACTGACTTTAGTGGATCCCGCTACTCATTGGCCTGAAGCTGTTCCAATTCCCGATGTTTCTGCCGAGAACATAGCGCTCCGGATCGCTCCACATGGCTATCAAGCCACTGCGACTAGCGACTGTGGTCCTCAATTGGAATCTTTGACTTTCAACGATTTGCTTTAGATGCCAAACTGTAGACGCATTAAGACAACTGCCTACCATCCTCAAGCAAGTAGAATGGTGAAACGCTTCCGTCGACAGCCTAAGTTCTGTCTGAGTACCGCCAGCGTACTCGGTTGGACAAAAGTCATGCCAATGGTACTACTCAGCATTTGCTCAGCGTTGCAAGCCGAAACATACAGCACCGAAGTGGCTTATGGACAACCACTCAGGCTACCAGACTACTCCGAGAGTTCAAACCTTCCACGCTACGACGAGCACGACGCTCCGCAGTTAGCCATGAGCATATGCCGCAATAAGTTGACAGAAGTGCGGGAATAGCATTGAAAGTCTCGCGTTCTTAAGGCTCTTCATCACGGTCCTTTCGCCTTCATACGCGTTGACGATTTACGCAGACCACCCGAACGACCTTCCGAATGTTTATTCAAGGTCCTACAACGTGAGGAGTGATGCACCGTCATCGAAGACAACGATGAGCATGAAAATGTCTCGAGTGACCATCACAAATTTGCTCACGTTGGACCTGAAGCGAACAACGACTGCAGTCCTCCGTCCTCTGACGAATCGACTCAACCGATGGTGGAGGAAACGCCTACTGCAGACAACAATGCTTTAATAGGAAACTCGCCAACCGAGTTCTCCGAATCCACCTAGCCTACTAAGATTCTTAGGTCTGACCGTCACGTTTCTTAGAACGTTGCTTTAACATTATTGCTTCTAACAGCTTTTTTAGGTTTCCTTCCGCTCCATTACTTTTCCAAAACCGTAAGAAAGCATTAAATGTTATGAAAGCCCAATAAAATTCAAAACGTTTTGAAACTAGAAGCAAAATGGAGGGAAGATTACGCAAAGGTAAATAGGTTCTTCCTGAAACTTTCCTCTACCTATTCTGTAAGTACCTCTCCCGTTCATTGCTGTCGCCACTTCTGCAAACTTGACCTCCCCGTATTTCTTCTTTCTTGCTACTTTGCGAATAGGAGACATTTCATTTTTGGTTAGACACCTATGATCGTACGCTTCGAACCTTTTGCTCTTTTCTTTTGTGGGCACCTTTATGGAGGGCACGGGTGAGAGCCGGCTAGGGTCGGAACGCATGCTTCTCCACAGCAGCTGCATCAGTTTTCAATTCCTGGTCTCGTAGAATGCTGGCTGCCGACGGAAAATCCTCACGTAGATCGTACGGTCACGCACGATTCCCTTCTACGCGGGGTGTGTGTGTGTGTGTGTGTAACGATCTAGAGATTTCCCCGTTTGTCTGGGTACTATGTATACAATGTCATAAATATATAGTTCCCTCTTTACAAATGAACAATCATTTATCACGGGTTAAAAGTAAGTGCTTAACACTTCCCGTAGAATGTTTGGGGTGAATGCATTAAAATCAAAATATAGGTAAGTCATCTATCGAGGGTTTACCGAGATAAATGCATTGATAAATGCAAATCGTTTGCAAGCATACAGAACTACACAGAGTGCAGTGCTCATTGACGTAAAGCGTGCGAAAAGTATAATATGGCCGCTCAATTATGCGCCGCCTCCTTGTGTCTATACGGCACAAATCCGGTAGAAGGGTATGGTTAAGGTAAGCTGCAATTGCGTAGTTCAGATAACAAAGTGCTGTGAGCTAAGAACAATATCCCACCTTTTGTTGAATATGTCCAAGGTAGGAGAGGATACAACTGAGTTTGGGATAGAGTTCCAGGATTGGCGAACCCGAAGGGAAAAGCAATTCTGTTGACACTCCATACGGTTATATTGTTCCCGCAATTTCAAATAGTTGCCTCTGAGCTGCGTGTTGCGGCCTAGTTTCAGCAAATAGCGCGGAAAGCTCCCAGCAACTTGCGCCTTCGGTGGCAACAGTGACTGGGTCGTCACTTTACATTCTTTGTTGCTCTTCGTTGTGGTGCTTCTAACGCACCTAGGTTACGCTTTAACCAAGGTCGGCAAGTTTGGATGGCGTGCGTATTCAACGTGAGGACGCGCGTAGTACTTGTGCATCATTGGGAAGATTGATGGGTCAAATCTCCCGAACGCTCTACGAAGCAAGCCGACGTGTTGGCTGCCTCGTTTCGTAGCTACTTCAGCCACTTTTGAACAGCTGATGTCACTGTGCGAGTACATTAAGGTCACGCGCCTGAGAGCAGGTCTGCAATCCGTGTGATCCAAGTAAATACGTGTAGTCAGATATGTGGCGTGATTGCACAACACGACGTTTGGTTACCTTGAATGGTAGGGCATTCTGAACTGACCAGTTCGAAATTTTGTTAAGACAGCATTAGGCCCGTTCGTGGCCGTCCAGCCCTCTGGTTGTTTGCCATATCGTGAGCGCTTCTGCGAAAAATAGGAAATCGGAAGCAATTGATTTCGCTAGGTCGTTTATGAACAACAAGAATAGACGAAGCTCAAGCAACGAGCCTTGTTGTACACCACACTCCATATCAACTGTATCGGACAGAGCTTCCCGGACTTTCATCTCTAATCAACACCCGTCATCGGTGTGATCTTGAGAGAAGTTGCGTGCAAATCGCTCACTTGTGCACTCGTAGTTTTTTAACTGTGGTTCAGCGACATTTTGTCGCACACATTTGGATCCATACTTACTCGTCGTGTTTTTACAAGCTCTACTTCGTGATACCAGGTTCCCGAGTATACTCCAGTGCATCCTACATTTACCCTGATTCCTAAATTCCGGGCAGTGTTTCGCAGATATCCAAGCGCCAAAAGTTGCCTAACTCCAACCATCGGAAACATTGTTTGGTCTCACTCGATAGACCATTTCAACGGCTTTCGAACGAACTGTCACTCGTTCAAATCCAACATTGTTTGGTGCAGCTACAGATCTCAAAGCAAATTCACCCGGCGCGATCCATAGGCCTAACCAAGAGAATTCTCAATCACACCTTCGTGTATGCTGCCCCACGTTCAAGCTGACACATTCGACTGGCACGCCAGAGAGGACAGTCTACAAGCACACAACTGCAACGTGAACACTGTGACCTTACCGACAACGTCAGGGACAGAACAACTTTTTACCATAGAGGGTGAGTCAAATGGTCAAATGCTCAACCAGCGCGATGCCCAGCGTGCCACAGTCTAATGACCTAGGTGGATTTTGTGCCAAACTAGGTAAGGGGATATTCTGTGCCGTAACTGTTGCAAGTTCTTCCATGTGAGATGCCTCCGAGTTAAACCTAGTTAGGCCAAGTTATTAAACAAACCAGACTCGCTATGGTTCTGTGTGGAATGCACATCGGTCCCACTGATAAAAAGCGTGCTCCTATTATCTCAGAAGTATGACCAGCTACTAGCCAAGTTTGAGGAAATGGTGACCACCAAAATCACTACGGTTGTGGTAAGCATAACGGACTGTGCAACCCAATCCTCCTCTTCGGTTGCTGCTCCTATCCCGCGAAGAACTGCTAATAAGGCCATAAGCAACACGACACTTAGAATCCAGAACACCAACAGCTGTCCCAATACCACATGTGGGTCATATTTGACTAAAGCGGTTCCCAGTTCGATCGGAGTAACTACACGTAAGGCTACTTCCAAACTCCCGACGGAGTGTGTAGAAAAAGAGCAAGCCGGTATGAGCGAAAGTTGGGTTACGGTTGCCTCCAAGAAGAGCCGTTATTTAACACTAGAAAGACCGCTCCGCCGTTATACCTAGAACGCCCGGGACCGGTCAAAATGACCGCCCTGCTATATTTT
>OX104070.1:51513953-51553931 GCA_944474145.2 Dicrocoelium dendriticum | reverse complement strand
CGGAGAATCCGTTTCACCTCCATCATCGTCGGGTATACCTCCGCTTAACTTTGCTTCCTCGCTAGCTCAACGCATACTTTCACTACGCCCGACCCCGCCCTGTGAGCAGACTAGAGTTGTGCAAATACACAGCGGATTCTATACCTGCACTCACCACTTCCTCTGCACCGACGCAGAGCGGCACCCTCTCCAGCCTCCCTACACTGGCTCTTTCAGAGTCCATCAACGGACTCCGAAACATTTTACTGTAGACCAGAATGTTCACCGAACAACGGTCTCCATCGACCGCATCAAAGTGGCTTTCTTTGACGAACCACTTGCAACCCATACTGAATCTATCACACAAGCACCCGCACCTGCGGTGACTTCCCGAGCACCGGATATCCCGATACCCTCTGTTTCACTTGACTCGCAACCTACCCCGTCTCAACTCCAGGCAACCGACAGACGCGGTAGACAGGTCAAACGTCCGGTCCGTTTTTCAGATTTTGTAAACGTTTGCTATTTCCATTAACAAGCCGTTTGCGTCTTTAGTGGTTATCGTGCGTCTTGTTCACAAACGTTTTGCAAAATCGACGAAAAAAGCTGAAGCATTTTGAAAACCCAAAAAGCGTATTTGATTTTATCAAGCGTGCCATGTTACCTCTCCGGCTTCAAGCCACTTCCACCGACCATTGCCCACCCCCTCTGAATTCTACCATCCAGAAATTCAACCGCTTGAACTGCCTGCCAAGGCAACCCACGAGTGACTCGCCATCCGGCTCAACACCATCCCCGAGTGACTCGCCTGCCGACCCAAGGCCCCCTCCCTCACCCAAGGAACAGACAGTCGCCCTCGGCCGCAGACAGCCACGAACGGGTTGGTCCCCAAACGCCTGACTAGGCGTTGGCGACGAGGGCGCCGGATTTCTTTGTGGGACGGGGACCGTGGACTGGAGCGCAGTGGGGGGGGGGGAGTGACACCTCCCAAGCGCACCGTCGGGTCTGCAGCAAAGCGAAGGTCCTGTAGGCCTTTTTTGGAGTAGCCAGTATTTTTTTGCAGTCCCACTAGCCCGCCCCGACGGCCCACTGACGATGCACTCTGGTCCGCACGATCATCATAAATAATAACTAACCAAAGCCTGGACACAGTGAACTCTGCTACACACCCCACTTTGGAAGCCCTTGCTCAAGCCCATGCAACTGTTCGCACCTATACTCACCTTCCGTTTTCCCCCACTAACAGCTCCATCGAAGGCTTCCATCCTTCAGCCTTCCAGGGGAAGGCCCTTGTAGTGTACCGGAAAACACGCACTTTCAGTATTTTGCAACATTGGATTTTACGGTTGTTTTAACCTTCAAAATGTCCACTTGTTTTACTGACTGCACATCCGTTGACACAAAGCGTTTTGGTGAGTACCTTGCTGCACCGTTTCTCGCTCTGGTTGATTCGCTTCCTATTTTGTAGCCTGCACAATATACGTTGGGTTCAGTCGCCTCCAACTTCTATCCGGTCCAGTATTTGACACATCTCTTACGTGTCACAGATTACCTATTAGTATCCCAGGCACCACCCAACATTAGCATGCAAGCACACGGTTAGTAAATCGAATGCAGCGTACCTACAAACGCTGAGCCGGTTCTGTCTACGTTCTATGCAGGACCCGTCGTCGCTTCGGTGGTGGTCTCGAGTGGTATCGCTCATGGCTCACTAGGCCTGCCTGACTCAGGCAATCGCGACCGCATATGCTACAGCACCATGCGCTCGATGTCGACGGAGTACAACCCATTGGCGATTGTCGCTTTCGTACTTGCCGCTTCTTCTCTGCATGCACGAGGTCTTTCTCCAGCACTTCAGCTCCTGTCTTCGCGATCAGATCGCACCACGCACCGATTAACCGCCTTCGATTCCCATGACCTGCAACCAAGCTTAGGACGTGAAAGGCTCACTTTGATCATGTCCTGGTAACGTAACTTTGGTTTCCCCACGTGCCGCTTCCCAGTACTCAGCTGACCATACAATAGTTGTTTTAGTATTCACGTCGAATCCATCCGGCTCACAAGACCGAGCCACCTCAAGTGTCTCAGCAAGAGTATGTAGTCCGCTGCATACATTCCAATTCGACGTAACACTCCCGCGTCCGCAACTCTGTGGCCCCAGCCGATGCGTAGAATCCGCCGCGAACACTGTTGCTGGAACTGCTCGAGATATCGTACATCCCGCCGGTACATCGTCCACGTTTCACTACCGTAAAGAAGAACGGACAGCACCATGGATTTGTACACCAACAGCTTCGTGTCAATGGTCAGCTGATGGTTGTTCCACACTCGATACTCTAGCTTCTCGAATGTCGCCGCTGCCTTCGAGACGCGGATACGCAGCTCGCTTTGTAGCTCCTGGTCAGTCGATATCATACCGCACACTAGAAGCGGAAGGTGGTTTCCACCAATATATTACCAAAGTTGATTCCCAGCAATATTGAAGATTGTACCTCTTGTGAAGGGTGAAAGAGCCAGACAGTTTTGCTTGTGTTGATGGTTAGCCAGAATGTAGCCGCTGTCGGAACCAGAGCACTAGTCATGTGCTGCAACTCATCTGCGCTCTGTGCGAACAACGCACAGTCGTCTGCAAACAGCAACATACGGATAGTTGTCTCACAGACTAGGTTTCTCGTACCGAAACGACGGATGTTCAGCAACCCACCATCAATACGGGGCTCCACACGAACACCATAAGCACAAGCGGCATCAAAAGCACAAGACATCATGGCAGGTAGATATATAGTAAACAGGACAGGAGTTAAAACACAGCCTTGCTTCACACCAGAGACAACTGCAAAGTCCTCCGAGGTCTCTACACTCAGCTGTACCTTCGCACGCATAACATTGTGCAGACATTCAACTAAGCTTACGAACTTACACGGGTAACCAAACATACCCAACACCAGCCACATGCCTCCCGGTTCATAATATCAAATGCCTTGGTGAAATCAACAAAAAGCGAGCACAACGTCTGGTGTCGATCTCTGCACTTCTCCTGCAACTGACGAGCCGCAAACACCATATCTATAATGCTGCGACCCGAACGGAATCCACACTGCTCTTCCACCACGTTAAGTTCCACAACCTGACTGACGAGGCGGTTGAGTAGGATTCGGGCAATCACCTTGCCCACACAACTCAGCAAGTTGATGCCACGATAATTCGTGCAACATTGCTTGCTCCCTTTGCACTTGTACAGTGGTAGCACAAGGGCATCCTTCAGCTCAGGAGGCACCTCCTCCTCAACCCAAATGCGTTGCACCAAGTGGTGCAGCGCAGTCATCAACGCGGGTCCGCCGTGTTTCAATACTTCAGGCGGGATCCCGTCGGCCCCGGCACACTTGCCGTTTCGCAGCTGAGCAAGTGCTCTCTGCGTCTCATTCAGTATCGGCGTGTCCTCCAGACTCGCCTTCACATCGTGCTGCTTGAGGCTGTTCAGTGTAGGCCAGTCGATCTCTGAACAATGTTCAAGCGACAGTCAAAGTGTTTCCGCCAGATTTGCGTTATGTCTGCAGTTGGTGTACAGGTAGCGCCTGAAGTGCGATCGACCAGCTTCCTCAACGGCTCCAATCTCGGTCCATACACCGCCTTCAAGGAGTCAAAGAATTCCTTGTGTTGGCGGCGTTCGGCGTAGCATTCCATCTGCTTCGCCTTCTCCGTCCACCATGCATTTTTAATGCGACGGAGCTCTCGGGTCAGTCGCCGTCGAAGTTTGCGAAACTGACTACTCTTTACCAAGTCACTGGGGTCTGTGACATGTGCAGCAAATGCTGCATTCTTCTCCGACGCCAATACGCCAATCGTCACATTGTTGGCCTCAAACCATCCAGACCGCTTGTAGTTTGCGTGCCAGATGGTCTCCTCGGCAGCAGCTGTCACCTGGTCGCGAATGTGGTGCCACAGGTCGCCCACTGTGGCTATGCATTCCACATCACTCAAGCGTACAGCCATCGGCTTCTCCAGTTCAATTCGTTTCGCCACAGTACCGAGGGAGGGAAGTTCAATTTACGCCGATTCATGGCGGGAGTGCAATACATAGATTTACAAAAATATATGTACAGTTTGGTCCGCACCAATTTGGGATCAGTGCCACACTCAGCTCCACGCAATATACATGTCATGCGCACTTCACGCATATCACACTGATGTACAATGACATAGTCGAGCAGGTGAGTGTGACCACTCCTTGGGTGCGTCCAAGTTGATATATCACTCGCACTCAGTGCAAACCGAGTGTTCGTGATCGTCAGGCCGTGAGTGGCACACAGTAAGAGCAGCTTGTCACCGTTCGCATTTGCTGAACCAATGCCATGCGGACTGATGACATCTGTCCACACCGGTGCATCACGCCCAACGCGCGCGTTGAAATCACCCAGCAGAAATAGTCGGTCGCTCCTCGGCACAGACGGTATCACGGAGGATAGCTCAGTGTAGAATTGATCACGCGTATCATCAGGATAACACCTGGTCGGACCGTACATGCTTATAAAGGTGGCAAACTTACCTCTTCCGAGTCGTAGGCGAACAGTCATCAGTCGCGCGCTGATGTCGGTTGGTTCACCCACGAGCTGGCCATTTACAGGATCGGCTGTTGCAAATCGGAACTTGCGACTGCCTCACGTGGTGCTGAGACGGCGTTGCCCACCCAGTAGAATGTGTAGACAGCGCCTGCTTCATGCAACTTACCTTGCTCAGCTAGCCGGGTTTCACTGAACGTCGCAATATCGATGTGGTATCGTGTCAGCTCCATCACGACCAGTGCAGTGTGTCGCTTGGGACGCTCACTCGAGTTCCGGTCCAGTAGTGTGCGCACGTTCCAGCACCCGATGCTGAGTGCTTTGCGCGCAGGCATACGATTGCATTGATGGGCAATCGCACGCGAGGTGGCGGTTGTGCTTCGGAGGTTTGTTTGAGGGACTCCACCGGAGGCTTTGGCTTAATAGCCTAACCCACAAGGCAGTGGGGAGCAGATCCAGCTCGGGAATGTGATTGCAGAGACAGATTGGGATCTGCTTGACGGCCGTCACACGCAGCCTTTGAGGTATGGGAACCATTCATATATCTTTTGCGACCGTAGTAGGATACACCTTCAACCACGGTCAGACGCAGGTGGGTTTTGGCGGGTTTACACCAACTTCACCAGGGGAGGCCTGGATTGGGGCGGGCAGTAGCAACCCACTGAACACTCGGAGGTGTCCTCCCACCGTCAGAGACAATGCGTGGCGCTCATGCTCTACGCCAATCGAGCTGTGAGCTCATAACCTGTAGACCTGTTGTCTCCCATGGCTAGGTTTTACGGGAAGAGCGCCATCGACCACTTCCTAACCTCCGAAGAGGATGAACTAAGTTATTGGCATAACGCCTACACCTGACAGGAGAAAGACTCGAGTCCTCAACCAATGCTTTCGATTACATGTACATCTGAAAGGCAGCGGGTCTAGCACATGGTCAGTTCACTGTCTCATGCGGATTGGTGTCCTGGATCTTAGCAGGAAGAAGGGCGAAACCAAACTCCCACCCAGCGGTCGCCACGAGGAGGCGTCCAGGACATGAGCCAATGGCACAACAGTAGAATCAGTGGGTAGACCATCTGTCAGGATCTAGCCACCATCAGCCTCAGCGTACCATAGGCTCTCCCGCCCTACTAATCTTACTGCGGCAACCTCAAAGGCACTGGAGTGGATTGTCAAGGATGGTCTTGTTCAATTCTTAACAAGATTAGACTTGACAAACAACGCACAACACGGTTTTATAAAAGAGCGATCATGTGTAACATGTCAAATTCAATTCTTCGACCACGTAACATCTGTTGCTGACAGTGGCATGGCAGTTATTGTCATTTTACTGGACATGCACAAGGCCTTAGGGTGTGGCACATACATCTTTGCTATCCCTCCTGCACGCTTACGGCGTCAGCAACCCATTGCTGAGCTGCTTTAAATCCTACCTAGAAGATCGGACCCAGAGCGTTAAAATAGGTCAGCAACTCTCCTCCTCAACAGAAGTTACAAGCGGAGTTATCTAAGGCAGTGTCCTTAGACCACTACTCTTCCTAATGTATATAAATACCATACGTGATTCCATCAAACATGGACGATCATACCACTTTGCGGAGGATATTGAACTAGTCTACTCATTTTCACCCGATAGCCCTGAGTCGGGACTTAAGAACATACATGAGGATTTATCTGCGCTGAACTGTTGGAGTGAACATTGGTCCATGAAATTCTTCATTGAATAATCTCAAGTGTTTGGGTATGGATGCAGCATACCGGATGGCGCCATCACCATAGCAGGTACAAATATCCAAAACTCCTCTTCAGTTAGGGACCTTGGAGAAATATATTCCGCATCGCTGAACTTTTTCGTGCATGTTTCATATCAAATAGCAAAGGCAAGGCAATTCAAAGCCTATATCACTAAATCCATTTTTCCACCTGAAGCGAGACTGGGAATGTGTAAGCTTATCGTGAGACCTTTGCTGGAGTACGGCACAATTATCCATAGCTACCTGGGTAGAACAAAAAGGAATAGCTTTCGAAAACATTCAGCGTTCTTTCGCGAAACTCATTATTGGCCGGTCCACCGAACTGATCTATGAAGACCGTTGTCGCTGCCTTAAACTAGACTCTCTATGGCTGCGCCGCCTGAGAAATAATCTAGTTCTCTTTTACGACGTTATACATTGCCAGGTGTACACGACCGGAATAGATTTTCACTTTCAAAATTCCTCAAACTATCCCACAAGAAATGGCGGTTACTCACGATCCGTAAAAATGGGAACTTAAAGATACGCTGCAACTTCTTCCTGATAACGTATACTCACATATACCATAAGCTACCATTGAAAGTATGAGCAAGTAAGAATCTAACCAAATTTAAAATGAACTTGGGAGCTTTCTCAACATGCAAAACATAATGAAAACATTCGGCCTTCAACTGTCTACAGATGTGTTCATTTCATCAGGTCCAAACATTATATGACAAATAATGCAAGTTCACTACACTCCAGAATACATTAACTTTACGCACGAAAATGCCACCCTTGAAGTCCCACTTGTAGGTGGCGAAACAAAAAATGTGTAGCTTGCTTTATCACTCCTTCGTATGTTGTAAATCTTCTACTGTGCTATGACATCCAGATAATTTGCATCACCTAGTGCGTAATGAATGAGAAGCCAACTCATTACTAACGCTACCTGTTATTTTTAAACTTTGCAATATTTTGTCAAACCCAGTCATTTGGCATCCCACATGCTAGTTGGCTACTTATTTCGTTGATATTTCTACCTCCTAATCTAACTATTTCATCTGATTTTCCTGCTATTCTGTTAGTTACGATCTCATGAAGTGATGGTTTGAAGCTTCTAAGCGACATGCATACCCACAACAAAACACCCACTGGTGAATATAAAAGTGTGCTAAAATTAAAATTATACAGTCCAATCTGAACTGCTGAGCTCACACTTAATAGCATATGACGTCAAACGATGATCCTGGTCATCATGCACGCAAAAATACTACGAATGACGAAAGGGCTGATTGTTTTGCGTAACTATCTCACAAGAGAAAAAACAGTTGCGCAAATGATGGATAAAATCGGTAGTAGGCGGCATACTTTTAAACCACACCGATACATGACCAGATGGGGAGTGGAGGTGCGGGTGAAACCTCACAACAGACTACCCTGCATGGAAGCAGGTCCCCGGGAGACGGTTCTACGAATAACCGTATTACTTCACTTGTTTTTTCTTACCCTACTTCATTCTTCACTGAATCTGTCGTGCTCCTGGTTCCTAGTTACTTCACCTCTACCGTCCTACTGCCTTACCGATATTTCTCATTAACTTATTCCTTAGATCATGGACACGCTGCTAGTTGTGGTGCATTTCCTTTCTATCTCTACACCAAGAATCGGATAACTATTGCACACTTTCCTAATCACTCTGTCTTTGACATCTTCTGTAAGACTACGAGCCACTGAATAAGTCCTGATTGCAGTGAATAGGTGTTTACTGCTTTGTCTGCTTATCCGTTTACTTCTCCATTTTCAACATTACCTTTACCGTGCATAGTCACGCAAGCCCTAACTATCCACCTACAAGTGAAGGCTGAAAGGAATGCAACTGAACTCACCAACTGAACTCAACCATCCGGCAGCCAAAAGCACAACTTGATTAGTTCAACTCCATAATTAGACCAAGGAACGTCAAGACACTACGCTATGCCTTAACTCTTTACGATGTGAATACTGGTTTTATTATTCTGAGAAAGCAACGAGTCTGATGATCCATTTGAGTAACCTCAATATAGTATTTTCCTTATTTTCGCGTCCCTAACCTGCTACTCACAAATGGCTCCAACTGTATTAATCTAGTCTATGAAGTAAACTTGTGTATTACTCACCTGATTTAGATTGGTGAATCTAACTGTTCCATCTTTTCATACTTCCTCCCGCCATCAAAGCGCCACCGTCATGGAACTACCAAGCTGCACCGAAAACAACCAAATGAGAATACCCGCGAACTGATAGCATACGGCGATAAATGTCCCAAATGAAAATATTCGCAAAAACATCTCTATTGTAACACTGTAAAAACCCCAACAATTGACAGCCTCGCATGCCTGCGCATTTTGTAAGGTAAAAATCGTCCGTCCCTTTGTAGGCTCGGTTTCTCGGCGCCACGAGAAATATACTTTATTATTATTAACATTATTGTTATTATTATTATAGTATGAAGCTGTATCATATCTGTGAATTGCAAAATCCAGAGACAACGGTGCATGTATGTTCGTGGCCTCCAGCATCAGTGCTCTCTGGCGAATGCATCCTGTCACATGACCGCAAGAGTTTAACTTGGGTTACAAATGACAGGTGATAAAGTTTTTATGCTGGTATGATCCTAGGGAGAGAATGCTAAAAGTATGGTTCATTTGAGGCATGGCCGCTTCATGCGCAGTTTGAGTTTGTTCGTATGTCATGCACAATGCAACCATTCAGTCCTGTATCCTGCGGTTTGGGACATGACTGCAAAGTGTAGAATAGTTTTCCGGGAGCAGAAACTGAGTTTTGGTATCCACAAGCAGTTGATCGTGAAAATAAGCAGGTTACAAAGTGCATGCATGTAAAAGACTTTCCCTCTGTATCCCGTTTTGCCAGTTAGTTCTTGTCCATCGCCCCACATCATCCGCTCAAGCCCGTTGGGGTGTCTCACTTTTTGCTTTCTACCATTCCAGCCAGTCAATAACTATCTTGTATGTGGCCACGTAGGATTTCCCCCTGTTAAATGGAACCTTTTCTACATTATCCATCCAAATGATGCAGTTATAATGAGTTTGAGTAAATGGCCTTTGACCGACTTACTGTTCATGGCTATGAGTCAAACGCCTTTGTCTAACTTATCAGATACCATGACATAAAATAATTTAAGTTTGACGGAAATTTCATTGTCGATTACTGTCGATGTCAGGTTTCATTCCCTAGTACTATTTGGTGAAGTAGTTCCGTCTAGCTATACAAGCTTTTTAGATATCAGTGTTTGGTTTGACCTTTCATGCTCAACAACCTGAGGGGCGCTACATTTTTGAGTCATCTTTTGTTTCACCCATTTTGGCAACCGTTCAGCTACCCCATGAACAAACCGACGGTAGTTTCTGCCTAGGTAAACATCATCGTAACTGCAAGTGCACCGATAAACCACGTGAGAATACTGAATGCTGATTAGAAGCAGCGAGTAGAGCTTGCTCTGTGTAGCTGCATCGGTCGTCACTCATGGACAAATACCCGTTATATTGTGTTCCGCTCGATATATTTTGCGTCGGCAAAGTGTTTGTCCAAGAAATTCTTAAATTCCGACACTGAGTTTGCCTCTACTACGTGCTGTGGCAGGTCGTTCCATACATTCACCACTCTGCATTCGAAACAGAGTTGGTGATTGACCCGTCTCAAATCCGGTACGACAAGTTTATATCGGTGTCCACGTGTGCTGCTTGGTTTGCGCAGATGAGAGACAGAACTATCCGAAGAGCCACTCTGCCGATTATGAAGAACAAGTTTCCAGCTAGCGTGCATGTGGTGCAATTGGGAACTGGTGTACGTACGCGTTAGGGCGGACCTGAACCACATAGTCCCCGTTGAATGCGAGAACCAAATAACCAGATATCTTCTCTGCGGTTAGCACCGGCAACTTCTTTTTCAGGTTTCTGCTATGGACTTGGATAAACTTTTCGGAATAATCATTTGACAATAAGATCTTTCTCAAAATCTTTTCTTCAACTTCCAACCATTCTGGACTGCAAACATCCTCATGAATCCAGTGGTGTGCTCGTACAGAGTGACCTCAATTGCTCAGCACAGGCCGAGGTAGCTGCGAACAGAGGCAACCAACAAGTCGGCATGTTGCGATGGGCATTCGAGGGATTTGCTCCATCAATCTTCCAAATGATGCACAAATTCTATGTGCGCCCGCACACTGAATACGCTATCCAAGATTGGTGACTTTGATTGAGGCGCGACCTAGAGGCACTAAAGGTATCACAACGAAATGCAACAAAGAATGTCAAGGACCTGCGCTGTCATTCCTACCACCGAAGGCTGGAGTTGGGAGTTTACAGAGGACGCTCCCGAAGGCTGCGTGGTGATCTCATATTAGCGTACCAAATATTGTGTGACCCCAACCACGTATGCTGCTATTTGCTAAAATATAACCAAAACACGCAGTTCAGGTGTAACTGCTTGAAATGGCGGAAACAATATAACCGTCTGGAGTGTTGATGGAATTACTTTTACTTTCGGGTTTGCCAACCCTGGAACGCACTCCCACACTCAGTTATATCCACCTCTTCCTTGAACTTTGTTACCTAAACTCCTCAATTTTGGCTTACTCCAAGCATGCTTTTTTTACAGGAGTTATGTATCAAAAGAACCCAAGTGAGCGATCATATTTTACTTTTCTCACGCCTTATATCAATGACCACTGCACCCCGTATCTTTCTGAACGTTTACGCTAGATATCTTTTTGCTTTACATTGATGTTATTTATCAAAGTATTCATCTCGGCAGTCGCTCGGTAGATGACCCACATATATATTGACTTCATCGTATGCAGCCCCAATGTCCTACGGGAGGTGACAAGAATTTATTTTTATCCCGTGATAAATCATTGTTCATTTTTCATTGTTCAAAATAGTTGGATATTTCTTAGTCCTACTTCTTTAACCTATCCCAGTATGGAAAGCTAACATATAACGCGGTTAGCGTTGACTTGCTGAGCCGCTTTGTTGATTCTCCACACAGGCGGAATTGAAATCGTTCAAATAAGAAACTCAAATGATTACATTAATGGGGGAAGACGATCAACGTTAATGTTTGCTAACACAATCTTCATCTGCGTCACAAGCGATATACTGCATAACAGATTGCGTAGGAGCGCTATCATATAGTCGCTATGGCCATAGATATCTTCCTGGTTGCTGCTAGTTTCCAGTGTGTCTAGGGCTTCGAGAACGTGTACAGTAATTTATCCTACCAGTGGAAAGCGACTGTGATATCGTGGTAGAGCTCTGTGTAGCGAAACATCCGAGCAACGAGCAATTTCTATAATGGACACTAAAGGCAGCCCACAGCTACGCTTGACGCGTCCAATTGCGTATTGAACATCAACAAATCTGACTGACAAGTTAGACTTTTAAATCCTTTAAGCAATAAAACTATGATGTAGTGTGTGTGATAGTGTAGATGTATCCCACAGTCATTCAAGCTTGGGCGTGAGTTATGGGTGACAGTATAATGTAGAGATGACCAATCCATTATTAAATTTGTTTCACAATGTTGAACCGTTAGTTTGGACATCCGAAACATATTAAACTTTCTACCGCCTAAACGCATACTTGGCAGAAGAGCCAACAAGCTCATAGTACACTGTGGTGGTAGACGTAAGCAACTTCGAGGTCAGTGTTGTGCCATCCCAACCAACTGGGATGTTGGAATATGTCATCTTCGTGCTAACGAACGCAGAACAAAAGTATGCCACGACAGAGAAGGGCCGTCTTGCTATTGTGTGGGCCTCTAGGAAGTAAACAACAGAAATCCTAGCGAATCAATTTCATTTCATTATTAAATATAAATTGCTATCTTGGCTGACTACGACAAAAGACCCCACGGGTATCTTGCACGGTGGGCATACTGACTTAACGAATTTACCTTTACCATTGAGCACGCCCCACGGAACCAGCTGAGAGCGGGTTGCATGAGATGAGCATGTGGAATGTATCAGTAGCCTAGACTTGGCACTGTATCATACTGTTCTACAGTGTTTATCACTTGGATGCAAGTCTAACATTCATGATGCATGATGCATTCATCACATATGTTGGCAATACATTCCGGTATGAACAGACTGTAGGAGAGTAAAAATAATTTCCACATTCCAAACGGGGTGTTTGCCTACTAGGCTGTTATGAACTCGGCATTGTTTATAAGGCAGTAAAGTCAGCCGTGGTTTCATGGGTGACCGCTTTCTGTTAGCAGTCAGTATGTGAGAATGTGCTCTCAGCGAAGCGGTCGGTATCCGGAGGGGAACACACCGAATAAACGCAGGAGTATTTCATATTTGAGACCGGATAGTCCACCTGTCGGCTTGTTGGTTTCTCAGTTGAGCTACTCCAAGAGACCAATATCTCGTTTTAACCATGGACGCCAAGTCTGAACCGCGTGCTCAAGGTGGGAACGAATATGGCATTTACGCAGCAGGGATACTAACAGCAGCTCAAAGGCATTAAGAAAAGTTATTGGTCAAATGACCAAATATTCAACAAGAAACGCTTTCCTCGGCGCTTCCAGAAGTAACCCAAAACAAAGTAATGCAACCGCGATATAGTCAACCAAATGTCTTAGAACTTATAACTGATCCGAATGCGTTATGAAAGCTAGTGTTTTCTGAAGACCTATGTGTTTCGGTGTACCCGTTTGGATTTCTCAGCCGGGAGCGTTGGGTGCTTAGTGGGACGACAACTTTACCGACTCTTGCGAACGCGTGCAGTGGTCCGTCCTGTGGAATATTCTCCTGGTTGAAAATCAGTCTGGACACCATCTGCATGGAGTGGCGACAACACAGTGAACCAACTTGTCGTTCTGGATCCCACACAGGTCCCTTTCGGTTGCTTCTCCGTGACTCTACAATGTGTTTCACAGTGCCCTTTATCAACCCTTTCTAATTAGACGCTGAGCAGATGCGCTGTTCACTGGAGTGTAGGTGTATGGCTGCACATCGTTCCACTGTCATGCAACACAGGAACATAGTAAGCAGACGTGTGAGGATGGACGCAGTGTTACCGGCGTGTCACTGAGATCGGTACCCAAGCCCCTTGCACACCACCGGCCACCACGGAAAATCCTAAAGCCTAAGTGCTGCGAACTACAGTACTTAATCGTATAACATCGATGTAAACACGCACGTGCTTCCTCCCAGCGGCTGCTGATGGAAACCTCGCGCTACCGAATCAACAACGGGAGGGACTCAAAGACGGAATTCCGATAATTAAGCGCAGCCTTAAAAGCCCATTTTAGTTACAGTATTTCCATTTGCTTTTCCCAAGGTATCGCTTATTGAATTCGAAACATCGCGCCACACTTTAACTGGTCATGCTGTGGCTGCCTACCACCCAGTCATATCATTTAATGGTTTCACGAGCACCATCATAACCCCTTACAGAGCACTCACTAGAAATGCCCATAAGCACTGGGAGAACGAGAAGCTCGCTACTGGGGTTGAATGAGAAACCAGAGTGGGTTATGGAATGCGCGGATACGGCTATCAATAATCCATCCGTAGTAAGCCATCTAGAAACAAAAATGTAACTAACCTTAGTGGCAGTTATTTTGTATCCTCTGACCCTGTTCTCAGTACCTCTGGAAATTTGCATTCATTCGTGACGAAGTGAATGAGCTGAAAAGCAAAATATCAAACGTTGATGGTCTCCGCCTAGTTCATAATCAAATTGAATCTTTGGTTAATCTTTTACGAATACAAACTAGTCCAGCGATAGGTTAGCTAGTTCCTCTGAGGACGTTTGTTGTTACGATGGTTACAGAAGTTTTCAACAAGGTACGATACTAATAAAATGCAGTAGTGTACAGTATTCCTGACGACGTTGTCAGCCCTTCCGTACGGAATATTTTGCGTAGAATCAAGATATGGCAGATGTACCGTTCATTTGCGCGAGGCTAAGAAAGAAATTTCAAAACCGCTCGCGCCCCATTCTGTGTCAGTTTGCGAGTACACTGACAGCCACTGAGTTTATCGGAAAATTTGACCCAATTTCTGACAAAACAACGTTTAAGTCCCCGAAAATTATTGCAGATAGAATGTCTTTGCAAAACGAACTCTGTCCAAGACAGGAATTTTCTCATCTACACCGAGAAACACCACGCAACAGCGCTATCGCCTGTATGCCAGCTACTGCCACCATGTCTCTGGGAAACACACATGGGTCCCACGACAGTTTTAAAACTGACAATGCCACTGACAGACTACATCCCGTTGTAACCACTCACCCAGCTTCATCTTGTATAGTATGCATTCTTGAAAATCCACCAACAGTGGTTGCAATAGCTGACGAACTAAAAGTTTTCGGCGAAAAGATGTTACTCATGCACGAGTTGAAAACTACGATAGTCAACGGAGGAAAATAATAGTAAAACGTGTTTGTCAAGTGGTGACATTAAGTTGGATACCACTAAGTATTTGTTGGATAACCAACAGTTTAGTTATAGTCTTGGTTGGTTATACACCGCACAACTGGAAAGGGAAACGTAACCATAGATCGAAGTACATCACCAGACATCACCGACTGAAGCTTGGTCTAGCGGAGAGTCATTACGTTATACTCACAGTATATTGGCCAAAATTGTCTATCAAACTAGCTTCCCAACTTGTGAACCCCATCAAGGAATCACTCCACAGCTACCACCCAAATGGGTTGTACGCAAAAGTTCGAACTCATGGTATTCTAGCCTTTAACATCCCAGCCTTTGTAAGCGCTCTTGGAGTGGCTAATGCTATTTGCACTGCGTCCGGTACAGAACCACAGTTGTTCACAGCCAATTGACTGGACAAGAGGATACACACTTTTCCAGCACCAGTTAGGCTGAGCTTGACCGAGGAACCTACCCTATTTACTATAATCAGCAAGATGGCTGTTATCCACACACCGCCACACCTAACAAATGTATTCTTTAGTAGAAACTGTCTAGGCCACAAGAATCTACCTGCGTGAAAGGTGATTTACATGAGTACACTAGTAATCGACAAGCCGAATGGTATCAATATTGTCCGGTCATCAGCATCCTCTCTTCAAGATGTCCCTTGCGAACCCGTATCCCAGAACCAATCTAAACCACCTGCCATAGCATTTAGCTGTATTATCTCAACAGTAGAACCGAAACAAGTAAACTCGAGTTTGGACACACTACTGGCACTCAACGTTCCTGACTCCATAAGCGCAGTTCAATTTACTAGAATCACAGAAGTAACACTTAAGATGAGCAACGCTTCTCTACTTGCGTAAAGATTACGCCGCCGATCTTCCAAGCAGTCTTATGCACTACTGGTGCACCTAATTGCTCAAAATGATGTGAACACTTTGTTAAAAGAAGAGCACAATATACGTCATCGCAATGGACTCCAGAACATCATCATTCAAAAGGAGAATCCTTCAACAATATATCGGTTAGTAAAACACTGCATCTTCATTCAATTACGTCCCCAACCATCAACTTGTCGTTATGCACGAACAGAGTTCCAACGCCTGGTGAATGTAACACTAACAGGAAGATTTATAACGTGGCACATTCGGTTGACCACAACCATTTTTATGACTTCCGGTCACAACCACGCCCACATTTAGTAAATTCACGGTGCTAGTTCACGGCGAACGACAACCCAGTTTCTTCATGGGTTTCTAATGCCGATAGACCAGCTACGATTACAACTAGCTCCCAGAGAAAGCAAATAAATTCATCCTCGCTCGTAGCTCATTGTGAACCACAGCAACTACTTAGGAATATGTTAGAATTCCTTGGATAGCAAACTGGTCCTCTACTCTTTCATATCAATACTGGTTCTATTGGCTACAAAATGTATTTGCTTCAATCCATTGCTAGCACTTGATTATCCCCGTCTGCTGCTCATTGCAGCAACTTGGTGTGGTGACGAAACGCCAGATACCCTTATTGAGATACAATGCTAAAAACTAATTCGTAAAAGTGGTGCAGTAAGTAGAGACGGGGGATGTTCCACTTACGTTCGACAAGACTTCTGTGTTGAGAAATTGACCGATCCTAAACTATGCTCAGTCGATGATTCTGTTTGGATTAGGACATCATTTAAGAATCTAGACTTCCTGGTGAGCTGTGTCTATAAGCCACCACATTGTAATGACATCGTACAGGTTAAACTTGAGAAGACCTTCCAGTTCGAAGCAACACATTACTCCACAGGGAAGATTGTGGCCGCAGAATTCAACATGCTACAAGTGTTGGAGTCATTACACTCAGATCCACAAAAATACCTAGACATTCTATCAAGCGTCGGTATGACAGGTCAGACACAACAAGATAACTCTGCCACAAGTACGAACAATAGACAGGATCTAGCAATTACTCATCACTTCTTCTGCGTAGACGTAACTGCCGTGGGTAAACTCCCGAGTATTTATCATATCGTTGTTAAATGCTGTACAAACTCCACTTGGAGCTATCGTATCTCCAGCACACTCCGACACAGAGATGTAACTATCACGGACCCTATTTGCATATGCTTGACGTTCAGTGAATATTTCGCTTCCTCAGTTATTAACGACCCCGAGTCTGTAGATATCGACCAGACAAATTACCTTGACCGCATACTGTCGGAGATAAGTATAAATATCGCAGAGGTTTACTCCTCCCTAAATAAGTTCGACCCTCTACCTTTTGGAGGCCGGATGGCATTCCCCCAGTTTTACTCAAGCATGGCGGCGAAGACATTCCCATTTTACTTTTTAAAATATTCAGCCTTTCTCTAACATGTAGCCTATTTCCACCCCAATGGAAACATCCTATCATCATTCCACAACACAAAAGTGCTGCACGAAACGAAGTGGGTAACTATCGACCCGTTAATCACACTTCCGTCATTTCTAGAGCATTTGCAAGAGTAGACAAAATATGTCTCGTTGACTACCTTATGAAACACAGACCCCTAAGTGACCAAGAACATGGATTTATGAGTAACCGTTCATGCAGCACCTGCCAGTTAAACTTTCAAGATTACATTACATCGGTGGTAAATGCCAAAATGTCGGTACTGGTCATCTTCCTCGATATGCACAATGCCTTCGATTATGTCCCGCATAAGCGACTTTTGTTAAAGCTTTGGTCATTCGGAGTCGATGGCGCACTCTTGGATTGGTTTACCTCCTTCTTAGAGGATCGACCTCAGGCTGCTTTACTAAGTGGAGTACTGCAAGCTAGCATACTTAGTCTCACTCTGTTCCTCATCTACATCAATGATGTTTACGATGAACTCAAATCTGGTAAACCGTTTCTATTTGCGGTTGACATGAAAACCGTCTACACCATTCCTCTAGAATATCTGCGGATAATCATCAAAACTATTCAAACAGATCTGTATTCCCTTGAACTCTGGTCAAATGAATGATTGGGGAAATTCTCCGGGCGTAAGTCCCGCGTACTCTGTCATAGATGTAGCATCCCACCAGGAACTTTAACTTTACACAGGGAACCAATATCTATCACTCAGTCTGTCTGTGACCTAAGCTTAAGCTACAATGAACTACTAGACTACTCAAATCAGGCTCAACAACAGTTATCAAAGTCAAGAAGCGCTTTAAGTTTAATCAACAACTCAATAGTCTTACCCAAAGCCAAGCAAGATCTTTATTTTATTTGTGTACGCCCACTTTTAGAGTACTGTTCGATCATATACAGTCACATGTGCAAGAGTGATCTCATATCATTGGAACGACTGCAACCGTCATTCACTAAAAGCCTTATGAGTGGATCGTCACTAGCAACATATAAAGGTAGGTGTAAATTACTGTTCATCGATCCGCTATGGTTACAAAGACTGAAGCTGAAATTACTTTTTTTGCAAACTAATACACAACATCAGCTTCAACTCAAGCACACAGTTGCAGTTTAGCTAGGTTAATGAATACAACTTAGCGAACCGAGAATTTATTATCCCCCAACAAAAGTTCACGTTGCAACTTCGCGCAAACTTCTTCGTAGTTCGGTACTCAGGTATCTGGAACCGACTGCCGCACTCAGTAAGAACTAGTTCGACTATCGGTCAATACAAACTGGACTTAGTCAGATGGTGGTTGAACTCTTCGCTGAGCTTGGCAATTTTGTTGCGAGCGTTTCGCCACCAATCGAAGTGACATCATCAGTACGTAGTTGAGCGGCGTGCAGTAGCGTAAAGTAGCGTAGAGGAGCCTCGGTGAGACAAAACGCTTGCAACAAAATTGCCAAGTTCAAAGAACAATTCAGCCACCATCTGAACAACCTGAGCTACTAGTCTTCAATGAACAGTCAATTCCTGCTATTACCGAACATGGCTAAACTGTTTACACTGCAGATAGCGACCAAGAAGCTATGTTTTCAAAGACCAGGGAATGTTTATATAGGTGGATCACACGATGTATTAGTTACTCTGTCAGACCCAATCTTGCAGCTTGGAGTTTATGCTCTCTTGTTCGCCACGTCGGCACTCCCAAAACAATAGTCTAGGTGGGAAATAGTCGAAGTTTTATTATCCCAACGCTTCTTACGTATCTTACACCACTAACTGTCCTCTATTCTTCTTTGGAGATAACAAACTGAGTATCCGCAGCACCCGTCACAGCAATGTAGAATGAAATTGCGCAGCCAATCTCTCCTTTTCAATCATCTACACCTGCCGGAGCCATCGCACTATTCCTCTGGGAACTCTCCTTTAAATGAATCTTTCGGACGTTTATTTGTTTTCACTGATCCCTATGTACATCTTAAATTGAACCACCACCTATCGCTCCTTTATCTTTACCGTACTTTCTCCCTAGCTCTACTTATTTTCCTGTTTGCTTTTCTGCTTTATCATTGTTGGCCACTCCTGGGCTGATCTCCTGTGGTGACAGACTGAAGCTTCTTATGTATTTAGTACACCCAAGCAAAACGAGTTGCCACCTAAGCATTGGCACATTTTAAAAGTGCTAGACTCGAAATAGCTGCATGAGAGAATGGGCTGTGTGTCGGGATTGCTTCGAAAGATACAACTGTCGAAAAAAGATTGAGTAAACGTGATGACAGCGAAATTGCACACGACAGGCACAAAAAAGCCAACTTATTGATGACCTATTTGCTTGTAATAGTGGCCAAAATAGAAGCGCCAGTATGACGAGAGCATTTTGGATATACCTGCAACCGAAATAACAATAAAAAGGACTTAATTAATTAAACGGGTCAAACGAGTAAGGCATGTCTGTTTTAAAGCCTAACAGCACATGCCCAGATGAGACGTGGAAGTGCGGATGAAACGCTCGGGGGACTACCCCGCATGGAAGCAGGTCACCAGAGGACAGGTCCATGGGTGTTCGTATTACTTGACTTAAACTGGTGAGGATTTTTACAATTATTCTTACCATCAGCTTTTTCTTGCATTATCTTTAATTGATAGCAAACTCCTAACGCTTCAGATGAAATCTCTTTACACTTAAACAATTTTCTTCACCATGTGATGACGGTGTATAATATGATCAGACCATGCAACCTGTCTGCGTCTCGCAATGGTAAGCAATCCACCATTTATTTAATTAGTTATTTATTTATCGTTATTTAAGATATGTTGACTGGTCCCATATTTCTAAGCTGCTCCGGTACCTCAGCTGGGATGGCGTTTATCTGACCGGAAATGTCTAAGAAGTCACGTCAGAGCTTCTAACATGCCTTCTAACGTGTATGGACATACGCCTTTCAAGCAGATGCGAACTCCAGTGAGCAAAATTCCATCAATAATATATCGCACGACACGCAAGCTCAGGGGTAGGTATAACACGACCAGTGGCTTCTCAATTATTATGTAACTTAACAGTCGTCGAAACGAAAGCGCTACAGAAACCATGTTGCGACACTTATCCGAAGAGCGGCTGGTAAGTTTTAATTGACGCAGGATACCAGTGCTCACACAACTGCTAAGTTAAGAAACCATTGGCGCCCCGTCTAAACCCCCTGTCAATTAGACACGATGATGTAAATATCACAGATGCACTGTGGGTGTGAGGCGTTCAGTGAATATTTTGCTCCTTTACCCATTAACGAGCCAGACCTTGTTGATGTCAAGTAGATGAATGGCTCATATTGCATACCGTCGGAGGTAAATACCGCGTTCTCAGAGGTTAAATCCACCCTCACATCAGTTCGACCCTCTATCTTTACTGGGCCGGACGGTATTTCCCCAAATCTACTCACGTCTGGTGGCAACGACATCCCACTTTACTTTTTAACATTATCAGACTTTCTCTAAAACAGCCAAATCCCGTCCCAATGCAAACTTTCTCTTATCATACAATGATACAGAAGCGATGCAAGAGACGAAATGGGTAATTATTGCGCCACTAGTAACACTTCCATCATATCTAGAGTATCTGGACAAATTATCGAAAAGTCGCTGATTGAAAATCTTCTAACACACTGGTCAACAACACGGATTCATGGCTAGACGGTGAAGTAATCCATGCCAATTGGATTTTCTGGGATGCGTCACCTCGGTTGTAGATGCCAAAACGTCGATATTGGTGATCTTCCTCGGTGTGAACGCTGTTTTCTACTATGTACCACATAAGCGGCCTTTGTGGAACCTTAAATCAATCGATGTCCGCGACTCACCTCTGACTTGGTTTACCTCCCTTTTAGAGAAGCGCGCACGAACTGGCGTACTAGCTAATCTACAGTCACAGCCAAGTACAATAGCGAGTGAAGTTCCTCAAGTCAGTGTCCTTGGTCTATGGCGGTCCTTTTACAAACTAAAGCAAGCAAACCGTATTTGTTCCTGGTGTTCCTGAACTAGTGGGCTCTCCTGATCACGGAGCGCAAAAAGATAACCGACAGCAGTGGTGTTACATCCGCGAAGCACTCTCTCTGGACCACGTTATCGCTAAATCCCTAATGAGAATTCCTTCATCTCCAAACTACAAGGGCTGCGGTCCAAAAATATTGAAAGTCGTACTACACTCCGATGGAGTGACAGAAGTCCTCTTGGATAGCTGGTTGAAGCAACACTACAGATTGCCTACCGAGATTCGGCCAAAGATAGCAGTTACCCAGCCACTAGTTTTCAGCTCTTCATTGGAACATGCAACCTCAATAACATGTTTGCCTCCACAATCCAACAGAGTGGTAGACAATATAACATTCGCGACACATGACGGGACAGGGAGACACACGACAGAACATCTCGAGCTGCGATGCTCCATGCAACCATGCGGCCTGCCTGAAATTCGAGAACCAATGACCCACGCACAAGACGATTAACTGCTGACCGACGAACGGTCGGCTTAAAACTAAACACAAATTTGCTGTCTACCCACACATTTCCAACATCATAAACACCATCATATTGGGATGCTAATTTTAAAGGTCTTCTTAGTAAGTTGGCTGAACTTAGAGAACGCCAGGCGTTACAGCCGCCGGATTTCATTATGATTACGGAGACCTGGTTAAGTCTTGAGGTAGCAGATTCAGAAGTCGATTTACCTGGTATGTCACTGCGTCGGAATGACAGAGTTGAAAGAGGTGGTGGAGTAATTCTGTATTACAAGGCTAACCTCTGAGCTGAACTTACTGAACACTCAGAAATCATTGTCCCGGATTCGCTTTGGTGCCGGCTATGGTTGCGGAACAAAGACACACGTCATATGGCTGTGATTTACCGCCCACCAAACTCTACATGTAAAATGGACTCCAAACTAAAGCACGTTCTTCAGGCTGCTTTGAGCAAGACATACAGTCATATTCACGTCGCAAGCGACTTTAATATGCACGATCTGGAAATAGCAGCGACCGATAGCGTGCAGTTCAATGCCCGTTTACAAAATATAATTTCCAGCCACCCTGAGTACAACCACGTGACCTCTCCCACCAGATTACGAACTGCTAACAAGCCGTCGATACGTGATCTTGTGCTCACCAACGAAGACCACATGGTCGACGGAATAATCACAAACACACCACTGGGTCGTAGTGACCATGTGACTCTACTGTGTAACTATGTATATTATGCGGAATATCCTGATGAAGAGGATGATAAAGTTTATACGTTCACATACTACAATGTGTTACCTGCGCTTGTTAATGAGGTACCTTGAACCTTCTTAATTGAATAACCCCACCCCCCTAAATCGCCTGGGACACTTTCACAAGGACATTTACCACGTTGGTAATGCACGCGTCTGAGCGGAAATCCTACCATCGTCAAAGTAGAAGGAAGTCCTTTCTGAGGAACAGAACATGCAAATGCATGTCCTTGAGGGACTTAGCATGGAGAGCTCACCAGGAATTCCCGAATTCCGAAACCTGGACTGCCTATGTGGCACAGTGTATCTTCTGTGTGACTTTGATCCGCGAGGACAGGCTGACGCATCAGCGTGTGTTAA
Source organism: Dicrocoelium dendriticum (assembly GCA_944474145.2). NCBI lineage: Eukaryota > Metazoa > Platyhelminthes > Trematoda > Plagiorchiida > Dicrocoeliidae > Dicrocoelium > Dicrocoelium dendriticum. Next base: position 51,531,218 of record OX104070.1, on the reverse strand, counting down.
TGAGGAGATTCTGCACGAACCGCAAACTCTCATACAGGCATGTTAATGGCCTTCGTAAGGTGAAATGCGGAATTCCAGCATTGAGCACGACTGAGGGATGCACGCGATCAGCAACGGAAGCAGGCGATCTCTTACGGTTCCATTAATCACAAATGTTCCAGAGAGTAACGGGCCCAACGGTTATCCCTGTTGTCACTGTCTCACCAACATTTTTATCCAATATTACTCTTACTGCAGAAATTGTGTCAAAGAAACTGTTGTCTGCATATCCACATTTCTCCTGGTGTCGATAACATTCGACCGAAGGTTTTACAGGCAGCACTCAGGGATCTGGCGGAATCTCTGGCTATATTCTATCAGCGCCGTATGGAGGAGAACCATATTCCAACAATACGGAAGCCAGGGTTCATCACTCCTATTCATAAGGGAGGTAGTCTCACTGACCCAAATAACTACCGTCCCATAACGCTAGTCCCCGTGCGTTCCAAGGTTATGGAGTCTATCATCGCTGATGCACTCATGCAGTATCAAGGAAATCACAAGATGATAGCACCAGAGCAACGTGGTTTCCGACAAAAGTGTCCATGCAACATGAACCTGTTAATTGCACTCAACAGCTGGACTGAAACAGTTGATGGTGGAGCAGGAGGCGATGTCATTTACCTGGTCTTCTCAAAAGCACTTGATCGCTTAGACCACCAAATTCTCCTCCGTACACTCCAGCTCTATGGCGTAGGTGACTCACTGCTACGTTGGATAAGCGATTTCGTGCACTAAGGTCGCTTGGAATTGAGAATACAATAATCCCTTTCCTACGCAATTGAGATGGAGTGCGGCGTACCACGAGGCTCGGGGCTCAGGCCTCATCTATTCTCGCTTTTCATAAACGATCTGGAGAGGGAAATTCCTTCCGATTTCCTATTCTTCGCGCATCATATTAAGTTATGCCGAGCGATCAAAGAACCGAACGACCACGAAAAGCTCCGGCGTGACCTCAACACGTGTTCAAACCGTTCAGTTCTGAATACACTACCGTTCAAAGTAGAAAAATGTCACGCTGTTCAATTGCGCCGTAGGCATGACAACGTGTATAGGCTTGGGTTACATTTATTGCAAACCACTTCCCAAGAACGCGACTTTGATGTGTTCATTCAAACTGGTCTTAACTGTACAAATCAGTCACAGGCAGCTACGAAGAGAGCCAACCAGCCCGTCGACTTGCTGCGGAGAACATTCGGAAGATTCGACCCATCCATGCACAATTATCACTTGCGCCCTCACGTTGAATAGGCCATCCAAGCTTGGCAACCCTGGTTGAAGCATGACTTAGAAGTGCTACAGAAACCATAACGCAAGGCTACGAAGAACCTCAAGGGCCTATGAAATCTGCCTTATCATAAAAGGTTGAAGTCACCGGGAGTTTTTGGTGGCCGCTACAGAAGGCCGCGCGGCGATCTCATATTATTCTACTAAATATTGAGTAACCGTAGTCACGTATGCCGTTACTTGCTGAAACTCAGCCATAGCACCAATCTCAGGGATCACCCACTGAATTTGTGTGCACAGTATAATGGCCTGGAATACCGGCGGTATTATTTTTCTCGTCGGGTTTACCAACCCTGGAACTCTCTCCCAAACTTCGTTCTTTCCTCTCCCCCCACCTCGGATATTTTCAAAAAAGATTGGATCTTGCACTTGACCCCCATCACTTCATTGTCTAAACTGGGCTACTTTGGAATATCTTAATTATCCCTTTAATCCGGATTACCATGTTACATAAATCTGAGGAGGTGGTACAGAAGTGAGTATTCTGGTTTATACTTTTCACACGGAGTACAACAACTATAATTGTCCCCATGTTACCTCGTCGTTGGCATTCAATTCCTACTTACAATACTATTATTCAGCAGAGTACCTGCTAGATAAACGCTCAGACAGACAACTCACCTATCTTTTGATACTTGTAATTTGACCCCCACCATCCTGAGGGACACGTCAAGCAACTGACTTTTTACCCGGCATACATTATGGTTCATTGTTCATAGTTCTGATCCTTATCCATATCAACGATGATTTCGATAATGTTAACTATAGAAAATCATTTCTTTTGGCCGAAGATATGAAGTTAGTCTAAACGTTTCCACCTGAACCTCCGTAGATAGTTATCAAAGCCATTCCAAGGAAACTGAATTCCATTGAGTTCTGGTCGAATGAGTGGTTAATTAAATTCGCCGTGCACAAGTCCAGCGTCTTCTGTCACAAATGTAGTATCTTACCAGGCAGCTTAATTCTTAATGGGGAGCCAATCCATACCACTCCGTCCATTTGTGATCTAGTCGTAGGCTATAATAACTCCGTAACTTTCTCAACTCATGCTCAGCAAGAGCTATCAAAAGCAAGACGCGTTTTAGGTTTGATCAAGAACTTTACACTCTTACCCAATGTTAAGCTTGCTCTTTATTAGATTTGCATACACGTAATTTTGGAGTACTTCCCGTTTATATAGTCTCACACGCAAGCGTGATTACTATCGCTGAAGCGTTTGTTTCGGCAATTCAATATAAGTCTTGTGTGAATCGTCGTTACCAACATATCGAGCATCGTTCTGCAAAGGCAACGAAGACTAAAGAAGAACAGAATTTTCTTTTACAAACCGACACACCATCTCAGCTTCACCACAAGTAACCAACTCCAGTTTAAGGAAAATGATGACTACAACTTAACTAACAGAAAAGGTGTTCAGAAATGGCAGTCTGTCCTCCTTTTCCTTCTCCTGTGATACCGAAAGGTTAGGGTGAATTGAGTTCAGGAGAGCAGAAAGGCGGTCGAAATGTTCACATTTGTGAAGAGGAGAATATCGTCTACATAACGCTTGTAAACCTTTGCTTTACCTATGCTGGCAGCAAGTTTCCTTTCAATCATACCCAAGAAGATATCTGCGAGAACTGGTCCCAAAGGACTACCCATGGCAACCCCGCCGAGTTGTTAGTAAGCCGCCCCTTCAAAATCGAATCGCAGGTTCTCAATGCACAACAATATCAAGCCTCTCAGGTACTCGAGAGGAAGACCCACATAGAGGTTATGACTCAAAAGAAATTGGCATAGGTCATCGACCGTTTCACATAGGGGAACATACATGAAAGCGATTCCACGTCTATGGAATACATGAGCTCCGCGTCTAGTGTTGTTTGTTCCAGTATATTCGCCAATTCAAAGGAGACTTTCCACCAATGCGTTATCAGGAGCTTACGCACGGGTTCTAAGAGCTTTGCTAACCACCGGGATACTTTGTGATAAGGTGAGTTATTCATGCATATTATTGGGCGTAGTGGAATTCCCGCCTTGTGCAGCTTCGGCGCACCCCTCAGCCTTGGTGTTTCCGTCTCTGTCGGTTTTAACTGCCGATATTTTAACTCGGAGATTTAACCATAAAGCAAGAATTTGTAGATGCCTTGCAATTTATTTCTGCACCAAGATATTGTTGTCCAGCGTCTTGTTTGTACGAAACTTAGTACATCTCTGAGAATGGACTCCATTTTTTAGATGTAGTCAGCTCTGTCCATTATTACCATACCCGTGCTTTATCCGGCTGCAGAAAAATTACGCCCTCCATCTTCTGCAGTTCCTTGATTGCAACATAGTGTTCCGACTTAAAGCAACAACTCTGACTAATAGGCGCGTTCAGGAACTGGTTCGAGATATCCGCAAATGATGCACATTTCGACCATCTTTCTGCCCTCCTGAACTCAATTCACCCTAACCTTTCGGTGTCACAGGAGAAAGAAAAGGAGAACAGACCGCCGTTTCTGAACGTGCTCATCAAGAGAAGGACCGACGGCACACTGCGGCGCACGGTGTACGGAAAAGCGACCTGGGGGACAATTCCTACCTTTTTCCAGCTTCGACCCAGTTGTATACGAGTGCTACCACGCAAAGCACAGAGCCAGGCGACTTTGTAGTCCGGAATTGCTCAAGGCTGAAGAAGAGTTTTTATACCGGACTCTGCTATCCAATGGGTATCCGGAGAAATTCATTCAGACCCATAACAGACCCCCAAGGAGAAGCTGCCAGTACAATCAGCGGTGAAGAAGGATGTTTATTTGTTCTCACCGTTCAAAGGGGGTTAATGTGGCAAATGATGTTGGTCACATGCTCAGGTCCGCTCTAATGCGCACCTACTCTACCGCCCAACTACGACTTATCCACACTACATGAAGGATTCCTCTCCACAGCCGTCCGAGTAGCTCGCCAAACAGTTCGGCCTCTAACCTCATCTACCAGTTCACTTGAAGTTACGGTGACACTTACATCGGCAAGACTGGTCGCCGGCTGGCTGAAAGGGTGGATGAACACCACCCATTGTGGCTAGGGCAGTTTCTGTCTCAACAAGGCGGAGTGGACCAAAGGATGAACCGGAACCCTGTCTCGTCTATCACCAAACATCTAATGACGACTCGTCACCAGGTGAACCCATGCGATTCATTCAAGGCGCTATTGCGCAGCAGGAACCCGACGTTGTCGACAAGTGGCGAGGCGCTACCGATAAGGTTGAATTATCCCTCGCTGTGTGCCCAGAAACAACTGAGGCAATCAATTAGATTGCCTTGGACCTGATTACGTTATGCACATTATCTGTTTATCTATGTTACTAAGTATGGACCGTATTATATGCGTATTTTATTCTGCCTGTATGGAGTAGCGACTGACGAGATCAATCGAAATGTCAACATTTTGCAACCTGTCTTCTTACTGCGTTAATGATTGATTGTTCACGATTATCGTCTGGACTAGATTGCATCATCGTTTTGCCGTCGGGGCGGGCTGGTCGGACTGCAAAAATAACTGGCTAGTCCAGAACTGAGGCTGACAGGACATTTCCATGCTTCAGACCTGAGAGTGTGCTTGGCAAGTGTCATTCCCCCAGCGCTCTCCAGTCCACGTTTTCCGTCCCACGAAGAAATTCGGACTCCTCCGTCTCACGAAGAATTCCGGCGTCCTCGTTGGCAACGCCTAGCCAGGAGTTTGGGGACCAAACCATTCGTGGACTTCCGCAGTCCAGGGCGACTAACTGTTCTTAGGGTCAGGAACGAGGCCTTGGGCCAGCGAGGGAATCATACAGGGGTTGGGTTGAGCCGGTTGGCGAGTCACTCGAGCGTTGTCTTATTAGTTCAGATGGTTGGGTTTCTGGAAGGTAAAACTCAAATGGGGTGGGCGATGGTCGAGGGAGTGGCTTGATGCATGAGTGGGAATATGCCATGCATGAAAAACAAACAAGGGTGCAAGGGTGCCAGTCACCAGATTTCTTGGGGACCATCTGCAGGAGAGAGGACCAAGAGTTGTCGGAAGGGCGAATCATTCCAAATTCGTTCATGTGCTCGAACTCCACCCTAGCTACTTTACTTTTCTCGGGCGATAGTCGGCCTGGACGGCATGAGACGGGTGGGCCATTCGTCCGTACGTAGTGCGTGACTTGATATATCACAGGCAAAGTTGTGTTCGTTGGCTGCACGAGGTTGGAATACTAGGAACTGTTGGCGTAGTCTGCCGAGGTCTGGGGAAAGGCGTAGACCGGTGTTATAGATGCGATATCAGCTGTGATGCCACATACACCGTGTTTCGTTGCAGTGTCGACTATCATCGGGCGTTTCGCATCGACCAACAGGTCGAAATATCTGAAGAAGTCAATGCCGCTGATGGCAAAGGGACTACAACGACCGTGAACACCCAAGGAAACATGCGCCGATGACCTTGTTTCAGGGTAAGCGTCTGAAAACCGTAGGTGGTTATTGGCGTGCTATTGGCGGTACTGAGGCTTGTCGACAGAGAAACAGCTGGCTCAACTGGACTAGGGGGATGACGCTGACTTCCGCTCCGGTATCAAATAAGAACTGGGTTTCGGAATCACAATCCCTAATGTAGACGAGACAACTCTAGGATTGGCCGATACCGTTAGTCGCAATTACGTGCCGATTTGAACGTTTCCTTGCTTCGCGGCGGAGAAACTGCATGGTTGCTCACGCATATGGGCTTTGTTACCAAAACGCGAGTGGTAACAGCAAATGCCTGAATTGTTTCGCTTTGTGAGACAGGGTAATGAGCTAGAGTGACTGCGCTGTTTACGGTCTAAGCAGAGTTTCTCGAGTTGGTGTTGTAGTGATGCTAGTTTTGCTGATAAAGCGTCCATTGCTGACGGCTCCCTAGGGCTAGGGCTGCGACGTTGAGTGTCCTAGATTCGTTCGTTGGCTGATGTCGTTCGAGGACACGGTCCGCTAGTTCAGTAACTGCTGCGAAAGGCACTGCGCTTGATACAGCGACGATGGCCTGTGTGTTTTCCGGGAGTCGCTGCATCAACATTTCGCGGAGACTCCCAGATCCATGCTGGATGTGCCTAACAGCTGTTGCCTATGTCGCAAAACGTCTGAAGACATCCTGTCCCCTAGCTGCAGATCCCTAACCAGATGCTGCACTCGGACCTCGTCGGAGGACGTGATTCGCTGGATGACCGCCTCCTTTAAAGTCTCATATTTCGCATCTGGAGGAGGGCAGGATATGGTGTTTCTCACCTGGGAGGCTACATTTTGCGGAAACTGAGATATAATTTGATGATATTTAGCATTATCAGCAGAAATTCAACAATTCTAAAAAGTGGATTCTAAATGCGCAAACCATAACAACGGGTCATTTTCCCAAAAGTGTGGGGAGGTTAGCTTTGCGGCACTAACCACGTAGATAGATCATGTATCATATGAACTATTCATCGAGAGAAATGAATAAGTATATGCGGAGGATGAGAAAACAAAACGATAGCGAGTAATGAATCCGAAAGTTACGGGAAAGAGCTGACCAGAATGAAAATTCAGAATGACGGACGGCGTGTCATGGACCGGCGTCGCCAATTGTTGGGTGGCGCGTGGGCTACTAGGCGGTACTCATTGACACGTAAAAGACGTGTCAACTACGGGACAGTATAGAAGTTGGAGGCGACTAAATCCAAGGTGCATTGTGCACGCTACAAAAATAGGAAGCGAATCAACCAGAGCGAGAAACAGTACAGTAAAATACTCACCAAAGCCATTTGTGACAACGGAAGTGCCCTCAGTAAAACAATGTTACTACAACGGTTAAATCCGATGTTGCAAAATTCTGAAAGACCATTTGCAGGTATACTACAAGTGTCATTGTGATTACAGCCCTTCTTACATATAAAAACAGCCAGGATAGGGAGTCAAGATGATCATGATGTGGCCAGATGAGATGCGGAAGTGCGGATGAAACCTTTAGAGAGTTTAGGCCGCAAGGAAGCAGGTCACCAGGAGACGGTTCCATGGATGGCTGTATTGGTCTACTTGAACTACCGGCTATACCTACATTTATCGATACACTTAAATTCCGCATCTTTTGATTGCTTTTACGTGATGGCACACATATAACACTCCATTCGGACTAGTGAAAAACTTGAAAAACTTCATCTACTCTTCGCTTATGTTGTTCGAAATGATGAGCTCGGCTTATGTCTTGCAAGGTCGAGAAATATGCAATTTATTTATTTATTATGAACAAGAGACATTCGTGGAATTAGACGAACCACATTACTTTTATACTGTCCGGTGATGATTAGCAACCGCTTGTAAAAATTGGAAACTACATGCTTTTACAGAACATGAAGTTTAGTGGCTGATCACGTCGGACTTAGACAAACTATGGTATTATACATAAGATCCTCGTGAGATGACATTTAAAATTTGTTTGCTTTTTGGTTGTGAGCTTCGAGCTGTTGGCCCACAAGGAGTGAGTAGTTTGATCAAGCCTATGCCAATGGATGCTTTGGTATACCGCATGTCATATTTAAAATAATTGATAACTGAACCAAGTGAACATTGTTCGTCTTTGTCTGTGCACGCGAGCCAAGTGTAGTTGACCATGAGTTAGGCGACGAATCTGTCTCATGCCACAAGGAATGCTGTGTGTAATGCACCCAGGAGGAGTGCGTAATACGCTCGGTACGACTGCTGTTGTGCCAAGCTGATCGCTGTGCCTTAATTTGTGCTGATTATCAGTTCGAATGACAGCGATGGAATGCGATTCTCAAAGGGAACACATGGGATTGCAACAGTGAACCATGTAACAAAGGTGGAGAGTTGGCAATACTAGCAGTTCTAAGAAAGGCAGGCTGTGTGCGCGTAAGTAAGTAACATTTACCTGTACATCTGGATTGGAATTTGTACAACTGCCAACAACACACTGTCGCACTTACCTGCACCTAGCAATCCAGATCTGTCTCTCATTTTATGGCAGACAAATAACTCGCGGAGTGGTTACGGTTGACGTCTTTCAGAGGGCAGTATGAACAATGAACAATGATTTATAACGGGTAAAAAAGCAGGTGCTTGATATGTCCCGTAGGGTGTTTAGCGTGAAAAAAGATAGATCAAGGGATATTGAAGTCATCGGTTCGGCCGATTACAGATTTAACTGCACTGTCGTATAAAGGGAGTTTGAAATGAGAATGTACATCTTTGTAACCGCTGCCCCTACCTCGCTACATGGATGCAAGGTAGTGCAGCTCAAGCAGCGGCGGTTTCAGCGTAGGTGCAAAAATCTTGAGACGCTCAGAGGAATCATTGATGTTCTTTGAAAAAGCGGCAAAAAGAATGGCATGTTTGCTTGCGTACATGGCAATTTGATTCTAGCTTTTACTTGTGGATAATCAACTAAGGTTCTATCCAAATGGGAGCGGAAACTCACATAATCACCCACGTTTCCAAACCGTGGCTTTCGCGTCAGCTATCCGACATTTCTATTGCTTCAATAGTGTAAATATGCGCATAGTCTATATAATAGCGTGGTAACACATGCATCTTGATCTGTGTTCCTACAGACGCAATTTAGTGGGTTAGATGCAATATACGAATTATTATTATTCTAATTATTATCGTTATTATTACACATCAAGGTTCGCAGTGTCTATCGTACTTCAGTTACTCTTAAAAATCTGAGTGGTGTGCTTATTCTTAGAACGCGGTTTAGTGCGGCTCTCATGTTTGTCGGTCATTTTTCTTCCATTCTGTCTTTCATGAGCTTACAGGTTACTATCCCACAAAAGCTGAAAAGGGATACGTTTGCAATACTGTAAACACACTGGCTGATAGGGGCATTCTTGTAATCAAACTGTTTCGCATTTCCTCCGTAACCTTTTGTCGCAGGTAGCTGTATTTACATTTTCGTATAGGCTTGCCAAGATTCATTTACTGAAAGGGTTTTCTCTGGAATAATTTCGGCATAGATTGTTTCTACCAGATTGGCAAAGTTGGGCAATTTATCGCCCTCACTCACGCGCACAATGCGCGTTGTTATAAACACCCATCTAGGATTTCGGAAGCTTTCGATAGAGGAGTCTCCTAGCTTCTTGTGAAGCCTTCCCTCGTCTCATTCCATCATCGTGTGAGAAAGCTGCAAAGCAAACTTCTTTTCTTGTGTGAATGCTTGTGGAACAAGGAAACAATGGTTTTCTATGGGTAAAAAGGCTAACCCTTAACAGGTCCTGTAGGATGATCATAGTGAACCTTCAAAATATAGCATAATTGTGAGCAAAATTGGGTTTAAAAGGGGAAATCACTGAGGTATACGTAGTATAAGCAGTAAATCCAAGTTAAATTCATACGGAATGATGGTAAGTGGAATGTTAGTAAAAATCGTGTCTCCTCTTGATGTACACATAGAGGGGGTAAAAATGTGGAACGAAATCTGGGGTTTGGCCGCCAGTGTATTTGCTTACAGACACTTGTGCTTATCCATGGGTAATGAGTCACGTGAGATGGTGCAGCGAAATATGCACACGATCATCTCGGGCTTCAAGCTCCGCTAGTGTGGGAGCGCATATGACCGATTCCGGTAGGGCATTCCATGTTCTACAAACCCGTACGGAGAAGAAATTCCGACAATATTCCAAACGACTTTAATGCCTTGCCAGCTTGAGCTGATAGCCTTTCAAATTACTGTTGTGACGGAACTCTAGCGAGTAGTGGCGCGTGCGGTTAGGACCTCTCAAACTCTGACAAGTCAAAACGAGGTTCCCGCACAATCGTCGATGCTGTTCGTTGAAGACCCTACGCACTTAAAGTCTTCATTCCTACGGTAAATTATACAGACCCTGACATTTTTGGTTGCGCGGCGTTGCGGTATTTCTAAGGCAGTGAGATCTCTCCTCAGGTATGTCTGCCAGACTTGTATTGCATTTTTCGTAAGTGGGCCTATGTATGAGACGAGAAGCTGTAGAAAATTCGAAGGGTCGCATCGTCCAAGTGCACACCTTGGGATGCCCACCTGTTGGATGCCCCTTCTTGAAGTCGTTTCAGACTGATTCGAACATCCAAGGTCGACCTGGACTAAAACCCACAGAGCCTTCTCACCAGAAGACGTCTGAAGCCCCTGGTTGCCCGGCCTGTATGATTATACCAACTTATGCTCTACACTTGTCCACATTGAAACGAAGTAGATTCTGGATTGATCACGCGTATACCCTATCCAGATCAACTCGTAGTACTGTTATATCATTTGGTGTATTAATCGCCCTCCACCTCTTGATAGCACTGGCAGAAAACAGACAGTTTGAGCTTATGAGGCGTGCGATATCCTTAATGTACGTCAGAAATAATCGCGGTCCTAATATCGATCCCTGTGGTACTCCGCATTTAACTCGGATGGGATCTGACAGCGATTCACGCACCCGTACTTCCAAGTGCCGGTGGGGAAAAAAGTTTCTAATCCATCCTAGCAGAGGATCATTAATACTAATTACCTGCAGTTTGAAGAGCATAATGTTATGGTCTAACTGGTCGTATGCCTTAGAGAACTCGCGAAATACTACATCAACTCCTGTGCCAGAGTCCACTGCTTCAGTCCAGCTGAATCATGCCAGTAGTGGGTTTGTAGTGCACGATCGTTCGCGTCGGATGTAATGCGGTTCCGGTGTGAGGTAGCTCAAAGCCTTCAACTAGACCGTCGGCTCATCAGAAAAAATGGCTTCCATGGCCCTTGAAAGAACCGGCCGTAAGATTATGGGATGGTAGTTGACTGGATTGGATGTTTACTTCGTTTATGGATAGAAGTAATCATCCCGCATTGCCACATGTCGGGCGCGTACATTTCTTTAAATCAGTGTTGGAAGAATCAAGCCAAAAGATCAGCTAAACTCTCTCCTACTGCCGCTAGCGACTTCGGGTGTACATTATCAACTCCAGGTGAGCTGTGCTTATGCATACTCAACAGCTTTTGTACGACAGCTTCTGCCGTGAACGATAGGTGAGGGAGCTTAGTGGGTGAAACAACCATTGCCTTAGGGTTATGTGGACAGTGATCGCGCTGAAATAATGCAGCATATTGTAAGCGCCAGTTATCCGCCGCCTACTTCGGTTTCCGTGTGCGCCCATCCGCTGTTTGAAGTGGAGGTATTCCCCGTGTACATGTTGTTACAGAAGCTTGTGCTTTGAGGCCATACGCACTGCCAACTTCTGCTGGTACGCCATTCTATCCTCGCAAACAAGCTGAGTACAGTGGTTACCTTGGGTTGCGTAAGCCGTCCAGGTTTCGGTGCTCGGAGAGCATTTGTAGAGATGCCAAAATAAGTTCCAAGATGGTATACACTTGCGAGTCCTGCTTCATATAAACTAGACCGCGTTTCTCGGGCGGAAGGTCTTAGTCACTGGTGTTTCGGCAACCAGGGAGTTAAACTGGCTGATGAAATGCTCACATGCAGTACCTGGTGCCTCGTCTGGCAGAAAAGTCCAGTTGGCTGTCTAAACTAGTGGAGCTAATATGCCGTAGCGTATAATCGTTTTGTTGCGTCAGCAATTCAAACAGGATATCCTGCATAGTAAATGTATTCGAAGAGTAGGACTACATGATCGCTGCGACCAAAGGAAACGTCGATGCACACCCTCTCGACTATCAGTTCTTCGTTGGTGACTATCTGATCCAGGATTAACAGCTTACCTTTTTCTTTCAGTCCTGTGTGAGTGTTGATGTGGCCAAACAGCTGGTAACTGGGAACAAACACTTTTAGGTCGGCATTAAACTGTTCTCAGCGAGCTGCTTAGGATTACAGAACGTAATGGATGAAATCGCCAGTAATGAGAATGTTAAGTTAATTTGTTTTCATCACCCGCCTTAGTGCGGATGCCAGATGAAAGTCTAAATCGCGCGTGGAAGAAGGAGGGCGGCAAATTGCTGTCACCAAACAGGGCTCGCCGCCCTTTAAACGTAGACGGAACCGAGTGAATCCTGTAACTTGATGACCGGATCCTCTATGGACTCACATTGGAGGTCACTGTGGAAATACGGATCCACCCCACCACCTTATCTGGGTCGGTCGTGCAGAAGAACGGACCTGTCTGATAGTGCGATCCCCATCTCAGTAATGTCAGACCTTAACCATGTCTCCATTATGGCAATGAAATCGCAGGCTTTTGATCTTTTACGCAGCCGCACTCCGGAGTGTTTACTCAGTAAGTCTTGCGCGTTAGCATACATACAGGAAATCTTCTCGGATGTCAAAAGCTGTTGACTAGGAGCACATGAGTGATGTGAATCTGTGCTGACCAGTGAGAGGCCGGCATCTAGTCGTTTTTTTGGTGATTTGTCAAATCTCGTTATGAATGCAAACTGCTTTTGGTCTCACTTGCACCTTTTGTACCTAGTCCATCGGCTGCTTTCTAGATGGCGCACAGAATACTGAATCGTTTTTGTGGTTTTATTGAGTCGCTGGTGGTGTTTCTGCGAGAGCAGCGAGTGGCTACGGCTCCTTAGCTGCTGTCTTCAGTTGTAGTTCCGAAGGAAGTGTGTTGCCTATACTCTGCCAGACATGGATTAACTTCCGTGCCATCTGTTTTGACTGAACCGTTAGTTGCAGTATCCTCGGGCCACTGCTTCCGTAGTTTGGCGACACGGGTAGCCGCGTACTCGATTTAGGGATGACGTCACATGCACCGAGAGCTTCACGGATGCAAGGCCATTCTTCCAGGTCACCAGCGTGAGCTTCTGCATTGCTAGATGTCGGTAGCTCGAAAAAACCATGAACGGAAATAATACTTTTGCCAATGTCCGTGTGGTAGTCGTTTGAATTATTTTTGTCCCGTTGGAGTTTGCTCCATGGAACATCCGGAAATGTGCGTATCCCACTGTTTTCACTTCGCAGGCAGTATGCCGACAAAAGTACCGCCTCGATATCATCTGTTCAGCCTAGTGGTACTCATATTAGTCGGTATCCCATACTGAATCGCGGTTGGATGTCTAGTGATGCGCATTAAATTAGTCAGCCTGACATGGAATCCGATTCTTATCAGTGAAGCGGCCGTCAATTTTCTCCGCGCCTCATTTCAGTAGGGGCGATCAAGCAAATTGCCGGGAACAACTGTCTACACTAGTCTTCTACACCTGCTGTCCTACTCGTGATTGTATGAAGAACGGACGCAACACACAGAAAGCACGATAGGCCAATCATGTGACCTTAACCTGACGATAGACAACGGATCGCTAACGGCGACAAGCCGCTGCCAATTGCAAACCGGGTACCGGACTTTCGGCCATCTGTAACCCGAAAGGTAGTCTTTTGTACCGATCAAGCGTATGCTAGGGTACTAAGATTAGGACTGTCATGATCCCATTGTGTTAGCCGTTACCATCCGAAGTACGTCAAAGAACTTCGAGCACAAGTAAAGGAGTATAACAGAACACCAGGCTCTTTTTGGTCCTTTTCCAGGCGGAAGACAGTTCTACTTGTAATATGTGTATTAAGATTGGCACAAAAGCACGGCAGGGTAATCGCCAAAACTAAACTTCATTTAAATGCGAAAACTGCTTCGCTCGAGGCGATAATACTCAGTTTGCACTACATCTGTCTTCCCTAAGTGCTACCTCGGAAACCAAAAAAAAGTTGGGGTACCCATTTATCTCGCAGTACCAGAAACCTTGGGAATCACCAGCAACTGCTCATCCAGAACGCGCTAAGTGTGTGTTGCTCCACCATCCACATCCTCTTATTCGGTTTAACGACTGTTGCAACATATGTAACACATTTCATTTTGCCTGATAAACTAAAACCGAACCACTCTAAAGACCGATTTAACTATACGACCGTTACTGCTTGATCTGTTCAAAGTACGACTTCAGCAGCTTCAGTATCTACAGCCCTAACACGAGTCAAGGACCAGGTGTAACCAGCAGAAGCGTCACCATAGACACCGATAGCTGTGTCCCCACATCACCGGATATCAGGTAGAGATATGTTGCCCTGATCCTCAATGAACACTATACGATGACTTTATAGGGCTTAAAAAGAACAGCTCTACACATCCAGTTGGATGGTCTAGTGAGGTTATCGAAAAAGTTAATGAAAACAGTTTTTACTTTAAGTAGCAAAAGAAGGATTTATCGTTTGCTATGATGTAATCTTGTACTCCGGGTGGATTCATTGCACCAACGGGTGACAGCTATTAAAACCAAAGTAACTCCCAAGAATAGAATGGACAGCTTTTGTCAAACAAAATGTAAGTGGATGAGTGTGTCATCCAACCGTCTTTAAAAGATGAGTAGTGTCGTTACAGAAAAGGCTGATACAGGGACAGCATTCCACGGGTGACATACGCGGAATTCCAGATGGTTGCACTGTACAGCTGGTTTCAAGCAGTGACTTCGCAGGTTTGTATTAATGCTGAATTGCAGTAAGCGGCGGTACAAATGATGTGGATCGCGCAGAATCAAATAAACCCTTATCAAATCACCTAGTAATCGGTGATACAGTCCGCTGAATACCCTCAAAGCTTTCAGCCTCTGCTCGTATGGGTGATTGCGCTTTCCAATGATGTACTTGTAAGCAAGACTAACGCTGCTGCAGCGTAGTAAGGTAGTGTTTCAGCCAAGGATAACAGGCTTGAAGTGTGTATTCGACATGCAACGAACATTCTCAGCAAGCAGCTATCGGAGAATAGAGATGTCTATTTGTGCGAAAGCCCATCGCAACAGCCCGACGTTTTGGTTACCAGTTTTAGATGCCGTTTCGGATTGCAGAGAACAACCTAAGTCAACTTGAACCAGCACAAACAGATCAGGTTCGACGGAACATTGCTGAAGCTGTGTTCTGAGCCTGTATGAGTAGTTGATCTGGTGTGGTATGGGGAGTAACTTGCAGTAGCTCACGCTGAAATGCAGCATTTTTTCAGTTGGCTACTGATGTACCTGTTGTAATGCTTCTTCTTCACTGTTGTAACACTTCTTCTTCTTACCTCTGCTCTCTGCCACTGACGACTGTTGTACTGTTACTAGCTGCCCTATGAGACTGCGACTGTCTGACTTCTCAGTCACCCAACCAACCGACGGAATACAGAAGACCAAGGCTCGGTAAACAGGGTGTCTATCTACACGATAATTTAACTGTATTTATAGGTAACCGAAACATGCTAATTTAGGAGGTCAAGATCGCGCAATTTTGTGCGTCCGGTTTTCAGTCAGTGTGAGTGAATTCCATTCCACGGGTTTGTCATATTGACGGTATAGTTCGATTCGTTTTACGCGGCCTGGTAATTGCTTGCCGATCAATTCTCAGTCGATACCCAACTTTAGCTCCGCTTACGTCTCTATTAGTACGGTGTGTAGATCACGTTGAAACAGATGTTGATCGGCATTTACCTGAATTCTGTGCTAAATTTTGATGTCCCCGCAAACAGTAAGTAATCTGAAGTGATTGCTTATACTAGGTTATTAACAAAGACCAAAAATAATAGTTGCTTTAGCACTGAGCCTTGCGTCATACCACACTTGACATGTATGATGTCATATAAGAAAGTGCGGGCTCGGACCACTAACTGCCACTGAATGGAAAAGTTGGCAATCCAGCTTAAGAGAGGAGCACCGGTACCGTAAAACTGAAGCTTAGAAGGGAGTATCTAATGATCTCGACTAAGGAACACCTTCGGAAAATGTAGGCAGATCACTTCAACTTCCTCTCCAGTGTCAGCCAACCAACCAATCTCCTGCTAATAGAGCATACACGTATCCTCGCGGCTCTCGCCTTTTTGTGGACCATTCATCACCATTTCACCGCATAGCACCTAGCGTGCATTCATTCTACTCGGAATCATCTTCTCTACACGGTGGATCCATTCCACCCGGATTATTCCCATCGCTTCAACCTCTAGCTTGTGTCTGTGTTTTTCGCGGAGTTTGCCGGGGAATTCACACGCAAAACCCCTCCAGTCTGCAGCTTTTCGTGGATTTCTTTTACAACCCTTCGGATTTTTACATCATTCGATAGAGAAATCTTTCCGCTTGCTAACAAGCCTTCAGTCGCTTCACAGCACCACTGTGCATAACAGTTACAGAAGAAATTCATTTTTAACTTGCGCACTCAAGCGCCCAGCAAACTTCACGATCGCCATTGCATCTCGGCCAGATCAATTCAATCACTCAGACGACCCAAGCAGGTCCTACACGGCCTATTCAAACGTGACCGCATGACGCACAGGCCCATCACGCGTAAGTTGATCAACGTATCCTCCGACTACAAGCGGACAAGACGGCGAAGCACACCTACTACGCATGACACCGAACTAGCCCGTGAACCAAGCCGTGCCACTTCGCTGCAGCCGACCATGACCAATGTAACAAGGGGAGAAATTACAAGTGGAGCTGAGTCACTTGCCCAGACAGTGGAATCGGGCCAGCATTGTGCGTTGTGTTCCGTTAATCATAGTCCGACTACTGAGGCTAACAAGCACAACAATCTGTCCGAGTCTGTTTCGTTCTGTCTTAATTGCACAACGGTTCCCATAGTAAAATGCGTAATTGCTTTGTCGAAAGATTACGACCGTCGGATTGCAGAAGTAGAATTGCGCCTAAATGAAAGAATTATTTCCTTGGAGGCTATTATAGCAAGGTTCGTATCTCCACCATCTCCCGTACTCACCGCCACTAAACCGAAGAAAAGAGCCAGACGTTCTCGCGAAATCACAGCGGCGAATATCTTGGGAACCCCGAACCAATCAGGCATCACGTACGAACAAAACATCCTCAGTTCCTCAGCCATTCCGCCCTTATCCAAAGCCTCGGTAAGAACCGGACTTCCGACTGACCAAACAAAATCTGAGTATCTCTAAAGGCCAATCAACTTACGCAGCGACTATTGCTAGAGACACTGTAACCAAGACTTTAAGCACAATATCTGCGACATGTGTAAAAGACCAAGCACGAAATTCAGACTTGTTTTAGTCATCC
>OX104070.1:51424298-51513453 GCA_944474145.2 Dicrocoelium dendriticum | reverse complement strand
CAAGTGTCATTCCCCACGCCTCTCCATTCCCACTTTTCCGTCGCCACGAAGAAAGTCGACTCCTCCGTCTCACGAAGAATTCCGGCGTCCTCGTTGGCAACGCCTAGCCAGCAGTTTGGGGACCAAACCATTCGTGGACTTCCGCAGTCCAGGGCGACTAACTGTTTCTATAGGGTACAAAACGAGGCCCTTGGCCAGCGAGGAATCCAATTACAGGGGTTGGGTTTGATCGCCGTTGGCGATCACTCGACAGCGTTGTCTATTAGTTTCAATGGTTCGGGTTTTTCGGGACAGGTGACTCAAATGTGGGTGGGCGATCGGTCGTGGAGTGGATTGATGCAGAGTGAGAATATTGCCCGATTGCATGAAAAACAAACAAGAGGGTGGCAGGGGTCGACAGTCCCCCAAGATTTCTTGGGGACCTATCTGCAGGAGAGAGACCAAGCAGTTGTCGGACAGGAGGCGAATTATTCCAAATGATCGTTTCATAGGGCTCGCAACTCCATCTCTAGCTACCTACTATTCTCGTGGCGATAGTCGGCCTGACGGCATTGAGGACGGGTGGCCCATTCTGTCCGCTACTGTAGTGCGCTGACTTGATACATCCACAAGAGCAAATTGTGTTCGTTGGCTACACGAGGTTGGAAATAACTGGAACTGTTAGCCGTGGTCTGCCGAGTCTGAGCGGAATGCGTAACCCATTGGTAATACGATGCGGATCTCCATAGCTGTGATCCCCATACACCGTAGTTTCGTTACAGTGTCGACTATCATCGACGTTGTCACATCGACTAAAACAACAGACAAATAACTGAGGAAGTCCAATAGCCGCTGATGCAAAGGGACTACACCACGCACGGGTGAGACACACAGCGAAACTTGCCCGAAGACGCTTGTGGTTCAAGGTCAAGCGTCCCGAAAGACCGTAGGTCTGTTCTATTTGCGTAGCTCATTGGGCCGGAACTGAGCCTTGTCGATCAGAGAAACAGCTTGGCTCAACCTAGGATCAGGTGGATGAGCGGCACGTCCGCCCCGTATCAAAAATACCAGAACTGGGTTTCGGAATCACCAATCCCTAAGCTAAGACGAGACAACTCCTGGCCTTGGGCCGATAGCCGTTTAGTCGCAAATAACGGGCCGCTTGATACTTTCCGTTCCAGCTTTCGCGGCGGAGACAAACTGCATGGTTGCTCCACACATTATGGACTTTTTTACCAAAACGTGTGAGTGGGGGTAACGAGCAAATGCCTGAATTAGTTTTCGCTTTAGTGAGACAGGTGAATGAGCTAGAGTGACTGCCTGTCTTTACGTACTAGGGATAGTTTTCTCGACTTAACACGTTGTAGAGTGAACGAGCTAAGTTTTGCATGAGAAAGGCGTCCATTGCCTGACGGCGCATCACTAGAGCTAGGGCTGCGAGCGTCGTCGTGGTCACGAGACTTTCGTTCGTGTTGGCTGAATGTCGTTCTGAGGACACGGTTCCTGCCTCAGTTTCAGTAACTGCTGCGAAAGGCACTGCGGCCTTGATACAGCGTGAACGATAGGCCTGTATTAGTTGTTCCGGGAGTCGTTGCATCAACTTTTCCGCCGGAGGCACTCCCCCCAGATTAGTCCAATCCTGGTCAGATGTGCCTAGCAGCTGTTGCCTGATGTCCGCCAAAACGTCTCGAAGGACATCCTGTCACCCTAGTCTGCAGATCCCAACCAGTTTGCTGGCACTGCGGACCGCGTCGTCGAAAGGGCGCGTGCATTCGCTGGATGACCGCCCTCCTATTTTAAAAGTCGCACTATTTCGCATCCTGGAGGCGGGCAGGCCACCAGGCAGGCAGGATAAGGTGTTTCGTCACCTGCGGAGGCTACATTATTTGCGGACGGGAAACTGAGATTTTATACATGTTGATGAGAGTATTTAGCCATTTCTCAGACAGAAATTCAACAAATTTCTCAAAAAGTGGATTCTAAATGCGCAAACCATAACAACGGGTCCATTTTCCCCAAAAGTGTGGGGAGGTTAGCCTTTGCGGCACTAACCACGTCGATAGATCATTATTCATATGAAACTATTCATCGAGAGAAATGAGTAAGCATATGCGGAGGATGAGAAAACAAAACGTTAGCGAGTAATGAATCCGAAAGTTACGGGAAAGAGCTGACCAGAATGAAAATTCAGAATGACGGACGGCTTGTCATGGACCGGCGTCGCCAATTGTTGGGTGGCCCCAGTGGGCCTCACTAGGCCGGTACTCATTGACTCGTAAATAGACCGTGTCAACTACGGGACAGTATAGAAGTTGGAGGCGACGCTAAATTCCAAGGTGCAATGTGCACGCTACATACAAAATCGGAAGCGAATCAACCCAGAGCGAGAAACGCAGTACAGCTAATAATACTCACCAACAGCCATTTGTGACAACGGAAGTGCCCCTCAGTAAATCAATGTTACTACAACGGTAAATCCGATGTTGCAAATTCTGAAAGACCATTTGCAGGTATACTACAAGTGTCATGTGTGATTACAGCCCGCCTTCTCTACATATAATAAAACAGCCAGGACAGGGAGTCATGATGATCAATGATGTGGCCAGATGAGACGTGGAAGCTGCGGATGAAACACTTTAGAGACGTTTAGGCCGCCAAGGAAACAGGTCACCAGGAGTCCGGTTCCATGGATGGCTGTATTGGTCTACCTGAACTCCTGGCCGATACCTACATTATCGATACACTATAACTTCCGCATCTTTTGACTTGCTTTTTACATGATGGCACACATATAACACTCCATTCGGACTAGTGAAAAACTTGAACAAACTTCAATCTACTATTCGCCTTATGTTGTTCAAATGATGAGCTCGGCTTACGTCTTGCAAGATCGAGAACTATGCAATTTATTTAGTTATTATGAACAAGAGACATTCGTGGAATTAGACGAACCACATTACTTTTATACTGTCCGGTGATGATTAGCAACCGCTTGTAAAAACTGGAAACTATATGCTTTCACAAAACGTTAAGTTTAATGGCTGATCACATCGGACTTAGACAAACTGTGGTATTATACATAAGATCCTCGTGGGATGACATTTAAAATTTGTTTGCTTTTTGGTTGTGAGCTTCGAGCTGTTGGCCCACAAGGAGTAAGTTAGTTTGGTCAAGCCCCTATGCCAATGGATGCTCTTGGTATACCGCATGTCATATTTAATAGAATTGATAAACTGAACCCAAGTGAACATTGTTTCGTCTTAGTCTGTGCACGCGAGCCCAAGTGTAGTTGGACCATGAGTTAGGCGACGAATCTGTCTCATGCCACAAGGAATGCTGTGTGCTAATGCACCCCAGGAGGAGTGCGTAACTACAATCGGTACGAAGCTGTTGTGACCAAGACCTGATCGCCTCTGCCCTTAACTTTGTGCTGATTATCAGTTCGAATGACAGCGATGGAATGCGATTCGTCAAAAGGGAACACATGGGATTGCAACGGTGAACCATGTAACAAAGGTGGAGAGTTGGCAATACTAGCAGTTCTAAGAAAGGCAGGCCTGTGTGCGCGTAAGTAAGTAACATTTACCTGTACATCTGGATTGGAATTTGTACAACTGCCAACAACACACTGTCGCACTTACCCGCACCTAGCAATCCAGATCTGAGTCTCTCATTATATGGCAGACAAATAACTCGCAGAGTGGTTACAGTTGACGTCTTTCAGAGGGCAGTATGAACAATGAACAATGATTTATAACGGGTAAAAAAGCAGGTGCTTGACATGTCCCGTAGGGTGCTTAGCGTGAAAAAAAGATAGATCAAGGGATAATGAAGTCATCGTTTCGACCGATTACAGATTTAACTGCACTGTCGTATAAAGGGAGTTTGAATTGAGAATGTACATCTTTATAACCGCTGCCCCTACCACACTACATGGATGCAAGGTAGTGCATCTCAAACAGCGGCGGTTTCAGCGTAGGTGCAAAAATCTTGAGACGCTCAGAGGAATCATTGATATTCTTTGAAAAAGTGGCAAAATGAATGGCATGTTTTCCTTGCGTACATGGCAATTTGATTCTAGCTTTTACTTGCGGAGTAATCACCTAACGGTTCTATCCAAATGGGAGCGGAAACTCACAATAAACACCCACGTTTCCCAAACCGTGGCTTTCGCGTCAGCTATCCGACATATCCTATTGCCTCTCAATAATTGTAAATATACGCATCGTCTATATAATAGCGTCCGGTTACACATGCATCTTGATCTGTGTTCCTACAGACACAAATTTAGTGGGTTAGATGCAACTATACGAATTATTATTATTCTAATTATTATCGTTATTATACCCACATCAAGGTTCGCAGTGTCTATCGTACTTCAGTTACTCTTAAAAATCTGAGTGGTGTGCTTATTCTTAGAACGCGGTTTAGTGCGGCCTGTCATGTTTGTCGTACATCTTTTCTTCCTCCATTCGTCTTTCATGAGCTTACAGGGTCTCCTTACTCCCACCAAAAGGCTGAAAAGGATACGTATGCAATACTGTAAACACACTGGCTGATAGGGGGCATTCTTTTACTCAATACTGTTTTCGCATTTTCTCCGTAACCCTTTTGTCGCAGGTCGTTGTATTTACATTTTCGTATAGGCTTGTCCAGATTCATTTACTGAAAGGGCTTTTCCTCTGGAATAATTTCGGCATAGATTGTTTCCTACCTAGATTTAGCAATGCTTGGGCAATCTTTCTCGCCCTCACACACGCGCACAATGCGCGTTGTTACAAAACAGACCCATCCTAGGATTTCGGAAGCTTTCGATAGAAGAGTCTCCTAGCTTCTTGTCGAAGCCTCTCCCCTCGTCTCATTCCATCACCGGTGTGAGAAACTGCTCAAAGCAAACTTCCTTTTCTTGTGGTGAATGCTTGTGGAACAAGGAAACAATGGTTTTCTATGGGTAAAAAGGCTAACCCCTCTAACAGGTCCTGTAGGATGATCATAGTGACTTTTCAAAACTACTATGCAAAATTGGGCCTGTAAAAGGGAAAATCACTGAGGATATACGTAGTATAAGCAGTAAATCCAAGTTAAATTCATACGGATGACGGTAAGATGAATGTTAGTAAAAATCGTGTCTCCTCTTGATGTACACATAGAGGGGGTAAAAATGTGGAACAAAATCTGGGGTTTGGCCGCCAGTGTAATTGCTTATAGACACTTGTGTTTATCCATGGGCAATGAGTCACGTGAGATGGTGCAGCGAAATATGCACATCGATCATCTCGGGCTTCAAGCTCCACTAGTGTGGGAGTACGGCATATGACGATTCCGGTAGGGCATTCCCATGTTCTACAAACCCGTACGGAGAAGAAATTCCGACAGTACTTCCAAACGACTTTAATGCCTCTGCCAGCCTGAGCTGATAGCCTTTCAAATTACTGTTGTGACGGAACTCTATGCGCAGTTGTGGCGCGTGCGGTTAGGACCTCTCTCAAACTCTGACAATTCAAAAACGAGTTCTCCCCGCCACAATCGTCGATGCTGGTTCGTTGAAGACCCTACGCACTTAAAGTCTTCGTTCCTACGGTAAACTTATACAGACCCCTGACAATTTTTGGGTTGCGCGGCGTTGCGGTATTTCTAAGGCAGTGAGATACTATCCTCAGGTATGTCTGCCAGACTTGTATTGCATTTTTCGTACAGTGGGCCTATGTATGAGACGTGAAGCTGTAGAAAATTCGAAGGGTCGCATCGTCCCCAAGTGCAACCCACCTTCGGGATGCCCACCCATGTTGGATGCCCCACTTCTTGAGTCGTTTTCAGACTGATTCGAACATCCAAGGTCGACCTGGACTAAAACCCACAGATCCTTCTCACCAGAAGACGTCTGAAGCCCCTGGTTGCCGGGCCTGTATGATTATACCAACTTATGCCGTGAGTGCAGCGCTCTACATTTGTCCACATTGAATCGAAGTCGATTTCTGATGATCACGCGTATATACCCTATCCAGAATCAAACTCGTAGGTACTGTATATGTCATTAGGTGTATTTATTCGCCTCCACCTCTTGATAGCACTGGTCAGAAAAGCAGGACAGTTTGAGCTTATGAGGCAGTGGCGATATCTTTAATGTACGTCGAAATAATCGCGCGTCCTAATATCCGATCCCTGTGGTACCTCCGCATATAACTCGGATGGTATCTGACCCGCGATTCACGCCACCCGTCACTTCATCCAAGTACGGGTGTGGAAAAAAGTTTCTAATCCATCCTAGCAGAGGATCACTAATACTAATTACCTGCAGTTTGAAGAGCATAATTTTATGGTCTAACTGGTCGTATGCCTTAGAGAACTCGCGAAATACTGCATCAACTCCTGTGCCAGAGTCCACTGCTTCAGTCCAGCTGAATCATGCCAGTAGTGGGTTTATAGTGCACGATCGTTCGCGTCGGATGCAATGCGGTTCCGGTGTGAGGTAGCGCAAAGCCTCCAACTAGACCGTCGGCTCATCAGAAAAAATGGCTTCCATGGCCCTTGAAAGAACCGGCCGTAAGATTATGGGATGGTAGTTGACTGGATTGGATGTTTACTTCGTTTATGGATAGAAGTAATCATCCCGCATTGCCACATGTCGGGCACGTACATTTTTTAAAATCAGTGTTGGAAGAATCAAGCCAAAAGATCAGCTAAACTCTCTCCTACCGCTGCTAGCGACTTCGGGTGTACATTATCAACTCCAGGTGAGCTGTGCTTATGCATACTCAACAGCTTTTGTACGACAGCTTCTGCCGTGAACGATAGGTGAGGGAGCTTAGTGGGTGAAACAACCATTGCCTTGAGGTTACGTGGACAGTGATCGCGCTGAAATAATGCAGCATATTGTAAGCGCCAGTTATGCGCCGCCTACTTCGGTTTCCGTGTGCGCCCATCCGCTGTTTGAAGTGGAGGTATTCCCCGTGTACATGTTGTTACAGTAGCTTGTGCTTTGAGGCCATACGCACTGCCAACTTCTGCTGGTACGC
The DNA here is from genome assembly GCA_944474145.2 of Dicrocoelium dendriticum. NCBI lineage: Eukaryota > Metazoa > Platyhelminthes > Trematoda > Plagiorchiida > Dicrocoeliidae > Dicrocoelium > Dicrocoelium dendriticum. Next base: position 51,506,458 of record OX104070.1, on the reverse strand, counting down.
CATTCTATCCTCGCAAACAAGCTGAGTACAGTGGTTACCTTGGGTTGCGTAAGCCGTCCCGGTTTCGGTGCTCGGAGAGCATTTGTAGAGATGCCAAAATGAGTTCCAAGATGCTATACACTTGCGAGTGTTGCTTCATATAAACTAGACCGCGTTTCTCGGGCGGAAGGTCTTAGTCACTGGTGTTTCGGCAACCAGGGAGTTAAACTGGCTGATGAAATGCTCACATGCAGTACCTGGTGCCTCGTCTGGCAGAAAAGTCCAGTTGGCTGTCTAAACTAGTGGAGCTAATATGCCGTAGCGTATAATCGTTTTGTTGCGTCAGCAATTCAAACAGGATATCCTGCATAGTAAATGTATTCGAAGAGTAGGACTACATGATCGCTGCGACCAAAGGAAACGTCGATGCACACCCTCTCGACCATCAGTTCTTCGTTGGTGGCTATCTGATCCAGGATTAACAGCTTACCTTTTTCTTTCAGTCCTGTGTGAGTGTTGATGTGGCCAAACAGCTGGTAACTGGGAACAAACACTTTTAGGTCGGCATTAAACTGTTCTCAGCGAGCTGCTTAGGATTACAGAACGTAATGGGTGAAATCGCCAGTAATGAGAATGTTAAGTTAATTTGTTTTCATCACCCGCCTTAGTGCTGATGCCAGATGAAAGTCCAAATCGCGCGTGGAAGAAGGAGGGCGGCAAATTGCTGTCACCAAACAGGGCTCGCCGCCCTTTAAACGTAGACGGAACAGAGTGAATCCTGTAACTTGATGACCGGTTCCTCTATGGACTCACATTAGAGGTCACTGCGGAAATACGGATCCACCCCACCACCTTTTCTGGGTCGGTCGTGCGGAAGAACGGACCTGTCTGATAGTGCGATCCCCATCTCAGTAATGTCAGACCTTAACCATGTCTCCATTATGGCAATGAAATCGCAGGCTTTTGATCATTTACGCAGCCGCACTCCGGAGTGTTTACTCAGTAAGTCTTGTGCGTTAGCATACATACAGGAAATCTTCTCGGATGTCAAAAGCTGTTGACTAGGTGCACATGAGTGATGTGAATCTGTGCTGACCGGTGAGAGGCCGGCATCTAGTCGTTTTTTTGGTGATTTGTCAAATCTCGTTATGAATGCAACCTGCTTTTGGTCTCACTTGCACCTTTTGTACCTAGTCCATCGGCTGCTTTCTAGATGGCGCACAGAATACTGAATCGTTTTTATGGTTTTATTGAGTCGCTGGTGGTGTTTCTGCGAGAGCAGCGAGTGGCTACGGCTCCTTAGCTGCTGTCTTCAGTTGTAGTTCCGAAGGAATTGTGTTGCCTATACTCTGCCAGACATGGATTAACTTCCGTGCCATCTGTTTTGACTGAACCGTTAGTTGCAGTATCCTCGAGCCACTGCTTCCGTAGTTTGGCGACACGGGTAGCCGCATAATCGATTTAGGGATGACGTCACACGCACCGAGAGCTTCACGGATGCAAGGCCATTCTTCCAGGTCACCAGCATGCGCTTCTGCATTGCTAGATGTCGGTAGCTCGAAAAAACCATGAAAGGAAATAATACTTTTGCCAATGTCCGTGTGGTAGTCGTTTGAATTATTTTTGTCCCGTTGGAGTTTGCTCCATGGAACATGTTTTCAGTTCGCAGGCGGTAGGCCGACAAAAGTACCGCCTCGATATCATCTGTTCTGCCTAGTGGTACTCATATTAGTCGGTATCCCATACTGAATCGCGGTTGGATGTCTAGTGATGCGCATTAAATTAGTCAGCCTGACATGGAATCCGATTCTTATCAGTGAAGCGGCCGTCAATTTTCTCCGCGCCTCATTTCAGTAGGGGCGATCAAGCAAATTGCCGGGAACAACTGTCTACACTAGTCTTCTACACCTGCTGTCCTACTCGTGATTGTATGAAGAACGGACGCAACACACAGAAAGCACGATAGGCCAATCATTTGACCTTAACCTGACGATAGACAACGGATCGCTAACGGCGACAAGCCGCTGCCAACTGCAAACCGGGCACCGGACTTTCGGCCATCTGTAACCCGAAAGGTAGTCTTTTGTACCGATCAAGCGTATGCTAGGGTACTAAGATTAGGACTGTCATGATCCCATTGTGTTAGCCGTTACCATCCGAAGTACGTCAAAGAACTTCGAGCACAAGTAAAGGAGTATAACAGAACACCAGGCTCTTTTTGGTCCTTTTCCAGGCGGAAGACAGTTCTACTTGTAATATGTGTACTAAGATTGGCACAAAAGCACGGCAGGGTAATCGCCAAAACTAAACTTCATTTAAATACGAAAACTGCTTCGCTCGAGGCGATAATACTCAGTTTGCACTACATCTGTCTTCCCTAAGTGCTACCTCGGAAACCAGAAAAAAGTTGGGGTACCCATTTATCTCGCAGTACCAGAAACCTTGGGAAGCACCAGCAACTGCTCATCCAGAACGCGCTAAGTGTGTGTTGCTCCACCATCCACATCCTCTTATCCGGTTTAACGACTGCTGCAACATATGTAACACATTTCATTTTGCCTGATAAACTAAAACCGAACCACTCTAAAGACCGATTCAACTATACGACCGTTACTGCTTGATCTGTTCAAAGTATGCCTTCAGCAGCTTCAGTATCTATAGCCATACCACGAGTCAAGGACCAGGTGCAACCCGCAGAAGCGTCACCATAGCCACCGATAGCTGTGTCCCCACATCACCGGATATCAGGTAGAGATATGTTGCCTTGATACTCAATGAACACTATACGATGACTTTATAGGGCTTAAAAAGAACAGCTCTACACATCCAGTTGGATGGTCTAGTGAGGTTATCGAAAAAGTTAATGAAAACAGTTTTTACTTTAAGTATCAAAAGAAGGATTTATCGTTTGCTATGATGTAATCTTGTACTCCGGGTGGATTCATTGCACAAACAGGTGACGGCTATTAAAACCAAAGTAACTCCCAAGAATAAAATGGACAGCTTTTGTCAAACAAAATGTAAGTGGATGAGTGCGTCATCCAACCGTCTTTAAAAGATGAGTAGTGTCGTTACAGAAAAGGCTGATACAGGGACAGCATTCCACAGGTGACATACGCGGAATTCCAGATGGTTGCACTGTACAGCTGGTTTCAAGCAGTGACTTCGCAGGTTTGTATTAATGCTGAATTGCAGTAAGCGGCGGTACAAATGATGTGGATCGCGCAGAATCAAATAAACCCTTATCAAATCGCCTAGTAATCGGTGATACAGTCCGCTGAATACCCTCAAAGCTTTCAGCCTCTGCTCGTATGGGTGATTGCGCTTTCCAATGATGTACTTGTAAGCAAGACTAACGCTGCTGCAGCGTAGTAAGGTAGTGTTTCAGCCAAGGATAACAGGCTTGAAGTGTGTATTCCACATGCAACGAACATTCGCAGCAATCAGCTATCGGAGAATAGAGATGTCTATTTGTGCGAAAGCCCATCGCAACAGCCCGACGTTTTGGTTACCAGTTTTAGATGCCGTTTCGGATTGCAGAGAACAACCTAAGTCAACTTGAACCAGCACAAACAGATCAGGTTCGACGGAACATTGCTGAAGCTGTGTTCTGAGCCTGTATGAGTAGTTGATCTGGTGTCGTATGGGGAGTAACTTGCAGTAGCTCACGCTGAAATGCAGCATTTTTTCAGTTGGCTACTGATGTACCTGTTGTAATGCTTCTTCTTCACTGTTGTAACGCTCCTTCTTCTTACCTCTGCTCTCTGCCACTGACGACTGTTGTACTGTTACTAGCTGCCCTATGAGACTGCGACTCTCTGACTTCTCAGTCACCCAACCAACCGAAGGAATACAGAAGACCAAGGCTCGGTAAACAGGGTGTCTATCTACACGATAATTTAACTGTATTTATAGGTAACCGAAACATGCTAATTTAGGAGGTCAAGATCGCTCAATTTTGTGCGTCCGGTTTTCAGTCAGTGTGAGTGAATTCCATTCCACGGGTTTGTCATATTGACGGTATAGTTCGATTCGTTTTACGCGGACTGGTAATTGCTTGCCGATCAATTCTCAGTCGATACCCAACTTTAGCTCCGCTTACGTCTCTATTAGTACGGTGTGTAGATCACGCTGAAACAGATGTTGATCGGCATTTACCTGAATTCTGTGCTAAATTTTGATGTCCCCGCAAACAGTAAGTAATCTGAAGTGATTGCTTATACTAGGTTATTAACAAAGACCAAAAATAATAGTTGCTTTAGCACTGAGCCTTGCGTCATACCACACTTGACATGTATGATGTCATATAAGAAAGTGCGGGCTCGGACCACTAACTGCCACTGAATGGAAAAGTTGGCAATCCAGCTTAAGAGAGGAGCACCGGTACCGTACAACTGAAGCTTGGAAAGGAGTATCTAATGATCTCGACTAACGAATACCTTCGGAAAATGTAGGCAGATCACTTCAGCTTCCTCTTCAGTGTCAGCCGAACCAACCAATCTCCTGCTAATAGAGCATACACGTATCCTCGCGGCTCTCGCCTTTTTGTGGACCATTCATCACCATTTCACCGCATAGCACCTAGCGTGCATTCATTCTACTCGGAATCATCTTCTCTACACGGTGGATCCATTCCACCCGGATTATTCCCATCGCTCCAACCTTTAGCTTGTGTCTGTGTTTTTCGCGGAGTTTGCCGGGGAATTCACACGCAAAACATCCCCAGTCTGCAGCTTTTCGTGGATTCCTTTTTACAACCCTTCGGATTTTTACATCATTCGATGGAGAGAAATCTTTCCGCTTGCTGACAAGCCTTCAGTCGCTTCACAGCACCACTGTGCATAACAGTTACAGAAGAAATTCATTTTTAACTTGCGCACTCAAGCGCCCAGCAAACTTCACGATCGTCATTGCATCTCGGCCAGATCAATTCAATCACTCAGACGACCCAAGCACGTCCTATTCAAACATGACCGCATGACGCACAGGCCCATCACGCGTAAGTCGATCAACGTGTCCTCCGACCACAAGCAGACAAGACGGCGAAGCGCACCTACCACGCACGACACCAAACTAGCCTGTGAACCGGGCCGTGCCACTTCGCTGCAGCCGACCATGACCAATGTAACAAGGGGAGAAATTACAAGTGGAGCTGAGTCACTTGCCCAGACAGTGGAATCGGGCCAGCATTGTGCGTTGTGTTCCGTTAATCATAGTCCGACTACTGAGGCTAACAAGCACAACAATCTGTCCGAGTCTGTTTCGTTCTGTCTTAATTGCACAACGGTTCCCATAGTAAAATGCGTAATTGCTTTGTCGAAAGATTACGACCGTCGGATTGCAGAAGTAGAATTGCGCCTAAATGAAAGAATTATTTCCTTGGAGGCTATTATAGCAAGGTTTGTATCTCCACCATCTCCCGTACTCACCGCCACTAAACCGAAGAAAAGAGCCAGACGTTCTCGCGAAATCACAGCGGCGAATATCTTGGGAACCCCGAACCAATCAGGCATCACGTACGAACAAAACATCCTCAGTTCCTCAGCAATTCCGCCCTTATCCAAAGCCTCGGTAAGAACCGGACTTCCGACTGACCAAACAAAATCTGAGTATCTCTAAAGGCCAATCAACTTACGCAGCGACTATTGCTAGAGACACTGTAAACAAGACTTTAAGCACAATATCTGCGACATGTGTAAAAGACCAAGCACGAAATTCAGAGACTTGTTTTAGTCTATCCATCACGACGTCTCCCACATTACCGAACACCAGGAGGAACTACGGTGCTCTAACACTCATATGCACCAACGTTCCTGAATCCAAAACCAATTCTCTGAGAGGTAAGCAACAGGACGATCTGAACCAGTGGAATATCAGTTGCGATCGCATAGGTGCTAGGGTCAAGCCGACTAACATCACGCGTGTGACGAGACATCCAAACTCCGTTCATCTTGGTGAGCCCAGAATTCTGCGGATAACCCTGGCATCCACTGACGATGTAGAGGCGATGCTCTTATCGGCATATCACCTCCGAGGTGAAGACAGTAAGATCCGCATCTTTCCGGATGTTCCATGGAGCGAACGTCAGCGAGAAAAAAACAATTTAGACGATCGCAACACGGCCAGCTGGCGAAAAACCATTTTAGTTCATGGTGTGCCCGAGCTACCAACAGCTAGGGAGGAGGAGGCTCATGCTCACGATCTGGAAGAATAGCGGTACATCCGTGAAACTCTATCTGCAGGCGACGTCATCCTTCAGTCGATTTCTAGACTGCGCGTTTCACCTCATTACAAAGGTAATGGTCCAAGGATACTGAAACTTGTGGTTCAGTCCCAGCAGATGGCGGCGAACTTAATGCGTAACTGGCATAAAATGCACAATGCACTGCCATCGGAACTACGATTTAAGGTACCATTTATTGAATCGAAGCCACCGGTGGATGTGACACCATCTGTGGCTCAATGTGATAAAATAAACGAAGCCGAAGACACTGCATCAAGATTATCAACTACTGAAAACGACGCTATTGAAGAGCGTTCTGCGTGTGTAGGAACGACGTTAGGCGGGCTGCAGGCCCGTGCAATATGTTCATCGATAAACTGCACAAAAAACGATCAGGTGCCGGCCTTTCATCGACCGGCTTAAATCCAACTTCGTGTAATCCTCCACAAGCTCTTTTGGTGCTCAAGCAGCTGTCCTGTATGTACACTAACGCTCAGTCTACTTAACAAACTACCCGAACTGCGACTACGTCAAATGTCCAAATCGTGTGAGCTCGTCGCTATTACGGAGACGTGGTTGCGCCCGGATATCACAGACACGGAGGTCGAGCTACCAGGCATGTCCGTCGTTCGGCGCGATCGATCCAGTAAAGGGGGCGGGGTGGCTCTGTATTACCGCAGTGACCTCCAATGTGAGCCCATAGAAGACGTGTACAGTAACGTGCAGAATACTCTTTAGTGTCGGCTGCGTTTAACAGGCAACGACGTCTGTCTGGTGGCGGTCGTTTATCCACCTCCATCCTCTACATCCGAGATGGACTTCAATCTCGCGTCTGCGCTGAGGCTTGTGATCAGCAGGAGATACAGCCATATTCTTATCGCTGGTGACTTCAATATCCACGCTCTGGATGCCCAAACAACACCTACGGAACAGTTCAAAGCGGATCTACAAGACATTGTCTCCAGTTTTCCGCTTTATGGCCATATCGACAATCCCACCAGATTCAGAGCAGCAGAAAGGCCGTCCATCCTGGACAGGATATTTACCAACGAAGAACTCATGGTCAAGAAAGTAATCATCGACGCTCCTTTGGGTTGCAGCGATCATGCAGTTTTACTCTTCGATTATATATGCTACGCAGAATACCCTGCGGATACTACACGGGAAAGTCGAGTTATCATGCAGTACGATGAGCTGGCTGGACTTGCAGAGACAACCAACTGGAAGTTTCTGACAGACGAAGTACGGACAATCGCATGACCACATTTCGTCAACCAATTTAGCACTCTCGTCGAAGAGGTATCCGAAACTAAGGTTGTCCATACGAAGAAGACTGTTTTATCTGTGCGAAGTAGGACACGGAAATGTATGGCAGTGAGGAACTCGGCCTGGCGTATTTATAAGGAACACCCGAGCACGGAGAGCTGGACAGCCTATGCAGTTCAACATAATCATTGCACTCAACTCGTTCGTGAGGATAAACTGACATACCAGCAGCATCTGACGGAGCGCATGGTTTCGAATCATAAGCTGCTCTACCAACATGTAAACAACCTGCGCAAGGTGAAACGGGGAATCCCTCCTCTTCAAACGCCAGATGGCATGACGCTGACTACGAAGGATGCGACGAACGCCTTGCGGCTGCAATATGCTTCGAACTTTCAATGCATTCCTTGGTCATCTGTTCCTTTGTCAGCAGCTGTTTTACAACCAAAACTTACGCACATAACTTTCACGGCGGGGATGGTATTAAAGAAGTTGTTGTGTATGCGTAAGCACAGTTCTCCTGGAATCGACAACATTCACCCTAAGTCCCTTGCGGTAATGGGAGAAAGTTTAGCAGAGCCTCTGGCATGATTATTCCAACGCTGCTTCGATCAGATGTATGTACCCGAGATGTGGAAATGTGGGATCATAACCCCAATTCACAAGGGCGGTAGCCGTTCTGATCCAGCCAACTACCGTCCCGTAACCCTTCTCCCGGTCCTGTCGAAGATTATGGAAGCTATTGTTGCTGACGTATTAACAGCCTATCTAGAGGAGTCTGTCTTCCTTGCACATGAACAGCATGGTTTTCGACGGAATCGATCGTGCACCACAAATCTGCTGCTAGCAAGGTCGAGTTGAACCAAATTAATTGACAGCGGTGCAGGAGTGGACGTGGTCTACCTAGATTTCTCAAAGGCCTTCGATCGACTAGACCATGGGATCCTGATCTGCAAACTTCAGAGCTTCGACATTGGTGATCCGCTCCTAGGATGGATCACAAGCTTTTTTCTCCACCGGAGCTTAGAGGTAAAAGTGCGTGGGTCCCTGTCCCACCCAATCCAAGTCGAATGTGGTGTACCACAAGGATCGGTACTGGGGCCACGATTGTTTTTGATGTATATTGACGACATAGCGGCCCTCATTCTTTCCAACTGCCTACTCTATGCCGACGACATTAAGGTCTGGAGAGCGATCAATACACCAGACGACTCCGCAATACTTCAAGAGGATCTGGATAAGGTGTATGTGTGGTCAGTTCAGAACCAACTCCCACTCAACACAGAAAAGTGCAGAGTATTAAACTTACGTCACCAATCAGCCTTTTTCTATAAACTGGGTGACCATGTGCTTCACACAACTGTTGAGGAAAAGGACTTAGGAGTCTTGATTCAGTCCGACCTTGGTTTTTCAGCCCAGGCAAAGAAAGCATCGAACGCGAGCATCCGAAATTTGGGCCTTCTCCGGCGCACATTTGGACGCTTCGCTCCATTCGCTTTTCACCAACTTCTAGATGCATACATACGACCACATGTGGAGTATGCACTACAAGTCTGGCAGCCGTGGCTGAGGAAAGACCTCTCTGATTTAGAGAAACCTCAACGACGCGCGACGAAGAACGTGAAAGGTTTAGGCCAGTTATGCTACGAAGACAGACTGAGATTGCTCGGGATATTTAGTGGTCAATATCGACGACTACGGGGAGATTTGATTTTGGCTTATCAGATTCTGACAGACCCCAATCATACTTGCCGCCATCTGCTGGAGCTCAGTAACAACAACAATCTGAGAGGCCATCATCTGAAGCTGGCAGTGCAGTACAGCCGTTTGGAATGTCGACGGAATTTCTTTTCCGTGCGTGTTTGCTAAGCCTGGAATGCTCTCCCAGAATCTGTAGTCAGTGCACCCAACCTGATCGAGTTCAAAAATCGAGTTGATAGTGCACTCACTTCATTGCACTATCTCCCATAGTACAGTCCAATTTTGAGAGATCCAAAATCCATACTTTAAAAATAACTTTCCCTCACGCAAATTTCAACAGTGGATTTATATTTATAATTTGACGCTTCAAACTCAAACACTTTGCCCCATGCGAATTTCAAGGGGCGGTGACTCTTTTAACCAAATACTCCATACCTCATGATCCCCTCCGGAGCTATAGTGGATTAATATTTTGACACTTGAAACTCGGTGAGTCCACAAACTTGTAGTGACTCGTTGTTAAACGAATTTACTGAATTGGTTTCCATTGAATTTTTGACACTTCTATGATTTTCGCACTGATCACCCTACGGGATTTGTCAAGCTTTAGCTTTTATACCCGCATAAATCCATTGTTCCATTGTTCGGTGCAACTACTCCATGCGATTAGTAAATTCGTTGTACGAGACCACCTTTGACGGAAAACTTTCTGATCGGACGTAATGATTTTGTAGCTTCTAGTATAGCACACCTGCGTATCGGCAGAGCTGGATTCAACGACCTTGATCAGTACAAGAAGAAGAGCCAAGTGGCGGTAGTCTGAAGGCTCAGACTAGCTTCAGCATTTGTTAATTTTAGTTAATATTCGCAGCTTCTACATTGCAGGTACTTGGCTCTAGTCTAAGCAGGGCTGGATAAACTGGGCCAAATGTCCTGCCAATTGGCTTGCCGCTCCTCCTAGTGACTATGGGCAAATGCTATCGTCACCAGAGGAGCCGTGGTTGCACAGATACGCCAACTTTTACAAAACCATTCAAATGTAAAATATATGCGGGTGGCTGAGGGATAACTGCAAAAAGATCGCTTGATGGCAAGACCATCTGAGATGTGGAGGCAATTTGTGTCCACAACACGTTTATTTCTTCTGAAGCCGTTCTTGTTGGGCCATTAGATGCCCAGAGTGAAGGAAATCTCTGTCACACCCTACCAAAGCCGTTGATCTGTCTGTAAAGCAGTTTCTGGTTAGCACTGAAGGCTTTCGCCATGTGCTGCTAATCCGCGGCTTTGTCTCCTCTGAGTAGTTGAGTGCAGTGGTTATGTTTGGCTAGTAGCTGTCATAAGTAACTGCATTGGAGCTAATCTATGTACATGCCTTACTTCGATTCATACTGCCATAAATTTTCGAGTTCTGCTCCTCACGAAAGAAGCAGATTAAGACCCATTGCAAGCTCTTACCTCTGAAGCATATGTAGTCAGTCGATTACATTTGTTGACAATTTTCAGTCAGCGACTTTCAGGGGGTCTTCGGCGATAAACCACCACGCTGTAGCACTGACAAGCTGGGTACGGCGGGCGTGCTTGTGTTGGTGCACACCGTACCATATTTTTCACTTTGATGTTTTACTTATCAGGTGAAGTTGAAACTGATGATTGTATAATGTTTTAGACTCAAACTTCAGTCTACAATCAGCACATCAATCAGGTGTACTCTTTGGTAAGAACAAGGTTCGGCACATATGGCCAGTTTTATGTTCCAAATAGGGTGGGCCAAAACTACATGATTGCAAAGTGAAACACTGGTACCGAGCTCCTGCATATAACCTTTGAATTATTTCCCGATTTCGGCAACATCTTTTGAGTAAGGTACGTTGGAATCACCTGTGATAATGATGTGAGCGCATGTTCCCTTTAGAGTGCATCATAAAGCAGGCGCGCGATGACAGTCTATTTCTGGTGTAGACTTTGGGGGCGGTACATCGAGGCTATAAGACAGGCATCTCTGCCTTTTAACTGCAGGCTACACCAAAGAGCAGCTGGGAACTGTGAGGATGAATCCTCCATGGCCTCGCACTCTAAGTCGCTTCAGTAATGCATAATTACCCATCCTCCTTAGTTAGTCCGTCACTTCGGCTAAGCTACACGCCCGGAGGCGAAACTTCAACATCCGCCATCCTAGTGTCTAGCCACTTCTCAGTGATACCGATGATATCCAATGGCTGAAGAACATGGCGATGTTTCTTTTCGGCCAACTTATTGAAAAGCTTTGAACATTGGTATACAAGCATGCGAGTTTCTCTGTCTCTAGGAGCTTACAGGGAGTTAAAGGAGTCAGGGTTCATGAATGCCGACCAGTATGAGTTCGGCAGTTATTCGTTCTTTTGATGGGACACTGACACTTCTTCTGCAAATGGATTTGGTCGAGGTACGTCCAGTTCCTTGTCTAGACCGACATCAGAACCGTGTGAATGCGAGGTCGAGTGGAGCTCCTTTGTCATTGCCGGTAAATTTGTTTTTCAGAGGATTCCATGTCTGGTGTTTGCAAAGTCTTTACAGCATTTAACTGCAGTTCGGATGGAAGACTGTTCCGAATTTTCCGCCGACGATTTAAAACGTTCCTTGGTGTTTCCTATGATAGAATCATGAGCCATAGGATTCTTGGACAGTATCCACTATAATTTGGTAGGGAAATAGTGATTGGAGCGGTCGAGTCACAACGTTGTCCAAGGAAGCGTTTCACGAATGAACCGCCACTGCTCCAAAGCGTGATTTCCGGCCTCTTGACTGTTCGTGGAATGAAGCTCTTGGAAGCCATGGGTGAAAATTCCTGTTTGTTGTGTCGTACTGCGTTGTTTCTGTTTGGTCGTTGTGTGCCTTACGGAACTTCAAGATAGATGCGTAGCCAATAGCCCCCGTGTTGTGACACACTTGTAGAGAGTGAAACGATTTCGGGTGACGAGCAAATCGTACTAGGTTTGTAGGTTCGATTTTGACGTTTGTCTAAAGGCAAGGTGAGTTGCATTGATCATGATTGTTAGACGACTTACCCCACAATATGATAGCGGTAGCTTCAGGGACACTTGTCCGTACAACAGGGAGGGCGGTGTTGTTGGAAAAATTATTCGTTAAACTGCTAGCTCGGGTGATCTGGTGTCCTGGTTTTATGTCAACTGCTGTTTGTCTACTCTGTCTCTCTATTTGCCTTAGAGATGTTTGTAACAGAAAGGATCGCATGAGTGTCATCCCGGGTGACTTATGCAGCGATCTCTGCATAAACGATTGGTGTCCTGGTAGACTGTGGCTCAGCAAGGGACATTTTTAGCTACAAATGCAGAGAGCCGGTGTTCGGCTGCCCATCTCTTTTAATGATATTTGTTGTGACAGAAGGAAATTGATCAATCACAAGTTTCGTGTGGTGCCTGGTTCTCGTTGTCCCGAGTACCACTTGACAATCAGTGTTGTTTTCTTTTCGCCTGACGTTTTACTAAAGTTTGAGGAGATAACGGCGATGGGGACCTTACCGAGATTGGTTTGGAGGAAGCAATATGTGCACATTTCCTTTGCTAACGGGCCACAACGATTCCCTGGCATCTACTCTCTTCCAGTGAGGTGTTCTTAGTATTCATCCGCCGTTCGGCTTCAGCCATTAAACGGCTGCACATTTGCACTAGAATAAGCATGCACTTGGCAAATGAGCTGGTCGAGCGCGCAGTACAGAACCAAAGTACACCTGCGCGAGCTATTCCGCTCCCGCAACTTTCGCTGGTATAGATTAGCGCACCCTGGTTGATACTAATTGGTACAATACAATCAACCTAAGCATGCTTTGACAAAGCGTTTACAGTGTCCTGACCCATAGACACCATTCGCCTAGGGCCAATTGGATTTGCATTTACTTGCTTTCTGCCGTTCATCGTGGCGGGTTTATGAGCTGTACTCTTCCGGCTTCGGTCGCCACGCACATCAGTTAGTCAAATTTTGTGCTTATAAAGGACAAGTGAGCAGCGAATATCGGTCGGTGTGCCTGTGCGGTTCTTGTAATATGTTACGTCGAATCTAGCAAGGTTTTGAAGGGGAGAAACCGTCAAATGCTGAGATGCAGTTGAGCGACGCAAAGCAAGGGCTCGTTAGACGTATTAACAGGTCGTCTAACTCAGCGAAGGCCAGCCCGCGTCGTAAACCGTACGAAACTTTCTGTACCGCGACAAGTTAGAAATCTTACTGACGACAAAGTACCAATTTTCCGGAGACGTCAAAGCATGGCTGCACGGGAGTACGCGAGACTTCGTGTTGGTGAGGACGCCAATCGGCAGACATCAGATGGCGTTAGTATACGAAGGTGGCAGGTTACGGCCAAAAACCCACGGTGTTGACATGCATCAGATTTCAGCATAGCATCACTTATAACTCTAATAAACAATCTGGTCAGCCAAGATGTATCTTTTGGTTCCTCCGCCTAGCTTGGACGAGAGCCTGCTCGCAGAGAGCAGAGGCAGGACAGCGTTACAAAACGAGATCAGGAAGGACGACGAGTGACTTTGGGTGATCGATCACTTTCGATCAAAGCATGAGCGTGTAGTGTTCATAGATTTTTCATCTTTTGCACTTTATCTCACTGCCTTCTCAATCAGCATTGCACCGTTGTTTTAATTCACCGCTCTTTCGATACACACAATTCCCGACCTACAAACCGCGCGTTCTGCTTTTCTACTACGGCATGTTGAGCTCGTTTCTTCTGTGTGCCTGGAAAGTCTGAGATTCGCGGAACCGACACCCTGGAATCTCATCTTTCGACTATTCCGTCAAGACATGTGATTTATCTATGGTGTTAGTCCAGGCGGTCAAATCTGAAAGTTAAAGTAAACCTATCTTTTCTCTGACATTCATTTGTTCCTTCTGGTGCGGTAGCCTGGGACTAGTTTTCACTCCACTACAAGTGAGCAGCCACTTCCCGCGAAATATGCGGGATAGGGACTGCAAATGTTATTGCAGCACAATTTCCAGTTAACTTGACGACCTCAAGGAATCTCTTTTGAACGAGTGTAGAATACTCTACGGTTACTTAAAATTGAGGTGTTTTCATGTGTGGATTGCGGCGAAAGTACCGGCAGAAACACAGACGTGAAGTAAACGTTAAAGTTGTTGAGCAGTTTGAAAAGCTGCTAAATCAGAGTTGTATGAATACAAGCTCCATCGTGTGTACCCTTATGATGATAAAGGATCCGCAAAAAATCAAGTGAAAAAGCAGTGCGACCGCACTGTAGAAAACATGGTAGACGAGCTCAGGTTCACTAGCCTTCCTCAGTCTAATGTACCTTTTTAAGGGGCAGGCAGCAGGACGATTTGAATAAAGTGGAAGTTCCTTTGTGATCGATTGGGAGAACGGGCCAGGCCGAGTAAGTTAATGCACATCGCTAGACTTCCAAAGTCGATTCACTGCAATGAGTCCTGGCTAATACGCGTAACATTGAGATTCACAGATGATGTCAAGAAGGTGCTTTTTTCGGCATGCACCCTGTAGAATGAAAATAGTGGAATACGCATATTTCCGGACCTTCTATGAAGCGAATACTAACATGACAAAAATAATTCAAGAGGATGCCGCACGAAGCATAACGGGGGAATTCTTTTTGTTCATGTGTGACAGAGTTACCGGCAACGAGCGATAAAGAAGCCAATGCTCAGGAGCTGGAAGACTGGCCACACATATGTAAAGCTCTCTATGCTGGTGACCTCATACTTCAGTTAATCTTAAGGCTAACCGTGTCTCCTCACCTCGAAGGCGGTGGCCCGATACTACTGAAGCTCGTGGTTCAATCACAACAGCTGGGGGTAAACCTAATCCGCAGCGGGCAGATACTGCGTAACACACTTCCTTCGGAACTGCGGTTGTCGACAGTAATTAGGGAACCGCAGACACTCGTTGTCTTGGCGGAAACAACCCCACCCTCGTCCCAATATGACCACACCAGAGATACGGAAAACTGTGTGCCCCGATCAGTAGCTATCGAGGAAGCTATCTATGGACTGTCTATTGCATATGAAGGTGGGACAAAGCACAAATTTCATCCATTTACAGATGTAGCAAAACACCTAAAAACGATTAAGTGGCGGCCTCTCATCGGTCGGCTCGAATTCCCCTCCTTCATATACCCTTTGTCAAGAGTTGGTGACATCTAAGAAACATTCCTGTATGTACAGGATGACCTATTCAGTGGACTTTTCGAACCTTGACTCCGTCACTGGTCAGAGGCCTGTGAGCTCATCACTATAACGGAGGCATGCTTATGCCCCGAAGTAACTGGCATCTAGATCACGCTGCCAGACAGGTCAGTTGTTCAATACAACCAACGCATTGAAGGGGAGGATTGGCTCTATGCTTCTTCGGTGACCTTCAGTCCATGTAAGGTCCGGTCAGCAAGACATAGAATTTTGTTTGGTGTCGCCTACGTTTAAGAGGCGACGGCACCTGTTTGTTGGCGGTCGTTCATCACCCTCCCGCATCCACTGCCGAGATAGACTTCCATATGGCATCCGAACCATGGTGGTTGATAAACTAGTGGAGCAGCTACATTCTTATAACTGGCGATAGCAACCTCCACGCTCTGGAATCCCAAACCACTGCTGGAGAACAGTGTAACGCGAATCTCCAGGGTTCGGCTTTACAATTGGTGACCCCGGTTCCAAACTCTATCGTAACCATCTGGTATACCGCACCCTGGTGAGAACAAACGTCCCTTTCGTTTGGATTTTCATTTTTCAGTGTTTAGCATCCTTTTCTCATGTCTGATCCGGATGATAAACTTCCTGATGCTGCTTTTAATGTTGTCACTTTTCGTGCAACACCGTTTACTAGCAATGATCCACAGTTTTGGTTTGTGTTGTTAGCGACTTCGGTTTCCTTCTCCTTGGCAGAAAATTGAAATTTTTGAGCGTGTTGTCTTTTTGAGGTTTTACTTTCAGAGGACAGTTTCGGAACAGTGTTAACAAGATTGTAGTGAATAATTTGACTTCTGTCAAATTTCGCTTGATCCAAGTAATTGTGGATCACCGTTTTCCCCTGATTAGGTCGCCCTACTTCTCGGGTACTTACCTATGGTCGTCTATCTTTCTGGGGTTCAGCCTCAGGCTTTATTACTGGTAACTTTATGTTTGGCAATCCGTTTTGCCCCTTGTTCTAACCCGTAACTGTTGCGGTTGACTACCTTGCATGTAACAGCTCATTCTTTTGACGTTCGGATTCTTGTTTCACGCTCCATTTGAAGAGTCATGTCGGATTAAATGAATACCGGGGCTAATATGTCTTCGGCTGCATTGATCAGCGAACCTAATGCTGTATGCGGCAGTATGAGCTGCTCAAGGCCCCTGACGGACAAGTCTAAGGGCATGAAGTGCTATGTATGCAACCGCTGAAATCATGTGACCTGTACCCATTTGAGCTCTGACCAGTATGCTATGCTTTCGACTAACGATAGCATGCTGTTCGATTGCCTTATATGCCGTAGCCCTCGGTCTACGTGTCTTGCTGTCACAGAGGGGACGTCGAGAACGTCGGGCTGCGTAGCCAGCAGATTGGTCTCTTTCCCCTCATCTGTTGGCCGTAAAGTGGGGTTATTTATAAAGAAAATGTGAGTCGCTATAAATGTAGTCTCATTGGAGGAACCCCCGCAGCCGACCTCACCTGCTGTCGATGCTAATCCGATAAGGTGATGGCTGCCGTGTCATGTGCCCCAGTTACCCAGAATGCCCCTAACGAGGCCTCTGATATCGTACTGTACGCCGTCCACGGCGAGACCGATATTATAGCCCCTGTGCCCACTGAAAGCAAGACGAGGAGGGCTGAGAAAGTCCGTAACGCCCCTGGAAAGCCTGAAGTTATCGAACACATGAAGGTGTTGGAGATAGAGCACAAAGGTCCAACTCCTATCACCGCGGTTTCTTTGGCAAAAATACGCGCCGTATCAACTTTGGCCAAGCCCGCAAAGCCTGAAAATACTGATCCCATAAGGGAGTATAACACAAAGCTTCACCCTCAATTACTCCGGCTACTTTGGTAAAGAAACGCGCCGTGTCACCTGCCAAACCGATCGAGACTGGGGTCGAGTCGAAGACTCTTGGAGTATGTACACCTAAGCAAAGTGATTCTTTAACTGATAGCAACGTTATCCTCCGTAAGGTTGCTGAATCTGCGGCAGCCATTCCCAGAGAACGCATGCGGGATGAACTCCAGTGGTTCAAGCTCTGCGTCACCAAGATGCTTCCATCTGGTTTCCGTGGCGTCACTACAGAAAGCTAACCAGAAAGGAGAACGTCCGTGTCGATAAGCCAAAGCCGCGAGCTCGAATACATGGTGTGCTCTTCTAAGCCCCGGATAAACTCAAAGATTTAACACCATGGGCATTCAAACCCAAGGGTAGCAAGGTAAGTATTTAGCCGGATATCTGTTGTAAAGCTGTCTTCGTACTGCTGCACTGCTGCTATTCTGCGTTTGCGAGACTACGACCGCCTGATTGCTCAGTCACGCACCCAACCAACCGACAGGATACAGAAGGCCAAGGCTCGGTAAACAGGGAGTCTATTCTACACGATAAGTCAGTTCTATTTATTGGTGAACGAGACATACTAATTTTGGAAACGTTTGGCTCTCAGCCAATGTGAGTTAATTCCGTCCCACGGAGTTTCCATATTTGGCAGAATGGTTCGCCTCCGTTGACTCGGGCTTGTATTTGCTGGCTAATCAGTTTGCCCCCGATTCCCAAATTTGACAAGCCAGTCGAAGGTCGTTCCACGCTCATGCTGATGAGCTTCGCATGCAGCAGACAGCTCATGTGCTCCGCGGTAAGCCTGTGCGCGACCTCGCATTTCGACATTGGCTCCGCTTACCTCTCTATTACCTCCCCTTTGAATTGATTGCTCCCACCTATTCTCCGCAGTTGAGCTTGGTCGTAGCTGTTTACCTTGGGGTCCACTTGTAGCCATCACGCTTGCCTTCTTCTTCAACTTGGCCTGCATGTCACGTCGTGTGGTGTCTGTGCGACCGGCGGTGTTCCGCTTTGGAGATCAGTTCTGTTTTCTAAACCAAATGTATCCAGTAGTATGTCCCAGTGTGTTGCAGCTGGTTCTTGATGTTTTTAAGTTTTGCCATGCCGCTGTCGTGGATGATTGATGTGTCTGGTTCACTTGTCCTTTCCGACCACTATCTCACTAATAACGTTACCCCTCTTTCCACTAAACGTTCCGCTAACCCATCTTCCCGGGATCTGAAAGTTTCGTACGTATACCAAGTCTCCAATCTTGAACATGCGAAGCCTGTTTTCCTGCCCCTCTCTCGGTTGTCCGTTGCGTTTTCCAATACTTCTGGGAATCAGGACATCAAATGTCCTTCTAATTTTTCGTCCATATAGACAATCAGAAGGAGATTTACCCTCCGGTGTGTTTGGATTCGGAGTGTTTCGATACATGCTCAAAAACGGCTGAATTGCATCACGGAACCCCCTCGTTCCTTCCGCTTTGAGAAGAGCATGTTTAAAGGTATCTACAAACCGTTCGGTTTGCCATGCGATTGTGGATGGTACGGCGGCGAAAACTTGTGCTGGATTCTGTTTTGCATGCAAAATTCTCTGAACAGCTTTGAGGTGAACTGAGCTCCGTTGTCTGGAATCAGCAACTCCGGGGTGCCAAATTACTGGAACAGTTTGTTCAGCACATTGCTAGTGTGCTTGGCGGTGGTATTTTGCATCGGAATCACGTCGGGCCATTTGGTGTAGGAATCAACAAAAATCAAATAAGATTGACCGTTGATTGGTCCCGCAAAATCCAAGTTGATTCTCTGCCAGGGCTTTTCTGACTCGGGTCAAGGGTGCCACGAACATCTCGGAAGTGTCTTTGCCGCTTGTTGACAAGATTCACAACTTTGGCAGAACTGCTCGATTTCTGCATCCATTTGAGGCCGATACACAAAACTTCGCGCCAGTGCCTTCATTCGGCTGGTTCCCGGATGTCCTGAATGAAACTGCTGTAGCATTCGCTTCCGCAACTTCCTTGGTACCACGACTCGGTCTCCGAACATTAGACAATTGTCAACGACAGAAAGTGATCCGCGTAGATTAAAGAAAGATTGTAACTTTTCGAAATTCTGAAATTACGCCAACTGGACTGCACAAACCCTATCACTTTCAGCAAGATATCGTCTTCAGCCCTCTGTACGAATCGTGTCCGACGTTACTGGCAACTCCCTTACACTGTCAACCCGGACGCGCTGAATTTCCGACTCGAATTTGACAGATGCAATCACGCAGTCATCGTTTTCCTTCAAGTGGGAACTGAGGAGGCGAGATAGAGCGTCTGCTTGGCCGAGTTGTTGTGTAGATCGGTATTGTATACTGAAATCGTAAGCCAGCAATACGGTTGCCCATCTCTGTAACCGACTTGCTGTGAAAACAGGAATAGTTTTCTTTGATCCAAATATCAAGCGTAGAGGTTTGTGGTCCGTGGTCAGTTTGAAATGTCTACCTTATCCCATTTTATGAAACCGTTTCACTGCGTAAACAATCACCAGCGCTTTCTTCTCAATCTGGCTGTAATTTTTCTCCGCCACTGTCAGCGACCATGCTGCGTGCGCAATGGTCTTCTCCTAAGGAGAACACGTGAGAAATGACAGCACCCACCCCCATAATTGGAGGCGTCTGAAGCAACAACAATCGTCAATGTTGGGTTGAAGTGGGTCAGAAATAAATCAGAACTGAGCACTGTTTTAACTATATCAAAGGATTGTTGGCACTCCTTTGTCCATCGCCATTCTTTCCCTTTCATCCGCAACTCGTTCAGAGAACCTCTTGTCTGATGTAGACTTGTCAGAAAGGCACTATAATGACTTATAAGACCGAGAAATGAACGAAGTTCGGCAATTTCCCTTGGTGGTGGCATTTGCTTGACGGATTCTATATTAGCGACATCCGGACGTCGGCCATGTTTGTCAATGCGAAACCCGACATACTTGACCCTTTCCATGGGGAAAATGTATTTTTCCGATCATAACCGGAAGCCATCTTCTTCTAGATGTGTGAGCACTTTCTCTAACGTGGCCAGCAATGCTTGCGGGTCAGACCCCATAATCAATGCGTCATCCAGGTATACTGCGACCCCAGGGATATCGTTCAGCAGTGTCTCCAAGCTTTGTTGAAAAATGGCGGGAGCAGTTTTCACTCCGAATGGCAACCGATTGTACTACAAAAGACCCAGATGCGTGCTGACCGTCAGTAGTGTTCAGCAGTTCTCGGCTACTAGTACTTGTGAGTAAGCATCAGCTAGATCGAGTTTCTCAAACCATTTTCCACCGTTAAGCTTGGTGAACAAATCTTCAGGTATAGACAAAGGGTACTGGTGGTTCTCCAACATGGAATTTAAGCCGGTTGAAAAGTCAGCACAGATACGTACCTTGCCGTTTCCTTTCTTTGTCACAACCATGGGTGCCGCCCATTCTGAGTAATGTACGCGCTCGATTATGCCTTCCGACTGCAACCGATTTAACTCAGACTCCACTATTTGTTGTGTTGCGTATGGCGCTGGACGTTTTGCTCAAAGACTGGTCTTGCGTCTGGTTTGAGGTTCAGCTCAGCTTTGGTTATCCGGCAGCATCCAAGATCGGGTTGGAACAAACTTTTGTGGCGTCGCTTCAGTTCTGCAATTTGACTGTAAAGTTCGAGGTTCATATTCTGCATCTCTGCGGGTTTCTCGACTTGTAGTTTCTGGCATATACTGTTAACTGACTGGTCAAGTAATTGCAATTCCTCCATCTAATCGAGACCCAGCAAATTCAATCCTGGTTGATCTGTCACAAAACAGGTTTTACGAATGTGCTGATCAAGGAAACTGACCTGACAATGCAACTCTCCGAGAAGTTCCAAAATACCGCCGGATGCGTTTCGTGCTGTGTGGTCTGTGTGGACAAGCGGTGGTCGTCCCAGCATACACCATGTGTCTCGACAAATCAAAGTGATGTCTGACGTAGTATCCAACTGCAGCTTAACTTCCTTATCGTTGATCTTCAAAATTGTAAACTTACGCCTGCTGACACCGTCAACCTTGAAAGTAGCCGTCACAGTTTTGCCTCGTTATGACATCGGAAGCGCACCGGGATTCGACGCCGTATTCCGCTCATTGTTGGTCGCTTCGCAAGACAACACGACTCTTTGTGTCCTCGCTTACCACAGCGATTGCAAATGTGATTTCGGAACTGGCAGTTTCGACCAAAGTGCCATTCCCTGCAAAACCAACAAGCAGAAGAGGGTTTAGAATGTGGTGAACTCACATGAACCGGTTCTTTCTGAGGACTTCGGCTGACCCTGCAAATGATGTCCTGGCTACTCTGGATGGATGACTGTTGCATCATCGCAGCATCGTGCTTCAAGTTCATCAACCGTTAACATTCGTACATCACTTCCTGCAGTGTGAGCTCGGGATTTTGTTCAATTCTGCTCAGTACTCTTGTTCGGGCATCAGCATTTTGGTTGCTTGAAGATCACACACATAAATAAGGCAATTGTACTGATCAGCTGTCATCTTGTGAAACAGCGACCGTTCACACTCACGATTTACGTAATTCAAGTAAGTAACTCAGTCTTCGTCGTTTCGCTTGGTCATTGTCACACACTTGTATCGGATATTGAATAATAACGACTGCTCTCCAAATATCTGGGACAAAGTAGTAACCGCTTTATCGAATGTTAAATCAGTGCTCTTTTTCGACAAGATGTAATTCGTAAACTTTTCGTGCTCGGCCGCACCCAATTTCCGCAGCATGAAGCAAACTCACTTGTCCTCTGAAGCACTAGATAAATCGACAGGAAACAGGTCTTCGTATTTATGGAACCACCATTCAAAGGTAATACCGGCATCGGCATCGCAACGGAACTCACAAACTTGCTGGGTCAAGGTTTCTGCTGGGGGAAACGTTCACTTGTTCCTGTTACCGTGCTTGCTTATGGTGACAAAGTTTTGGTCAGAGTTTCGAGCAATTTGGCCTTTTTTTCAAACTGCGCCTGCTGTTGCTGCAACAGAGACTGCAATTGTTCAAAACTGACTGACATCTTTCGGTTCTTCTGAGTCCTGTGTCCACTGATGTAAAGCTGCCTTCATACTGCTGCACTGCTGCTATTCTGCGTTTGCGAGACTACGACCGCCTGATTGCTCAGTCACGCACCCAACCAACCGACAGGATACAGAAGGCCAAGGCTCGGTAAACAGGGAGTCTATTCTACACGATAAGTCAGTTCTATTTATTGGTGAACGAGACATACTAATTTTGGAAACGTTTGGCTCTCAGCCAATGTGAGTTAATTCCGTCCCACGGAGTTTCCATATTTGGCAGAATGGTTCGCCTCCGTTGACTCGGGCTTGTATTTGCTGGCTAATCAGTTTGCCCCCGATTCCCAAATTTGACAAGACAGTCGAAGGTCGTTCCACGCTCATGCTGATGAGCTTCGCATGCAGCAGACAGCTCACATGCATAGCAAATATGTTCAAAGAGTAGAGTAACATGATCACTACGACCCTGTGGTGCGCTTGTGACTATCCCGTAAACCATGATATCTTCGTTAGTTAGTACAAGATCCGGTATGGACGGCTTGTTAGCAGTTCGAAATCTGGTGGGAGAGGTTACGTTGTTGTACCAAGAGTGGCTAGCAATTAGCTCTTGCAAGCAGGCTTTAAACGGCGTACCGTCGGTTGCCGGCGTTTCTATGTCGTGCACGTTAAAGTCTCCAGCGATAAGAATGTGGGTGTATGGCTTGTTCAAAGCAAACTGAAAAATGTGGTTCAGTTTATAGCCCGTTTCCGACTTTGAGTTTGATGGGCGATAAATCACGCCTAGTAAACGTGTGTCCTTGTTTCGCAGCAATGGGCGGCACCAAAGCGAAGCAGGAGCTCGGATTTCCGGGTGATCGATGACTTCACATCAGGGGTTTGCATTATAATGAACAATGAACAATGAATTTATACGGGTTAAGAAGCGGTGCTTTACAAGTCCCGTTGGATAGTTG
This sequence comes from Dicrocoelium dendriticum, assembly GCA_944474145.2. NCBI lineage: Eukaryota > Metazoa > Platyhelminthes > Trematoda > Plagiorchiida > Dicrocoeliidae > Dicrocoelium > Dicrocoelium dendriticum. The sequence continues at coordinate 51,483,253 of OX104070.1, read as the reverse complement.
GTGGGGATATCAACATAACAATAATGATGATAAGAATATAAAATAGTTAATACTTTAAATATGAAAATAAGGACTTATCGTTTGTTTCGTTGCAGTCCTGCGATCCTCTTAGATTCACAGCATCCACAGTTAACAACAAATAATTCCATGGTAAACTCCAATGCAGTGACTGCCTCCTGTATAAAGCCACTCGGGTGAGCCCCGATCGCCCATTCTCTGGATAAGAATCAGTCAGGAGGTGATCGGCCATCGTCGGAGGTGGATGATCCAGAAGCTGCCCTACCAACAGTTTCTGTCCTGACGCGTCATCCATAGTGGCCAGTGCTCGGTTTAGCAAGTCATCAAAGTGGACAGCGAAGACGAACGGGTCGGCTGGCCCTCCAAACCTGGCCGCATTGTATCGCCGCATCGCATGCTAGCTGTCGGCTGGGCTGTCGAACCAAAAATAAGCGCTTTTTTCGTTGATGCACTCCAACTTGAGTGAGCCCCTTTACGTTGTCTCCGACATCGTCTTCGTCATGCCTTTTAGGAGAACCCGCAAGGTAACCAGATTCGCTCACTCCTACTTCATTCCCACTACCTGCCCGATAACTTAAAATTCCTGCAGGAACTTAAGTCCCTATTCCCAAACAGCCACGACCAAGGGATCTTCATGCTCTAGTATAGCTGGTCATAGCACCAAATGTTGAGAAGGCGACGCAGTGTCGAGGAGTTATGTGCCGAAGAAGCCACATATAGAAATTATAACAGTTCCAACATAGTAATGGGCTCATTCGCGCACTTCCTTCCTAGGACCTTACTGACTCTCCTTTCCGCTACTCCCCTTCACTCACAATGTAGCGGCGTAGGCAGAGTTGTGTATCATGTGTCCGTCGTCTGCTTGAGTTGTGCACCATGATTTCTCCAACCACCGCGATCCCCGATTTCTCTGTGTTCCATTCGCCAACTCGTTTCCACGCACACACTACTTATTAGCAATCGAGCGCCACCCAGACTGGCTGACGCCATAGGTTACAACAAAATGTGTACCAATTATTTGCATGTGGTCAGAACTCCATCCGATGAGTCATTTAATGCATTGGATGTTGCGTTTTGGATAAGTTCCGCTGGGTACACAGTTCAGCTAGAATTACCAGGAATATTTCAAAAGTGCTGGATTCATCGAAAATATAGCACGTTGATAGTGCGCTTCGTATCAGGTTTGTGGCGAAATGACCAACCGAGAGCACACGGGAAAACGCACGAACATAAAATAGAAGATTTCTTGGACGATGGCTAAGGTGGTTTAAGCTAAAAATAGGGCTACCGGGGGAAAGCTAGCTAGGGACAATATGGACGTGCTTCGAGTGCGAGGACGAGAAAGTCGCGTCCGATTGGCGGAAAAGAGGATGCCCGCGTTGCGGGCGTGACTCAGACAAACGGGAGCAAAATACAAACAAGCAAGCCACCGGATTTCCTAATACCTAAGAAAACAGTAATTTTAATATATGTTGCAATTATTTACGCAGTCGAACGTGAGGAATCTTCAGGTCACTACACAGCCTCCCTTCTAAGAAAGAAACCGTGGGTGACTGTTCGATCTACGTGAAGACTGTCCGTCGCTAGCCAGCCTTTTGCGGACGTGGTGGTGAGAGCTGACGAGACAGTGAAGCAGTTGACATGCTAAGGTTTTCTTGGCGAAGTGAGAACGGTGGAAGGTAGTGTAAAACAGAAGCAATTGATCTGACGTGCTTTCCAATAACGGGTAGTGAACAAGTGAGCGATGAGAATTTGGTGGGATTGCCTAATTCCTGTGTTAGTCTTGAGGAGCGTCAAAACCCTTGCCTACAAAAAGTAGGCGGCCCGGGAAGAAACAAGCCGTAAGTTTGTAAGTTGTGGTAATTTCGAAACGCACAGAATGCCAGGTAATTACGTTGCCTGCAGAGCCATCCAATATTATTTTTGCGGTTTCCCCGCTGCCAGGATTTTCTTACGTAGCCATTGCGTTCAAGCAGCTAGCCATACAGTTGCAGGCTTCTGTGACTCTGGCGCGTGGAGTTGGCACCTCAGGTCGCAGTGATTCTTATCATGATAGTACTGACAGTTTTAGGAATATCACGGAATCAACTGCCTCTGTTCCAAAAGTGCGAATGCCTGAGGAACTTCGATGGTTTGAGGTTTGCGTTCCTAAGCTACTACCGCTTGGGTTCCCTGGCGTAACTGTACGAGAACTCATTAGGCTTAATACGTTGCTGATGGATCTGTCGTATATTAAACCCCGTTTACTGAGAGTTGTTCTTTCAACATCAGAGGAGCGTAAAGCCTTTCTGCTTTCCGCTTTTAAACTCAACGGTTTGGGGATTAGCATACAACCTGGCGTTCTTTGGCTGATAGATTGAAACCAAATGGCTATTAAGCACCTAAAGGCGCGTCGTGAAGCTGACGAAAACCGTCTTCAGTTTGTGGCTTTTCGGGTGATGAGCCGGAGATCAACTTCTCCCTTCCAGAGCCCCTTCTGGTGGCTCGCAATCCGCGGCTCCCGACCCCGGTTTCCTTAAAGTAGTTCTCAGTAGCGTGCGTAATCTGACTGACAAGATGTGCGAGATTGGCACTCTTGTAGAAGGCTCCCTACCAGAAGTACTTGCTTTCACTGAAATGCGGCGGTTCTCCAACATCCTGGATAGTGAAATATGTCTACCATGCTGTACCATACTGTGATCTGATCGCACCTCAATCTCTCGGGGGGGGGGGGGGGTGGACGTGTTCTGTACGTCAGATTCATCTTAACTATTTTGCGAACATATATGTTCAACTCTCAGGATAGAATTGCTGAGGCTTTTTGGGTGGAAATAGGTACTTTGTTCATGCAATTCCGAATTGTGTAGGTATACAGAAGCCCCGAAAGTGCGTCAAGTATGCTTCTTGCCTTTATCCGCACTCATATGGCAAATAGATTCCTGGTTATGCGTGATTGCATTGCTCCTGAGGTTGACTGGCGTAATTTAATTTATGAAGCGGCGGCAGGGTGTTTTTCTACTGACTTCCTTAACCGTACTTTACAAGCATCTCTTTCTTAATTTGTACGAAGGCCCATTACGTTCATGGAGGACAATAACCCCTCCCTGTTGGACCTCGTCTTTGCAAAGTCAGTGGACTTTGTGAGAGATCTGGTTTACGATTCCCCCTTGGGGACCAGTGACCACCTGTGTCTTGTATTCAACTGTACCCTGAGTAGGGGTCATGAAGGATGTGGTGCCCGCATCCCAAATATATGGCGAGCAGCTTTCCGAGCCACGAAAGACGTGGCTGCGTAATTCCCGTATATCATATCGGAGACTGATAATGTCCAGATCGGGTGGTACACACTTAAGTCCCATCTCTGTGAGATATCTTTCCCCCATGTCTTAATCTCAGTAGAGAACCAAGTGGGGGCAATACCCCCATGCTTTGAATTTGAGGCGTGAAGGATGCGCAGTAGAAGTCCAGAGGTTGGGGGACTTACGCATCCGCTCCTTCGGAAAGTATGTAGCGGCGCTACCGAGAGTTGCGAAATGCCTGTAAACAGCATCTGCGGGCCGCACGTCTGAGCTATGAATTGAAGCTACCCGCTCCGCACCAGGTAAGCCGAAACAGATTTTGGTTACGTCAAACGGCGCTGCAATGCAAATTCGTCTACCTGCGTACTGTTTGGGTTTGACGGTCCTGAAACATTAGCAGAGCGGAAACAGGACTGTTTACTTGCAGGACAGTATGCAAAGTTGTTTGTTCGCCCGTCTCCGTTACCGGATTTTGACATAGCAGCAAAGATTCCAGTGGACTGGTTCCTGACAGATGTTTCCATCTCGGAAGCTCAGATGCGCACGCTGCTACCTGAACTAAATCTCACCAAACCTGCCGAGATATACGCCATCCATCTAAATTATTTTTTGTACGAACTGGTCGATGTGCTATTAAAACCGATCCCTTATCTCTTTGAGAGATCGCTTTGCAACTGCGCTGTACCTACCGATTGAAGAGAGACTATTGTTTAACCTGTTTTTAATAAGGGTGTTAATCATCTCCGTAAGAATTACAGACCCGTTAGCCTGACAAGCGTACTGGTCAAGTTACTAGGGAAATTATTAAGAGCTGCTCTGGAAAAGCATATGTTTAAGTACAGTTTGCCCAACCTGTCTCAAGATGGGTTCCGCAGAGGTTGTTCTTGTTTGACTAACTTGTTGGTGTCCTGGGAATCCTAGGCTGAGGCTGCAGACTTGGGACAGGCAGTGGACGTTTTTTTCATTGACATCTCCAAAGGCTTTAACAATATCCCATACTGTCGCTTCTGTTTAAAATAAGATCCTACTGTGGGTACACCAAATACCACTTGGAATTCCTTACTGCTGTGCCAAGCGTTGCTCACGGATCTTAGAACCATAGTGATCAAGAGGTCCACCTTTGAACACCAGGCATCGAGGTCCACCCCAGCTCAGGCTATCTCCATCTGATGCGTCCAGACGAGGATGAAAGCGGCTGTGGGTTGTCAGGGCTGAGAGGAGCCACATCGAACCACCAAGATCCTACTATGTTTATGGATTTCGGCGTTCCTAGAGTGCCGAGAGATGAACATTCGCGTGGGCTCCGGGCTCGCTTTCTGACATGCCATTGTGAGTAGTGCTTCACTTGGGTCCGTTTTCTGTCCCCTACTGTTCGCAGTGTGCGTTAGAGACCTAAATGAAGAGCTCAAGATACCAGCATTTCTGTTTGGGATGATCTAAAATTTTGGAGTCTAGTGAGTGATGCTGAATGCCCGTTGGCTTTCGGATTGGTCGGAATTTATCACAAGTGCTAATAAATCGTGCCAAGTATCGGTCCTACGCGTAGGTTTAAGTGGACTTGCTACTCGTTGCCTACTTGACGGAAATGTAGTGCCGCAGGTGACCCACCAAGTCGACTTAGGTGTTTGCCCGTCCTCTGATTTAAAGCTGATGAGAACTGGACTGCGACTACTCGCAAAGTTTTCGAATGCCGTGGATGATCCGCAGATCGTTTGGGATCATAACAAAGGAGATGTTCAGTATATTGTTCTCAGCCTTTGTCGGACCACATTTGAAATACTGCATGCAGACCTGTCCGCCATGCTTGATCTGCGACAAGATGACGGTTGAATGAGTTTTGAGAACTGGAACAAAAATGAGGCACGGGTTAAGAAATCTCTCGTATCCTGATAGGCCACTCAGATTGTAGTTATTTTTGCTTCACTCCAGACGCTTTCATGGAAATTTACTCCCCATGTATCACATACTGACAGGCTAGATTGAACCTGCTCTATCCCGACTGTTATATCCCACTAGGATGCCAACTCTTCGGGGCCAATCAATGAAGCTGCCAATCCCAGATCCGATCGCGTTAGCGCTGAATTTCGTTAATCACGTAGGGTCGTAGATTCATGGAATGTACTATCAAGGATGTGGTACCAGCGCCAAAAGTGAAGGAGTGTAAACACCGACTGGATGCCCTTGGTTTGCAGTACCAAACTTTCCCTTCCGGCTACTAACTTTCAGCTCCATTTCTTTGGCTCTATGTTTTATTGCTACTATTACCTTATTTTGCACATTGCATTTATATTACAATAATAAATATTCCGTTTTTCGTTTTGCCTCTCCTATTCTTTCTTCTAGTTCACGTGGTCGGCCCAGCCGAAACTGCTAGTGCAGGCCAGGTGGGTACTGTTTAATTGACTGTGATGTGATTCGAGTGCTGTTCTGGGTCGACGGTGCATTCAAGAAAGAACACCCGTGGGGCTTTCCTGCTGTTCTAGTCCCAACTTGAACTTATGAAGAGAGAAAGCAGAATAAGTACGATTTTTCAAGAAATATTATTTCTTTCTGGGAAAGGTTAAACTTTGATATATTATACTTTATTATAACTGTGCTAGCCATTATCTAAGGGCTACTATTATGCGTTCGAAACAGATCATACGCAAAATGGAAGTTGGCTTACAATTCACGACGGTCTGCCACCATCCCCATGGTTGTATCCCATGCAGCTGGTTATTTGACGTAAGCCGCTGTCACGGGTTCGGTTGTCTACAGGAGACCGAGGGAAGACGCACCACTCGGAGGCCCAGTAGGGCGAAACGGTCGTCCAGGGCTTTCCTGATTGGTGCTTAGATAAGCACGCTGGTGACCTACTAGAACCAACCAATAAACTTTCATCTGAAATCCTCCTGCTCATCCGTTTTACTTTGTTCTCCGTTATTAAGTGCTGTTCTAATATATTCGAAATAGGATGTAAGCGAATCTATAGGTTATGGTGTACCACACACAGTCAAAAAGTATGGTATTCATGTTTTGCATAGGAATTCAAGATTCTGACAACCGCTATGTTGACCAATTTGGTCCAGTTTCTTGCATGGTCAAATCTAGGTGTTATATGTCCCAAAAGAACGGTTACTTTTTACTCCGATGCTCGGTCCAAGGTTCACGCAGGGTGACACGAGAGAGCACTAAATTGCCAACTATCCAATGATAGACCTTGGCCCATAAAACTGTCCCTCATCCTGTCACAGCGGTGTGAACAACTGCATTGACGGCCGAATGAGTAGCCGGTGGGTTTGCATCCTGGGTACTGGTGTACTTACGATGGGTGGACAAATAGACCTCGACCGACATCGGGTGTACACCAATATTGAACTACCATGCCAACATGCCAGTCTCCTCCAGTGTTACAAGACTGGATGGGCAGACAGAACAACCTGCAGGAACTCACTGACCAAAGCATTCGCTGCACTGCTTGGTCTTGGCACGATTGATGGATATGACGCATGCAAATAAGCTAGTCAAAACTAGCATTGTCGTTTCGCAGTGTGTCGCTTGAATCGATATCAAGCAACGCCTCATGGAAGCTACGGTGCATCGCGCTGTGTCTGTGTGCACGAGAAGGCCGCCTTGGTCACATACAGACTAATATCCAAAGGCTACCGACCTGGCCGCAGGAAGATCGAAATGGCGGTGTTTGCGGTCGCAGTATTCGGTTAAACGTCGAGCATCGTTCTAACTGTAGAAACTGCTGAAGATATGTGGTGGCCGAATGTTGTTGGAATGCTTTGGTGATATTTGATGAGCGCGATCAAACAGAGTGGGGTCATACAACGAGATGATGGAGAGTGCATTCCCACGAAGGACGTAAACGCAGAGCCTAAAGTTTCTTTGCTAGTGCAATGAGGACCGAAGTTATGTACCAGTGAATGACATGCTGCAGCTAGCACACTAACAGGGAGAAGATGTTAATGCGGTATTTCATCGGGGTATACTCGCCACAAAATAAAGTCACTGGCCCGTGGATATCCGGAAAGTGCTATCCAACCCACAGAAATCAATCGCTTATGCTCACATTCCTGAGGATAACAAACAGTCAAAAATGCTGTGGCACATTCAAAGACACAAACTACATTAATATATCATTACATACGTATATACACCCATACACGCTGGATATCCGAAAAGTGCTATCCAACTCGCAGACATCAATCGCTTGTGCTCACATTCCTGCGGATAACAAACAGTCAAAAATGCTCCGGCATATTCAAAGACACAAGCGACATTCATACAAAATTACATACGTATATGCACTCATACACTTACATACACTGTTATGCCAAACATGCGCTTTTTGTACATTTTTGATCACACTATGTTAGCTAAGCATGATCATGCCTGTAAAGGTGTGCCTCGCCTTGTCGAGAATAAAAGTTTATTTATTTATTTATTTATTTGTCAAACTTAAGCTGATAGTTTCTCAGGTGGGTGTTATTGATCAATTGTATGATCGAAAAAGGTCGCTGGGATTCTTCAGGATTTGCTACGACATCATGATGTAATGATTGCCACTGACCTTGAGTACCCCACGGGTGCGCCGATACCCATAGAGTACATCCCGAGCGATTTTACTGTGAGCTCTCAGACAGATTATGTAGGCTCTTGACGTGCTTGGTTTCCCTTCAACTGGGAAGTTAGGGAGCGGGGAGACCTTGTTTACGCCTGGGATGCCAGACCGGGATGGTACATTCCATGGGAGGATGCAGACTGATGACGACTAGACCGAGAACAACAAAATGTGCTCACTCACACACAGGGGAAGACCGTAAGTTACTGTCGTTCGCCAGCTAACGGAAGGAGGCCGATCGAGCGTGGTTTACCATGGCGCACTTATGATGGATGTGTAAAGGACTGAATTTGGAAGGGCGTTTCAGGGCTCGCTAAACTGAAAGGAGAAGTAAGTTCATGGACATTCTAAGCGACAGCACTATTGCCTTAATTTTAGGCTGTTCCGGATTAGTTTCCAACCGCGTTGAGCGCTCGGGAGAAGATGGAGGAATATAAACGGTCGAGTGGCCTTGCCAACGAGCCAGCGTACTGTTTGCCTGTCCGACTCGGACTGTCCGGAACAACAACGAATGCTCAAAACCAGATGATAGGTTGCTTTTTTGGAATATAGTATCAATGAAGCATAACATGGCTTTCTACTGTTGTGGTCTGGTGGTACTTTGCAACTGAGCGTTATTAGACACATGACAATAGCTGTTGATGATGAAAAGTCTGTTGTAAGGATATATATCGATATGCGTGGACCGGTTCACCGAGTTACGCACTCTCGATTGCGAAAGATGTCACAATGTGTTGGGATCTTGTAGTTGGTTGTATCTACGGACCCCCGAGCAATACACCATGAAACCTTGCAGCTAATGAATGCTTCGAACACAGTTTCTTGCACTACCTACAAAGTTGCAACCCACTCCTAACATTCGCCGAAAACTGACTGTATTGCATTTAAGGAACTGATTTGCATTATGAATCGGAAGTCATCATTCTGACCAAAAAACCTGCTGTGACGCCCAGTACGCCTTCACCCCACGACCGCAAGAAGAAGTCCAAGATGAGCCGGGATGAACAGATTTTCTATTACAGCACGGCACCAGTTATATAGCTTTACAAACAACGGCGAATTCAAGGTACTAAACGCATGAGATCCAACAGGCATGGAGAAAATATAAAATAGAACAAGCAAATGAGAATCGCGAAAATTACGAGCCAATGAAGTGCGGCAAAGAAAATAGTGTCTGCGGAGTTAGTCCCTGGGGGTAACCTTCTGGTGAGCGACCATGAAAAACGACGAGTAGCGTCCAATCAGTGTGGAGAAGTGATGCGTTTAAACAAATGCCAGAAGAGTTGATAGTGAGAATGATACACACCAGGAAAATAAAAACAGGTATACTAAATATGTGTCGGCTGAATAATACATCCACGTGAAAAAGCTAAGGAACGCTGAGCAAAAGAAACCAATCAGAATGTCCACAGAATGAGACGGCTGAAATTAGCTGTGAGCGATTGCGAATGAGGCTGAGGAAAACGGCGTGTCCAAAATGTAGCAGAGAAGTAGGTAACTGTGCAAACAAAGAAATAGGCAACTAACATAATTCATGAAACTGAGGGTTAAGTAGCCAGCTCCCTAACAAAACCCGACTATGGTTGCCGGTGAATCTGTGAACAAGGTTGCTGTGTGTTCCGACGTACTAGACCCTGCGGTAAGGAGCGGCACCTATAAGCAATGCGGCAAACATAAGCAACTAAGCAATGCCGAAAGCAAACGGAACAAACTTAGGGCTACTTATCACAGGGCCGACATGTTTGCAACGTTACAATGTATAGATTTAAGCCATATTAAAGCTATTACGGCTGAAGCGAAGTGCTGAAGTAGCCAACAAGAATTGGTGGTGAAAATATTTATATCACGTGCCTGGTAGTGTATCGGAAAACATGCTCTTTCAGAATTTCGCAACATCGAATTTTACCGTTGTATTAACATTCAAAGCCACCACTTGTTTTACTGACGGCACTTCCGTTGACGTAAGTTGGCTTCGCATCATGTTGCACCGGTTCTCGCTCTAGCTGATTCACTTCCTATTTTTGTGGCGTGCACAATACACCTTGGATTCAGTCGCCTCCCACTTCTATACTGCCCTACATTTGACACGTCTTTTACGTGTCATTGAATACCGACTAGTATCCCATGCACCACCCAACAATTGGTGACCCCGGTCCAGGACACGCCGTCCGCCATTCTGAATTTCCATCCCGGTGAGCTCGTTCCCGTAACTTTCGGATTCATTACTCGCTATCTTTTTGTTTTCTCACTCGACGCTTATACTTATTCATTTCTTTCGATGAATAGCTCATATGATTCACGATCTATCTACGTGGTTAGTGTAGTAGAGGTAACCTCCCACATTTTTGGGGAAATGACCCGTTGTTATGGTTTGCACATTTAGAATCCACTTTTTAGAATTGTAGAATTTCTGCTGATGATGCTAAATATCATCAACTTATATCTCAGCTTCTGCAAAGAGTAGCCTCCCAGGTGAGAAACATCATAGCCTGCCCTCCTCCCGATGCGAAATATGAGACTTTAAAGGAGGCGATCATCCATGGAATCACGCCCTCCGATGAGGTCCGAGTGCAGCAACTGGTTAGGGATCTGCAGCTAGGGGACAGGATGTCTTCATACGTTTTGCGACAGAGGCAACAGCTGCTTGACACATCCAGCATGGACTCTGGGAGTCTCCGCGAAATGTGGATACAACGACTTCCGGAAAGCACACAGGCCATCCTCGCCGTATCAAGCGCCGTGCCTTTCGCAGCAGTTTCAGAACTAGCGGACCGTGTCCTCGAACGACATCAGCCAACGAACGAATCTAGGACGCTCACTCGACTTAGCACTGTCGCAGCGTTAGCGACATCCGCCACTAGTGAGCTGTCAGCAATGAACGCTTTATCAGCAAAACTAGCATCACCACAACACCAACTCGAGAAACTCTCCTTAGACCGTAAACAGCGCAGTCGCTCTAGCTCATTACCCTGTCTCACAAAGCGTAACAATTCAGGCTTTTGCTGTTACCACTCACGTTTTGGCAACAAAGCCTATAAGTATGAGAAACCATGCAGTTTCTCCGCCGGGAAGCAAGGAAACTTTCAAGCCGGCCAGTAATGGCGACTAACCGTATCGGCCAATCCCAGAGTTGTCTCGTCTATATTAGGGATTGTGATTCCGAAATCCAGTTCTTGTTTGATACCGGGGCGGAAGTCAGCGTCATCTCCCCTATTCCAAGTGAGCCAGCTGTGTTTCTCTCGACAAGCATAAGTGCCGCCAATGGCATACTGATAACCACCTGCGGTTTTCGGTCGCTTACCCTGAATCTAGATCATCGTTGCAAGTTTCCTTGGGTGTTCACCGTCGTTGCAGTCCACTTTGTCATCAGCGGCATTGACTTCCTCAGGTATTTCGACCTCTTGATCGATGCGAAACGTCCGATGATAGTCGACACTGCAACGAAACACGGTGTATGTGGCATCACCGCCGATATCGCATCTATAACACCGGTCTACGCCTTTCCGCAGACTTCGACAGACTACGCCAACCTAGTTCAGCCAATGGACGCAGCTTTGCCCGTGGCACCCCAAGTCACGCACTACGTACGGACGAATGGCCCACCCGTCTCATGCCGTTCACGCCGACTATCGCCCGAGAAAATTAAGGTAGCTAGGGCGGTGTCTGAGCATATGCTTGAATTTGGAATAATCCGCTCTTCCGACAACTCTTGGTCCTCTCTCCTGCAGATGGTCCCCAAGAAATCTGGTGACTGGCACCCTTGTGGTGATTACCGTGCACTCAATTGGCTGACCGTCCCAGAGAGGCACCCCGTCCCACACATGCTAGACCTTACCACATGCCTCAGAGATAAGGCGATTTTCAGCAAGATCGAACTGATTCGCTCCTATATCCAGATACCTGTAGGAGAAAGTGATCCCTAAAACAGCTGTTATCACACCTTTCGGCTTGTTTGAATTGTTAGCAATGCCATTTGGATGTGCAACACCGCACAAACTTTCCAACGCTTCATGCACTATGTCACTCATGACCTAGACTTCGCATATTCCTGCCTCGATGATATTTTAGTAGTCAGTTTAGCGGAAGCAGAGCATCTCCACCACCTACGAGCACTCTTCTAGCGCTTGACCCAACACGGTGTCACAGTTAAGCCGACTAAGTGCGAACTCGGCAAATCAACGGTAGAATTCCTAGGCCACCTCATTACATCTTCTGGTATCGAGATCCTTGCTGATAAGGTACAGATAATCAAGAACTTCCCAACTCCCACTTTGTTCAAGCACCTCTGTCGATCATATGGCGTGGTCTACCACTAACGACACTTCAATCCGGGCTACGCTGAGCTCATGCAGCCTCTAACTGATCTACTCAGAGGGAATGAACATAAATTCACTTTCCCTGACACAGCACAGACAGCCTTCGCCGAGCTCAATAATCCTATCTCCAACATAGCCCTCCTCGCTCATTCCGAATCGACTGCATCCCTTTCTATTACGACTGATGTCACAGATGTCGCGGTAGGAGCCGTTCTCTAACAACACGTTGGTGGGCAATGGCAACCCATTGGGTTCTTCTCCAAGCGCCTGCAGCCAGCGGAAGCGTGATACAGCACGTTTGGAAGAGAACTGCTCACCATTTACCTAGCCATTCATCACTTCCGGCACACACTCAAAAGGCCGCGCTTTCACGGTCTACACTGACCACAAGCCCCTCATCTTCGTCTTCAAATCTGCTTGCGACAAATATTCACCACGGGAAACAAGACACCTAGACTTCATCATGCAGTTCACTGCTGACATACGTCATGTCTCAGGTGTCGACAATCCCATCGTCGACGCTATCGAACGCGTCAACCTCACTCTCCAGTCTTTGCGTACCGTTGACCTTGCCGCTATGGCATCGGCCGAGGCCCAAGATGGAGACATTCAACGCACTATGCAGTCCACTCCGCTACATGTGCAACCCGTTCCGCTCCAGACCACGAAATGAACCATTCTCTGTGACACCTCCACAGGTTGTTCTAGACCCATAGTGTCCGTCTCCTTCAGACGCATAGTCTTTGACGCACTGCACTCAATACCACATCCTGGTATCCGTGCATCTTTGAAACTGGTCACCGAACCTTTCGCTTGGCCACCCGTAAACAAAGATGTTCGTACCCCGGGCTCACACCTGCCTTCATTGCCAGCGCTCCAAAATACATCGTCACACCCGCAATCCTGTTGGCTCATTTCCAGCCCCGAACTCTCGGTTCTCCCAGGTACACTTATACCGATTAGGTCGCTTGCCTCCATTACGCGGATTCGTATGTATTCTTACATGTGTCGACCGCTTCCCCAGATGGCCAGAAGCCATTCCTGTAACAGACTGCACAGTTGAGACTGTTATCAGGGCCTTCCTGGTCCGGTGGGTCTCACACTACGGATGCCCATCCAGCATTATAACTGACGGAGGAACGCCCGTCGAATCTTCATAATTCGATACGTTCTGCAAACTTTTTAGGCTGTCGCGGCATTCATACCACAGCGTATCACCCAGCAGCCAACGGTTTAGTTGAACGCTTACATAGGCAGCTAAAAGCCCCGTGCTGCGCCTCCTCCTATCGTAGCTGGAGCGAAAACATATCGCTCGTACTCTTCGGCATTCGCAGCAGCATCAAAAGTGATTTGCAATGTGCTATAACGCTTCCTCTTTCCCGCTGCTCTCTGCCACTGACAAACTGTTGTACCGCTGTTAGCTGTCCCATGAGACTGAGACTGTCTGACTTCTCAGATACACGAGCAGCCAACCGAAGGAATACAAAGGGTCAGAACTCAGTAGACAGCGAATCTTATTGTATGAGAGCATGGTGCAATAAATAGGTTGTGGACAACTACTAACACAACAATATTTGAGATGCTAATTGAAGTTAATTAACACAATTCAACTGGTTCAAGTCCATGACCTGACTTGCCGCTGATCCCGCATAGATTCGCGTTTTGGTCTCTACTCGAGTTTGATCCCTAGTTGTAGATCGAATCACTTTAACGTCACTGCTTTCTGCTCGATCACTGGCTGTAGGCTTTCTCTCCGTAACGCCCTCACTTAAAATTTGGGTTACCTGGAGGTCGCAGATCTTCCGACGTGGGAATCCACCTAGGTCCACTTGGATCCGCGACCATGAGGGTTCAGGCTTCGGCCAAGGCACCAGTGTCGTCCGTACTGGTAACTTGTATCCACAAAAGAATTTGGAACAGGTACGGCCAATATTGCAGAGAGTAACGATCGTTATAGAACTCACATGACTTGGTGCCTCTTTGAGTAAGTCTAACTTCGTAATTCAATCGGTTCCGGGCAGATTAATATTAGTACAGAATGCTGGGTAGATATATCCATAGAATTGCGAATGCTTGAGTCTGCGTTCACAGGCCATTCTTCCTTTCAACTGCAGAGGTTCCCCTGAAACATTTTGAACCGTTCGAATTCTAGGTTTAACTGACGATGTGTCAAGTCTTTCCCGAGTTGAACTAGAAAGAGTCTTGATAGCATGCAACATTTCTGGCCGCAGCGATACCGGAATATTCTTGCGTTTTACTGTGGGGTAGTTTCTCTTCCCTGAAAAATCTGCACGAAATACTGCAGAATTCGCCTCTGTCACTGCGCCGCGATAACTGTTTCTTTTGAATTTGGAACTCGATTATAATCTTGGAGTACATACGCGTCAGAATGGGTGCGCCCGTTGACAATGAGGAATTTTCCGGGTGCAGTTTCTCGCAGAATGCATCCCACTTCCGTTCTATAATGCAATCGGGGGCTTCCGGTTCGGCACATTTCCATCCCCATTTTGGCCACAAATGACTTTGTGACAGGACTGGGGTTCTTCTCAGATCTGCAGCTTCAGTCATTTCTGGGTCATGATTCAGAGTAGCTTGTGGCATTCAGATACAATTTCCTGGGACGTCAACCTCGGTTCCGGTTCACATTCCACTTGGATATTGGGTTTTCCTGATAGCAACTAAATTAACTGCCGCTTTGCTTTTTCAAAATGAAGCTACTGCTGCTGAAATAGGGACTGTATCTACTCGAATGAAATGATCATTGTTGTTCAACACCTCCGTCGCCACTGTTATAAAGCTTCTTCATTCACTCTGGTTTCTGCCACTGACAAACTGTTGCACTGCTGCTAGCTGTCCCATGAGACTGAGACTGTCTGACTTCTCAGTCACGCACGCAGCCGACTGAAGGAATACAAAAGGCCAGAACTCAGTAGACAGAGAAGCATATTGTTTGAGAGCACGGCTCAATAAATAGGTTGTGGACAACTACTAACACAACAATATTTGAGATGCTAATTGAAGTTAATTAACACAATTCAACTGGTTCAATTCATAACCTGACTTGCCGCTGATCCCGCATAGATTCGCGTTTTAGTCTCTACTTGAGTTTGATCCCCAGTTGTAGATCGAACCACTTTTACGGTGTTCAAGCCTATGCAACTATTCGCACCCACCCTAACCTCCAATTTTTCCCCCGTAACAGCTCTTCAAAGGCTTCCATCATTCAGCCTTCTAGAGAGAGGTCCTTGTAGTGTACCTGAAAACACGCTCTTTCAGTATTTTGTGACCTTGGATTTTACCATTGCTGTTAAAACAACTGACGGCACTTCCATTGATACAAGTTGTTTTTGTGGGCATATTGTTGCGCCGGTTCTTGCTCTGCTTGATTCGCTTCCCGTTTTGGTATCGTGCACAATACACGTTGGTTCCAGTCACCTCCAACTTCTATACTGTCCCGTATTTGACACCTTTCTTACGTGTCGCTGATTACCGACTAGTATGCCAAGTGCCACCCAATAAGCTGAAGATCTTCACTCCAGCGCCAAAGAACAGCTCCTATTCTCTAAACAATAACTCTGCTGTCGACGAAGTCCTACAAATAATGCGCAGGAGCAAAGTTGTTTACTTTATGACACTATTGAACTGAGTAATCAATCACAGTATGGCTTTATGTTCAGCCGCTCCTATTTTCTTGACACCTACAGTTCTTTCACCATGTGCGAACAATGATTGACAGAGGAATGGCGGTAATCATAATGCAGTGACTTGGCAAACACGAGGTTCACCTCAGATCTGCAACCAGCGAGTAGATCCAGTGGAGACACATCTAGAAGTACACCTTACTCTTACTGTTTATCTTTCTCACCTAACCATCTTGCTTTCTTTTCTTATCATTCCTTTTACTGCGACGAAGTATTGGCACCATTACCCATCGTAACAATGTGGTAGTGAAATCAATCGTTATGCGTTATACGTAGATTTACATGAAGCATGCTTCAAGAGCATAAAAATCAACAAAGTAGATGTTCAAAATGAATACCGTCTTTTCGCTTGCAGAGCAGCATTCACCGGATGCTATAGGCTAGCGCTTTCTGCTAAGTGTCCACCGAGATCTCGCGACATTCGTTGACCACGCTCCCTTTCAGTTCCTCCATACAAGTGGGCCTGGTTTTATACACTCGACGTTTCAAGTACCCCCATAGGAAGGAATACAGGGGGTTCAAATCCGGAGACCATGCAGGCCAATCCATAGATCCACCGCCACCGATCCAACGAGTACCGAAAGTTTGGTTAAGGTAATCACGTACCGTTTGCGCACAATGTGCAGACGCATCACCCTGCTGCCACCAAACGGTACTCAATAACCCTTCGGCCTGCACCTGTGAAACGACACCGATCTGCAACATATCTTTGTAGGAGGATGCTAACAAATGTGAAGCAATAATTCTGTTAAAAATCAAGTTATCCGTCACATTTTTAGAAAAGAAAACTGGTCCGATAGTTTTCGGACAGTCAAACTAGCCCATGCCATAAGCTGCGCCCCAAGTTGCACACGCTAAGTCATGCATTGCCGTGGGTTATTGGTAGCCCAAACATGCCGCCTATCTGCACCATGCGGACGGAAACATGCCTCATCCGTAAACATGATTGAATGCAGGTCCATGATATCAAGATACCATCGGGAAAATTCCAGACGCTTCTCCCAATCGCATGACTTAAAAACTTGTATCTGCAGTGCACGATACCTTCGAAATTTCTGTTCCTTCACTAAGCAATGAAGAGAAGATCGTGTGGTGACACAATGCTGCGCATTTCTCCGAATGCTTAGATCACTATTTCGGCATACCACATCTACATCAGCGAAAGCGGACACCTCATCCGTGGCTATACGAAGCCGCCCGGTTCGCTTTATGTTACACACACTCCCATTTTTGTCATCTTTCGCCACCAGCCGAAGCACGTACCGCGCGTTAACGGGCCTCATTGTGTAGTTGGGAGCGTTGTAGCGGCCAGCCGTTTCGGCCGCTTTCGATTGACACTCACCAAATAGTCGCAAAAGGATCGTGCGCTGGTCCACTGGCACGTTACGAGACTGAGGTTGCATAGGGTGTTCGTTCTCCATTGCTGACGCAGCGAAAAGACCGATGGCTAAGGCTAGCTTTTTAACCTGCGTCATATCCAGCGATCGAGCCAAGAGCAATCAGTGCGGCGATTATCCGCGTAAGAGTGGGCGTCCTCGCGTTATACTCAGCCCGCGTGTAACTGGTGGTCGTCGCACTGCAGCGAAGCGTCAGTACGGCGTACAGCTGACATTAATATTATTATTATAATTTATTATCGTGCGGCGAATGCTTTGGTCAATGACCAAGGTTAGTGGCCGCTGTGCACCAATACAGAATGTAAAAAAGCTGGCTACTTTCCAATTGTAAGTAGTATGTGCAGTTCAAGCACATTGGCCTTGAAAACTGCTGTCACCGTCATCGCACGTTGATGCGTCGGATTCGTGTGTACATCAGATGCATCTCGTCCAACTGTACTTACTAGCAGGTGTAACATGCGTAACTTTGGAGGCAAGTCAAATCAGAAGGTACATTATGGAGAACATCATTCCTCATTAGCCAGCAAAGCGAAGAGTGCTTCCAACAAGACTTCTACTGACTGAGGAGTATTAGGCTGGGGCTTAAATAGAGCATAGCAACTTCATTCATCCTGTTTATTTGCATGTCTGTAGGTTTCCTAGGTGAGAAACCGTGTATATATGTGTGTATATGAGTAGCTTAGTAGTTAAGTTACGCCAGTTCCTTAATCTCTTGAAACCACATGGAGGTAGTATTAAATTTCCAACCTGGTGGTTTTATTCAACCAGTCTTTCCATCGGCCTAGTTATAGCTTGTAGTGTACAGGAAAACACGTAGTTCCATTATTTTGCAACATCGGATTTTACCGCTGTTTTACCGTACAAAACGTCTACTTGTTTTACTGACGGCATTTCCGTTGACGCAAATTGTTTTAGTGAGTATCCTGTTGCACCGTTTCGTGCTCTGATTGACCCGCTTCCTATTTTTGTAGCCTGCACAATACACATTGGTTTCAGTCGCTACCAATTTCTATACTGTCCAGTATTTGACACGTCTCTTACGTGTTATTGATTACCGACTAATATCCCAGGCGCCACCCAACAAGCTATTGATCAGCAGTTGCCTTTGTGGGTTGACAAAGTGTATGTGTTACTGTACAACTAAAATCAGGCTATTCCTGATGGAGTGGTATGTTTTGTCTTCTACTTGATATTAGTCCTTAGGGAATCTATCTGTTCGCAATGAAGCTAACAGGCAGTTTCAATCTGTACATTTTCAAACGGTACCGCACTTACTATTTCCTGTTCCAGGCGCCTGCTAGCCCTTGCTTAAGTCGATGGAGTTGTTAGAATGGAACAGCCTAAATCGCAATCACTGCTCTCAGATCCTGTGTCACACATCCGTCCTCACACGTGTGTCACATGAGTCATGTAGTCACATACTTAGACTGTACCTTCGTGATGTAAATCTACTACAACTCCACCAGTGTTGCTGTGGACCTGGAGTGCTAGCACGCGAATCCATTCGTCAACAGGTGACAGATTCTGGATCTTATGTGGTCCACTTCCTAACCGTCTTGACCATCACCAACATCTAAGTATATAGCAGTGCGTGAGCACCGCTAGCTGCGCAGTACTGACTCCTACTCTTTGCGGATTCGAAATAAATGCATTATGTCTATGGGCTTTAATAGGATGAACCGGCTCTCCAGTTCTTTTTCAGTTACATGATGTTGGTTCAATAATTCACCAGTATATGATGGGCTTAAAGCAACCGCTTCACAAGATTCATAGGACGGTAAATACAAATGCAAAGAAAACCAAAATGTTCCGGTGGAGAACCTGTATTACCAGTAGTCTGGTCATTGTACTTCATCCTACTGACGTGTCAGTTATCACTTGGAGGAAAGTATTTCGAATATCGTACTGTTTGGTGCGTTCACTGCAAGTGCTGGCAATGCATGCCAGAGTGAACATATTGTAAGAGAGTAAAATAAACTTTCTACAATCCAGAGGGGAGAGTTGAGCTGTTAATTTCAAGTCCTGTCCTCGGCATTACTTGTAAAGTGATATGGGAGGCAGTGCCTTACATGGATACTCGTTTATATTAGTACTGTGTATGTAAAAATGAGATCTCATCGAAGCCGCCGGGACTCTGAGGAGAACACATCAGTTTAACCATAGCGCAGTTCATATTTGGGACTTTGGTAGCTCCTCTTCGTGGCTGTTTTAAAAGGCGATTGTCTCCTTTCAGTCATGGGCTCCAGGGCTGAATAGCATACTCAACGTGGGGATGAATATACCAATTAAATAAATGAATAAATAACTTTGTATATTTATCGACGGACGGTACACGGCCCCACATATGGGATCGATCATTTGTATAGTGAACACGTTTCATAACATCAAAGAAAAGTTTATTGATAACATTTCGGATCATGATTACTTTTCGTTGAGTCCTAGACCCGCGCAACTCATATATAAAATTTACGGATGTTTGTATCGTCAGGAGTAGATAATAAAGGAAGGGACTATTAGGTTGCAAAGACACAGGATTTGGTATGGTATGTAATGACATGTAGTGGGTAAGCTAGCTGTAAGCTATTATCAAATGTTTTTTATACCAACTTCTGTCAATGTTTCTAGTGTTTGCTGTGAGTCAAATATCTTCAGAGCATTTGGTATAGTGAGGAAGGTCTGAAGGAGATTTCGAAAAGTGACATGGCTTGTACACATGCGTATCTGTAGGGGTAGTTTGTTCCACAGATATGTGTATCTCACTAAGAAGAAATTCGACCGAATTTTATGACTTGAAAGGCTTGTATGTATCAAGTAGCCGCCATTACGTGTGGGGTAGACGGCAATCTTCCGTAGTTCAAGTGCGGTGCTGTCTGCGTAAATTCGTTGGTATATAATGTTGTAGAAGAGAACAAGGTTGTTCTTTAAGCGTCTCAGCCAAAGTGGATCCAGCTGGAGTTTTCGACAGCGATCATAATAAGTCAGGTTTGAGCAGCGTCCCATAAGCAGCTTGGTAAATGATCGTTGGACATTTTCAAGAGCCGTTCTGTCTTTCTTTCTCAATTGGCTGTGAACGATAGTACAATATTCCAGAGTCGGTCGTACAATTGTCTTGAATGATTCAAGTCGTACTTCAGGTAGGGAGAAAGTTCTGGTGATATATCCGCATAGCTGCCTTGCTTTCGCAACCTGATAAAGAACATGTTCGGAGAAATTGAAAGAGTTGGAGTACCTAATTCCTAAGTCCCGAACTGAATCAGACGTTGGGATAACGTTTCCGGTAAGTATAATGGAGCCTTCTGGCATGCGGCATCTGTACCCAAGTACTTGGGATTTCACTGCGGAGAACTTCATTAATAAACGCCCACTAGCTATATTTAGTGCGGATAGGTCTTCACATATGTTCCCCAAACACATATGTAGTTGGTCTGGATGAAATGAGTAAACCAGTTTGACATCATCTGCAAACAGAAATGGATGTCCATGTTTGATCGGGTCACATATATTGTTTACATAGATTAAGAAAGGTAGCGGTCCGAGCACACTTCCCTGGAAGACACCGCTGGTTATTGGCTTCGGTGTAGAATGTTGCTGACCGATTTTAACGACCTGAATTCGACCGTTTAGGTATGAGTCGAACTAGTTAAGCAGCGGATTTCCAATTCCATGTGACTCTAGAGCAGACAGCAATGGCTGGTGTGCAACTTTGACTGCAAATGGCAATAAAAGCCTCGCTGTCATTTCAGTGATACCGTTGATATAGGGCACAATAATCACTCAGCTCGGAGAACCGTTCAAAATCTTAACTTGCTAACTGAATCTGAATACAGTGCGGAACACTGTTTAAGAGATCACAAATTCTTTCGCAGCCGCATTGAGAAACGCCGGATTGGAATAAGCTTAGGCTTTCGGACGGTCTTGAGAATGCTGTATCGAATGGTGTCACAGAAAAAGGCAATCGACTCATTTGCGATTGAGTTATCCGTTTGCACTTAATCACGAATGCCAGTGAAAACGGTTAGTGGTGGCACGGACTTTAATTGTAAAAGATATTTCCACGTATGATGTGTAGGAATGGTAAATCCGGTTCGAATGAGCGTACAGTGACAACACTGCGAGAAACTATTGAGAGTAAAGAGAGGAATAATCCAGACGAATCAGGAGCACGCACGTCACGGATGTGTGTGATGAGGTTCGCATTGTCAATGGAACCTTGGTTTTATGTGTGTAAAAAAGCTGAAGTTTTATTGGTCCCGCAGGGCAATCATGTTGAAAATTCAAATATAGGAAAACTATCAGCAAATTTGGTTCACACCAGTGGACTTACCGCGGTATTTGTAGTATAAAATGTAACTCCACTGTACGTCATGTTATATTCGTTAACGCCCTTGTGTATCCGTTTACACCGATTGTGTTAGGGCTGGAGAGCACAATGCGTCCTGTTATCACTAAGTGAACAGAAAGCAAAATCAGGTAATGCAGGTGTTGTAATGCATCGTCGAGTCGTTTTTTAAACGGATAGCGTGGGCGCAGAAATGACAGTAGTCGAGAGGGCTTTCCAGGGGTGACCAATTTGAAGAGAAAAAGAGTTCCATTATGGTGCACACTCTGCCCTCGTTCAAGAAACTAACTGGCCTTTCCTAACTGAGCAGCCTCCAGGCGCCGCCTGGAAAGCAAATGATATCGTTTCTGCGGCGACTGGCACGAAAAAGCATGGCCTTAAGGTATTCCGCCTGGTGCGCTTATATCGCCTGTCCGGGTGCGGAGGCTTGGGGTGTCTTTAAAAGTCAGCGAAATCACTGTAACAAATTAATTAGACAAACCCAAACACCAACGGCACTTAGTGAGGTAATTTCTTACTAATCCTAAGATGCTTTACAGGTAAGTAAACAAGCTCCGGAGAGTGTAGCGCGGCATCCCAATTCTACGTGCGGTAGATAGTCTGGCGCAGACTACACAAAACGCGGTTTACGCGCTTCGGCAACAGTTTATCCACACTTTTCAAAGTGAACTGACACCTTACCCGTTTATAACACTACTCACTGCGCTCCCAGGATTAAGCAAGGCATTCCTCACCACCGCAAATTTTATATAACGGCTACTGTCCTTACGCGTGCGAAACTCTCCTGGTGTAGAGAATATCAGGCCAAAGGCTTTAAACACATTCACCATAAACCTCGCCGAACTGTTATCTCGGTTCTTTCAACAGCCTTGAGGAAATGCAAGTCCCGACCAGGTGGTAATAGAGATTAGTCAGTACTATTTCAAGTGTGGGAACCGTGCGGAATTTGCTTAATACCGTCCAATTAGCTTACTCCCAGTGTTATCCAACGTTATGGGAGAAATAATCGCAAAGACGCTCATGGGATACCTTGAGAACAGCAACATCATAGTCTCAAAACAGCATGGATTCCGCCGAAATTAGTCATACACCCCAAACGTGCTACATCTCGAGCGAACTGGACGGGATCAGTTTATGCCAGCTAAGGAGTCGACGTCGTATAATTGAACTTCTCTAAAGTATTCAGTCGCCCGGACCACCGCATTCCTCTTCACAAACGTAGTAGCCCTGGGATCAGTGACCTTGTGCTAGGTTGGATAAGCAACTGTATCATTTAACGTTAGCTGAATTAGGGAGTCCGCAGCTGCGTATTCGACCTAATTGAGGTCCATTGGGATGTGTCCCAAGGATCTGTTCCTAGTATCCATCAACAATCTCGCTAGGATTCTTGGGTTAGACTTCTTACTATTTGCAGTTGACCTCAAGATCTGTCATAAAATCATGACAGTGAGCGGCCACTCGGCACTACAAAAAGACATCGACAGGACCTACACATGGTCATTCGAAAACGGGTTCCAGTTTCAATTGGCGAAATGCAAAGTTCCAAGCATACACCATTAGTGTACTGGGAGAGAAACAGCTGCGACATGCCACAGAGTAAAGCGACCTCGGGGAAATCAGCCTTGGCTGTTCCAAATAGACCGAAAAGACACCGAGAAGAGCCAGTCAGCACATTTACCTCTTACGAAAGGCGATCGGGAAGTTCTAGTCATCAAGGTTTCCATAAATGCTAAACCTCTATATGTGGCTCCACATGGAGTACGCGGTCACGCGTACTCAATGGATGTGGAATCTCTATTCACTAATGTCTCACTACAACAAACTGTTGGTTACATATGTGAGCTAGCTGAGCAATCTAGTTTTCGTTACCAATTCCAGTCGAATTCCTAAAGGAATCCTTACTTCTGTGTACAGCAAATGTTGGATTCCACTTTCAGAACACCGCATATCGTCAAATCGGTGGTGCGGCAATGGGTAACCCACTAGGCTCTGTACTTGCCGATTTCTTCATGTTAAGGATAGAAAGAAGCATATCCGCAGAAATAGCCCAGTTACCATACTATAAGCGTTATATGGATGACATATTGGCCTTTTGTTCATCGGAGCAGCAGATTGTCCACTTGATGCAGCAACTCAACTGCGCACATACCAACTTGCGGGTCACCTGCGAAGTGGAACAGAAGAACTGTTTGCCATTCTTAGACATCCTCATCAGTCGCAGGGATGACGGGCTCATTAGAAGGTCTATCTACAGAAAAACAACCTAGTCCGGCCAATACCTGTACTTCACCAGCTTCACACCAGTGCGGTACAAGCGGACCCTTGTGAAAAGTTTAGTTAGTCATGCTAGACGAATTTGCTCGTCTGGTTGTCTAGCCGACGAGCTAGAGTTAAGCACAACAACACTCGTTGCAAATGGTTATCCACGTAGATTTATATATAGATATATCCAACAGCGAGGCCAGAAAGACTTGGTGCATACGGCAGCCAAGAAAAAGAACTATATCGAGTTGCCTTTCAAGGGGGACTTTAATGTATTAAAAACCACGAAACGTTTAATCTCTGCTCCGCAGAGAAGTTACTGTGCTGCTCAGGTTGTGGTCATCAATAGAACCTGTAACTTGCAGGTGCCTCCAACGAAGGAAGCTCAACCGATAGGGGCCAACTCACACTGCATATACAAATTCGTGTGCGACTGCGGAGAGAGTTACATAGGCAGAACAAATCGGTCTTTGACTTCCCGAATAAAGGAACACGTGCCAAGGTTGGTTCAACGTGAAATTGACCAGCATCCCTGTCCCACTTAAGATCCGTGCCTGTGGAAGGCACCAGCTTCCTTAATAGGTAAACACCAACTGACTACGCGTCACCGGATAGAGCTCGGATCAGCGTTTACACTTGTATTACATCACCCTAATCCCCGCTTCCTCCGTTTTGCCGAGGCCGTTGCCATAAGCCGGATGAAGCCGGCCCTGTGTGTTCGAAAGCAATTATTTATCAGCTTAAGACTGCCGTGGACATAGAGGTGGAACTTCCGTCATTCAATTTTCACCTCATGCTTATTCGGTCACACCTACATTTAAGTACATAAGTGCATACCGGTTATTGTTAATGGTACCGAGGCGACAATACGAAATGTATGCATCTACCAGTTCTCGTCTTCCCTCGGTGCTTTTCGACTTTATCAGAGTCAAAGAAATAAAATATCGCCGCCTGTTTCAGTCCTTTTTGCAGGAAATGGATTCAAATTTCGGGGACCCATCTTATCATACAGAGGTACGGTAGATAAATCGTGGAAGTTGTTTCACGAGTTTTCCAGCTGATTTAGGAGAGCAACGGAATAGACTGCACCGTTTTGCGGCATAAAACCGAAAAAGTCAGTTGGCGTTTTTGTCTAACATTACCACTCATCTCAAGGCCTTAAACCTGCAGCTTGAGGGACGAAACCACTTGTTCACGGAAATGCATGATTCAGTGAGGGCATTTCGAGTGAAGGTGCGTTTATGGAAACACATGTGCACAATGTAACCTATTACAATTCCCTTGTTGCAAAGCAATGTTGACGCAAGTCAGCCCCATGATGATCCGACATACATACTTTGCTGAAAAACTGAGCTCACTTCGTGCTGAGTTCGCAATGCGCCTTAATGACTTCGACTTTGAGCTTTTTTGCAACCCATTCGTGATCAACGTAGAAACTGCACCCGTACATTTGCAGATGGAGCTCATAGATCTGCAGTGTAGTGCGGCACTCAAGACCAAGTACAACACTGGTAGACCCGCACATTTGATCCGGTTCATTCCTGATGACATGCCCTAGTTTCGTCTACATGCGGCTCGAACGTCGAGTATGTCTAGTTGCACATATCCGTGTGAGCAGCTGTTCTCTGTGATGAGGATTCACAAAACATCCCACAGGAGTGGTCTCACTGATGAGCACCTACAGTCCATCCTGAGAATAATTACACAAAAGCTTACCCCAAACATAAATGAACTCGTCGCCAAGAAAAGACACCAATCATCCAGCTCTGACAAATGGACATAAGAGCTAAAATTAGCATGCCTTATAATGATTTTATTTCAACTTGTGTCGGTCTCAATTAATATTATTGTTTAAAAAGGACTTCGTTTTCCACTGTTCAGGGAATGTTCATACCGTGTGGCACCCTACCTTAAGTGTGACTTCGAATTTGGCCCGCCGTGTGATTGAGTTTGACTCCCCTGCTCTACAGCATATGAAACAACCGGGGTTCCGCATTTGCTACGTGACTTATTTGACCCCGACGCCTGTTTGCTGCACTTACTGAAGCACCATTCTGCTTTGGCTCGTATGTCATTCGCTCGAAATCTGTCGCTTAGCATGAGGACGTGACCGGCCTAATCAAATGACGTAATAATTGAAAAGCACCATTCTCCTCGGTCGATTCAACAAAGGCGTGCGCTCGCTATGCGGATATTGTCATCTGAACGTTGAGGCAAGTAGTTGCGCCTTCCGTCTTATGTGTCACGCTTTGTTTATAAGTGATGACACAATTGTGTTTCCAATGTCAATTGCAATGGGGTTGTCGTCTCCTTGCAAATTGCGGCATCTTCTTCCTCTGGAAAATAAATCTTGAGAGCCAAGCATCTCTTAAGTGAATCACGAGCGCCGACCTTCTAGTTGTCGTGGAAACATACCATATAATATCGCCATCTGGGACGTCTGTGTGTATGGTGTGTATGACTCATAACACGGATATCTCATTTCATACAGCCTTTCAGTGTTGTGTAATCCCTGCTGTGTAGGATTTCGTTGCCTATATATTCTATTAGTCTCTTTAGAGGATTAGGCTAGTAATGGCCCCTGTAACCGGCTAAATATTAGCAGTTTCTTCGTTAACCTCAATATCTTCCCTTGCCATCGTCTCTCGGTGGTGGAATAGAAATCTGATACATGTGAACCCTAACTACTGGGGAAGGCAAGTTAAATGGATACATGTAAGGAATTAACTCTGGCAATCGAGATGGTAGCTGTGAAAAGTCTTCTTTTATGGTTCACTATAGCACCAGTGTGTGACATTTTATGGTGTACATCAATGCCTCTTCGACTGAATGCCGATAGAACCATTGGGGATGACACGTGGGGTTCACGATTAGGGTACACTTCCTTGTCCGTTTCCCGGTGAGTTTAAGGGCAGGGAAATTCGATACCATGGGCAAGTAATTGCTCGTTTGACACTTAGGTAACTCATTGAAGATTAGCTGAGTTACAATTCTATTCCGTAGCAGTCATAATCAATTTGGTGATCACAATGAACAATGAACAGTGATTTATAACGGGTAAAAAAGCATATGCTTGACAGGTCCCGTAGGGTGGTTGGAGCAGTAGATAAAATGGAAGGATAATCGAACAAGTAAATCGTTTTTTAAGCCTTTACAGATTTCAACGCACCACTTCATAATGATAGTTTGAAGTATGGACTGGATGTCTGCACCCAAAGTAGAGCTGTTATATTACAGCAAATGTGGGAAAAGAAATCAAAGGAACGGATAACGCTCACTCGTGCGTTGCTTCCGTTGAGAGATGTGGTACGGTACTCCAGTTTGTATACATCCATGTCGCTCATTGGGACACTACTGTATGTAACATCACCGCCACTTTGCGGGGAGAGTCAGTAACCTCATGGTTTGGGTCTCGTTATTTAGTCCTCCGAATAGGACGTGCTTTGCCAAATAATGTAAGTTGGAAGGTGTGTCATCTAGGCGTTTTTTAAATAGTGCCAATGTGGGGGCAAGGACGACGTGAGTGGGGAGCGCATTCCAAGCACGGGACACACGGAGTGAGAAAGAGTTTCGTCGACAATCAAGTCGGCTGTAGTTTGTAGCCAGTTTGAGCTGATGACCTCTCAGGTTGGTATTTTGGCTCAGCTGCAAGAGACTGCGACATGGGTGATTTGGATTCACCAGTATTAATTAGACCATGATGAGGTCCCCTCGGTGACGACGATATTCACCACTGTACAATCCCAGAGACTGCAGTCTGCGTTGGTAGGGGATGTGAAACAGGCCTCTGACGAGCTTCGTTGCTCTACGCTGTGGAGCTTCAAGTGCACTGATGTTGCGCTTGCGCCAGGGACGCCAGGCCTGGATCGCATACTCCATTTGGGGTCTCACGTAAGCGCTCAGCATTTGCGGAAATACAGATGGCTCGAAATTTCCGAAAGTCCTCCGTAAGAGTCCGAGATTCTGACTGGCTCTTTTCGATGCCTTTTCAACTTGCCTGGAGCAGCCAAGGTCGTCCTGCACGATCACTCCGAGGTCGCATTCCTGGGCAGCATGTTTCAACGGCTGGTCCCCGAGTAAGTATTCATGGATGAGCTGGTGGCGTAAGCTCACGACTTTGCACTTGGCGACATTGAAGTGGAGCATGTTTTCGGATGACCAAGTGTACGCCCTGTCCAGATCGCTCTGCAGTGTTGTGTGATCGTCCTCTGTCCGGATGTCATGCCAAATTTTGACATCATCTGCAAACAGCAAGAAGTTCGACTGTAGTACACTGGCAAGGTCGTTAATGAATGTTAAAAATAAACGTGGCCCCAGTACTGACCCTTATGGCACACCGCACTGGACGTCAATTGGGTCGGACATGGAGCTGCGGACTCTCACATTCAGCTGACGTTGAGTGAGAAAGTTGGCGATCCAACCAAGCACAGGGTCACCGATTCCGTAGCCTCGAAGCTTGTGTAGGAGGATGCGGTGGTCCAAACGATCGAACGCCTTCGAGAAGTCCAGGTAGACAACGTCGACTCCAAACCTAGCATCAGCTGACCCCGTCCAGCTTGCTCGGGCCAGCAGCAAGTTTGTAGTGCAGGATCGATTTCGGCGGAATCCGTGTTGCTGTGGCACTATGATATTGTTGTTCTCCAGATATCCCATCAGCGCCTCCGCAATTATACGTTCCATTACTTTGGATAAAACTGGGAGGAGAGTGATTGGACGGTAGTTCGACGGCTCCGCAAGATTACCGCTTTTGTAAATGGGAGTGACTAGCCCATGTTTTCACATTGTGGGAATCAGCATTTCGTCAAGACAACGTTGAAAGAACCGAGCTAATGGTTCTGCAATGTTTAGGGCCGCTGCCTTCAACGCCTTCGGTTTAATATCGTCTACGCCTGGCGAGCTGTGCACACGCAACGACATTAGCGTTTTCAACACATTGGTTGCCGTGAACGATACGTTGTGTAAACCTGGGAACGGTGAGAGCTCTGTCAAAATCGGGTGAAGGGATGGTTCACTCAGGAAAGTATGGAGGAAGTGTTGACGAAACACTTTGGCCGCGTCCTGTGCAGTTTGCGCATGACCATCTGTTGCACGCAAGACCGGGATCCCGCGCTGCACTCTACGGAGTTTGTTGATATGTCTATACAACAGCTTTGGATTTTTGCTGAATTTCGCCGCTAAGTTCTGTTGGTGCTGGAGTTTGTCTTCGCGAATCAACTTGACGCAGTGGTTTCGTTGAGTTGTGTAGACACCCCAGGTCAGATTACTTGGGCAAACTTTGTAAGCGTGCCAGGCCGAATCCCTTAAGGCCATAGATTTTCTCGTACGGCTTCTTAGGAACGAATCCACTTGCTTCGGGCGAAAGGCCTTGCGTTCTGATGCATTTGCCACTAGCTCAGTGAATTTGGTGACAAACACCATTCAAGCCTCATCGGGCGGATTCTCGGTCAGGAAGGACCAGTTGGTGTCTTGAACAAGGTTAGACAAGATGTCGTAATGTGTAACCATATAAGTTTCCTCGTCGTTCTCTCTAACGTACTCCGAATAACAGATGTAACGAAAGTGCAACGTCGCGTGATCACTACGACCTAGTGGTGTAGCTATGCTAACGGTGTCAATCATTAGTTCCTCGTTGGTAAGCACAAGGTCCAAGACAGAGGGGGTGTCACCCGTTCTAAAACGAGTGGGGGAGGTGACATTGTTATACAGTGGTACATCGGTAATCAGTTCTTGCAAATCAGCCTTGAACTGTTCGCTGGGCGATGCTGGAACTTCGAATGCGTGCAGATTGAAGTCCCCCACCAGAAGAACGTGACTGTGTAGACGTGTCAATATTCGTTTCATCGCAGCAACAAGGCCTTGATCCATTTCCAAGGTAGACATTGGAGGACGGTAAACTATTGCTAGCAAACACACATCGCCACGTCTCAGGTGCATACGACACCAAAGGGAATCGTTGATGTTTGCTTCTGAGTCATCAATGATCTCAACATGTAGGTCGGATCGATAATACAAAAGCACTCCGCCTCCTCTGCTAGGCCGATCTTTTCGTAAGGAACTCATGCCAGGTAACGCAATCTCGGCATCCGCGATTTCCGTGCTCAGCCAGGTTTCGGTGACCATAACTAGGTCCCAGGGCGTGGAGACCTGGCGAAATCGAAGTTCGGTTAGCTTGCTGAGAAGACCTTGTGCATTAGTATAGAAGCAGGTGAGGGCATCGGTGGTTAGAAGAGTGTTTGTAGATTCTGGTTTTCGCTTGGAGTTTACGCCGACCCTTGTGGGGTCGGCTGCCGGTAGCTTTTTTGTAGGACCGATGCTGCAGACCCTAGGACCAGTTCAGGTTGTTGTATTGAGCTCTCAGCGCCAACAAGTGGGTGACCAACTTGTCCCCCTTCAGCCGGCAGCGTGTTTTGGCATTGTCTCTGGTCTGAGCTACATGGCGGCAGAATTGTATTGGTACGTTGCTTGCTTAGTGTGACATGGCCTGTTGGTGGTTCAGTGCCCATCGTCTTTATACGTATTTCGGATGGTAGCATTTGACGCATTTTGCGCCACGTATTGATCACATATTCTACCACCATTGCGGAATGCAACGATATTTTCATCACTCGGGGACCACATCCTTTGTAGTTAGGTGAGAGTGGTAACCTTGAGGTCGAAGTAGCAATAACGTTTTCGAGTGAGAGCAGTTCGCGTATAAAACGCCATTCATCCCAGTCATGCGCTTTGGCCTCTAGATCGCTTGAGGTCTTGAGCTCGGGGACACCGTGAACAAGAACAGATTTGGCGTCTTGTCGTTTACGGAAGTCGTCCGGATTTTGTTTGCGTTTTGGACGTTCGCTCCAAGGAACATCTGGAAAGATTCGAACTGTGCATGATGTGGTACGGAGGCGAGTAGCTGACAAGAGAACTTCCTCTGCATCATTAACTGATTGTAGTGTTACCTGGAGTAAATGTGGATCACCATAGTGTATGGAGTTTGGGTGACGGACGAGACGCATCATACTGATTGGTTTAACTTGAACCTCCATCAGTTGACACAGGGAGTCCCACTGTTTTTTGTCGTCCAATAGCTTATCTTTTATAGAGTTCGCCCCGGATTCAGTCACATTTGAGCATCTAACTGTCAAGGGATTATGGTGTTTTTTAATGTCCACGTTTTTGTGAGGACCAGTAACTGGTTTCTTCGCTTGGGTAGATGATGAGGTCTTGAGTCCCGTGGTGGTAACGGTAGTATTAACTTGTTTGGCAGCGGGTTGCGTAACGATGAAAGGGGCCTCAGCCGTATGAGTAGTGACAACGGACGCGTATGTTGTTGTCCCTTTAACAGCGTTCAGCGTGGTGGGTGGTTCTGGTGGAGAGTGTGCGGTGAAAGCGTCTTTATGAGCAGCCGCTACTGTCGCGGTGACTAACACTGGAACATTGTTCTTACACCGTTCTGGATTGGAGGGTGATGTTGAGCATGGATCTTTATGTACAGAGTTGTCTGGCTCATATGGGACAGCTTTCACTGCTGTTGCTTGCTCTACAATCTTTGACAACCTATCGCACTTCTCTGCCAGCACAGTTATACATCTGACGAGTGGAAGAGATGAACACTCAATGCAGAACCAGAGAGAATCGGTCGTATCATGGAGTTTTTTATCTGGCTGGTACTAAGGCGAGCACACCGAGGATGAAAGTATTTTCGACAGCTACTGCATTCAATACCAAACCGCACAAGTTTTACACAGTTGCTAACGCCGCAGCTAACGTTCATCTCGGTAGCTTTATGCTTCGCTTTCCGCGGGTAAGAGGTACGTGCCATTGTAGAACCAATCTAAGATGGCGGACACCGCCTGTAGTTGGGTGATCAGTGAGATCTCCGAAAGTAGCGAGGGGATATTCACCGAATTCGCACAGATAAAACAATACACCAAAAGAACTGTATTGGTGTAAAATTCACACACAGAAAACACGTATAACACTGTATTCCAAAAGAAAATTGCACATCCAGCACGGCTTAGCAAAATTCCGCGGCGTCCGTGGGTACAGCCACGGCAGCACTGCCGAGTGATACACTGAGTACACAAGTTTGACGCGTACATTATCGCTTGGGATCCAAATTTAAAACGAAAACTGTTAATGGTAAACTGAATTTGGTGTGTATTCGAAAACAGCTATCAAATTTTCTTTCCCTGTAGGAATAGTTCTCCGGCTTGAGTTCAGTCGGATAGCTTCTATCAATGCTGTCTCGTGCGTATGCAGATGGCCTGTTCATTCCTGAACTAAATTTAATCGGACAGTGGTATCGACTCTTTGACCTGTGTTGTTTACTCCAAGCATCAGCATATGGTAACGAGAGTTTTAATTAAGGTTTTAGGTTAAAGAGTTCGCCAGATGTTAACGCATCTATACTCATCTTACACTACTCAATAAGGATGTATTGAGTCTGAGGGTTCTTGATGTTGCCCAGTAATAAAAAAATACACACCAAGACTGGTTCCTTCTTTGTCTGAACTATTCAGACTGTCTGCAGAAGCGTGACTTGCTCCTGCTTGGTGAAGCCTTTAACCCTGCATGATTCAAGACTACTACTGAAGAGAATTTGATGTAGTTTGTGGTACAAAATTTACTGCGTTGTCAAAGCTTATCACTACTGTGTTTCCTCATTATGATCACTGTTGTCAATTTGGACGTTGTGAAAGACCGTTACAAATACAAGAAACAGAGACTAGGCTGTCAGCGGTTTCGACGAATATCACCTTTCCTGAATTACATGGTGGACATGAATAATCAAAAAATATTTCGCATCCGTCTGGGCTGCTCTGAACTCCTCGTCGGTGTGCAGTTCCGCAATCTTTCACGCACTGCAAATCATCGGCTAATCGATATAAGCGGATGTTTCTTGATCCGAGACACACTGGATGCGGAGATTTTCCCCTACTAAGTAGATATTCGTTATGTAGCAAAGCCAACTGTCCGTTGCCGTTCACCTAACCCTCATGCGGATTACAGCATCACGTACACTATTCTATTCGACAGTAATTGCGTGTCATTGTAAGCAAGGTGATAGTTGTCACAGCGATCCGTGTAGTCCAAACAGAATTTGTTGCATTTGTAACCAACAAGTTGCCTGTAAAGCGCGGAAGCTCATCAGAAGTGTAAGTCGTTCTTTTGGGACCTAACACACTCAACACACGTTGGGTGATTGGAAGCGATAGACCATCCACGGTCATAATCCCTTCATACCATCATGAGTTAAACAGGTCTAAAACAATTCAACCATCGCCGCGATGTACCTTGCTGCAAACCCAAAGAACAAGTAGCTACCCAAATTGCTTACCAGCTCAGAGCAGTATATCAATTACTAGGATAAACCACGTAGTATTTCGCGATTATAGCTACTCCCGACACCTGCTTGTAATATTTGCTACCATTTGGTGTTTTCTAGCGCAACCTCTGCATTCTAGCTAGCAATGTTTAACAGAACAGCTATTGTGTCCAACAGGATACCGTGAAACGAATGGCTGGGACGGTCCCACTGATCTTGATGGCATCTAACCTCAGGAGACACCGATTAATTTATCTAAACGTTAGGAAAACAAATAAATTTTTCTGTAGGTTCGTCACAGTTAGAGACAGGCAGACAACCACCACACATCCATGAAAGCGCCAGACGGCCGTTTCGTCCTATTGGGACTTGTCAGTAGCGCGCACCCGCCGAATCCTGCCGGATTCGAACCCACGACCTTACTCTTGCGGGTCAGCGACTTATGTCACTGAGCCATGGACGACGGCAGCGGACCGCCATGACTGAGATCTAACTGCGATATAGCGCGGCTCATCTTCCACTGTCTTGCATGTTATGAGTGTGCAGAGAACAGGGCTGGCCCACAGAGCAACGACTTCCTCTGCAAGCCGCCAACGATCGAGGTGGCATGCAAGCTGCTAAGGCGACTACTAATTATTTATAATTAGTAGGGGGATTTATTAGGTTTTTCTGTAGGTTCGTCGTGTGGTAGTTGTCTGCCTGTGTCTAACTGCGACGAACCTACAGAAAAACCTAATACATCCCCTACCACTTACAAAGTAAAATGTTTGCTTATTTCGTTCAGGCTCACGCGTATCTCCAGCCAATCTGTAATCCAGTGACTGTTTGTCCTCGGTTGAATGCATCAGGCGTGTGATGGGGACGAGAGCCCTTCCCCCAAGACAACACAAAAGTTGGAGAACAGCCAGGAAAAGTTGACTAATCTAACGGAAATATCTGAGCTATGGAGTTAGCTCACAAATACATGAAACTATATGTGGCGCAAGGGGCCATTGTAGCCATTTCTGTTGTAAACACCGCTAACGCGAATAGAGGGACAAACAGTAAACAATTAGCACCTGCCAGCAGGTCAGGACAAGCGAGTACGCTGCCTTGTAGATCAACGATAAACGGATCCAACAAAAGTGCCCGGACTGTTGTATGCTCAAATGTTCCCGAATCTACCGCCATCAAATTGCGTGGCAAGTTATCGGACGACCAATGCAAATGGAACTTGTTGTGCGTGCTGATGAGTGTCAAAGCCAAACCCATAAACCTAGTACGAATTACTCCTCATCAGAACTCACTACACTATGGAAAAGACAGATGTATTCGAGTAAAACTAGGATCCTTCACTGACGTAGAAAACGTTTTGCTCTCCGCTAGCATGCAAAGACACGGATCCTGCGGAATACGCATCTATCCTGAGGTAATTGGGAGCGCGAGACAATCAAAAACACCGAAGAGGAACCAGCAATGGACTTCGCCTAAGCAAAATCTTCCTATATGGCGTGCCAAAACATCCTTCTAACGATATTCAGGAGGTCGAAAGCATGATTTCGAACGACGGCGGTTCACTCGTGAAACACTTCCTTTGGATAATATTACGGCGCTATCGCTCACCTGGATATCTCTGTCATCAAATCATAGAGGATGCGGCCCTAGAATAATAAAACTTGTGGTTCAATCAGATCAACAACTAACGGGTATTTGGATCGATGACGGAGAAATTTGAAATGTCTTCCTTCTGAACTACATTTGAAAGTCGCAGAAGTTTTTCATAGTTCAAATATTAAAGCGCCTGAAGCAGCAAGCTTACCGACGAATGTACAGAATCGTAACTTGATTGCTCCTTTAATTGACTCTGACGTAGGTCTAAATGAACGTTGGGACGCATCGAGGCCGAATCAAATTTCAGACAAGGCTTCATTATCATCAAAATAGACGATTTACTGCCGACTTCTCATCGGTGGGCACTCTCCAACACTTGACTCCTTTAGCCCACTGTGAGCTCCTAGATACTGAGAAACTGGCCTTCTTGTATACGGACGCTCAGCGTCTTTGTTATGGACTGGCCGAACGGAAAGGTCGTTAGGCTTCCGAGTCATATGATGTCATCGGTATCACTGAGACATAGTTGCACAGGGGAATGACGGACGCTGAGGTCTCGCTACCAGGCATGTCGCTGCTCCGGAACGAAACGCTCACAAAAGGAGGAGGAGTAATTCTGTATTACCGAAGCGACTTACAGTGCGAAGCCGTGAAGGATTCAGACGCGCAGTTCTCCGACTACCTATTGTGTCACTGGCAGTTAAAAGGCAGGGACGTTTGCCTTATTGTCTTGGTGTACCGTCCCCCTAACTCTACACCCGAAAACGACTGTCATCCAGCGGCCGCTTTAACATGCAGGCTAAATCGAAAGTACACTCACATACTTGTCATGGAGGATTTCAAGGAACATTGTGTAGAAACTCCTGCCACGATCGGAGAACAATTCAAAGCCGATGTACAAGATCTCGCAACCAGTGTTTCTTTTTACAATCACAGCACTTTGCCCACTCGGTTCAGAAAAGGTAACAGGCCAACTGTGCCGAATCTTGTGCTTACCAACGAAGAGCATATGATTGATGTGTTGACTGTAAACTGCCCGTTGGGTCACAGTGATCACGCAGTCATCAACTTCGTCTGCTACGCGGAATATCGGAATGAGAACGATGAGACTGTGCCAACCATCACAAGCTACGATCGACTAGCCCAGGACGTCAGCGCTACAACTTGGTTGTTCCTTGCTAAAGAACTCCCGGAAGTCGTCTGGCTCGAGTTCGTCAGCAAATTCAGTCAGCGGATTGCAGGGGCTTGAGAAATAAGCGTTTGCAATAGGCATACAACGGTATTTTTCGTTCGGAGCAGAACTCGAATATAAATAACAATACGTAACGCAGCATGGGGAGTGTACAGAAAAGCTCCAGCACCAGAAACTTGGGACAACTGCGTAGCCCAACGTAACCACTGCAGTTAACTGTTAGGGGAAGACAAAGCCGCCTATCAGTAGAACATGGCAAAACCTTCAGTGCTCACCACAGACTTCTGTACAAGCACGTCAATAGCCTACGAAAGGTGAGACAAGGATTTCCTCCACTTAGGACGGCTGATAGCCCAACCAGAACGGCTGTGGAAGCAGCAAACGCGCTGCGAATGTAATATGCCTCCACGTTCCAGAGGGTCTTGCCACCAAGCGATCTTCCAACCTTTGCCGTCTGTATTGCAAAGCTGACGTCCACGCAAACACAGCTCGCCGGATGTCGACACGCTTCGTCCAGAGGCACTGGAAGCAGCAGCAGCAAGCCAACTGGAAAGACCCTTAGCTCAGTGTTTCCAGCGCTGCTTAGACCAGAATCAACTTATCGACATGTGGAAGCTTGGAATAATAACCTCGATTCACAAAGATGGAAGCAAAAATGGTCCCTCCAACTACCGCCCAGTATCCCTTCTTTCCATACTCTCTAAGGTCATGAAATCCACAGTTGCTGATGCATTAGACTGTAATCTGGAAAAATGTAACATCACCACCCCTGAGAAGCACGGCTTCCGTCGACAGCGGTCATGCACAAAATGCATACTAATCGCACGCAGTAGTCGGACGGAGTCAGCTGACGCTGGAGTAGGAGTTGATGTGGTCTACCTGGATATTTCAAGGGCCTTCGATCATCTAGACCATCGGATACTACTCTCCAAATTCCAGCATTACGTGACCTGGTATCCTCTTTTAAGCTGGATTGCCAACTTTCTACCTCAACGGTAATCAGTGATCAGAGTTCTGAACTCTTTATCGGACTCCATACAAGTCGAGTGTGGTGTGTCGCAAAGCTCAGTTCTAGGTCCATGTTTATTTTAGTGTTTATTAATGACCTTGCACAGGGAATCGCTTCAAACTTCCCAATGCTTGCCGACGATATCAAGAGCTGGCGCAGGATCCAGGTGAACGCCGACGAGCATGTGCTTCAGAGGGATCTAGGCAAGGTGTTTCAATGGTCGACCCAAAACTTATTGCATTTCAACGTCAGTAAATGCCAGGTGCTTTCCATCCGACATCAGAGCAGCTACTCATACCGGGTCGGGAACGATTA
Source organism: Dicrocoelium dendriticum (assembly GCA_944474145.2). NCBI lineage: Eukaryota > Metazoa > Platyhelminthes > Trematoda > Plagiorchiida > Dicrocoeliidae > Dicrocoelium > Dicrocoelium dendriticum. The sequence goes on along the minus strand of OX104070.1, from coordinate 51,445,917 downwards.
TACTACAACAACCAACTGCCGAATGCGACTTGGGTGTCCTGGTTCAAGATGACGTGGGTTGCTCCAGGCAATCCGAGAAGGCCTCGAAGACTGGGAACCAACGCGTCGGGCTGTTGCGACGGGCGTTTTGACACATAAACAGCCCCATATTTCGAAAAACGCCTAGTGTGTATGATCGCCCCCATATCGAATACGCAATTGAAGCCTCGCATCGATTGCTGAAACACGACCTTAAGGCACGAGCAGCCGCAACGTCGAGCATCTAATAACGTAATTGGAATGCGCAATCTTTCATACCAAGAGAGACTGCAACGCTTACGGGTATTCTGTGGAAGCTATCGCAGACCACGAGACGACCTGATTATGGCATACTTGATTCTGCGGGACCCACATCATGTATGACGCACTGAGGGGCCACTCATTGAAACTCGCTGTTCAGTACAGCTGCCTGGAGTGCCGAAGAAATTGCTTTTACATTCGTGTCTGTCACCCGTGGAATGCTCTTCCAGAGCCGGTTGTCTCTGCACCAAAACTAACAGTATTTATAGACGGTTGGATGACGCATTCATCCACTTACACCTTGTCACTTAGCGCTACGTCTCCGTCCTACACCTGGAGTTTACCATGGAATTATTTGATGTTAACTTGGGATGTTGTGAATCCAAGCGGATCGCAGGGCTACGGCGGAGCAAAGTAAAAGTACTTATTTTCATATTTGAAGTACTAACTGTCTTGCTATCATTATTATCATTATTGTTAGTTCGATATCCTACCAACTATACAACGGCACTTGTAAAGCAACGCATCTTAACCCGTATAAATTCATTGTTCGTTAGGCTGTATAGGGATCTGGGCGTGATAGTTTTACATCCATTTATGGGCCAGAATTATCAGGTTCGTTGCTAACTCTGACCATCTCGCGCCTTTGGATCCGTCCTTGTACGCAGACACCGAACTTGAAACCGGGCTGCTTAAATTAGACATGGCCACTGGCCCAGAATGAATTCCTGCAGACTTCTTCCAATTCTTGGGATCGGTTATTGCATTCGAATTACGCTATTTAGTACCAAAACGGGAGGGGCAAGAAAATGTCGCAATCGACTGCCGTTCCCAAACTATAATCCTGACTTTAAGGACGGTTGATTTTAGGGATGCAGTAATCGTAAAGAAATATTGCTGATCTTTCATCGACACTGAGTTACTAGTCTCTGTCCGCTGAGTGGCTACATTGAAAATCAGATTCCTTAACAACAGGCCGGGATTCCTCGAGATGGGAGCTATGTTATCCACAGCCTCACTTTAAGTCAATTGTCGATGCTTCGCCAGTTAAGTTGGCAATCCGCCGTAGTTGTGTTCCCGGGCATCAAAGGTAACTTCAATTTTGTGGATCGATGCGCGCATTGCGACTTTGATTGAAATAATTGTACCAACTAACTAAAGGATTATTTCAAGAACCGTTTACGCTTGTGATTTGGACAGAGTGAGTGCTTATAGCAACCTGTAGCCGTGTGTGAGTTGCCCGCTGAACCTTTCCTATTAAACTTCGCCGTGTAGAAATTCATGGAAACTACGTTCACTGGACACGACCTACTATGGAGCTAATTACATGCAATCAATCTCTCGAATAGGAGTATGCCGACAAAATTGCCTCACTTCGCGGTGGCTAGCAAACCTGCCGAACACTAGTGGACAGATTCGTCATGGCTGTCACTCATTTTGGGGTGCACTTTGCGCCTGGAACATGCCGGTCTTACCTCCGAGATTGGCAGTGATCAATTTCTGCGTCAACCCTTGGTTGGTAGCAAATACAATTCGTTGAGAAATTCAACTACTTGGGAAGCTACATCCACGCCTAAGAGATAGATATAGATGTGATAAATATAGATAGATAGATAGATATAGATATGATAGAAGACGAAGTCACCAACAGTATAGCAAACGCTCAAGGCGCTTTTGCGAAACTCTGTTATGGCCTAGGTGAGGAAACACTGTCGACACCGAAGGAAGGACCTAATATGCAGTCATTCAAACAACCACAATCGAATGCGAAACCCAGAAAATTAGAACCGTAGACGTTAAAAGCCTAGTTGTTTTACATCACCGGTTCACTTGCAGTGTATCTCATATTTGGTGGGAACACCACTTAAGCAACGAGTGTTTTTGTTCTCTTGTTTTGGGCACAGAAAGAGTTAGTGTGCCTATGAGTACCGTTATTACACGAACCAGTCTACGATTACCGTGTCATGTGTTGCGCATTCCAGCCCACCGAGTCCCGCACTGTTATATGTGCGGCTGGTGTGTTGGTGTAAGAAGAAGAAGAGTGGCCAACCGAGAAGTTACGCAACCTCAGTTCGAACTTAGCCTAGGTTGCTGAATCCTCTCAAGTTGCAGTCCGAAAGACGATGAGTAGTTTGGCTTGAGACACTTTCTGAAATGCTAAAGAGTTGACCTAAATGGTATTGTTGGTAGGCGATACTTCCCTCCCCCCTAACCGCTTGACCTCCCCTCCAATCACCATAGCAGTACTGATGCATACTAATAAAAAAGTTAGGAGTTTCGGTTTTGTTTTTTCTTTCTCCCTGTTTTCTCGCTTTCACAGCTAGGTATTTGTATTGCACTGTAGGATAATTGAAGAGTTAATTCTTGCCCTCAAGTAACGCGTATAACGATGGTGAACACACTTAGGCTGCTCATCAAATCACGAAGTCATCTTGGAAGTATATTAAAGGCAGCATAATCTTAATTGGTGGTCATTTTGAAGCACAGTTTCTGTGAATGGACCGCGACTAACTTTGTGGCACACTTTTGATAAAGTCACCTGGAGAATCCAAACAACGCGAAGTAGGTTGTGGAATACAGCGTGACGAGCGCGTAACAGGTGATGTATTAGCATTCGTCCTGTTTTTGGACATGTTTTCTTTTTCCTTGCTATTCACTTGAATTGAACTTTGACACAATAGCTGATACGTGTCTCAACCGAAAAATGCAGTGTGTACCGATGACACGAATTCACAGGTGCAGATATCTAAATTATGGGAGTCAACGGCCCTATTTCACTGACCATTCGGATCCACAGTCGTGCCATCACGGAATTTGTAAGCAATCGCCGTAAGATCCAGGTGAATCCAACTGCATGGTGAACACAAGTAGTTACCATGTTCCCACCGGAGTGCGTCGAGTGGGGATCAGTGGAGTTGGGCAGACATTACGTCATTCGATCCGATTGTTCATATCCTCGTGATAAGCACTGGGACACCTCACAGAACATGGTGAGCAGAAGTAACAACGGTTCCACTCTCCCACAGGCAGAGGAGTTTATTGATGGAAACAAAGGAGTTTCGGGGTCAAGCAAGTTACGTATGGATCGCGAATCATTCGCGTATCATTTCGAATCCATAAAAGTTAATTGGCACTGATCATCCTGTTGCTACGCCCCGGACTCGGATCCTGACCTCAGTCATTGATACCGAGTAAATCCACTCAACCCATACAGTGTTGTTGTGGACATGGTAACGAAGGGAGAAATTACGCGCAGTACAATGGTTGCTAAATGGGTAGGGTATATCTGAAGTGAAATATGCGTCCTAGCGCTAGAGAAAAGTAGGCGTTTGGCTGTCGCAATCAACAACACAAAGTAACGTTGGTGAAATGGGTTAAATGGACCTAATTAGTGCCCCAATGCGAACAAATTATGAAGCGTAAGCATAGATCCGGAGTACCATGCGATCATGGATCTCCGAACGCGCAGCATGGACGACAGATGTGGCCCCATAAAAAAACTGAGATGAGGAAAATGCAACATGTGTGGGCATGTGTATTAGGCCACTATTGTTGGAACCATCAACACAGTGCGATCTACGTCAGAAACAACACTACCACTACATGCCGCCTCGCAATAGCTGTGTCTATAAGACGAATGAGCGACTGAATGAGCGACACTATTCTAGACAAGAGACTGAGGGGAACGATATTGATGGATCCACTAGTGTTAGACTGATGATGATTATGCGGTGTGAGAAGACGATCTCGCCAAATGGTCCAAACTAGAGGAGCACTTCCAGTTGCACATGATCCAGTGTTAGCTATGAGCGAGAACAAAGAAATTGCTCACTCTCCCCAGAGAAGCAAGGTGGATAATAGGGTGAGATAGGAAAGCTGCTGCTCACGGACCAAAACATCCTGTCTGCCCACACATGCTACCAACGATAGTGAGAACAGTTCTGCAAAGGAGGTAACAGCGGGTGGTTAATAAGATCCTTTGTAATACATCCAATTCATCGTCCATTTGTTGAGTGATTATTTCGCTGGGCGCACTCAGATTACTCGACACAGTGGCAAACGCTCCTGCGCACTAATCACCAACTACGGTGTCATTCAGGGAGCAATTCTGTCGCCTTTTCTCTTTTCGACTTACGTCGGCATAATGTCAGCTCCGGGGAATCGACATGACTAAAGTATGCTGACGACATTGCCCTGGGTACCAAGGATCGTACCGCCGATTACTCACTCAGGCTGCCAGATATTCAGAACGATCTTCACATTTGGTCCAAATCTCGTCATCTATTAATGCATCAGTGTCAAGGTACCCTAGGTACCAAGATCCATACTGTCGGTGATGGATTACACTCTTCAACATCAGTGTAGTAACCAGGTGGTACTGAAATATGATTTAGCTTGAATTCCTCATGTAAATAATGTATTCACAGAAATCAGAATGTTGTCTTTCTACGCTTCTCGACTGAGAGCTCTGTCTGGTACTAGTGACTTGATACCCGTTTTGTCAAAGTCTGTGTTCATCCCCACTGAACGTATTGATTCCCTGTCGTGTTCCCGGTCTTCTGGGTAATTGTCAGATTATAAAGGCATTTCTTCCAATGCGGCGTCATTCCGATAGACACTTTTGTCAACATACTTCTGTCTAGACAAGTCAGTTCTTGTGGGAAACTGGCACCAAATATACTACCAGAAACAAGTCATTCCATTCACAGCGCTCTATCTGTATGTTTGTCAGCATCGTCAACTAAGCAGACGTTGGGATACGCTCGCACACAAGCCAACCAATCGTCGCTCATCCATTATCGCCATTTTTGCTAGACTAAGACTGTGGTTCCAGACCTGAGCAGCGGATTTGAAATACGATGGCGTTTCTGTTTATCCTTTATCAAATCACATTTCATGACACGGTAACTGGATTAAATTTTCGAGCAATTTAACAACGAAATGAGAAGAAAAATATTGGCAGATGCTAGCATTTCGTATTATTTCCTCAGTACCAATACAATAGCAGGGAAATTATTTTATATGCCTTACAGGCCACAGTCAAGCCAAAAAGCTTATAATTGTGATCACTGTTGTTGGGATTAGGTCCACGGCAACCGCAGGTTGACAAATAATTGCTTTGGGACAGCTACCGGAAAAACTATTCTCGGGTCGTAACCCTTTATTATCTGAACAGAAACAATCTGATTTCCCTTAGCTACTGTGGTGTCGCACGTATATTCACGTCCAAGTCACTTATTAGGACACACTCTTTTATGCATGGAATTTGTAACCGGGTCGGTGGCGAGATTCGGCTGAGACAGCGAAAGTCGCCGTTTTGTGGACTTGTGCGATCCAAGTTTCTTTGAGAAGCAGGTATGGATGCCAATGTGAATGCAGAAGCAGATGTCACGCATCTTTCTTCCGTAGCACTAGTGAATAATACCTACGAGGATTATCGTTTTCATGTGTTCTTTAGGAGGCTGAATGAGATGACTCCGCATCACCTCACTCCAGTGTTGTCTGGGGAATATCTTCGATCAGCTATAATACCCAAGGTTATTCACGGCATTGGAACTGCGATCAAGATAGGCGCACTTTCATGAAACTGCAGGGAAGCCGCACTCAGTCAGAAGCAATACTAAGTCTGATATGTATGCTGCTTCCACTCTGAGATACGATGTTGCATCTGTTGGACGGTTTGGAAACCGAGGCCGTGTACGTAGCTTATAAGGCGGTATGAAACCTTGCAAATCAGAACGCGGCATGCGTTGCGCTGTGGCATTGCGACGAATCCGTTAATCGCAACTGCCTGCCAGCAGCTTTTTGAGAAGCTATTGATTACGGAAGGTACGCGTTTATGTACATAATCTCAACAGTATAGCAACTCGCCTTGAGCCAATAAAGCCATGGAGATTAGTAGATAAGGGGAAGTCACTGCGCCGTAATCATCGTGGCATAGAAGTTGAAGATGAGCAACACACTTCACCTACAATGCCGCGGAAAGAAATGAACAGTTTGACAAAAAGTAGAACATAAACATTTTTAGTTGGTTTTTCACACGCCAATTTTACTCTTTTTCATCATTTTCAACGCTAGAAGTTTTAAACATGTGAATCACTACAATTCTTCCACTGATTCCAGTTGCGGGCCATGTCTTCATGAGTGTTAAGCCATTGGTACTGCTCATCCTTGGGTCCCCATCCTGGAAGAAGTACGGGTCCAACAGCGGCTAGACACGACGTCAGCGATTTCATGTGCTGTCGCCAAGTGGAAGGCTGACCACCACGCGGTCGCTTCCACCCAAGTCCTTGACGAGCGAATAGAGCGCGACGCGGTACACGCTCAGATGCCATGCGTAGCACGTGACTGAGCCATCTCAATTGGCACAACAAAACCAGTTTGTTGAAGGGAATACTCGCATTCCCCAGGATGCGACCTCGAACGTCATTACTGTTAACTCGATGTTTTCACCAAACACGAGCAATCCTCCTTAAGGAACCGTTATCGAAGGCAGAAAGCCATGGACTGTACTACAACGAAGGTACCACAATTAAAGTGTTCTATACCCAAGCGACATGCTACCGAATGCACGCTTAAAATGTCAGCACATTGGCTTAACCATTACAGATCTTCTAGGCAGTAAGTGTACTTAGTATATGCAACAGGAGCTCAGTAGACGTTCGGCCGCATTCAGATTGGAATGCAGAAGCGAGTTTGCACTATGCATGCTGATCAACATCGATACAGAGACAGCTTGGCAGCACAAGCGCAAAGTTGCGGCGGGGATGGATTTCCGTGTCAGTAAGCCGTGGCTGCTCGACAGTTTGGAAGCCGTTCCTCATGATTCGCAGACAGTGGACAGAGTCACACGACGGACCTAATGTCAATCACTGCATCTACTATTTAATAGTCAAGGATCTATTACTGGGATAGGATCTGACACAACTGGGTCCGATCAACGCAGCGATCAGTTCACGCGACAGGTAAGATGGGTGAATACGACGCATCGACCAGCAATAAAGTGAGACAATAGAAAGAATTCCACTTCTATGAGGAATTGGGAAATGTTGTGTTAAGTGGTAAATGGAATTGTAATGCGGAAGTGAACCCCAGTGTTCTGGTCCCAACCAATTTGACATCTTAACTGGTAACGTCTGGTCGCGACACAGCATACACGGAGGAATAATTTTCGCACACCACAAGCTTGTAATCGAGAATAGGAGATGAATTCAGAACAGGTGATACCCATACAGTAATAGGTGTTTTTTGGTTAATCTACAGCAGGTGATGTCTGTTCATATGATAGAATTTGGCTATATTTAACAAATCGGTACGTATAAATCATATCCACGAATCGCAGAAGTGACTGGTATGTAAACGCTTTCGTGGGATTCGAAATACTTGTGTTTTGGTTTCGGCACGAGAATTAACTTTGACATAGACGATTATTACGACCCCTGAGATGAGTTCTGAAGCGGATCAATGCTGCGTGGTGCTTGCGCCCATTACGGCAATAACTACCGATTTTCGTCCGTGTCTTGGTTTTTTTACTAGAAAGACTGTTGTGGTCCTAACCCAAGTGGGGTTTGCAAGGATATACTGTCACCGCTATTAGACGAGCAACACTCGTCACCGTGGCCCATAATCCACGGTTCCTTCTGGGGTTTGAAGATGTATTTGAAGCGCGATTTGCTTCGTAACTAATTCTTCTCATTTCCATCCATACCGGAATGTTCGACGCAGCGTCAAAACCAATCGTGATGTAGACTACCCAGTTGCCTGGTAATGAATCTTCAACCGTTGCTTGTATGTCACAGTGGCTTAGTTTAGAAAACGATCCTAAATTTATAGATTCAGATCTCGACCACGCCTATCTCTCCATCGGGAGTTCAAACCGCGATGAGTCCGCCGTTGCATTTCTATGCCAGTACAATCGTTGGTCACAAACTCAGTATGGTTGAGAGATCTAAGTGGACGAGTACCGACTGTCATGCAATGTTGAAATATATGGAACTTCGAAACCTATTCTAACTAACCATGGCTGCCTCTTAAAAATACGCGAATTCGACCGTGACAACAGCCATCTGACTTCGTAAAGACACGAACACCTGGTCACACACACCAGGAAACAGACAAATTAAAGGAGACGATAGGATTTCTTAGGGAGTAACATTCGGCGAAATGGGGAGTTTGGCGGCTACTGCTTGATACTTCCCAAGCGCTTTCGAATGGCTGTTTGCCTAGTGTGGGCACACTACGATCGCACATGTTGAAGCCGGTCCGCAAACGATGTTCCGCGTACCAGCTAATGCGGCTATGTGCGCAGAATAAAGGGATAACTTTGCACCGAACTACCTTGCAATAGAGCTTGCATATAACCTTCAAAATAAAAGTTCCATCAAATACCTCCAGTTGTAACATACTCGCGTTCGATCAGCTCTTCGCTCAGTATGTTTTGGTCCCACTAAGTAGGAGTAGGAAAATCGAGTCCACTGCGCTGACACGATCATTCATAAATATCTAGTCTAGTGTAGTTTGTGCACCCCTGCCTGTTGAGCTGGACCCGCAACAACCTCCACAGACGCTCAATCCGAGTCAAGTTAAAGATGAGCCTTAACGATTCGTGTGAGTGTTGAGTCCTTAAAGCCTTAGCACCGAACTCAGCATAGGATGACACGATGCTCCAAACTGCATAAGGTTTTCTCAAGTTCCACTTACACTGCAACAACGCCTGTCCAACTGTCGGTAAGGCTAGCGGTATGATTGCGTGAATGGATGTCTCAGCCGCCGACGAGCATGGGCTCCATGCTCGCTTCGCCATATAAGCAATCAAATGTGTAAACCAGCATCAGTCGGAACTGCTTACTCAAGTCAGTCACTTCAAAAAGATGTTTTCTGCGCCCTGGGTAGGTGAATATTCAGCCACAATGTACACGATCTCAGCAATGTACGAAAAATTCAAAACAGTTAGTCCCTTCAGTAGTTTGAACAACGGAATGAGAAGACAAATATTGGCAGATGCTAGCATTTCGTATTATCTCGTCAGTTCCATTACAATAACAGGGAAATTCTTTTTGTCTTACAGGGCACGGTCAAGCCAATCAAATTTATGGTTGCGGTCATTGTTGTTGGGATTAGGTCCACGGCAACCGCAGGTTGACAACTAATTGCTTTTGGACACACAAAGCTGGTCTAATTCGGCTTATCGCGACGGCCTCGGCAAATCGTAAAAGGCGTGCATTAGTGTGACGTAACAAAATCCGAAACGCTGATAAGGGACTAACCCGGTGACGAGTCGCCAATATGTGCCTGCCTATGGAGGACGCTGGCGGCTTATGCGAGCACGTATCGTCGGAGGTGGATTGAGTAACTGCGCGCTGAACCCAGTTTGGTAAGTGTTCCTTCACTCTGGAATCTAAAACCCGTTCGGTCCTGCCGATGTAACTGATACCGCAGTCACACACGAATTGGTAGACACAATGTGATTTGGCGCCGACGGGTTCATCTTCCTTTACTGAAGGTAACGGCAACTTTCGGGTTCTGTTGATAATTACCGCCTCCGCAGCACAGTATGTACGCTGAATGGCCGAGACAATGCGTTCGGTTATCCTTTTTGCTGCGGTGTCACCCTTGAATGGTCGCTCAGTGTACACCTTCTTCTTAGGGGCTGTCAACACCATCTCCTTGGGCGGTCTAACTTGGCTATGTTTGTCTATGAATCGCTTTGGGTACCCATTCTCCATAAGTGTTTTAGTGATCAGCTCAAACTCCTCAGGCAGGCAGTCGTTGGAGCAGATACATGTGGCCCGAGTGAATAATGTTTTTACCAGCGTGCGCTTGTGTGCCATCGGTGAGAAGCTAGTGAAGTGTAGGTATTGGCCGGACCACGTTGGCTTCCGGTATACAGATCGCTTAATCAGCCCATTATCCCTGCGACTCATAAGAATGTCGAGATACGGAAGACGCCCATTCGATTCGAATTCAAAGTTACCTTCAGTTTGGGAATTTTTTCGACCCAGTAGCTGAACTTATATCAACCAGTCCTGATGCTGTCAGTTGGTTTAGGAATAAGCCGACCGACATTGCTTATGCAGTCCTCGTGGTACCGGTAAATGAAAAGTGTGCGCTTGCAAGCTGTCATTTAAAAGCACTACGAGAGGTGAGAAATAAGGGAGTGGTTGTACTAAAACCGGACAAAGGTTCAGGAGTAGTTGTCATAAACAAGAGTGATTACGTACAAAATATGCTAAACGTTCGAAGTGAGGAAGGCAAGTTTCAACGCACTGACAGGATAGAATGTCTGACAGAAGTAGAGGCCCGTATAACTCGACACCTTGAAACGCTTCTCCTACATCGTGTAATTGATGAAACCACCTACAAGCACCTGAAGCCGAGCGGTTCCTCGACACCACAGCTATACGGGTTACCAAAAACTCACAAGCAGGGTATGCCACTAAGACCCATTTTGTCGATGATAAATTCCCCGCAGTACAAATTGGCTCGCTGGTTAGTTCGGATCCTTGCGCCACTGAGGTAGCACTACAATTTGCACAGCATTAAGGACTCTTTTGAAATAGTCGAAGACCTAGACCACATCAGCCTAGGCGATAAGATTATGTGCTCTGTGGACGTCGTCGTTATTTACTAATGTCCTCTTGCTTGAGACAGTTGAATACATTTGCCACCTGATAGAAGAGGAGGATTTTCGTCTACATATACCAGCAGACGTCCTGAGACAGTCCCTGTTACTGTGCACGGAGAATGTCACTTTCCGATCCCAGCACACCACAAATCGCCAAATTAACGGAGTGGCCATGGGTAGTCAGTTGGGCCCGGTACTGGCTGATTTTTTCATGCTTATGCTTGAGAGGAAACTAAGTGGACAGATTTCTCAGCTGCCGTATTACAAACGATATGTAGATGATATCTTTGTTTTCGGTTCCACGAAGACGCAAATCGAACAATTATTAGACCAACTTAATAATGTTCACGACAACCTGAAGGTGACTTTGAATTCGAATCGAATGGGCGTCTTCCGTATCTCGACATTCTTATGAGTCGCAGGGATAATGGGTTGATTAAGCGATCTGTATACCGGAAGCCAACGTGGTCCGGCCAATACCTACACTTCACTAGCTTCTCACCGATGGCACACAAGCGCACGCTGGTAAAAACATTATTCACTCGGGCCACATGTATCTGCTCCAACGACTGCCTGCCTGAGGAGTTTGAGCTGATCACTAAAACACTTATGGAGAATGGGTACCCAAAGCGATTCATAGACAAACATAGCCAAGTTAGACCGCCCAAGGAGATGGTATTGACAGCCCCTAAGAAGGTGTACACTGAGCGACCATTCAAGGGTGACACCGCAGCAAAAAGGATAACCGAACGCATTGTCTCGGCCATTCAGCGTACATACTGTGCTGCGGAGGCGGTAATTATCAACAGAACCCGAAAGTTGCCGTTACCTTCAGTAAAGGAAGATGAACCCGTCGGCGCCAAATCACATTGTGTCTACCAATTCGTGTGTGACTGCGGTATCAGTTACATCGGCAGGACCGAACGGGTTTTAGATTCCAGAGTGAAGGAACACTTACCAAACTGGGTTCAGCGCGCAGTTACTCAATCCACCTCCGACGATACGTGCTCGCATAAGCCGCCAGCGTCCTCCATAGGCAGGCACATATTGGCGACTCGTCACCGGGTTAGTCCCTTATCAGCGTTTCGGATTTTGTTACGTCACACTAATGCACGCCTTTTACGATTTGCCGAGGCCGTCGCGATAAGCCGAATTAGACCAGCTTTGTGTGTCCAAAAGCAATTAGTTGTCAACCTGCGGTTGCCGTGGACCTAATCCCAACAACAATGACCGCAACCATAAATTTGATTGGCTTGACCGTGCCCTGTAAGACAAAAAGAATTTCCCTGTTATTGTAATGGAACTGACGAGATAATACGAAATGCTAGCATCTGCCAATATTTGTCTTCTCATTCCGTTGTTCAAACTACTGAAGGGACTAACTGTTTTGAATTTTTCGTACATTGCTGAGATCGTGTACATTGTGGCTGAATATTCACCTACCCAGGGCGCAGAAAACATCTTTTTGAAGTGACTGACTTGAGTAAGCAGTTCCGACTGATGCTGGTTTACACATTTGATTGCTTATATGGCGAAGCGAGCATGGAGCCCATGCTCGTCGGCGGCTGAGACATCCATTCACGCGATCATACCGCTAGCCTTACCGACAGTTGGACAGGCGTTGTTGCAGTGTAAGTGGAACTTGAGAAAACCTTATGCAGTTTGGAGCATCGTGTCATCCTATGCTGAGTTCGGTGCTAAGGCTTTAAGGACTCAACACTCACACGAATCGTTAAGGCTCATCTTTAACTTGACTCGGATTGAGCGTTTGTGGAGGTTGTTGCGGGTCCAGCTCAACAGGCAGGGGTGCACAAACTACACTAGACTAGATATTTATGAATGATCGTGTCAGCGCAGTGGACTCGATTTTCCTACTCCTACTTAGTGGGACCAAAACATACTGAGCGAAGAGCTGATCGAACGCGAGTATGTTACAACTGGAGGTATTTGATGGAACTTTTATTTTGAAGGTTATATGCAAGCTCTATTGCAAGGTAGTTCGGTGCAAAGTTATCCCTTTATTCTGCGCACATAGCCGCATTAGCTGGTACGCGGAACATCGTTTGCGGACCGGCTTCAACATGTGCGACCGTAGTGTGCCCACACTAGGCAAACAGCCATTCGAAAGCGCTTGGGAAGTATCAAGCAGTAGCCGCCAAACTCCCCATTTCGCCGAATGTTACTCCCTAAGAAATCCTATCGTCTCCTTTAATTTGTCTGTTTCCTGGTGTGTGTGACCAGGTGTTCGTGTCTTGACGAAGTCAGATGGCTGTTGTCACGGTCGAATTCGCGTATTTTTAAGAGGCAGCCATGGTTAGTTAGAATAGGTTTCGAAGTTCCATATATTTCAACATTGCATGACAGTCGGTACTCGTCCACTTAGATCTCTCAACCATACTGAGTTTGTGACCAACGATTGTACTGGCATAGAAATGCAACGGCGGACTCATCGCGGTTTGAACTCCCGATGGAGAGATAGGCGTGGTCGAGATCTGAATCTATAAATTTAGGATCGTTTTCTAAACTAAGCCACTGTGACATACAAGCAACGGTTGAAGATTCATTACCAGGCAACTGGGTAGTCTACATCACGATTGGTTTTGACGCTGCGTCGAACATTCCGGTATGGATGGAAATGAGAAGAATTAGTTACGAAGTAAATCGCGCTTCAAATACATCTTCAAACCCCAGAAGGAACCGTGGATTATGGGCCACGGTGACGAGTGTTGCTCGTCTAATAGCGGTGACAGTATATCCTTGCAAACCCCACTTGGGTTAGGACCACAACAGTCTTTCTAGTAAAAAAACCAAGACACGGACGAAAATCGGTAGTTATTGCCGTAATGGGCGCAAGCACCACGCAGCATTGATCCGCTTCAGAACTCATCTCAGGGGTCGTAGTAATCGTCTATGTCAAAGTTAATTCGCGTGCCGAAACCAAAACACAAGTATTTCGAATCCCACGAAAGCGTTTACATACCAGTCACTTCTGCGATTCGTGGATATGATTTATACGTACCGATTTGTTAAATATAGCCAAATTCTATCACATGAACAGACATCACCTGCTGTAGATTAACCAAAAAACACCTATTACTGTATGGGTATCACCTGTTCTGAATTCATCTCCTATTCTCGATTACAAGCTTGTGGTGTGCGAAAATTATTCCTCCGTGTATGCTGTGTCGCGACCAGACGTTACCAGTTAAGATGTCAAATTGGTTGGGACCAGAACACTGGGGTTCTCTTCCGCATTACAATTCCATTTACCACTTAACACAACATTTCCCAATTCCTCATAGAAGTGGAATTCTTTCTATTGTCTCACTTTATTGCTGGTCGATGCGTCGTATTCACCCATCTTACCTGTCGCGTGAACTGATCGCTGCGTTGATCGGACCCAGTTGTGTCAGATCCTATCCCAGTAATAGATCCTTGACTATTAAATAGTAGATGCAGTGATTGACATTAGGTCCGTCGTGTGACTCTGTCCACTGTCTGCGAATCATGAGGAACGGCTTCCAAACTGTCGAGCAGCCACGGCTTACTGACACGGAAATCCATCCCCGCCGCAACTTTGCGCTTGTGCTGCCAAGCTGTCTCTGTATCGATGTTGATCAGCATGCATAGTGCAAACTCGCTTCTGCATTCCAATCTGAATGCGGCCGAACGTCTACTGAGCTCCTGTTGCATATACTAAGTACACTTACTGCCTAGAAGATCTGTAATGGTTAAGCCAATGTGCTGACATTTTAAGCGTGCATTCGGTAGCATGTCGCTTGGGTATAGAACACTTTAATTGTGGTACCTTCGTTGTAGTACAGTCCATGGCTTTCTGCCTTCGATAACGGTTCCTTAAGGAGGATTGCTCGTGTTTGGTGAAAACATCGAGTTAACAGTAATGACGTTCGAGGTCGCATCCTGGGGAATGCGAGTATTCCCTTCAACAAACTGGTTTTGTTGTGCCAATTGAGATGGCTCAGTCACGTGCTACGCATGGCATCTGAGCGTGTACCGCGTCGCGCTCTATTCGCTCGTCAAGGACTTGGGTGGAAGCGACCGCGTGGTGGTCAGCCTTCCACTTGGCGACAGCACATGAAATCGCTGACGTCGTGTCTAGCCGCTGTTGGACCCGTACTTCTTCCAGGATGGGGACCCAAGGATGAGCAGTACCAATGGCTTAACACTCATGAAGACATGGCCCGCAACTGGAATCAGTGGAAGAATTGTAGTGATTCACATGTTTAAAACTTCTAGCGTTGAAAATGATGAAAAAGAGTAAAATTGGCGTGTGAAAAACCAACTAAAAATGTTTATGTTCTACTTTTTGTCAAACTGTTCTTTTCTTTCCGCGGCATTGTAGGTGAAGTGTGTTGCTCATCTTCAACTTCTATGCCACGATGATTACGGCGCAGTGACTTCCCCTTATCTACTAATCTCCATGGCTTTATTGGCTCAAGGCGAGTTGCTATACTGTTGAGATTATGTACATAAACGCGTACCTTCCGTAATCAATAGCTTCTCAAAAAGCTGCTGGCAGGCAGTTGCGATTAACGGATTCGTCGCAATGCCACAGCGCAACGCATGCCGCGTTCTGATTTGCAAGGTTTCATACCGCCTTATAAGCTACGTACACGGCCTCGGTTTCCAAACCGTCCAACAGATGCAACATCGTATCTCAGAGTGGAAGCAGCATACATATCAGACTTAGTATTGCTTCTGACTGAGTGCGGCTTCCCTGCAGTTTCATGAAAGTGCGCCTATCTTGATCGCAGTTCCAATGCCGTGAATAACCTTGGGTATTATAGCTGATCGAAGATATTCCCCAGACAACACTGGAGTGAGGTGATGCGGAGTCATCTCATTCGGCCTCCTAAAGAACACATGAAAACGATAATCCTCGTAGGTATTATTCACTAGTGCTACGGAAGAAAGATGCGTGACATCTGCTTCTGCATTCACATTGGCATCCATACCTGCTTCTCAAAGAAACTTGGATCGCACAAGTCCACAAAACGGCGACTTTCGCTGTCTCAGCCGAATCTCGCCACCGACCCGGTTACAAATTCCATGCATAAAAGAGTGTGTCCTAATAAGTGACTTGGACGTGAATATACGTGCGACACCACAGTAGCTAAGGGAAATCAGATTGTTTCTGTTCAGATAATAAAGGGTTACGACCCGAGAATAGTTTTTCCGGCTAGCTGCCGACCATGGCATCGTTCAAACAGGTGAAGTCGATTGTCAAAATGATTTGATGGCATTAGGTAGAAGGACTGACAGAGCACAATTAACGCAAATCTGGGACGTGAGCATGACACGCATGGCGTCATACCGGTCGCTGTCGTCTCCAGAGTTCCGATACTTTGCGATGGAAACATGGATCCCACAAATTCAGGAATCGCGATGTGTGGCGACACGCTGAGCTACGAGGGGAGAGCAATAAATTTCGGGATACGCAACACACAGATTAGTTAGCGATGACCTGGCAAGAAAAAAATGAACTGTAATCCATTCCGAATATTGTACAGTGATTTCAACTCACAGAACCCTATATCAGCAGCCCAACACAACTCACTAGTTATAAGCGTCGCTATACTCTGACTGTCAGTAAGGAACTTAGTCGATATCAATGGAGGTCGATGATTTTCCATAATTACTAGTGCGGTTTAAAGCAGCATTGGTGTTCAGCAATTGCGTGCTGCGTTTAGAGATGATGCTCCTTCAAGAATCACCGTAGTTGGGTGACTTCCAGAATTCAAGCGTGGTAGGCGGTCCCTGGATGATGAGGCACGGTGGGGTCGATCTGCGGGGGCCACCGCGGCAGAGAAAGTTGCTGACGTGCAAGCGATGATTGAGGAGGACGTGCGAGTGACTGTGGTACAGCTGGGGAAAGCCCTCGGGATCTCATCAGGATCAATACGCACCCTCCTAAATAAGAACATCGGCTTCAGAAAGGTTAGCGCACGCTGGGTACCCTAACAGCTTTGTGAGGACGAGAAAGCAGCTCGGGTGAATTAGTGCAGCACCATGCTTGCCAGATTTGATGATGGACGTTTCAATGTCGTGCTGGAGATCCTCAGTGGTGATGATACCTAAGTGTACAGTTACGACCCAGAGATCAAGCAACAATCGGCTCAGTGGACGGCCGTTGGTGGAGCGCAGTGTGGTCAATCAGATGGTAGCTGTGTTCGTGGCCAACACCGGTCATGTAGCTACTGTACCGCTCGTACGGAAACGTACAGTCACCGGATACCGGTATGCCTTAAGTGCTGGAAGCTGTAGCCAGGCGCAGTCCATGAACTCGAGCACAAGGGACCTTGCTGCACCATGTCAACGCATCTGCACACAGGTCTCATGTCATCGTAGATTTTATGGCTGGAGAACGCATCCAGGAGGTTGATCGCCCATCCTACAGTCCATAGCTGATTCAGTATGACCTTTTACGTTCCCAAATGTCAAGCGCATGATGTGTGGAATCCGCTACGTGTCTTTAGTGGCTGCAGTAGAAACCTTTACTAAGCTGCTTGAAGGGTTACCCACTTGGGCATAGTCTAGCTGCTTCTCCAAATAATTTAAGTGCATGGAACTGTGCTTGAACGCTGGTGGAGAGTACGTCGAGAAAATATAATGCTTATTTTAATGTTGGAAGTTTGTGAGTAGGGTAAAGTTTGTAGAAAGTAGAAGTCACGATTAAAATTCACGCACAATAATATGCCTCGACGGGGAGTCGAACCCCGGTCCACGAATTTCCGGTCCGCTGCTCTACCATCTGAGCTACCGAGGCATATTATTGTGCGTGAATTTTAATCGTGACTTCTACTTTCTACAATGCTTATTTTGTTGTAAAAAAAGTTTTTTTTTACATTCGGAAGCTTACGCCCCTACCACCGTAATTTCATTTCCATGCTCTCTCCAGATACGCAATCAACATTAATGGGTGGACCGATCAGCTCCCGTGCAGAGGCCACCTCCTCCCTACCTACCAAGTTATTTGGACCCATTAAAACGCTCATGGAAGTATGTGACAAGAGAAACTGGTCAGTGTATTCTTCTGTAGTTCACGGTGCTAGCTCAGACTTTGATTATGACCCCAATGGATTAGTTGGGAAAGCATGCGGTGGTTACCAGTCGTTTTCACCACCAACTCGCCAGACTGCAAAATGCACTAGATTTCTTTGTCCGCTCGTATGCTCTAAGCTTCTCTAGTCTTCTTAATAGTATTTTTATCGGTGCCAGAACGTTCACTGGCCTTTCAGATATTAAGTATCAGGTGTGACTGATGAATCAGTAAGGAGAAATTTTGCACTACACATGGTGGCAGAGATCGCTCTGCGCGGAACTCGACATTCTCAACTATTGGATGAAAACTTAAAACGCAAGGTGTCCTAGATGGCTACCTATTCGAAGGTAGCAGCAGCTTAGAATTGACTAAGCGAGGGGAACGTTAAGGACGCTGATTAGCGAAATTCACGGAAAATCAGCAAGTATAATCAGAATCGACGTTCGCGATCCAAAACCAGCATGAGTTGGGCTTAAAGTGCCCATCGCCGGATGGATGCACACCAACGTTCACTGTGAACTAGTGGAGTATTGTGTACTCAAAATTAGATCCATCCTTCTCACCAAATCAAGATTGGTTCAGTGATGATCGCTCAACTAAGTAAACTGTGACAGACGTTGAATTAAGGATTCCCACGTAGCCGTCACATCAATACAGGGGCATGTCACACTGCGGTTAGCCATCCTTACCAATCAGTTGCGAATCGCCGGCCTTTTTCACGTGCAAAAAGGTTGTTAGGTATATAAATGAATATATTTCTGAAGTGCCACGATAAATTTGTACATAAAAGCGACACACTATGTGCAATACAGTAAACACGACGGCATCACGTCATAAAAGATACCTTCTTCTTGCTCAAGTTCTTCGAGTTGCGAGCCTACAATGCAGAGAAACGAGAGTGAGTGTGGTGGGAAGGCGCACATGCACACGCGACTAGTTTACTAATGACTAAGCTACAAGGAAACACTTCACACATACACACTGGATCTAGGTAATGACGTGTCACTACAGTCGATAGTTGGAACCGCAATCAAACCGTCATGAAGAAAGTACGGTAACTGAAACAGGAGGTGCGAATATTAGCAGGCAACATCCAGGTGACACTGGGTGCAAATCGATCACAAGCAATTGCTATGTCTTGATCGGATTAAATCGAGTGAGGATCAGTGGAATCAGCAAAGATTGCATCATTCGATCATCCAGATGGCGAGAACTCAGCCACCAGCTAGCGTCGTATGAGCAAAACTACGGTCTCTCAGCCACGTCCCCACCGGCAGAACAGCTGGTCAATTGATATAAACAGATGTCGAGTTAAAGTAGCGAGCGCGAATGAGTCAATAAGAAGAGTTCACTTTGCTTTTACAAATAGGAACCGCATACTCATTGCGGTCAACATCATCATCCACAGCAGCAGTACATCGGTCATTTGAACTGATGCCTCGATGCCATATAACCACAATGACCCATGAACGAAGTGAGAGGGAAGGGGATCTAACATAAAACCTTAATGCCCTAAGCAAACACTCAGGTTCCAGGCGCTTACAGCTTGTCAGCATCATACCGTCACAAACAGCTGGGTAACGTGTAAATATAAGACGGCATCGGCGAAACAGCTTCCTTGCGGTATTCGCTGCTCCGCGTCAGAATCAACCATTACCCAGCAGATAGTTCAGTTGAGTTGATCAACTTTGATCCGAGCACAGAAGTATGGTGGATCCAGTTATCACGACTCACATCGCAAAAATAACTAAATAACAACGGTAAATAGAATGTAGAGAAAATGGAAGCAAGAAGAAAGTGGGTTAAACTAATCAGAAGGGAAGTAAAATTAACAACCAGATGCAAAAAACCGAATGCAGGAACGCCACTGACTTCACCATGTCAGATACGGACTCTAACCATTGATGTGGACTATTCTGAGCCCCCTCCCCCATGCACGAAGAGGGCACGCACCAGCCTGACCAAGTATCTCAGTTAATTTCTTCATGCCACTATACCAAGTCACAGACTAGCCACTTCGCGGTTTCACCCAACTTGGTGCAGCCACGGCGTGTAATGCACATTGAGGAAGCCGGTCAACGGGCACACGTAGGACATGGCCTAACCAACGCAGGTGATTCAGCAAATACTCCAGTGAGGCACCAGAAGGTTTATTGCCAAAAACCAACTGGCGAACCTCAGCATTGATCACCCGGTGTTCCCACCAGACGTGAGCAATACACCGCAAGCACCGGTGGCCAAACATGGCCAAGCGTTTAACATTTTCACTGCGAACTGGTCTGGTCTTTGATCCATACAGCAACATAACTCTTGCCGCAGCGTTATACACTTGACCTGTCACTGGCAGGGTGATATCCCGCCGTCGCCATAGATGGTTGAGTCTCTGAACAGCCACACGGGCACTGCTGATACACGAAGTAACTTCATCAGTGATGTGAATACCATAGGTAACACAGCTACCAAGGTAGGTGAACCGATCCAACACTATCAGTGATTGTTCGGTGATAGAACGGGCGGTGTGTCGGCCCAGTCCTGAAGCAGTACTTTGCACTTTGAAGGTGCAAAGCACATACCGAAGCTTGCGGCGCGACGCGTCAGTTTATCCAGCAGTGTTTACATAGCCCCTGTGTCGGACCCAAGAAGAGCTATGTCATCCGCATACTCTAGGTTTGTCAGTCGGTCACCTGGTAGAACTTCCACTCCGATAGAGTCCCAAAGAACGGAGTCACCCATGATCATTACGACAACAAAGTTGAAGAGGAAAGGAGATATAGGACAACCCTGGAGAACCCCACTTGTCGTGGGAAACTCAGGAGACAATTTCCCGTAGATTTTTACACAGCTTTGGGAGTCACGGTAGAAACTTAAGAATGAAAAAAAATTTAGCCGGCACGCCCTTCACGGATAGGCAGTGTCACAAGCTGGCGCGGTCAACAGAGTCGAATCCCGCTTTCAAGCAAAGGAAAAGCACCGTTGTCGGTGTGTGTGTCTGCTCCAACACGTGGCGAAGAGTAAATATGTGGTCGATACAATCACGACTAAAGCGGAAGCCAGTCTGGTTTTCAGTGATTCGGTGCTCTCGGGGACCAGTAAGTCGTCGAAAAATAATACACGTGAGGAGTTTGGATGCAATGGAAATAAGGCTAATGCCTCGATGATTTTCGTACAAAGTACGCTGATCCTTCTTGAAGATGGGCAAGACAGTTGACAGTCGCCAGTATGAAGGAAGCACTTCAGTGTTCCAAATCGTGTTAAATAGAGTAGCGAGTCCAGTCAACAAAGGGTCACCACCATCTTTCAGCAAAGATGGAGGAAGGTCGTCGGATCCAGGAGTCTTGTTTCGTCCCAAAAAGGAAATATGATGTCGAATCTCGTCCAAAGTGGGCGGTATCACATCTGCTTCCCATGACGGCTCAGCCGATTCGGCAAGCGGCAATGTCGCAGCAGGCCTGCTTAACTGCTCTTCAAAATGTCCCACCCGACGGACTAGTCGACGACGCTGAGAATGGATCAGCTGCCCGTTTTTGGCTAACGGATAGCTTTCACGTACCAGTGTTCCGGATGAGCTGAAACAGAATTCGGCTGTTCCCAATAACACTGGCTTTCTCCATCTCACGGGCCCTTGCGATCCACCAACGTTCCCGGTCGATTAG